>JAJHIY020000425.1:6095000-7295000 GCA_022114975.2 Lampris megalopsis
GTCCCTCTCCCCAGCAACGCCCTCCAGCTCCTCCTGGGGGATCCCAAGGCGTTCCCAGGCCAGATTGGACATGTAGTCCCTCCAGCGTGTTCTGGGTCTACCCCGGGGTCTCCTCCCAGTTGACTGTGTCCGGCAAGCCTCTAAAGGAAGGCGCCCAGGAGGAATCCTAATCAGATGCCCGAACCATCTCAGCTGGCTCCTTTCGATGCGAAGGAGCAGCGGCTCTACTCCAACCTCCCTTCCGATGTCCAAGCTTCTCACCCCATATCTAAGGCTGAGCCCAGACACCCTACGGAGGAAACTAATTTTGTATCCGCGATCTCACCCTTTCGGTCACTGCCCAAAGCTCATGTCATGACCATAGGTGAGGATTGGAACGAAGATTGACTGGTAAATTGAGAGTTTTGCCTCCCAGCTCAGCTCCTGCTTCAACACAACGGTCTGGTACAACGTCCGCATTACTGCTGATGCTGCACCAATCCGCCTGTCAATCTACAGCTCCATCCTACCCTCACTCGTGAACAAGATCCCGAGATAATTGAAATCCTTCACTTGAGGCAACAACTCATCCCCAACCCGGAGGGAGCAATCCACCGTTTTCCGGTAGAGAACCATGGCCTCAGACTTGGAGGTGCTGACTCTCATCCCGGCCATTTCACACTCAGCTGCAAACCGCCCCAGTGCGTGCCGGAGGTCGCGTTCTGATGAAACCAACAAAACCACATCATCTGCGAAGAGCAGAGATGCAATTCTGAGGTTCCTAACACGGACACACTCCTCACCTTGGCTGCGCCTTGAGATCCTGTCCATGAATATCACAAACAGAATCGGAGACAAGGGACAACCTTGGCAGAGTCCGAAACCCACCGAAAACGTGTTTGACTTTGTGCCAAGAATGCGGACACAGCTCTCACTTTGGTTATACAAGGACCGGATGGCTTGTAGCAACTGCCCCGGTACCCCATACTCCCGCAGTACCCCCCACAGAGTGCCCCGGGGTACACGGTCGTAAGCTTTCTCCATGTCCACAAAACACATGTAGACTGGCTGGTCAAACTCCCATGTCCCCCTCAGCACTTCCACAAGGGTAAAGAGTTGATCCGTTGTCAGCCTCTCCATGTAAAAAGCTGTCACGCGCAGGTGTCCTCCCATTATGCAACTCCAGGATTGGCCTCTACAACCATCTGAGGACCCAGAGGGAGGACAATCATACTCAACCCCAAGTTACTGCTGATGATGATGTGCTTGTAGAACATCTCATTCCAAAACCATGACCATTAATATGGAGCCCCCCCCCCCTCTTGCTGCTATAACAGTGTCCACTATTCTGGGCTGGCTTTCCACTAGATTTTGGAACATGGCTGCAAGGATTTGCACCCATTCAGCCACAAGAGCATTAATGAGGTTGGGCACTGATGTTGGGTGAGAAGGCCTGGCTTGCAGTAGGTGTTCCAATTCATCCCAAAAGTGTTCGATGGAGTTGAGGTCAGGACCCTGTGTAGGCCAGTCAGATTTCTCCACACAAAACTCGGCAAACCATGTCTTTGCGGACCTCGCTTTCTGCACATGGCATTGTCATGCTGAAAAAGCAAAGTGCCATCCCCAAACTATTGCCATAAACTTGGAAGCCACACAAATCTCCAGAATGTCATTGTATGCTGCCCAAACCATGAAAAACAGCCCCAGACCATTATTCCTCCTCCACCAAACTTTACAGTTGGCACTATGCATTTGGGCAGGTAGCATTTTCCTGGTATCCACCAAACCCAAATTCGTCTGTCAGAATGCCAGATAGTGAAGCGTGATTCATCACTCCAGAGAACAAATTTCCGGTCTTCCAGAGTCCAATGGCGGTATGCTTTACACTACTCAGCTGATGCTTAGCATTGCACATGGTGTTCTTAGGCATATGTATGGCTGCTCGGCCATGGAGACCCATTCATGATGCTCCCAATGAATAGATCTTGTGCTTAAATTACTTCCAGAGGGAGTTCGGAACTCGATATTGAGTTTTGTAATTAAGGATAGACGATTTTTACATGCTAACACTCCAGCACTTTGCGCTTAGGTGGCCTATTGCTTAACAGCTGAGCTGTTATCGCTCCTAGAAGTTTTCACTTCACAATGACAGCACTTACGGTTGACCGGGGGAGCTCCAGCAGAACAGAAATTTGACGAACTGACTTGTTAGAAAGGTGGCATCCTATGATAGCACCACATTGAGAGTCACTGAATTCTTCAGTACGACCCATTCTACTGCCAATGTTTTTCTGTGAAGATTGCATGGCTGTATTTTTTTTTTTTATTTAACCTTTATCTAATCAGGAAGGTCTCACTGAGACAAGGAGTCTCATTTTCAAGAATTCTGACCAAGACAGGTGCAGCACAGAGATATTTAGTTTGCACAAAATACAAGGAACATGAAATAAACATAAATAAACAAGTCAGTACAGTTAAAACAATATTAAAGGTTAAAGTGTGCACATGCCAGAGCTAGCGGAATCCATCACCAGTAAGTTAATTAGTTTCTTAAAGTCCCCCAGTTGGAATCACATTGGGCAGTTTCAGGCCCTTTATAGTGAGTTCCAGGCGGAAGGTGCAGATTAAGAAAATGCCTTTTGCCCAGCTCAGTACGGACTGCAGGAACCAACAACGTCAAATAGTCCTGAGATTGTAGCCGATAGCTGCCGAGATTATGGAAGATACAAATAAATGCAAGCCAATGAATAGATATAAATGTAAACCAATGAAAGAAAGAAGGAAAGAAAGCCACTTTATTTGTCATTGTATTCTTACAACGAATTTGTTCTCTGCATTTAACCCATGCTAGCAGTGGGCAGCTGCAGTGCCCGGGGACCAACTCCAGTTCTTTTTCCTATTGCCTTGGTCAGGAGCACAGGCAGGAATATTAACCCTAACAGAATTTATGGATCTACGTGTGGTGAGAAACCAGTTGGCTAAGGAAGACAAAGCCAGTGATGTGTGAGGGACCTAAACCCAGTGATGAACCTCAAGAGCCCTGTGTAAGCAGTATCCAACATATGAAGACAGTGAGCAGCGGAATTCATATCGAGCACATCACCCTAATCAAGCAGGGGCAGGAAAGTTGCAGCAACTAGTCTTTCTCTGCTTTAAAAGAGAAACAAAATGTATTTCTTAAGTAGAAATCCAGCTTTAGCTTCAACTTTTGTAAAAAACTGTTTAATATGACATTTAAGTCAGGTGGTCGTCATTGATGATACCGAGGTACTTGTAACTAGTCAAAAGAACAACTGCAGTGCCTTGAGCAGAAGTCACACTAAGAGGAACAATCTTAAAAAAATAATCTTAAAAAGAGGGGAAAAAAAGTCCCGATGTGAGAAGTAGCTCCATACCATCAGAGGCAGACAGCAGAGTCGCAAGACAGGTATGACTAATTAATATACTGAATAATCTGGAAAAAAATAAATAATATATATTTTTAATTATGTAACAGTCCCAAGTTTGTACCACTGAACCTGCATGTTCAAGCGAATAAGTTAGAGCCAACTCGAAATAAATTAGAACAGAATCTGAGTTAGTCGACACGGTTCTCAAATTTGAGTTCTCACTACCAGGCTTTGAGATGTTGTGTTACATGCTGAGGGTTAAACAATATGCGACCCACTAAACCTAAACGTATTGAGAGAAACTTTAAATAAAGCAAGTAAAAAACAACAAATACACATATAACAGATGTTCACAAACAAACTGACATGCCTCCATCTTGGATCGCTGCCATCTTTGAATCAATGAATGATGTATACTTAATTTTATGCACTAATGGATGTGGCTGAAATCACCAAATCTGCTTATTGGAAGGAGTGTCCACGTTTTTTGGCCATATGGTGTATTTCTCTAGCTTCTCATATTTCTACTTCTTGATGTTGCTGTTACTTGGGATTACTACATCTACCACAACCGCAGTTTTCTGTTTCTTTCTTATTACCACAATGTCCATTTGGTTGGCCAGTGCTTGTTTATCTGTCTGAATCTGGAAGTCCCACAGGATCTTAGCTCTGTCATTCTCTACCATCCTTTGCAGTGTCTCCAATCTGGAATTGTGGGGGTCCAGCCCGTACCTGGCACCGATGTTCCTGTGCACTACCATGCAGCTTCATTGTGCCACTCAGTGTGTGTTCCTGCTTGCATCTTACACCGTGCTACTATGTGCTGTACTGTCTCGGAGGCATATTTGCACTGTCTGCACCCCGGGTTCTGTCTGATGTGGTATATTGGCTGCTTCCATCTCCTATCGTGCCAGCTTACTATACAAGGTGGGTATCTAATGACTGCTTTGGACATATGTGTCGATGGCTTGGATCTTGTTTTCCTATTGAGCTGACACTTTAGGACCTTTTTTTTCTCTGAGGAGGTTCTTGATGGTGCTGTCTGTCTTGTCTCATCCTGATGGTTCCCATGCAACTGTGGAACAAGGAGGTACTTGTAGCTATCCTGTATGTCTGTTATGTTGCAAATCAACCCCTTCGGTCCTTATTATATAATCTATATACCAAGGTAATGCACTATCTCCGCTGCTGGACAGGCCTGAAACCCCCTCAGGAAGATCATCGTGGAGAGTGGATTTTGATAGAATGGGAAACCATCATCCACCTCCTTTAAATGGATGTCATCAATGTGTACGTCAGGATCTAGGCAAAGACATCGGGATGTGAGTTGAACTGGCGAACTGTGGGTGGACAGTAGCAATGAGAAGGAGGATAATTAGGACTAAAGGGGCAGAATTGCCAGAAGGCCACACAATGGTTACAATTACCTGGGTGTCCCACAGTTACAGTGCTGCTTGAAAATTTGTGAACCCTTTAGAATTTTCTATATTTCTGCATAAATATGACCTAAAACATCATCAGATTTTCACACAAGTCCTAAAAGCAGGTAAAGAGAACCCAGTTAAACAAATGAGTCAAAAATATTATACTTGGTCATTTATTTATTGAGGAAAATGATCCAGTATTACATATCTGTGAGTGGCAAATGTGAACCTTTGCTTTCAATATCTGGTGTGCCCCCCCCCACACACACACACCCACCTTGTGCAGCAATAACTGCAACTAAACGTTTCTGGTAACTGTTGATTAGTCATGCACATCAGCTTGGAGGAGTTTTAGCCCATTCCTTCGTACAGAACAGCTTCAACTCTGGGATGTTGGTGGGTTTCCTCACATGACCAGCTCGCTTCAGGTCCTTCCACAACATTTCGACTGGATTAAGTTCAGAACTTTGACTCGGCCATTCCAAAACATTAACTTTATTCTTCTTTAACCATTCTTTGGTAGAACGACTTGTGTGCTTAGGGTCGTTGTCTTGCTGCATGACCGACGTTCTCTTGAGATTCAGTTCACAGACAGATGTCCTGACATTTTCCTTAAGAATTCACTGGTATAATTCAGAATTAATTGTTCCATCAATGATGGCAAGCCGTCCTGGCACAGATGCAGCAAAACAGGCCCAAACCATGATACCACCACCACCATGTTTCACAGATGGGATAAGGTTCTTATACTGGAATGCAGTGTTTTCCTTTCTCCAAACATAACGCTTCCCGTTTAAACTCACACAAAACATTTCCCCAATAACCTCCTGGCTTGTCCACATGATCTTTAGCAAACTGCAGACGGGCAGCAATGTTCTTTTTGGAGAGCAGTGGCTTTCTCCTTGCAACCCTGCCATACACACCATTGTTGTTCAGTGTTCTCCCGATGGTAGACTCATGAACATTAACATTAGCCAATGTGAGAGAGGCCTTTCGTTGCTTAGAAGTTACCCTGGGTTCCTTTGTGACCTGACCGACTATTACACACCTTGCTCTTGGAGTGATCTTTGATGGTCGACCACTCCTGGGGAGGGTAACAATGGTCTTGAATTTCCTCCATTTTTACACAATCTGCCTGACTGTAGATTGGTGGAGTCCAAACTCTTTAGAGATAGTTTTATAACCTTTTCCAGCCCGATGATCATCAACAACGTTTTTTTCTGAGGTCCTCAGAAACCTCCTTTGTTCTTGCCTTGATACACTTCCACAAACATGTGTTGTGAAGATCAGACTTTGATAGATCCCTGTTCTTTAAATAAAACAGGGCACCCACTCACAACTGATTGTTTTTCTTGCCCTTTTGTATGTGTTTAAGTGGGAGAGTACTGCTGGCGTCGTGTGTGGCTGCCGCTTCTCCCTCTCGTAGCCCCCCTTCCCATCCACCGCTGTATGTCTGTGTTATGTTTATCTGTTGTCTTGTTTCACCCTGTTTATTGTAAAGTGACTTTGAGTGTTAGAAAAGCGCTATATAAATTTGGATTTATTATTATTATTATTATTGTTGTTGTCATCCCATTGATTGAAAACACCTGACTCTAATTTCATCTTCAAATTAACCGCTAATCCTAGAGATTCACATAGTTTTACCACTTACAGATATGTAATATTGGATCATTTTCCTCAATAAATAAATGAGCAAGTATTATATTTTTGTCTCAT
Organism: Lampris megalopsis; assembly: GCA_022114975.2. NCBI lineage: Eukaryota > Metazoa > Chordata > Actinopteri > Lampriformes > Lampridae > Lampris > Lampris megalopsis. The sequence goes on from JAJHIY020000425.1 coordinate 6,101,512, forward strand.
TTGTTTAATTGGGTTCTCTTTATCTGCTTTTATGACTTGTGTGAAAATCTGATCATGTTTTAGGTCATATTTATGCAGAAATATAGAAAATTCTAAAGGGTTCACAAACTTTCAAGCACCACTTTACATGAGAACCACGAGGAAGAGGAAAGACAGCAGCATCCAAGTGCCTCCACAGAGTAAGAGAGTGAAGTGTCACCCTCTAACTGAAGAGTAAGAGCCAAACCATATGCCCTACTGGTCATTAGATGCCCAGATAGCATAGTAAGCTGGCCTAAAGAGGAGATGAAAGCTGCTGATATCAAGGCCTGGAAACTCTATTCAATACATGATGGATTCCACCCAAAGTCCAGCACCCAGAGACTGTACACCAGCTGGAAGGAGGATGGAGGGGGCTTAGTGAGTGTCAAGGCTATTGTCCTGAATTAAACACAAAGCGTCCATCAGTATGTTAGAAAAACTGACTTGGCAGGTAACAAAAAATTAATGAATAAATGAATAAATCTACTAAGAGGAACGTTGTGATGGTGTGATGCACCGCTTGACAGGTATGCAGTTTTGTATTTGTAGTTATTTTTTGATCCTTTTGCCATGGATGCTTCTTCAATTGCTTATCGATAAACATAAAACCTGTATGTTGTACCTGCTTGCTTTTTTTTAAGTAAAACATTGCAAAGATTAAACAGTTCAGTGAAAACTCCCGTACGTCATGTAAATGCCTTTTTTTTAAACAAATAAAGTGACCAGCAGTGCAAACTAAGCAAATTTCCTCAAGAGAAATAAATATAGGAAGTATATAAATATATATATATATAAATATAGTGTAGCGAATTCGGGGGACAACGCAGCCACAGGAACTGCCGCGGCTGGAAAGCGAACCTGTATCGCCCGCACCGCAGGAGACATCGCTAACCGCTCGACTAAAGGGTCAGACCCGCCAGCCAGCGGCCAGCGTGTCTTCTTATCCATGCACGTTACACTACCCCCCTCCTTCGGGAAGCGCGTCCCCGCGCTTAAGCATATCAGCTCCTTCACGCCTCAGGGCGCATACGCTTCCGATGGCCTTACGGTCGCTCCATCCCACTTGACACCAATGTAGCGAATTCGGGGGACAACGCAGCCACAGGAAATGCCGCGGCCGGGAAGCGAACCTGTATCGCCCGCACCGCAGGAGACATCGCTAACCGCTCGACTAAAGAGTCAGATCCGCCAGCCAGCGGCCAACGTGTCTTCTTACCCATGCACGTTACAATAGGAAGGACATCTAGTCAAGTGGTGGGGGTTGTAGCATGTTATGGTGTTAATCCTCAATGAATGTGTGAACTTGGAAGACGGAGACATTGAATTGATTGATTATAGTTTAAGATTAGTATTCATTCCGAGGAATCATTACATCTCATACTGTTATAACCAGTCAAATAATTTGAAGGTGTATGGACTTCAGCGATAACAGTGATCGCTTCATCCCTTTAACGTCACACCACACATACACAGCCGTGATTGTTTTATCAAAATAGCAATTTATTAACAAACAAAATGAAACAACAATTAAATGAACTAATAATGGCTGTCGACTTACAGAAAAGTAAAATAAATAAATAAATAGGACAAATAGTTGAGAAAACAAATCAGTTAAAGCAGTTGCACATTGAAGCAGCGAAGGTTGTGGTCATGGCTTTAAAATGACCATAGGTTAACAGAGTATTGCTTTTTAGCATGTGTTGAAGATTATTCCAAGAATTTGGGGCGCTAATATAAAAGGCTGTCTTCAGATGCCGACCGTGCTCGGGGGACCGTAAGCATAAACCAGTCATTTGAGCGAGTCAGCTAGGGTCCAAAGTTCCACTCCGGCATCATTGTGATGTAAGGTGGTAGCTTTCCAACAAGGGCTTTATAAATAAACAAATACCAATGTATATTATGCCTCTGCTAGAGAAGATCAACCAATCTTAGCATACAGAATACAGTGGTGGGTACCGTAGCTATCACCAGTAATAAATCTTAAGGCAGAATGTCAAGGGGTTTAAGAGTGGAAGAAGCGGGATTTCTATAAATTGCATCCCCATGAGCCAAAACTAATAGGATAGCAACAATCCCTTTTCTACTAATTACAGGGAAGCTGGTTCTGTTTCTGTAAAAGAAGCCAATTTTCTGACGCAGTTTCCTGGCAAGATTGTCTATACGGTATTCAAATGTAAATTTCTTATCAAGCCAGATGCCAAGATATTTACATTCAGTAACTCTCTCAATGTTAGTTCCATTCATAGTGGAAATATGCACACGATTATAATTAATATCTCTGACTAGTAAATAGCATGAACTTTGTTTTGTTTGTATTTAATTCATTACCTTTATATAATGCTTTATCTAGACACCCAAAGCGCCTCAACACCAACTTGTAGCAACCACCCGGGCAGCCATTTTGTGCCAGAACGCTCACGACACATCAGCTAGAGGTGGAAAGCTAATTGAGCTAATTACTTGGGGGGGGGAGACTAGATGGAGAGAGCCAGGTTGAAAATTTTGTCAGGACACTGAAGGAGCCCCTGCTCTTTGCAATTTGTGCCACGGGATCTTTAATGACCACAGTGAGTCAGGATCGCGGTTCTCTCGATCCTACAGCACAGCGTCCCCTTCACTGCACGGGGGCATAAATAGCACTGTGATTAGCTGTAAAACCAGACCGGTGTGGACTTAATACAGAGTGACTTGAAGGAAATGCTTAGACAATATAATTTGGAGATAGGTTTACAATTACCTAGATCATTTCTATCGCCTCCTTTAAATAAATATGCGTGTTGTGATAGAAAGATTAAATATGTGTGTCAATTGCTCTGTGATAAATGGAGCAGACAGTCTTAGCTAGAAAGGATCCAATGTATCCTCTCCAGTTGAACTCATGGTATCAATGGCTTGAAATGCTTCAAAGACATCACCGGGAGAGAAGGGCTGAAAGGTAAACTTGCAGATGTGGGTCATGGTGCATATACATCATTACTAATAAGAGGGGGCTCTATATAAACCTTTTCAAATACATGTCCAGCATCAGCAAAGCGTTTATTTAAAGCTAGGCAAAGAAATGGAATCCCCTACCACAATTACTGAATTAAGCCCTAACTGAACATTCAGTGCAAGAAATTCAAAACATTTTGGTTTGGTAACAGCATGTAGAATTGTTCCAGAGAACCTCCCCTTCCAGTTCTGTCAATTCTATATAAATTGTAACCATTTAGAGCTACATCCGAGTCATTGACACTCTTATGGAGCCAAGTTTCATTCAGCACCAAGATATCAGGATCAGTCTGCAGAACTAACGTGATCTACCTTCTGAAGGAAACTTCTATTTAAAGGAGTTATTTCCAGGCCGTTTCTGTTCTTAAAGGTAAATGGGTTAAATAGAGTGTTTGGCGTGGGATCAGAAGTAGCAATATAAGACTAGCGGGGGATTGTAATTAAATTAGAGGCAATAACAGTACATTTTGAATAATGAATAGGGTATCTAACAGTGATACGAGTAGGAATAAGCAAACGAGTAATAATATATCTTTTAGGGACATTGAAAATGTCTGTGTCTGGTCCAAGTCTGATAGAAAAGTTGCCAGTGTCAGATGTGGAACCAAACGAATAGGGACTGGGAACTGAAGAACATCAGTCTCTACTGGCCTGGTTATTTCCGGACATGAAAGTTGCGATTGATTTTTTTGTATGGTTGATTTTTTTGTAAGGAGCGTCTGAATGGAGAATTCCATATGCTAAATTGGCAGCTGGAATCAGAACTCAAGTTTTGTTCAGGTGGAGACCATCTGGGCAAGGCTGGATTAGCACCCCCTGGGCACTGAAGCTCAAAGCCCCCCACCTCACATACACACACCATGTCCACCTCACTTCCCCACCGCAGCCATTATAAACCTGAATTATTTTGAGTCAAGCTGGCATGCCAAGTCCACCAGACCATAATCACACCAATCCAGCTGAGCAGGTATTTTCCGTGTATAATTTGATCATTTGATATCTGATTTACAACCAACAATCTAAAAACCAATAACAACCTGTTATTTAATTTTGCATTTAAAAATCCAAAATCAGAAAACCAACAATAGGCTGTTTTTTGCTGTTTTGGTTTTGTTCTTAAGTTAAAAATAAAACATGATAAAATTGGATATTTGCTAAGACGACCAAACAGTGCACCAAGAGAGGAGAAGGACAACAGCTGTAAACCAGTGGTGATTCCATACATGATGGGATTGTCGGAACAGTTGAGAAGTGTAATTTCTAAACATCCCGTCTCAGTTGCTTTCAAACTCCAAAACACACTGAGCCAGAAACTGGTCCACCCCAAGGATTGGGTCCCCCTGCACAAACAATACAGTTTACGCTGTTAAGTGCCGGGAGGATTGCCGTGACTTGTACATTGGGGAAACTAAACAGATGCTGGCCAAGAGGATGACACAACACAGGAGAGCTAACACATCAGGCCAGGACTCCACAGTCTACACCATCTACAGGCCAGGACTCCACAGTCTACACCATCTACAGGCCAAGACTCCGCAGTCTAAATCAAATCAAATCAAATCAATTTTATTTGTATAGCCCAATATCACAAATTACAAATTTGCCTCAGTGGGCTTAACAGCAACACAACATCCTGTCCTTAGACCCTCTCATCGGATGAGGAACAACTCCCTAAAAAACCCTTTAACAGGGAGAAAAAATAGGAAGAAACCTCAGGGAGAGCACCAGAGGAAGGATCTCTCTCCCAAGACGGACAGCGTGCAATGGATGTTATGTTCACGCAATTTACATAATACAACACTGAAAGAGGATAACAGAATTATAATGGACTTATAAAATTTATGAAGAACATGATGCACAGGATGCCAAGCAGTGTCCACATGCCAATGGAGCAGTCCGGGACCCAAGCCACACGACCAGCATCATGATGTAATAAAAGAAAAACTTATGTGAGGAGTGGAAGGGCAGGCAGCATCCAAATGGCGGCCACCATCACCACGGAGACCTGGGAGGAGAACCGACTGCACATGCATGCAAGAGAGACTCACATGACACCATTCACACACAGAAAAAGAGAAAGGAGAAGACATCATTCAGAGAGAGAGAAAATACATGTTAGAGAAGAGAACACTTTGCAATAGTCATTAGCCATAATCAATTAAGTCATCAATTCGTCATAATCTATACTCGATGAACTCGTCGGCAGAACAGTGGTTGGTAAATTCATTGAGACAGAAAACCAACCCGCCATCCAGTACAGGTTGTGAAGCACTCAACTTAAAGGCAACTAATTGTAAACTAAGACAAAAAGATGAGTTTTAAGTTTGGATTTAAAGGACTCAACAGACTCCGATTGTCTGATGGCAGCAGGCAGTTTATTCCACAAAAATGGAGCCCGATAGGAAAAGGCCCTGCCACCAGCTGACTTCTTTTTAACTTTGGGTACACAAAGGAGCCCTGTATTTTGAGAACGAAGTGCTCGAGATGGCATGTAAGGTTTAAGGAGATCAGACAGGTAGGATGGAGCAAGCCCATTTAGGATTTTATAAGTCAGCAGAAGCACCTTGTATTCTGATCTATCATGGATAGGAAGCCAATGAAGGGAGGCAATAATTGGTGTAATATGGTCAAATTTCGTAGTTTTAGTTAGGATTCTAGCAGCAGCATTCTGAGCCATCTGAAGACTTTTAGTACTAGAATGTGGCAGACCTGAGAACAGAACATTACAGTAATCAAGTCTGGATGAAACAAATGCATGTATTAGAATCTCTGCGTCAGCCATGGAGAGAAAAGACAGAATTTTAGATATGTTAAGTAAATGAAAGAAGGCAGTCTTGGTGTTTTCTTTAATGTGCTTATCAAAGGAAAGGCTGGGATCAAACGTAACACCAAGATTTTTGGCTGCCACACTTGGTGAAACCGGAGTTGTCGATTGTTATCGTTACTTGATCAAATTGGTGTCTGTGTCTAGTAGGGCCAATGACTAGCATCTCGGTTTTATCTGAATTTAAAAGCAGAAAGTTAAGTGGCATCCAGTTTTTCACAGTAGCCAAGCAGGCCTCTAAGTTAGTGATTTGAGTATGATCATCAGCCCTTATAGGCACATACAACTGAGTATCATCAGCATAGCAATGGAAATTTATTCCGTAACTACGTATAATTTGGCCAAGAGGTGTAATGTAAAGAGAGAAAAGTAGAGGGCCAAGAACTGAGCCCTGAGGCAAACCATATTTAACGTCAGAAAATTTTGATACAATATTGTTATAGCAGACACAATGTGTTCTTCCAGATAAGTAGGACTTAAGCCAAGAGAGAGCTAAGCCAGAGACACAAAAAATTACAATTTAATCTATCCAAAAGTATACAGTGATCAATGGTGTCAAAGGCTGCACTGAGGTCCAGTAGTAGAAGCACAGAAGTGGAATCAGAGTCGATCGCCAGTAGAAGATCATTTACCACTCTGGTCAGAGCAGTTTCAGTGGAGTGACAGGGCCTGAAAGCCGACTGAAAAGGTTCATATAGATCGTTTTCTTTTATATGGGTCAAAAGTTGTTGATACACAACTCTCTCTAGTACTTTAGAGAAGAATGGAAGATTAGAGACTGGCCGATAGTTATTAAGAGAGGTTTAACCACAACTGTCTTAAAACTGCTGGGAACAATGCCAGTAGTAAGAAATAAATTAACGATGTCTAGCATTGTGGGTCCAAGAAAAGGCCAGAGGTCTTTAAAAAGTTTTGCTGGTAAGGGATCAAGTAGGCAAGCAGTTGGTTTAGAAGCTGACATGAACTTAGTCAAAATATCAAGTGAGATAGTCTCAAAAGCTGTAATTAGTGGAACTGACAGTGACTCATTGTGTAGATATGAATTTAGTATGACAGGATCTGCAGGAGTAGATGGAGTTGAAGAACTAATTTTGTTTAAGATCTCATCAACCTTATTGCAGAAAAAATCTAGAAATTCATGGGCTGTGAATGGTGAGCAGCTAATAGATGACTGCTTTTTAGTATGTTTAGATACAGTGTCAAAGAGAAATCTGGGGTTATGTTTATTAATATTTATTAAGTGAGAGAGATACGATGTTTTTGCAGTAGATAAAGCATGCTTGTATTTCAATAAACACTCGGGCCACGATAGGTAAAAAGCTTCCAATTTTGATTTTCGCCATTTACGTTCCAGTCTCCTGCAGGTCCGTTTAAGAGCATGTGTCTCATCGTTAAACCAGGGTGTAGGCCTCTTTAGTCGCCTAGCTCTGGTAGTGAGAGGTGCAGCTGAATCGAGGAGACTAGAGAGGGCCACATTTTAGTCACTAGTGAAATTTTCAACAGAGTCATTTACCACAGTGAAAGAAGCCAAGACTTCAGGCAGCTGCTGGCCAAATGCAGCTACAGTGGAGGGACCGATATGGCGAGCGGCAATTACATCTGTGCTGACATTAACTGGACAGGCCAATAATGTTTCAAATTTGATGAGAAAATGATCAGACACAGCAGATATGGTTGGTAAGACATTCAGATCAGAAACAGCTATTCCTTTAGATAAAACCAAATCAAGGGTGCTACCACTGCAATGAGTTGACTCTTGAACAAACTGAGTGAACCCAAAAGTATCAACTAGTGCCAGAAAGGCTTTACTTAGAGGATTAGCAGCCTTATTCAGATGAATATTGAAATCACCAAGAATTAGAATCTCATCGGAGTGAGTAACAAGGCCTGAGACAAATTCTCCAAATTCTTCAAGAAATAGCGAGTAACAGCCAGGAGGCCGGTAGAGTATCACAATTTGGACTGATACCCAGGGGGCAAACTGATTTTTGCATGGGTCGGATGCTGTAAAAGGTTGTACTCCAGAAATCATATCTAGGACCTACATGGATCACAACCTGGGTGGATAACCCGGAAAACAAGTTGCAGGAAAGCTATAGGAAGCGTCCAAAGTTGCCCACCGGGCCTATGAACATTAACCAATAGGAGTAGATAGGGTTAAAATTGTAACCAATAGATATCTGCATGAAAATCACAGTGTTGATTACTCACATTGAGACAAACAAAAAATGTATTGGAAGTTTTTTCTAAAATGTTTTTTACCAGAGTAAATGACGCATATATAATTAAGTATGCACTAATTTGCATAAATATCACATAGCCGGAGGAAATGGTTTTACAGACATGTTGTAAAGAGTTGTCTAGCAGAAATCATATCTAGGACCTTCAGGGATCACAACCTGGATCGGCAACCTGGAAAACAAGTTGCTGAAATGCTACAGGGAGGGCCCAAACATGCCCCTCCCCCATACGAAAACAGTCATTTAAGCTGGTTGGGTCATATTGCATAATCCTGCTTGTGAATGAATAAAACATGTCGTAAAGGGTTGTCTAGCAGAAATCATATCTAGGACCTTCAGGGATCACAACCTGGGTGGGCAACCTGGAAAACAAGTTGCTGAAATGCTACAGGGAGGGCCCAAACATGCCCCTCCCCCATACGAAAACAGTCATTTAAGCTGGTTGGGTCATATTGCATAATCCTGCTTGTGAATGAATATCTCTGTAAGAGTTCACAGTAAAGACACATTGAGACAGTTTATGGAAATTAGAAAATATGCTCTGATCTTATACCTTGGTTTGTTCCCAGTAGAAACATGAGATGGGCCTATACCTTAAATTAATCACGAAACAAACAAAATTCCTGTAACTGTAAATAATGTAAGATTTATTTCTTATGTTATACATTGAACACAATATACTTACTGAACACAAAATAATTATCTGTGCCAAAACTATAACAAATTATTTAAAATAAATAAATAAATAAATCATATCTAGGACCTTAAAGGACAACAATGAGATGGGTATATGCTTTAGTATACACATGAAACAAACAAAATAGTTTATACTTTGAACACAATATGCTGAACACAAAAAGTTAGCCCAGAATTTGAAAAGCAGGACTTTTTAAAGAAATCTTTTATAGAACTTTGCCCATGTTTTCTCACTCGCTTTCTGAGTCACAGCTGCTATCACTGCTCTCAACTCTAGCAGTATGTATTCTGCTGCATTTGCTCGCCAGTCCTTGGCAACCCGATGTAGCACGGAATTGCCTTCCTTGCACATGAACAGTTCTTCTGACAACCCTTGACACATGCACATGAGATTGTCATTTTCATTGAGACAGGCCAGGCTGGCTTTGTTGCCGGAACAGGAACTGCATGTCCATCAACCAGAGACCAACCAAATTCAGTGCATGGGGGAATTTCTGGCTTGGCGATATGTGAATTCTTGTCAATGATAGTTGCCAGCGCAGCCCTTTTTAGGTGTAGCATAAATGCATCTTCTGCTTGGGGTAGACACTTTAATAGAGTTGACTTGTTGTTCAAAAACTTGTACACTCTCAATTTGCCCAGATCGGCCCCCTCAAACTGATCAGCTGTGGATGTGTACACTGATATGGTGAGATCCCGCGCCTGATTGAGAAGGTCATCGGTTATGGTATCGCTAGGGTTCTCACCAAAGTCTTCAAGTGCAGGGATGTCACGACTTATGCTGCTCTTGAACCATACCTTCTTCCCAGTGAAATATGGGTAGCTAGTTGTGTCTCTACCACTCAGACTATGGATGAATGGCATGGCATGACACTGTGAAGGTGCCAGAGCTACAACCATCTCATGTATAGGCAGGTATGCATTCTGACCTGTTCTAACCCACATCTCTGGTAGATCACTCAAGTGTGTTGCACCATAGTACAGACATGTTGTAATGATATCAGTGTCATTAGCATGTATGACAACTCTTTCAACTCCCTCATTCTGGACAGTGTAGAGTGTGTGGAGGATTATCCTAGTGTCAGCCTCCTGCTGTGTTGATTCCAGAGCAGGAACATCCATCACAGACCCTGCGGAGAGCACCACACTCTTTCTCTCTTCCTTGAATCCACCACCCAGGTAGAGATGAGTAGGGCCAAGATCACTCCCCAGTTGCTCCTCCTCACACCATCTTCCACAGAGAAAGCTCAGCAAGTTTGCTTTGTTAATAGACACAGCAAAAAACTCATGTGGATCTGGAGCTGTGTACTGCTCACTGACTTCATACACTTTGGCTGGTTTGGATCGAGCATATCTCTGTTGTTGCTCAGCTGACTTGATACTAGTTCCACTGTATCTGTCACAACAGAAGTGTATTATTTCAGTACCACGAGGCACATCAGTCAGCAGCAGGTGTTTGTATCTGTCAGCAATTGCTCCAAATCGTTCATCTTTGTGAAAAGACCAGTGTCTTATGGCAGACATAGCATCTACAAGTACTGCTGTCTTGAGGATGTTTTGGGGTAGATCAGCATTGATGGTTACTTTGGTCTCCTCTTTCAGGACCTTTACAAGGCTGGACTTGGTGCCAGATCTCATACTGCCATCTTCCTTGAAGAGGGATGGGGGAAGGTCACCGTACTCGTGGTTGCCTACAAAGTCAATAATGTCGAGTTCTCCACCACTAGCAATGACCTGTGTCATACGCAGAAGGGCAGTAACTTCATTGCTCTTGCCAGTGGTGCAGGTTTTCCCCCCAGACTTCTTTGGTTTCATGTGTTGTGTGTGGAAAGTGTTAAGCTTAACAACACTTGTCTTTTTATGATGACTGGTAAGTGACTCAGACAGTGCCTTCAAACCAATTTCTTTTACACTTAACAGGTTGTCCTTGACTATAGCATCTGCACACTCACCAGTAGATATATTGATCAGGGATGATGTGGCTGTTGTGAATGGGTTGGTCTCTACTGCTGCTGTGACCTTGACTACCATCTCTGCATCCTTGTTGACACGACTCTTGCCAGATTCATGGTGTGGGCTTGAGGTATGGAGGTGCAGCATAGATTTAAGCTCTGCAGAAACGGCTGCAGTCAGTGGTTTTGTGTAGATCCACTTCCTCCTGGCGGCAGGGTTGAGGGTAATACCATCCAGACCACTGGCCTCTTTGGCATCTGCGTTGTACGTCTGCTCTAGAATCATGTCAGGAGAGACACCATTGTGGTTTCCATTTACTCTCCTCCCTACAAATGCACCTGCGATCAAAGCTTCGTGTGCCTCTGGAGCTGTCTCTGGCAGTTCTTCATCTCAGACAAATACAAAGGCAAAGACTGCAAATTAGTGCATACTTAATTATATATGCATCATTTACTCTGGTAAAAAAACATTTTTCATAAAACTTCCAATACCTTTTTTTGTTTGTATCAATGTGAGTAATCAACACTGTGATGTTCATGAAGAAATCTATTCGTTAAAATTTTAACCCTATCTACCTCAAATGGTTGTGTTCAGGCGGGGTGGGCAACTTTGGACGCTCCCTGTAGCTTTCCTGCAACTTATTTTTCGGGTTGTCCACCCAGGTTGTGATCCCTGAAGGTCCTGGATATGAGTTCTGGTGAACAACCTTTTACAGCATCCGACCCGCATTTTCCCCCAAAAATGGGGTTTTGCCCCCTGGGTATGAGCCGAGTCTATTCATGGCTGAGGGAGATGGACCAAGAATAAGAGACTCAAAAGACTGGAATTTAGATTCAAGTCTAGAAGTCAGATTGAAAATAGATTTATATATTAAGGCAAAACCCCCGCCTTGTTTATTTGCCCGAGCTACATGGGCATAAGTATAGTCAGGTGGGGAAGCTTCATTTAAGGGAAGGAAAACATTTGGTTTCAGCCATGTTTCACATAACCCAATCATATCAAAACTATGTTGAAGAATCAGATCATTTATTAGTAAGGCTTTGGTAGACAGTGATCTGATATTTATGAAACCAAATTTAAGCGTTTTGTGGAAGTGATCAGTAGTAGGCAGAGCTTTAGAGCCAGTAATAGGGGAAAGATTAATTGGAATTAGACACCTTGTTGACAGTTTTGGCCACCAACGCTTTGGACGATATGTGGTCACAGTCTTGATAACATTAGCTGTTTGGTTTTGTAGATTATTAGGTACTTTGTCGCACATCTCACCACTACCAGTGGTAGGAATAATTACTAGATTATTGTGATTCACACATTTAGGAGAGGAGAGCTTGGGAGCAATACAGCAGGGTAGGGAGACAGTCTCAATGTTATAGACCAAGCTATCAGGCTGATAATCTACACTATGAGAAATTCCCTGACTAACATTAATTAAACTACTTGACTCCACATCCGCACTAGATTTAAACCTAGCAGGCTCTCTAATCACCTTGGAGAGGGTACCCAAGGAGGAGAGAGTGGTGATTGGAGCGGACTTCAATGGACATGTTGGTGAAGGGAACAGAGGTGATGAGGAGATGATGGGAAGGTATGGAGTCAAGAAGAGAAATGTGGAAGGACAGATGGTGGTCGATTTTGCGAAAAGGTTGGAAATGGCTGTGGTGAATACATATTTCAAGAAGAGGGAGGAACACAGGGTGACATACAAGAGTGGAGGAAAGTGCACACAGGTGGACTATATCTTATGTAGAAGGCGCCATCTAAAAGGGATTGGAGACTGCAAGGTGGTGACAGGGGAGAACGTAGCTAGGCAGCATCGGATGGTGGTCTGTAGGATGACTTTGGAGACCAAGAAGAGGAAGCGAGTGAAGACACAGCCGAAGATCAAATGGTGGAAGTTGAAGAAGGAAGACTGTTGTGTGGAGTTTAGGCAGGAGTTAAGACAGGCACTGGGTGGTAGTGAAGAGTTGCCAGATGGCTGGACAACCACTGCAGAAATAGTGAGGGAGACAGCTAGGATGGTACTTGGTGTGTCATCAGGACAGAGGAAGGAAGACAAGGAGACTTGGTGGTGGAATGAGGAAGTACAGCAAATTACACAGAGGAAAAGGTTGGCAAAGAAGAAGTGGGATAGTAAGAGCGATGAAGAAAGTAGACAGGAGTACAAGGAGATGCAGCGTAAAGCAAAGAGAGTGGTGGCAAAGGCAAAGGAAAATGCGTATGGTGAGTTGTATGACAGGTTAGACACTAAGGAAGGAGAAAAGGACTTGTACCGATTGGCTAGACAGAGAGACCAAGCTGCAAAGGATGTGCAGCAAGTTAGGGCGATCAAGGATAGAGATGGAAATGTGTTGACAAGCGAGGAGAGTGTGCTAAGAAGGTGGAAGGAGTACTTTGAGGGGCTGATGAATGAAGAAAATGAGAGAGAGAGAAGGTTGGATGATGTAGGGATAGTGAATCAGGAAGTTCAGTGGATTAGCAAGGAGGAAGTGAGGGCAGCTATGAAGAGGATGAAGAGTGGAAAGGCAGTTGGTCCTGATGACATACCTGTGGAGGCATGGAGATGTTTAGGAGAGATGGCAGTGGAGTTTTTAACTAGATTGTTTAACACAATCCTGGAAAGTGAGAGGATGCCTGAGGAGTGGAGAAGAAGCATACTGGTACCGATTTTCAAGAAAAAGGGCGATGTGCAGAACTGTAACAACTACAGAGGTATAAAGTTGATCAGCCACAGCATGAAGATTTGGGAAAGAGTAATAGAAGCTAGGTTAAGAGGAGAGGTGATGATCAGCGAGCAGCAGTATGGTTTCATGCCACGAAAGAGCACCACAGATGCGATGTTTGCTTTGAGAATCTTGATTGAGAAGTATAGAGAAGGCCAGAAAGAGTTGCATTGTGTCTTTGTAGATTTAGAGAAAGCTTATGACAGAGTGCCGAGAGAGGAGGTGTGGTATTGTAGGAGTGGTGCAGGATACGTATGAGGGAAGTGTGACAATGGTGAGGTGTGCGGTTGGAATGACAGATGGGTTCAAGGTGGAGGTCGGGTTACATCAGGGATCGGCTCTGAGCCCTTTCTTGTTTGCAATGGTGATGGACAGGCTGACGGACAAGATCAGACAGGAGTCTCCATGGACGATGATGTTCGCGGATGAAATTGTGATCTGTAGCGAGAGTAGGGTGCAGGTTGAGGAGAGCCTGGAGAGGTGGAGGTATGCACTGGAGAGAAGAGGAATGAAAGTCAGTAGGAGCAAGACGGAATACCTATGTGTGAATGAGAGAGAGGACAGTGGAATGGTCAGGATGCAAGGAGTGGAGGTGACAAAGGCATTTGAGTTTAAATACTTGGGGTCAACCGTCCAAAGTAACGGGGAGTGCAGTAGAGAGGTGAAAAAGAGGGTGCAGGCAGGGTGGAGTGGGTGGAGAAGTGTGTCAGGAGTGCTTTGCGACAGAAGGGTACCAGCAAGAGTTAAAGGGAAAGTTTACAAGATGGTTGTGAGACCAGCTATGTTATATGGTTTGGAGACATTGGCACTGACGAAAAGACAGGAGGCGGAGCTGGAGGTGGCAGAGTTGAAGATGCTAAGATTTTCACTGGGAGTAACGAAGAAGGACAGGATTAGGAACGATTATATTAGAGGGACCGCTCAGGTTGGACGGTTTGGAGACAAAGCAAGAGAGGCAAGATTGAGATGGCTTGGACATGTGTGGAGGAGAGATGCTGAGTATATTGGGAGAAGGATGCTGAATATGGAGCTGCCAGGGAAGAGGAGAAGAGGAAGGCCAAAGAGGAGGTTTATGGATGTGGTGAGGGAAGACATGCAGGTGGCTGGTGTGACAGAGGAAGACGCAGAAGACAGGAAGAAATGGAAACGGATGATCCGCTGTGGCGACCCCTAACGGGAGCAGCCGAAAGTAGTAGTAGTAGTAGTAGTAGTAGTAGGCTCTCTAATCACCTGCAACCTGCTGAATGACAAGTCTCTAGTGTCAAACTAAACGTAAACAGCTATCTATATTGCTAGACAAAAGTGCGGCGCCGTCCCCAGTAGGGTGAATGCCGTCCGCTTTCAGCAGGTAAGGGCGGCCCCAGAAAGAAGGCCAGTATCAACGAAGCCGAATCCCTGCTCATTACAGTAACGAGCCAGCCAGCGGTTCATTGAGGTGAGCCTACTGTACATCTCACCATTACCCCTCACAGGTAAGGGACCAGAGACAATTAATCGAGGCCGACACATCTTTCTGGCAAACTCAAGCATTCTGACTAGGCTGGCTTTTGTGATCTCTGATTGCTTCGTCCAAGCATTATTGGTGCCGCCATGAATAACAATGTTGCTGAAAGTAGTGGTGCTGTGTGCTTGGGTTCCCTGACTCTCCCTCCGTGATGCCAGCACCCTAAGATTATCCTCTATGTCGGAGATTCTGGCCCCGGGTAAACAGTGAACCAAGGCTGGCGAAGCTAGTCTAACACTGCGGGTAATGGAGTCTCCTATCACTAGCGTGCGTTGCTTTACTCTGTCGACAGAAGTGGGAGAAGCACGATGGCCGGTAGGACTACCAACAGGGCTGGTGAGTGGAGAAAACCGGTTTGCAGTCGGGAGAGGTGGCTGCAGACCAGGCCACACGACCGATGGCTTGCTCTTTCCAGCCTTCCCACGCCGCTAAACAGAGACAAACTGCCGCATCTGCCGACGAAGCTGAGCTAGTGCTAACAATAGCAGGTCTGCTGTCAGGCCCGGGGCTACTGAGCTAGTGCTAACAATAGCAGGTCTGATGTCAGGCCCGGGGCTACTGAGCTAGTGCTAACAATAGCAGGCCTGCTGTCAGGCCCGGGGCTAAGGCTATCTGGAGGGCCCGTCACATCTAACGTAATCCTAGCCGAAAGCAGCTGCTCTAATTCACGGACACGTCTCTCTAGTAAAGACAACCTATCTGTAACTACGGAGCAGTCAACACAAACCATCGTTTTAGCGAGGCTGCGTTGACTGCGAATGTAACAGAGCTAAGTGCTAAGCTAGGCTAAGCTC
Organism: Lampris megalopsis; assembly: GCA_022114975.2. NCBI lineage: Eukaryota > Metazoa > Chordata > Actinopteri > Lampriformes > Lampridae > Lampris > Lampris megalopsis. The sequence goes on from JAJHIY020000425.1 coordinate 6,117,255, forward strand.
AAAGCTAGTAACAAACTGGGAACAGGAAGCTACCTACTAAACACAAAATTCGTATAAGAAAGAAACTAGATAATCTAGCGATTAGTGAACTAAGCACAGAAAATAGCTAAATCAGAACAAAATGAGGAGGTTAGGGCAGAATATAAAGAACTAATAAAAGAAAAATAAAAGTTGTCGATCTCACGAAGCCGCCGCTCACGAAGGCGGAAGCTGAAACTACAGTCTGCACCATCTACAGACCAGGACTCCACAGTCTACACCATCTACAGGCCAGTGGCCACTCTTTCAAGGATGAGGATGTGCACATCCTTGATAGGGAAGAACGCTGGTTTGAACGGGGAGTCAAGAGGCCATCTATGTGAAGCGGGAGCAGAAATCCCTGAACGAAGGGGTGGGGGTGGGGGTGGGGGCTAAGAGTACATCTGTCGCCATCTTACAATGCTGTGATTACAACTATTCCCCAATCCTCTGTGAATAGTACACACAGCCATTGTAGCTCTAGTTCATGGTCACAGCAATTTGCATATGAAACTGATCATTGGTTCGGTCGTTATGCAACTGTGCTGTTTATAAGGGTGGGGACACCTGCAGTCAGTTGAGACTTAAGAGGAAGTCACTCAGTTGAGTGACGAAACTTTTCTCCCAGTAAACGTTGTGCCTAGATGAACCGATTCAACTTTCTGTGATTTCCATAGCTGGGTTGACAATATCATGTGTGCCAACATGGATGATACTGCTATCTGCCTCATGGTAGGATTTTATTTTGTCTTGAACTTTGTCTGCAATTTCAAGCACTTTGGCAGTCTGCAGCTCTCCCCGGATTGGCAGAGGGTGTGAAACAGAGGTTGGGACAGCTCGGAAGAGTGGCGTAATTAGCCGGATACAAATGGGAGGGGGGGCGAAAAAAGAGTTAATGCGCTAAATGGGATATAGAAACACCTTTGCCAAATAAGGTGCCATGCCATTGCTATAACAGCCCATTATTCTTAAACACAGATAGTCCAAAAAATGTCCCATTCGACTGAAAGCAGATTTATGTGACAGCCCGTTACCCTGAAAACAAACAACCATTGCCCCGAAGGCCCATTGAAAATCAAAAGTAAAACTTGTTTGAAAAAAAGAAAAGAAAAAAAGATTAGGGTTAGGTTGAGGTTGAGGATAGGCTAGGGTTAGGTTGAGGTTAGGTTAAGGTTAATTAAGCATCCCTGGTGTTGTATCAAACTATTTCCCCGTTGAGATCTGTTTACCCCTAGCCGGAGTTCAATACAACACCAGGGACCACAACAAAAACTAACAATGTAAACAAGTAACAAGCATAAATTAAATGAACAAAAGAAAACGGGAAAATTTAACTAAAAAGAGAAAAAATGCAATTAAATAAGCAAAAGGGAAAAAGAGTACAGAAAAGAGTTGAGAACTAGATTGCAAGCACATCAGCCACAGCCACCAACTGAGCATCTAACTCCATAAAGTCTAAAAAGGGCTTCCATGTCGAGTGGAATTTGGATATAGGTATATAGGTCTCGTGGTATATCTAATCTTTTATGATTTCAATGACTGCATAACCTCTGCAATACAATGTGCAAAAGCAGGAGGGGAAGCCTCCTTCCATTTGAACAGTATCAATCTCCTAGCTAATAGAGTGGTATAGGCCAACAGATTTGCCTGAGTAGCATTTAAATGTGCACCAGCTGGAATGACCCCAAAGCTGGCACTCGGAGGAGAAGGTTCGAGTGGGAGATGTAAAACAGTGGCCAAAGCCTCAAAAATCAAACGCCAGAACTGAGTTAGTTTCGGGCAGGACCAGAACATATGTAAGAGACTGGCAGTGGCTTGTTTGCACCTGTCACGTGGTCTAAATCTGGGTTAATTTTAGCCAATTTCTCTTTGCACTAATGAAGGCAGTACACTACTTTGAACTGGATTATGCCATTTCTTGTGCTTAAAGAGGACGAGTGTATGGTTTGGAGACAGTGGCACTGATGAAAAGACAGGAGGTGGAGCTGGAGGTGGCAGAGTTGAAAATGCTAAGATTTTCACTGGGAGAGACGAAGAAGGACAGGATTAGGAACGAGTATATTAGAGGGACAGCTCAGGTTGGATGGTTTGGAGACAAAGCAAGAGAGGTAAGATTGAGATGGTTTGGACATGTGTGAAGGAGAGATGCTGGGTATATTGGGAGAAGGATGCTGAATATGGAGCTAGCAGGGAAGAGGAGAAGAGGAAGGCCAAAGAGGAGGTTTATGAATGTGGTGAGGGAGGACATACAGGTTGCTGGTGTGACAGAGGAGGATGCAGAAGACAGGAAGAGATGGAAACTGATGATCCGCTGTGGCGCCCCCTAATGGGAGCAGCCAAAAGTAGTAGTTGTAATAGAGGATGAGTGTATTTTCTTAATTACTAGAGCCCAAGTTTACTCTAGAATGGACATTTCCATATCACACATCAATTTTTTAGTGGTTCAAGTGGTATTTGGGCAAAAGTATTAATTGCATAATAAAATTTACTGATATACCCTTTTTTTAGCAGGATTAATTTGAAGAATGTGGTCCAATTAGGTCTTCGGAGGCAGAACTGGGAAACGATTAACTTTAGATCGAGTAAAATCACGAATCTGCAAATGTCTAAAAAAGTGACTTCAAGGTAAATTAAACTTCTCAGACAGCTGATCGAAAGACGCAAAAACATCAACAATAAACAGGTCCTTCAGGCTAGGCTCCATCAGAAATAGAGGGGATACATCAAAGACTCTTTTCTTTCATAATTGGGGTACCAATAATGAAATCTTTACATTTTAAATCCTGTCATATGACTGGGTTATCAGTAAATTTTGATATTGGGTCGGCCCAAGGGAGTGATGAGCAGAGACGTGAGTCCAAAGATCCACGAGAGACAGATGACATCTCAAAGGCTAAACAATACTCCTTTCACACTGGCCAAAAAAACCCTGCTAACCTTGGCCTCCAGGGCCCTGAATCACCCTACTCAGTGGGTGAACGGGAGGCACTGGCTTGCGTCCGGGCGTGTGAACGATGGCATCTTTACCTGTACGGACATCAGTTCACGCTCCGGACCGACCACCAAGCACTCACCACACTGCTGTCGGCCTCAGGCTCAGGCCACAAGCCCTTGTGGCTACACAGGTGGGCCGACCGCCTCAGACAGTATAACTACATGCTGAAGTTCACTCCGGGGAGGGATAACGTGGTAGCAGACCTCCTCTCCCGCTCTACTGATGCGCCTACTCCGACTTTTCCACCGGATGACGGTGAAGCAGAGTTCATACAAATGTTGTACATGCCCCTCCAGCCAGTCATCGCATTGGGTGAGCTCAAACAGGCATCGGAATGGGACCCTATATTAGCAAAATGATGGCCAGTGCCTGCCGAACTGGCACCTTATGCTAGAATCAAACACGAGCTCCCCTGCTGGGAAGATGTCTGTGTCTCTCGGGGGCTTTGGACTGTGGTCCCGAGTGGCCTGTGTGCGCGTGTTTTAGCCATGGCGCACGGGGGTTACTTGGGCATAGTGAAGCTCAAACAGCGATGCAGAGACTTGGTGTGGTGACCAGGCATTGACCATGATATTGAAGTGCTGGTCAGGGATTGCGTTGCATGCCTCCTCAGTGGCAAAACTGGACCGCCAGCCACACCGCCCTTACAACCTTTAGCATGGCCAGCCCAACCCTGGGACCATGTCCAGTTGGACATGGGCGAGGAGTCCCTCATCATCAGCGGTTCTTGGTGGTGATGTACGACCTCCATTCAAAATGGCCGGAGTTTGTTCTGGTGGGAACAGTCACCACTAGGGCCATTATCGATGTCCTTGACAGCTTGTTTGCAAGATGGGGTCTAAAGCAAAACTGGCCGTGGCTAGGCGCCAGAGGGAGATGAAACAATGCTGGGTGTCTGACTGGGTGCGAACATGTCGGCCCCAGCGAGTTAATAAAATGAGCACATTCTGGTCTCAGCCCTTGCAAGTCACACACAAACTGGGGGCTGCCACATTCAAACTGAGCGATGGTTCACATTGGCACGCCAGTTGTCTCAGGAAAGTTCCCGCACCTCCTCCAGTTTGTCTCTTCCACATTCCACTACAGCAACCGGGTGGTCTGAGCCATCGCCAGTACAGCCCACACCCGACCTTCCACCTGAGCCTCAGGAGCCAGAACCAGAACCGTTCGTCAAGGCTGAGGGTCGGTCTACACGGATACAGACTCATCCTGACCACCTTAAGGACTTTGAAACCTCTTTCCATACCTAGGTCTGTTCCTCTCAGGTGTGTTAGCTTCTGGTTGAATTATGGTAACTAAGCACTGTTCACATCTTTGTGTTAAGAGATTTATAAAGGAGGGGGAAATTGTTGTGTATGTGAATACTGTGTTTGGGGTTTTACGACAGTTGACAGCCCTATGGGAATGTGCGTTGTGAAGTAAAGCATTTTTATGTTGCATCGGACTACTGTGTGGACTCCAGTTTTGTTGAATATAACACGTGAATATAACACGTTTCTTAGGCCGGGCGACGGGGAAGTGGCATACGTTCTACCAAGTTCCAGGATTTCATCCTGTAAGGCATTAATCCGTTGTATTTTACATTTTCGTGCGTATGTAGCATGGTTAAAAACGTCATAACCTAAAAATGTTATATAATTACACAAAGTATCAGCACATTATTAACATTATTATTATTATTATTTTCATTGCCAACATTGTTATTTTATTTTATTATATCATCAGGAAACGCTTATAGTAGCCCCTCCTTGTTGTGACACCATTTCCTGTTAGTAGCCCCTCCCTGTTGTGACGCCATTTCCTGTTAGTGGCTATAAAACGTATGTTCCCCCCCCCCCTGCCTTCTGCGTCCTTCCCGCTTTGGACATGTAGGAAGAGGTGTGTGTTCATTTTGTCTGCCCCTGTAATGTATTTTATCCATTCCTAATGTGTCTTATGTCTAATGTGGGTCCCAATTCTTGCGTAGGCTACAGCAGGAGCTGATCTGGCGTTTTCTGAAACCTGTCCTGTTTTGTTTATATGCGACAGAATACAGATCCCATGCATGAGAGAAGTTGTCCTGTCTTTCCTACACAACGCAATGAAAAAGTACACCGGTCACACTTGGTGCAGTATGACCCGTCCGATCCGTCGTCGCCGATGAGAAAGCGTCGCCACCTGCTGCAGCCGCCGTCTTCTCTCAGCCCACCCCGCTCCATTCATGGTATCAGGGTTAGCCTGCTATGCTAATAGTGCCACAGATGTTAGCCGGCTAGCTAAGCTCCGTGTTGAATGGTGACGACTGTGTGCGGGGGAGGGGAGATCGTGTTGGGAGGAATGTTTTTCTGTCGAGGTCTTTTTCTCTCTTTGCCGCAAATTGTGCTGGCTTGAGCTGTGTATGTTTATTTATGGGTGAAAGAGAATTCGTTTTGTTTTAGGTAAACTATTTCCTGTGATCTTGTTAGGGTATTTGAAGCCATAGGCTAGATGTTTTGATGCTGTGAATGTGTTTGCTTTTGTTTCATTTTGTTTGTTTATGCACTGTTATAGCCTAATTGAGACATGTCTAGCAGAGATATTTTCAATACACCTGTTAGCTCTTTCTCTGATGGGCATGATGTTACTGATGGTGTGGGAAGGGGACAGTCCACTAGTGTGGGTAGAGGGCAGTTAGTATTGCCGGTTGGGTAAGGGAGAGCTAGGTTTAGGTCCGTGTGTCCTGTTGTGGGCGGCCTTGATCAGGGGAATGATGAGTCACTGTTTAGTGTGTTGCGTCCCTCTGCCAGTTCAACACCTGTCGTACACGCCCCCCACCTGTCTCAGCAGACTCCCCCCCCCCCAAGTTGTTGTTACTACTGAAACACCGGGCAGTGTTATTACTGATTTAGCTAAGCAGATTAGTGACAATATCGCTGCTAGCTTCCATGCCATGCACCTGGCCAGCAGCCCCCAGACTCAGTCCCAGCCTCTAGACAACCAGAATGTAACTATTGATCCCACACAACTTAAAGTCGTAGTCCAGTCAGAGTCTAAGCTCCCTCCCCTTTTTAAAGGTGACAAGTCTGAGACATTTTCCATTCATGAGTGGGAGGATATGATGAGGAGCTACATGAGCAGGATGGCCTGTGGCTCAGATGCTGAGAGGTCTGACCTGATAATGAGCAGGCTGAGTGGTAAAGCTAGAGATGTGGTGAAAGTGTCACTCCGTAGTCGTCCTGGAGTCAGTCCAGCTGAGCTTCCTACCACAATATTTGATATCCTCAAATGCAATTTCAGCAAGCTCACATACTCCAGGATGCCTATGAAGGACTTCTATGGGACTGTGCCGCGCGTCTCAGAGAGTGCAATGGATTATTGGATCTGACTGAACAAAGCCATCGATGTTGCTGATGAGAGCCTCCGCAGGTGAGACAAGAGCGTTGAGGATCCGAGTGCTGAGGTAGTCATGATGTTTATCACTCATTGCCCTGACCCCAGACTGGCAGTGTATTTCCAGTTCAAGCCCGTGGAGCAGTGGACAGCAGCTGAAGTCCAGGAGAGGTTGGATGGTCATGTGAGGAGTCTGAAGAGCACAGCTGCCCATCCCCAACACGCAAACGTCTGTCTGCACGCATGAATGGATGGTGCCAGCCCCTCACTGTGGCACACAGCACCAGCCTGTCGTGGTAACATCTCCACTGGTTTCGTCTGCACCTGTCACTGCATATACTCTTGTTCCCGGTCAGTCTCAACAACCCCCTGTGTTGGCCGCTCAGTCTCCTCCTGTGCCCACTGTGCCTGTTACTGATGCGAACGTTCAGCAGGTTACCGCCCTGTTTGACAAGGTCCTGTCTCTGTGTACGGCAACGCCAGCTACCTCGGGCCAGGCTCCCACCCAGTCCCAGAACTACTCTCGCCGGTCCCAGATCCAACCCTGCTGGTCCGGAGGCTATTCCAACATGCCAGAACGCACTCACGCTCAGTCCAGTTCCCCATGCTCAGTGTGTGGTGACAGTAGTCACACGACCTATTCACACTGCAGGTTTCACAGACTTTGTCTCCACTGTCATCAGCCTGGGCACTTTATGAATGTATGCCCCACGGGCCCCCTGCCCCCCAGTTATGCCAGCACTGTCTCCCGCTGCAGATTTAAACTAGAGCGCCCGTGTGATGAGAGGGGTAGCAGGGGCAATAGTGATTTAACCCTCGGTAAAGAAGAAGACTTGCATTCACTTTATGTACAGACCTGTAGTGCATCACCTGGAGATGAGATAGTCATACTGACAGGCTCTCAGAGAGTAGAGCAGAGTAGTGAGTTGTTTTATGCTCGTGTTAAGATTGATGACAAAGTTGTGTTGAAAGGTATGCTAGATTCGGGCAGTATGTCATGTACCCTCAGTGAAGCTGCAGAGAGTGAGCTTAGAGATTCTGGGGCTCTACCCTGTCCCCAGCCAGCGCCACCCAATGTTGTCCTTGTTGGTTATGGTGGTGGTATGACTAGACCAAAGTGCATTTATGAGTTGGAGATCGTTGTTTATGGTTTTAAATTCACTGTTCCATCATTTGTTGTTCCGAACCAAAAGGATGAGTTTATTGTAGGGAGCAATGTTCTCAGACCTATCATTCAGAAAATGAAGGGGGATGACATGTACTGGCAGCTTATCTCCTCAAGCAACACTGACCCTGGTTGTGAGCAGTTTCTCTAGCTGCTGAGCTGTATTACCCGGTGGTCAGGCCCGGAGGTGCCAGATGTTGTGGGTACTGTGCGACTGAGAGAGGCTGTCACACTCCTTCCCCAGCGCGAGTATGTGGTGTGGGTGAAGCTGCCCAGTGGGTCTCCTATCTCACCTGGGAGCACCGTGATGGTGGAGCCGACTGCTGCACGTTCGACGCCCAGAAACATCCTGGTGGGACGAGTTGTGACATCCATGTGGGGGGACCGCTGGGTGCCTGTCAAAGTATTAAACCCGACACCTAAACCCATAACACTGTGCCGGAACGCCAAGATAGCTGATGTTTTCCCCTGCCTGGCTGTGGAAGATTTGCCTATCACTCAGGGGATGTGCAGATCAGGTATCGACGCCTCTGACTCACCTAGTTTGCCTCCACAGTCAGCTGGAGACCCGGTGCAGCTGCTGAAGGATTGTGGCTTGAGAGACATTGATGTTGATGGCTGTGAGGTAACTGAGAGTTGTAGGAGGAAGTTGGCTGAACTTGTGCTCTCTTACCAGGATGTCTTCTCCAGGGATAAGCTGGATTGTGGAGAAGCGAAGGGGTTCGTCCACCGCATCCATCTCTCTGATGACCGCCCCTTCCGCCTCCCTTACCGCCGTGTCCCCCCCCCCCCCCGGCCACTATCAACAGCTGAGAGAGGTGCTGTCAGACATGGAGATGAAAGGCATCATCAGTAAATCGATCAGTGAGTATGCCTTCCCCCTCGTGATGGTCTGGAAAAAGAACGGAGACCTGAGGATCTGCACCGACTTTCGATGTCTCAATGCCAAGACTGTCAAAGACGCTCACCCGTTGCCCCATCAGGCAGACTGCCTCGCTGCCCTGGGAGGAAACGCCCTATTCAGCACCATGGACCTGACTTCAGGGTTCTACAACATCCCGCTCCATGAGTCTGACAGGAAGTTCACAGCCTTCACAACATCCCCTGGCCTGTATGAATATAATCGGCTCCCCCAAGGTCTGTGCAACAGTCCGGCATCTTTCATGCGTGTGATGCTTAGCATTTTCGGTGACCTCAACTTCTCCAGCCTCCTCTGTTACCTGGATGACCTGCTGGTTTTTGCTCCGTCGGAGGAAGAGGCACTGGGGCGGCTAGAGGTCGTCTTTACCAGACTCAGAGCCAGTAACCTGAAGCTCTCACAGAAGAAGTGTAACTTTTTGAGGAAGTCTGTGAGATTCCTAGGTCATGTGGTTGATGTCAGTGGAGTCTCTGTTGACCAAGAAAAGGTCACTGTCATCTCCAGGTTCCAGAAAGATGATCTGATGGCTGCACCCCCCCCCAGAAGAAGATTAGGTCTTTTCTTGGCATGGCGCTGTACTATCAGCATTTTATCCCTGGTTGTTCGAAGATGGCAAAGCCTCTCTTTGCTTTGACTGGAGGACAGAAGCGCAGGCTGGAGGGCTCTAGAGGCTGCAGGAGAGCAGGAACATTCCGCATACTGACTCCCCAGGACTGGGATACGGCTTGTGAGAGGGCTTTTGAGGGCCTGAAGTCTACACTGCTTCACTCTGTCGTTCTGGCCCATCCAGATTTCAACAGGCCGTTCATCCTCTCTACTGATGCCTTTCTGCATGGTATGGGTGCAGTGTTGTTCCAGGTCCCTGCCAGCGAAGACAAAGCCCGACCCATCGCATTTGCCAGTAAAGCCCTCAGTCACAGCCAAGCGAAGTATCCTGCTCACAGGCTCGAGTTCCTCACTTTGAAATGGGCCGTGTGTGACAAGTTCAGCCACTGGCTCAAGGGCCACAAGTTCACCGTCTGGACTGACAACAACTCACTCACATATATCATGACGAAGCCGAGGTTGGATGCGTGGGGGCAGCGCTGGGTCTCTAAACTGTCCCCATACTCATTTGAGATCAAACATGTCCCGGGCAGACTGAATGTGGTAGCTGATGCTCTCAGCAGGACTCCCTTTGTCAAACCTCTGAGCCAGCGTCTCCTGTCAGAACCCTACTCAGAGTTGCTGGAACAAGTGTGCAGCATCGACGACAGTTGTGTGCAAGATGCATTCCATGTGACCTGTCTGGCTCAGTCTGCCGAGGACCACTGTCTGTGTGCTACTGGTGGCGTGTCATTGTCCGAAGAGGATGTGTCATCTCTCCTCTCCTCCTGTGGGGATTGGGAGTCCGGCCCGACGCAGAGGGCTGCTTCCTTGGTTGGTCACCTTGGTGGGCTAGCTCCTCCTGGCCAAGATGTGTTCTTCTCACTCTCATCCGCAGACCTGCAGAGCCAACAGAGACAGGATCCTACCATCGGGAGAGTCCTGCACTTCATTGAGAGGAAGCAGAGACCTTCGAGGCGTGAGCGGGATAAGGAGAGTATGATGGTGTTAAAGATTCTGAAGCAATGGGAGAAACTTACCATGTTGGATGGAACCCTGTACAGTCTCAAAGGACCAAGTGACCAAACACAGGAGGTTCCAGTTCGTTCTTCCAGACTCCTTGAAATCGCAGGCCTTGGGTGGTGTTCACGACCTGGCTGGTCACCAGGGTCAGCTTTGTACATTGTCGCTGGTCCGTCAGCACTTTTTCTGGTACGATATGGAGAGGGATGTGCGAAGCTATGTCAGGAACTGTCCCAGATGCGTGCTCAGCAAGACTCCAGAGCCGGCAGCAAGGGCCCCACTGGAGAGCATTACAACTTCGGCTCCACTGGAACTTGTGTGTATCGACTTTTGGTCTGCTGAAGATAACAACAACATGTCTGTGGATGTTCTCGTCGTAACTGACCATTTTAACAAGTTAGCACATGCCTTCCCCTGTCGAGACCATACTGCGAAGCGGGTGGCCAAGAAGCTGTGGGAAAACTTTTTTTGTGTCTATGGTTTCCCGCAGCACCTTCATTCTGACCAGGGGGGCTAATTTTGAATGTGAGCTGATTGCTGAGCTTCTGGAGTTGTCAGGCGTTGGGAAGTCCCGAACCTCCCCATACCATCCCATGGGGAATGGGGGCACTGAACGTTTCAATCGTACTTTAGGTAGCATGTTGCGTTCCCTCCCGCCGAAGTCAAAGCACAAGTGGCCTCAGATGGTCCAAAACATGACCTTTGCCTACAACTGCACGCAGCACGAGATGACTGGCTTTGCCCCATTCTATTTGATGTTTGGGAGGGTTCCGCGCCTGCCAATCGATCTGTTGTTCAAGAACGTCCTGCGTGACGAGTTGGTCTGCGACTACAATGAATATGTGAAGTTTCTGGCAGCCGATCTCCAGTCTGCCATGTTGCTGGCCCAGAAGAACTCGTCTGTGGAGCGAAAACATCAGTCGGACCAGTACAACAAAAGAATTAAGGGCTTACCTCTTTTTGTCGGTGACCGGGTCCTAGTGGCGAACAGAGGCGGAAGAGGCAAGCAGAAACTAGTCAACAAGTGGGAGCCGGATGTTCACACTGTTGTTGCTTCCAAGCCACAGTTCCACATCTACAGGATCAGGGACCGCAATGGTCGTGTGAGGGTTGTCCACAGGAACCTCCTCCTATCAGTCAACTTCCTCCCTCTCGACAACACACTGGTTATGGAAGATGATCTTGTTCAGGGTGTTGACACAGTGTCCCATGACCCCTCTACGCTGCACATGCCTGATCCTGAAGTGGCAGTGATCCTTAGTCCGGCTGAACGGGAGGCCCGGTTCAAGGTGGGTCAATGCCTCTACTGCAGCTAGAAGGGACATCTGATCAGCGGTTGCCCCACTCGGCCAAAAGACTAGGCTCACTGGGACCCCGGGAGATCCTAGTGAGCCGCCTTTCCTGTTCCCGCCGTCCTGCCCCACCGAACCATCTGGTTAGCGGTACCCTGGCCTGGGCTGACCAGCGGCTCACGGTGGGTGCACTCCTTGACTCGGGAACTGATGAGTGTTTCCTTGACTCAGAGTTTGCTGCCCAGATTAACATCCCGCTAGAGATGCTGGAGAAGCCCATGGAGGCCTTCGTGCTGGACGAGCGCTGCCTGGCCAGCGTCACCCAACGCACCCACCCTGTCTCTCTCACCATAGCAGGGAACCATGTGGAGAGACTTTGGTTCTTCATCATCCAGTCCCTGTGATCCTAGGGCGCCCCTGGTTCGTGCAGCACGAGCCACACATCGCCTGGGCCTCCGGTACCATCGTGGAGTGGAGCTCCTCCTGTCATTCCCAATGTCTCCCGGCCCGTCCCCCCGACGTGCCCCTCCTCCTGACCTTTCCTCTGTTCCCCCTGAGTACCATGATCAAGGTGAGGTTTTCAGCAAGACCCGGGCCCAATCTCTTCCTCCTCATCGGCCGTATGACTGTGCTATCGATCTCCGCTCTGGGGCGCCCCTTCCCAGCAGTCGTCTGTACAGTCTGACCATCCCCGAAAAGGCTACGATGGACAAGTACATCTCCGAGTCCTTGGCAGCGGGGCTCATTCGGCCCTCGTCCTCCCTGGTGGCAGCTGGATTCTTTTTCGTAAAGAAGAGGGATGGGGGCCTCTGACCCTGCGTTGACTAACGCCAACTCAATGAGATAACCATCAAAAGCAAGTATCCCCTCATGAGTTCCACCCTTGAGCCCCTCACCCAGGCTACTGTCTTCACTAAGCTGGACCTCCGGTGTGCCTATCATCTGGTCCAGATCCGGAAGGGGGATGAGTGGAAGACAGCCTTTAAGACGCCCCGGGGTCATTATGAGCTTAAGTTTGCAAGTTTGTGCCGTAACCTCCTCGCTGAAGTTGTTACTCTTCCCTCCCTGTGCAGTCTCTCCGAGTTTATCTCTGCCCTTGGATTTACTGTTTTCTCTGTGGAGTTTTCCCTGTGGAATTATCCTGCCGCGTTCCCAGTTTGGATTACCAGTAAGTTTGTTTGGACTTTCTCTGTTTGTTGTGCATTACCTGCAAAGTGGATTACTGGACTCTTTTCGTTGCCGTGCATGTTTTCTCGTTGGACCGTAGAGGGACCTGTTGGTTCGTTTTCAAGTTAAGGGACAACTTCGGTTTTTTGGACTTCCTGTTTTCTAAGTTGCTCCTTGTCCTCCTGTGTTGGCCGTTGTATGATCTATTAGTAAAGTACGCCAGTTTTGGTTAACTCTATCTCTGCCTGGTGTCGTTCGCTTGGGGTCTTCCACAAACCCTAACAGTTACGCCATAGAAGTTTAGAAATGTATTAATAATAGAACCTTTAGGAGGGGCAGGTTTTGATGAGCTACAATCAAGAGTGGTGAACAGGACACAGTTAAAGTCCCAACCAAGGATAAGACTGTATCAGGTAAGTGGGATAAAAAATCCATACAGAATTGCGCATCATCCCAATTTGGGGCATACGTGTGGGCTAGAATAACCAGACTATTATACATCTGACCAGTGACAATCATGTAAGAACTCCTTGAATCTGCATCAACCTTTGAGACCGAAAACGAGATATTTTTGTTAATCGTTTTATTGGCCCCTCTGAATTTGAATTGAAATTTTGAGTGGAACAACTGGCCTACCCAACTACAGCGAAGCCGAACTTGGTCTTGGTCACGAAGGTGTGTTTCCTGTAAAAATGCGATCTGCGTGTTGAGGTGTTTACGATGAGTCGGAACCTTTTTTTTTTTTTTTTTACAGGCAGGTTGAGGCCTTTCACGTCCCAGCTGGTGCGGTTGACTGACTTACTCAAACCCACTCCCTGGTCCAGATGTTAGTGACAGTGTATGTCACTGCAGGGGATAATGAACATCTATTAACAAACTTGGAGAAAGGGATACACTCAGTATGCAAATGAAAGGGGACATGCTTACCGTCTGTAGACCAGCAAAGGAACAATAGACCGCCAAGATGATGAAAAAGCAAAAAAGGGGGCGTCCGGGTAGCGTAGCAGTCTATTCTGTTACCTTCCAACACGGGGATCGCCGGTTCGAACCCCTGTGTTACCCCCGACCAAGCCGGAGGTAACACGGTCATGGTCGGTCCTGGTCATTGCACTAGTGCGTCCTCTAACTTAGCATAACAAGACCGGCTAATAACACACCGGCTGGCTGAATACCATACTAGCAATGTTAAACTAAGTACAATAATAATCAAGTAAAAACATTTCCATGTCGACATAACAATCACCCTTTGTTTACCCAAAAGTAATGCTAGTGGTAAAGGAAAAGTCCAGCATTTGTTTTGGTGCTCATGTAATGTTGGCGTTGGCAGTCAGAGCTAGTCCATAGTCTGTCAGCTAGCATAGTTAGTTGTTAGCCCGGGAAGCTAACATCAATAATATTGTATTGTAGTGGATTTGGGGGGGGCAGCCCGGGAATCACCGCAGCCGGGACGCGAACCCGGGTCTCCCGCACCACGGTCGACAACGCTCGACTGAAGGGTCCAACCCGTTAGCCAAGGGCTAGTGAGCCTATTTATCCGTGATCGTTACACTCCCCCCTCCTCCCCTCCGAACATGCCAGCTCCCTCACGCCTCTGGGCGCACGCGCTTCCCATGGCCGGACGATCTCACCTATCCAAAATCGGGGGGCAGCCCGGGAACCGCCACAGCCGGGACGCGAACCCCCGTCTCCCGCATCATGGGCGACTACGTTAACCAGTCGACTAAGGGGTCCGACCTGTTAGCCCAGGGCTTGCGAAGACTCTATTCATCCGTGATCTTTACAGTACTTTACCGTATGTGGTTAATAACATCGAGGCAACATGAGCTTGTGGTGATACACAGTCGAGGGTAGCTCCACCAGGGGCTGCTGCTCCTTTAAGGCAGATGTTCAGCGTGCTGACGTAGGCACTGCTTAGAGTTTCCAGGGCGGAGCCATGTTTGCAGCAGCCTAGCGGTTGGTTAGCTGGTTGACAGGAGAGATTGTGCTGTATCGGTGTTGTTTTGTGTGGCGAGTAAACGGGATTGACTCGACTCGATCTCTCCGTCTCCTCATTCCTGCACCCCCACAAGCTGACTAGGTGACCAGGATACCACTCCGGATAAAGGATGTCGCTTCTTTGTGAGTGCTGAACATGGACTGGTTGCCACTGTGTGTAGTCTTTCGCTGTGCAGGGAAAAGCAGGCCATATTTTACCCCCTGGTGATCTCAGAGTAGTTTCTTTGCCTTTTCTTAGCGACAGCAGCGGTGTAGTCCGGGAATAGTAGAAATCTTTGGCCATTGTAGAGAAGTGGAGCCTTTGTCTTGCACATTGCATAATGTCCTCATGGACACTAAAATACTGTACACGAACCATGAAGGGACGCGGCCTCTCTCCAGATTGGGGACGCGGCAGCAGGGAACGGTGTGCTCTGTCAAGCAAGGTCTTTCTCTTGGTTGCTAAGCATCTTTGAGCAGCCCAACAATGATGTCAGTTGGACGTGGTCCCTCCACCCCTTCATGTAGACCATCCATCTATTATCCAAACCGCTCATCCTGCTCTCAGCATTCTCACATTGTTCCTGTTTAGTGGCTGTGAATGTTCTCATTCATCCAGGTCATGGCTATCCAAAGGAACTGAATCGAGTGCAACTGGACTTGGTATATACCCGTGAAGACGTTTCGCCTCTCATCCAAGAGGCTTCCTCAGTTCGTGCCTTTCTGAGGAAGCCTCTTGGATGAGAGGCGAAATGTCTTCACGGATATACTATACCAAGTCCAGTTGCACTCGATTCAATTCCTTTGGATACAGCTGTTTAGTGAGAAATTGTAGTTTGCACTCCAGCGATGTAGTCTCATCCGACCTGTGATTTGCCCCCTTTTCCACCTCTGTGACGTGGCTAGACAGAGCCCCAGCTTTGGATCTCACTGGCCGTTGCCAGTGTCTGTTTTAGCGTCAGCGGAAGCACAAATGTCCTCTTTCAGTGACGCTGTCTCAGACGTTGTGTCAGCTCTAAGGGATTCAGCAGCACTGAGAGCAGCATTGTCAGAGGCCTCTGGTGGAGTTAGCTTGGTCGGTGTTAGCCATTGTGTTAGCACCCTTAACACATGTAGAAGGCACAGCGCGTAGTTATAATGTAGTACTCCAAAAGACAGTAGAAAAAAAAAACATATACTGCCAGAACGATTATTTGTTCACAACTGAAAAAATGGGCGATGTAGATACAAAAGTACCGTTGTTTTATTGAATCAATTAACAATTTGCAACTGGATTCCCCAATCCTCTGTGAATACTATACATGGCCATTTTAACTCTGGTTAATGGTCATAATAATTTGCATATGAAACTGATCATTGTTTTCGTCGTAATGCCACTGTATTGTTTATAAGGGTGGGGACACCTGCAGTCACTGTATTGTTTATAAGGGTGGGGACACCTGCAGTCACTGTATTGTTTATAAGGGTGGGACACCTGCAGTCACTGTATTGTTTATAAGGGTCGGGACACCTGCAGTCACTGTATTATTTATAAGGGTGGGGACACCTGCAGTCACTGTATTGTTTATAAGGGTGGGGTACCTGCAGTCACTGTATTGTTTATAAGGGTGGGGATACCTGCAGTCACTGTATTGTTTATAAGGGTGGGGGACACCTGCAGTCACTGTATTGTTTATAAGGGTGGGGACACCTGCAGTCACTGTATTGTTTATAAGGGTGGGGGTACCTGCAGTCAGGTGAGACTGAAGAGGTCACTTAGATGATGGTGAAACGTATCTGTCAGTAAACGTTGTGTCCAGATGAACTGAGTCACTTTTCCGTGGTTGTCCTACTTGGATTATTGAGCATGTGTTAAGACATCTCTGTCTATCTTTCTACTTCTCTTACTAACTTACTCAATCTGGTCCACCACTTAGGATGAGTTCCATCCGTTCATCGAGGCCCTGCTGCCCCAGGTGCGTGCCTTTGCCTACACTTGGTTTAACCTCCAGGCCAGAAAAAGGAAATACTTCAAAAAATATGAGAAGAGGATGACAAAAGAAGAAGAGAGTGCTGTCAAAGATGAACTGCTGGGGGAGAAGGCGGAGGTAAGACAGACACATAGGAGCTGTAAAAACTGACCTACATGGGGACTTCCATGTTCATTACAGCTACCCATGTAGAAATGTCTTTGCCATTCCATGTACTGTCTCATATACAGTGCTGCTTGAAAGTATGTGAACCCCTTGAGCAGTTTAGATTTTTCTGTTGTTTTACCATGATTTTCTTATTCTATCATCACCAGTTTTTATGTATGAAATGTCAGATATATGTTTATCAGTTGCATGTACTTGTTTAGTGGGACTTGTTTAAGTAGCCCAAAAACTACATGAAACATGGAATTAGTGTATGTGCAAAAGTAAGTGGACCCCCAGCTGCATTGGTTAAGTCAAGCAGGTAACAGACTCAGGTGAAACACATTTGGGTGCTTAATTAATCATTTAAGCAGACCAATGAAATGAGATATCCTTGGGAAAGGGTTTGGCCTGCACTAATTAAAAGAGAGAGGAAACCAACCAAACCACTGTGGTCCCATACAAATCAACAATGCCGAGAGCAAAGGAGATATCTGAGGACATGAAGAAGAGGGTAGTGATAGCCCATCAGTCTGGGGAGGGATATAAGACCATCTCCAAAAGATTCCAGCTCCATCCATCCACTGTAAGACAAATAATTTACAAATGGATGGCCGTCAACATGACAGCAACTCTGCCTAGAAGTGGACGCCCATCAAAACTATCACCCAGAAGCACCAGAAAAATAATAAATCAGGTAAAGGCCAACCCACACATCACCTCTAGAGAGTTGCAGACCTCTCTGGTAGCATCTGGGACAAATGTGCATGCGTCTACAATCAGACGAAAATTGAATAGCCATGACATTCATGGGAGGGTTGCTAGAAGGAAGCCTCTGCTCTCAAAAAAGAACAAAGCTGCCCATTTCAACTTTGCCAGAGAGCACTTGGACAAACCAGAGACCTTCTGGAAGTCCATTCTCTGGACAGACGAGTCCAAAATAGAATTATTTGGTCACAATCAAAACCAACATGTTTGGAGAAAAGCCAACACTGCATATGAAGAAAAGAACCTCCTCCCAACAGTGAAGCATGGTGGTGGAAATGTGAAGGTCTGGGGCTGCTTTTCTGCTTCTGGACCTGGACGACTCCATATTATCCAAGGAACCATGAATTCTCCAGCATATCAACAAATTCTTGACCAGAATCTCCTGCCATCAGTCAGGGAGTTGAAGCTGGGACGAAAATGGATTATGCAACAAGACAATTACCCAAAGCATTCCAGCAAAATTACAAAGGAATGGCTTCAGAGAAAGAGGATTCGTACTCTGGATAGGCCCAGTCAAAGTCTGGATCTTAATCCAATTGAAATGTTGTGGCGAGACCTGAAGAAGTTGGTACATACCAGATGTCCCTCCGACCTCTCTCAACTGGCTGAGTTCTGCAAGGAGGAGTGGGCAAAAATCCCCATAAGCAGATGCGAGAGACTGGTTAGTGGTTACAGAAGATGTTTGGTTGAAGTAATGGCTGCAAAAGGAGGAGCCACAAGCTACTAATACAAGGGTTCACATACTTTTGCACATGATAAATTTTCAGTTTTTGTGAAATAAACCACCTTTGTTGAATTAAATAATGAAAATCTATCACTTTTTGTGTGTGTGTCCATTATTTGGAAGGTGTGCTTTACAAATTGGGATTTGGATGTATGTGTAATAAGCTTATTTTAATGTTTTTTACAAAAACAGTGACCATGTCTGGAGGGTTCACAAACTTTCAAGCAGCACTGTAGAAATGGTACATGTCTGTGGAGTGCTGCACACACAAAAGAGGAACATGGAAACAAGACATACATTTTGATTTTGTGTCTTTGTTGGCCTCAGCAGCAACTATGTTAAAACAAATGACATCAGTGCCAAAAATGTATTTCTGCATATTGCTTACTGTTCTGATCCTCTTCTTGCTGTCTACACAACACTTCACCTTGTTGACCAGTGAAGTGATGTGTTTTTTTAAACTGTGTACTGGTTAGCTGAAGATCACTGCTGATACTGAGGCTTTAACAGGTACATCTTCTCTGCAGTTCCCTGGTGATATTTGTAAACTAAGACGCAGATGTTTTGTCTTTATAGAGACTTCAACAAACTCTGAGCACTGCTATTTAATATTCTGAAATCCTTTCATTGAATTTTCACTTATACCAAACATAAACCTGTGTACAAATACAACATCACACCACCGTAATACTAATACACAGAAACGTATAATGATAACGATAAAATAAGAAAAAATGAAATTAATAATTGTATTAGGTATTTAAATAGGGAATGTGCCGATGTCTCCAAACCATACAACATAAATATTTATTTCTGTTGTGTACTCCTCCTAAACAGCCATGCCTTGAATAATAAGACAAAAGAGAAATTTTCATTAACCACAAGTATAACCAGTGCTTGTTAGAAGAACAAATAAATAATTAATAAATACTTAATAAAAAAATATAATAATAATTACAGATAGATACTTGAAGAATAACAAAGAAAAGAGCTGAGATCCCGTTGAGAGACACGTGTGAATGTGATGTCAGCTCTCTGGCTTCCTCGTTGATCAGCAGCCTTGAACGCTGTTGTGGAGAATACAGCAATATCAGGCTGCTTGGATCGCAAGAGAAAGTTATTATAGTATAAAGGCACAACTTACAACTGTGATTCAATTACGTTAGTGTTTCCTTTATTTTATGCATCGCCTGTATATAAAAAAATTACTGTGTATGAAGTATCCAGAAGATCTCATATTGTTTGAAATCCAGTAAATTAAATGCATATAAGCAAAGAATTGTGGGAGTTGACACTGCTCAATAAAGGCCTAACGTTAGCATGGAATATTATTTTCTTTTTTTTCTCTTCTTTTTAAAAAAAAATTATTTCTGATTTTTTTTCCCCTTTTCTCCCAATTTAGTGGCCAATCGATCCCTATTTTTAATTCAAACACCCACCCTTGTACTGCATGCATTCGCCAACTGCATCTCTCCGGTGGGCAGTCTCGAAGGAGACGCCTCGCCACTTCTGGGACAAGGCGACTCCAGGCCGAACCACTGCTCCCTCCGACACACACAGAGACGCATTC
The DNA here is from genome assembly GCA_022114975.2 of Lampris megalopsis. Classification (NCBI taxonomy): domain Eukaryota; kingdom Metazoa; phylum Chordata; class Actinopteri; order Lampriformes; family Lampridae; genus Lampris; species Lampris megalopsis. The sequence continues at coordinate 6,136,917 of JAJHIY020000425.1, forward strand.
ATGTGACGAACACAAGCCGACTCCGCCCCCTTCCCGAAGACAGCGCTGCCAATCATTGCTGCTTCATCGAGTCCGGCCATAGTCGGATCTGACGAGACCGGGGCGCGAACCCCGGTCCCCAGTGGGCAATGGAATATTATTTTCTACTTGCTGTAACAAAGTTACAGTTGTGTATTCAGATCAGCGTGCTCATATTAAACTCTTAATTATCATGATGTGGTCATGAAGGTGAGGTAGTAAAAGAACCACCACTGTTAAAAGGTCATTGATTTATTTATTTTCTCTTCACTTTTTATTATAATTTCAGGTAAAACAGAAATGGGCCAGTCGTCTGTTGGCCAAACTAAGAAAGGACATCCGACCTGAATGCAGAGAAGACTTTGTTTTGTCCGTCACAGGGAAGAAGTCGGCATGCTGTGTCATATCAAATCCTGACCAGAAAGGCAAAATGAGACGCATTGACTGCCTACGACAGGCTGACAAGGTACGCTGATGGATCTTACTGGCCCCCTCTAGATGTTTGGTCAAACAAGTTTCTTGGTTTGAGAATTACCCTGTCGTCCACACATTGTGTATGCTGCCCTGGTCTTAAGGATCATTCATCACCCACCTTCATTAAACCTTTAAATTAAAGCAACTTCATGTAATTTTAAGTCCCAAATCTATTTTGCACAAAGAAAAAACCTGTCATTCATTACAAACTGTTTGACTATCTGGGTTTTCCCTCTTCGCAGTGCAGAAAGACTGCATTTAATCAGTGGACACCACTCGTTTTTATAGGGTCACATGACCCAGACATGTCTTATGGTCAAACATGACCCTAAGACAATCTTAGTACCCTAGTGGTGTACAGCTTTCATAGAAATATAAACAAAAACAATTTGTTTCCCTTTTTCTAATGTCGGGGTCACTCTAGGAAAAGTCATCACATCTAATGTTGGGGTTACTGTAGAAAAGGTCATCACATCTAATATTGGGGTCACTCTAGGAAAAGTCATCACATCTAATGTCGGGGTCACTCTAGGAAAAGTCATCGCATCTAATATTGGGGTCGCTAGGAAAAGTCATCACATCTAATGTTGGGGTCCCTCTAGGAAAAGTCATCACATCTAATGTTGGGGTCACTCTAATAAAAGTCATCACATCTAATGTTGGGGTCCCTCTAGGAAAACTCATCACATCTAATGTTGAGGTCACTCTAGGAAAAGTCATCACATTTCAGGTTGAAAAAAGATCATTTAGAGTCTTTTCTCTGCTGTTGAACACTGTTATGGGTCATTTTGACCCGGAGGACAGCAGACGGGTCGATGTCTTCCTCATGGGTAGTCCAAATCAATCTTGATTTGAGCAAGTTATGATTATTAGATGCAATAGAGAAGGTTTGTTAAAAATACAGCTGTCATGGGAATTATTTAATTCCACTCTGACAATAAATGAGTGAGACAAAAATCTCTTACAGTATTGTCAGTCTTTAATATGAACAGACACACAAAGCATAGATGCTGAAGTGTCTACTGATCAGTACAGTCTCTCTTATAGGGCAGTTGGTTGTTCTCCTCCCTATCTCATATTTTCCAGCTCACCAAGGCCATTTCTCCATCTACTGTGTACAGACTTGCTAGACTCAGTGAGTTTCTCATGCATTCCTCTGCTATCAACCAACAGTTAACAATAGGCCTTTATTTGTTCACATGGAGAATACACTTTATAACACTACCCGTGTTCTGCTACATGTGAACTTTAAGCTGCTATCTATGCAATAGAGACTAAAATTAAACATGGTTTCTTCCAGGTCAAAATGACCCATAACGGTGTTTAAAAGTAGAGAAGACTCTTTTTTTCAACCTGAAATTTGATTACTTTTCCTAGAGGGACCCCAACATTAGATGTGATGACTTTTCGTAGAGGGACCCCAACATTAGATGTGATGACTTTTCCTAGAGTGACCCCGACTTTAGATGTGATGACTTTCCCTAGAGTGACCCTAACATTGGAAACATGTGATGACTTTTTCTAGAGTAACCCCAACATTAGATGTGATGAATTGTCATGTGTGACCCTATAAAAACGAGTGGTGTCCACTGATTAAATTCAGTCTTTCTGCAGTGTGAAGAGGGAAACCCACATAGTCACACAGTTTGTGATGAATGACAGGTTGTTTCTTCGTGCAAAATAGATTTGGGGTTTAAAATTAAATTAAGTTGCTTTAATTTAGAGGTTTAATGAAGGCGGGTCATGAATGACCCTTAAGACCAGGGCAGTATACACAATGTGTGGACAACACAAGGGTAAGCAAACATCATATATGATTATATGACAGACAAATTGCCTTCACATTCCCCCCTACTTTTTGTTTGATTTCTTTGAGTTGGTGGGGGGTCTAGGCTGGGAGCCATGCCAAACCTCCAGGTTACCTCACTATGTTCTGTCTTCTCTATCTGTGTTTTAGTTTTTAATTCTTATTCTCTTTCATTCTGTAGAGTTCGGTGGGTTTGTGAACTATTTTATTTCCCTATTGGTTTAATGTATGTATGTTGTAGTTTGAATGTTTTTTTCCAGTAGAAGAGAAAATAATTCAATTCAATTTATTGTCATTAAAGACAATGTGCAAGCACATGTTAAAAATGAAATGAGGGCTGTGGCTTCATCAAACGGTGCAAGACAAACACAGCAAATACAGTATAAGATATACACACATTAAGACCAAACACAGTATAAGATATACACACATGAAGACCAAAAGCAAAAAATAAGTTAAAAAAGAGCTGGAGTACAAAATATTTAAAAATATCTACAGACATTCAGTGGGTGGCCAGGTTCAGGAGGGCAGCAGCTTGTGGAAAGAAGCTGTTTTTCAGCCTGGTAGTGCGGGCTCTGAGGTTCCTGTAGCGCCTCCCAGAGCGCAGGGGGGAGAACAGTCCATGGTTGGGGTGGGTGGGATCTCTGCTGATACTGAGACCCCTTCAAAGGCAGCGTTTGTGATAAATGTCTTTTATGGCTGGGAGCTGGGTACCGGTGATATGCTGAGCCGCCTTGACGATCCGCTGCAGAGCTTTCTGGTCTACTGAGGTGCAGTTGCCGTACCACACTGAGATGCAGATGGTCAGGATGCTCTCTATGGTGCAGTGGTAGAAGTTGGTGAGAATTTTAGGGGATAGACGGGCGCTCCTCAGCCTCCTCAGGAAATGCAGGCGTTGTTGGGACTTTTTCACAAGGGCCTGGGTGTTTAATGTCCAGGAAAGGTCCTCGCTGATGTGGACTCCAAGGAATTTAAAGCTGGAAACACGCTCCACTTCCACCCCATTGATGTGTATGGGGGATTGGCTGCAGCAAACAGGAGGGCACAATTCTAATGCGGTAGCATCTTCGCTACATTACCCACTCCAGCGTGTCGCCTGTCCTCAGCCGACAACAAAGTCCCTATAGCGAAGGGGAAACCGTCTCCGCCGTCGCGGGGGCAGGGGTCCCTGTTCCCCACTGTACGTCCGGTTGGTAGGGCCTGTGCCGTCCCGGGTGGGCTAAACTGATCTGCAGGTTCTTCAGCCAAGGAGCGGTAAGTTGCCAAACGGTCCCAGTGCAGAACTACCAGCCGCCCCCGGACACACAGTTCCACCTGGTACACAACATCTGAAAGCTGTTCCAACACCTCACAGGGCCCCATCCACTGGCTGGCGAGCTTGGGGGAGACTCCTCTCTTCCGAGTGGGGTTGAAGACCCACACCTTCGCTCCCGGGGTGAAGGAGCGGCCCTGACAACGAGTGTCATACGCCCGCTTTTGTTTCGCACCTGCCTGTTCCTGATGCTGCCGGGCAAACTCATGTGTCTCAGCCAGACGTTGTTGGAGGTCCCGCAGGTACTCGAAGCCGGATATCTTGGGAAGGTCAGTGCCAGGGGGCGTGCCAAAGGCTAAGTCCACAGGGGTCCGCAGTTCTCTCTCGAACATGAGCGCGGCCAGTGTACACCCAGTACTTTCTTGTACTGCCGACCGGTACGCCCACAGGACCAAGGGTAGATGACAGTCCCAGTCTCGCTGGTGCCGTGAGGTGACAATAGCGAGTTGTGTTGTGAGCGTACGATTGAACCTCTCCACCAGTCCGTCGCTCTGGGGGTGGAGGGGCGTTGTCCTGGTCTTCTTCACCCCCATGCGTTGACACACCTCAGTGAACACCTGTGCCTCGAAGTTCCGCCCCTGATCGCTGTGTATTTCTTCGGGCGCACCGAACCGACAGAACATCTCACACACCAGCCGCTCGGCTGTAGTGGCAGCGCTCTGGTCTGGGACCGCATATGCCTCAGGCCATTTGGTAAAGTAATCCATGGCCACAAGGACGTAGCGGTTTCTGATGTCTGTGGTGGGAAATGGGCCAAGGAGGTCCACACCGACCCGCTCCATGGGGCCCCCCACCTGGTATTTTTGTAGAGGGGCATGGGTGCGTCTGGTTGGTCCTTTCTTGGTGGTGCAGGCATCACAACAGTGCACAAAAAATTCAGGGTCGTGCCTGCATCCAGCCCAGTAGAACCGTTGGCACAGTTTGTTCAAAATCCTGGCCACCCCGTAGTGACCCGCCCCCACCGAGCCGTTGGCCGCCCGTAGCACTCGTTGGCGCCAGTCCTTGGGCACCAGTAACTGCCACACACTTCTTCCCCGGCCCGGCGCTTGCCAGACCTGGTACAACAGTCCATCACGCCGGGCCAAGGTGGCCCACTGGGAAAAGTAGGCCTTGGTCTCCACCGACATGGCAGAGACAGCTTGCCAGTGGGGGTGTGCCTTGGCGTTGACCCACTCTCCCACCCTGGCCAGGGTGGGATCACTATCCTGCGCTGCTTGCCACTCCTGCTTGTCCATTGTCATCAGCCACGCCTCCTCTGGCTCAACCTGCTGCGCGGTGGACACTTGGAGGGTTGCTCTGTCTCACTCCTCTTGGTGCTCACAGTGTCTGCAGTCCTTGCAGGGACGACGGGAGAGGGCATCTGCATTGCTCTGCAGGCTCTGCTCGGTGCTGGGTCTCGAAATCGTAGCTCTGCAGCTCCTCAATCCACCTAGCCACCTGGCCTTCGGGCTCCTTAAAGCTGAGCAGCCAGATCAGGGCCGCATGATCCGTCCGCAGGAGAAAGGCCTGGCCATAGAGATGGGGGCGAAAATGATCGAACGCCGGGACCACCGCCAGGAGTTCGCGTCGTGTAACGCAGTAATTGCGTTCGGGGCGGCTCAAGACATGACTGTAGTAGGCCGCCACTCTCTCTCCTCCAGCAACCTCCTGAGACAGGATGGCCCCCAGCCCCACATTGCTGGCGTCTGTGTCCACGATGAAGCGGCACTTAGGATCAGGAAAGGCCAGGACGGGTGCAGTGATCAAGGCGGTGCGGAGCCGGGCAAAGGCGGCTGCACAGTTGTCATCCCAGTTGAACTCCCGTCCCTTCTCGGTGAGACGATGTTGGGGACTGGCAATGGAGGCAAAGTTGTGGACAAAACGTCGGGAGTAGGAGACGAGCCCCGTGAAGCTGATTACCTCGCTGACGTTTCGCGGAACTGGCCATTTCTCGACCACCTCCACCTTAGTAGGATCAGGGGCCACGCCCTCTGCCCCCACCACATGGCCCAAAAACTTGGTCTCACGTCGAAGGAGGTTGCATTTCTTGGGGCGCAGGCCCGCCCCCCGAATAGCTGGGAAGACCTGACGGAGGTTCACTGGCGTAACATTTATTATGGGCCCTGGTGCAAGCAACCCTCGTAGACACCCCCCCCCCCGTCTCTCTCTCTCTCACTCGCTCACACACACACACCACCACCACCATAGGTGGGTTTGGTAAGTAATTTTAGTAATTTATTTGTATAGCACCTTTCACAGATATACAATCACAAAGTGCTTCACAGCATAAAATATAACAAATAAAATAGAAATATCAAAGTAACAGACAAAGTTTACACAGATTAGTTATTGTAAAGGTCAGTACGTCAAAGATTGGCTACACTTCAGAACCACGGAGAGTGGACGCACCACGGACAGAGTTCGGAAATCTAAACAGACGGTCTCTAAATCAAATCAGTCGACAAGGCAATGAAACAAGTCAACAAAGCAACTAGACTGTAATATAGCTAATAGCCTGGTCATTCGGCAGTAACAGGGGAGCACACATCAGACTCAAAACCTGGTAGATTGCATGGTTTGGCACGCACGCAGCACACATTGCAGCTTTCCTTTTTTTCCTTGCTCTCCTTCCTCTTTTTACATCCACTTTCATGTGTGTAACTCATGCTTGCTTGCTTGGTTTTATTTTTCTAACGTTACGTAGGTAGGCTAGATAGGTAAATGATATTGCGCGCGCTAAACAAGCTATCATCACATGCTCAAAACAGACACGCAACATTGGACTAGGCCAATGCATGTAGAAATGTTGACAGCCCCCCCTAGCGACGGGCCTTGGTGCCACTGCATCGGCTGCACCACCTATATTTACGCCAGTGCGGAGGTTCTCTTGGGCTAGCTCGAAGTCAGCGGTATGAACCAGAAGGTCGTCAAGGTAAACCACGCACCGGTTGCGAGGAATGTGAGCCAGCACCCTCTCCATTAGTCTCTCGAATGTGGCGGGGGCATTGCAGAGACCAAAGGACATCACACGAAACTGCCAGAGTCCCTTGCCGATGGTGAAGGCAGTCTTGGTCTGGTGCCAGATTCTGGTGCCTCCACCGGCTTCTGGTGCCAGCTCCACCTGCCAGTAACCACTTCGTAGGTCAAGTGAGCTGAACCACTGTGACCCTGCGATGTGGTCCAGAGCGTCGTCAATGCAAGGCAAGGGGTAGGAGTCCTTACAAGTTGCATTGTTCAGCTGACGAAAGTCCACACAGAACCTCCAGGTGTCATCCTTCTTTTTGACCAGTATGTCAGGGGCTGCCCAAGGGCTGTTGGATGGCTCTAGCACCCCGGCCACAGCCATCTCTAGAATCATCTGCTCTGCAGCTTCACGCTTGGTAAGCGCTAACCGGTAGGGTCGCAGTCTAATGGGCGGGGTTGTGCCAGTGTCGATTGTGTGCTGCACCAGGTTGGTCTGGGTGCACTCCTCTTCGCGTGGAGCGAAAATCTCAGTGAACTGTTGGAGCAGGTCTCTCAGCTGTTGGCTATGCTGAGGGTCCAGCCCTTCACTGCTCTGCTGATACAGATCCTGGATGGCGGCAACAGTGTCCGGTGAGGGTGTCTGAGGAATGGCAGCCTCGATGGGGGTCGTCGTCATTGTTGGTGGGCCGGGCAGTGTCGTCATCACCTCGGGAGGCAGTGGTGGTGACAGTGGGGGTGGGGACGGCAGTGGCAAGTGGAGTTGGCTGGATGTGGATACGTCCCACCTTCCTCTCTGGACGGCGCCGGAGGGCCAGGGTCTCTGTGCCGAGGTGAATGGCATTACTCGACACATTGACCAGAGCCCCCCAGCGAGTCAGCAAGTCCAGCCCAATGATGCAGGGGTCTTGTATTTCAGCCAACCAAAACTCGTGGATGGCTGCAGCTTTCCCTGCCTGCACCTGCAGTGCTCTCTTCCCCAGCATGCCGGTTAGTTCCGCGGTCACAGTTCTGATTTTACAGGTGATGGGCCTCCACTCTGTTTCTGGCAGCACCCCTGGACGCAGAATGGAGATGATGGACCCTGTGTTTACCAGGGCCCAGCAGCGGTGTCCATCAATGGAGCAGCAAAGGTAGAGGCCGTGTGCGTGGCCCACTCTCCCGATCTGGAGAGAGTTCTCAATGGGGAATATGGTCGGTTGGCTGGGTGGCAGTCTCCCTGCGGTGCCACCCCACTCTAGTTTTCCGACTGGGGAGCGCTTACGGTGTCGTGGGGCAGGGCAGTCACATGCCCTGTGCCCCACTTCTCCACAGCGGTAGCATGGATCATTAGGCGTCCAGGGTCTGAAGGGTGGTTGGCGTCGGCCTGGTTGCTTTCGGCATGGTGACAGACGAGCCTGGCAGACGACCCCTTTCTCCGTCATCTTCGTGAACCTCAGCCTGACGCACTCGGGGTCTTGGTTGGTTGTGTGGGGCCATCACAGCCTCCACCCTCTCTAACTCTTCCAACGCAGTCTTGAAGGTCGTAGGTGCAGTGATGCGGAGGTGCTCCTTCAACCTCTCTGGGGTGAGCCCCTGGATGAAGGCACTCAGGGCTAACTCTTCACGAGCTGCTGGATCAAAGGTGGGGTAGCCACAATGTGCAAAGAAGCGCACGTCTGCTCTGCATAGGTTCCCAGGGTCTCGCCGTCTTCGTGGCGCCGGCGGGCCAGTCGGTCTCGCAGGCTGTCAGCAGAGACCCGTTGACCAAAACGTCGTTCTAAAGCAGCGGCCAGTGTCTCGTAATCTTGCTGTTCTGGTGGCATAAGGTCGAGCAATACCTGCAGCGCATTCCCTTTGAGCGCCAGGGCAACATGAGCAGCAGTGTCTTGGGTGCTCAAATGGTTGTGCCTACTTGAGCTAGGTATGGCTCCAGGGCCGTGATGCCAGCATACCGTGGGAGCTTGAAGATCCTTGGGGATGGCAGCATCGCATTAGCAGGGGGTGCTGGGGTTGTAGTGACGTTGGTCAGCGAAGTGGTGACGGTGACCGGTGATGTAATGGCGGCGGCCGGCGGCGGAATGGAGGCGGTTGGTAATGGATGGGCAGCGACCGGCGATGAGACCGCGGCGGCCGGCGATGAGACGGCAGCGGCCGGCGGACATGCGGTTGGGGATGAAATCAGGGTGGGCCGCGACCTCTCGGCGGCGGTCGCCACCTCCGAGTCGCTGAGCCGGCCGGCCGTGCCGGGCCCCGCAGGACGGGGTGCGCTGGCCCCACCGGCCCTTTCTCCGGCCGTGCCGGGCCCCGCAGGACGGGGTGCGCTGGCCCCACCGGCCCTTTCTCCGCGGGGCATGTTCTTCCGAACGTCGGTGTTCTTCTCCCGGAGAAGTTCTGTTTCAAGACGCCCAATGAAGTCCTCAATCTCGCGGAGCTCCTCGTCGAATTTTCTTCTTCATGTTGCCATCCTCGGTTTGTGGGTATTAGCTGCGATCCCACCTCTGACAGCAGTGTGGTGAACGTAGAAGTAGAGATAAAGGTAATCTTCAGTCTCCTTGATTGAACTCACGAAGAGACGGGAACTTAAAAGAAATGTGAAACAATACATGGTGGTCATCTATCCGAACAACAATGTTGATCATGGTTTCAGTACCAAAGTTACACAACAGAACTACAATTACACCACACCAAATAGTAATCATTTAAACACATACAACCACATAAAACACTTGCAAAACGTTTAATAACATAACTGACAAGCTGAACGCAGTGCCTGATGGGTAAAACAGGGGGGCACAATTCTAACGGGGTAGCCTCTTCGCTACAATACTAACATACCGACAGTGCATCCAAAAGCATGAAATGTATGTAGCGAATAGCGATATCGTGAACAAAACGTCTCGAGGCTTTATCAGGTTTTCTGTTGACTACTGCACTTCCTCTATTGTCGATGTGGTGCTGGTGACGTCATTAGTGAACAGAGATTCTCAAAGAGACGGTACACATTAACTAATACAGACAGCACAATCATCATCACATTAGTATGGTGGAACCGAGGGATCTGGAGAATATCTGACTTGTACAGCATTAAGTAGAGTCTTAATGCAATATTTACCAATCAGCCCAATCATGCCAGTAATGATGAAAACATAACGAGAAACAAGATGTTGGAGCCATTTGCTGGTTTAATGCCATATTTCATATTTCATTTATTTTGCTTGCATTTCTCTATTGTTATGCAATATTTATCATTCTATGCATTATGCCTCTGTATGAAACTGGGTTCTTGATGGCAGTTCCCTTTACTGCCCAGTAGGTGGCTCTACCTGTCAGAGCGGAAATGCATTACCTGTCTATATAATGTGTATGGTCCTGATGACATTCAGGTGTGTTTGTTACCGGCGAGGGCAAACAAGTTTTTGACCGTCATGTCGTTTGTTGTGCACTTGTCAAGGTAGTGCCGTTTGCTTTATATCTTTCAAGCAAATGTGCATCGGATATTTTTTTGTGGTGTAAATAAATACACTTGTGGAGTATTATTGCAACGGACCTTGTGGAAATTCACTCATTGATCTGACAAGTGGCCTACTTCAACCCGGACGCGTCAGTTAGTAAGTTCTAGCCGGTTTCAGCTTCCTCATGGCTTGTGGGTTTATTGTTTTTTTTTGTCCCAAGTAATTCAAGCCATTACACAAGATAATGCACACAATCATGCCAGTAATGATGAAAACATAACGAGAAACAAGATAATTCCCACAATCATAAAATGATGAAAACATAATAAACAAGATAATGCCCACAATCATACAAATAATGATGAAAACGTAACGCCACAATCATACAAGTAATGATGAAAACATAACGAGAAACAAGATAATGCACATAATCATTCAAGTAATGATGAAAATGTAACGAGAAACAAGATAATGCATACAATCAGGGAATGAATGAATGGTGTACTCACATATGCCAAGTGGCCAAACACTTATGAAAAGGACTCTACCCATGAACGGTATACATTTTTTTTCCAATAATATTCTATTGGAAGGAATATTGGGTGTACGAAAAACAAACAAACAAAAAACAAAATACACATACAATGTAAGTAGAAATTATTGTTCCTCCATATTTTGGTAAATTCCCCCCCCCAGCCCTCTCTCACCCATTGCCGATGGAGAAAAGGTTAAAAATAAAAATAACCATTAATTACACTAATAAAAAATATAAGATAAATCAAAAACTATAAAATACAAATAAAATAGATTAAAGAGTTTTACATCAACAAGATGCAATCAATCATCCCATAAGTACCAAGTTCAGGAACATGAAGTACAGCGCACCATGTACAAATGAACTATTAGGAGTCATTTCTATTTCCATTAGTCATGCTTTATAATATCACACATTTTAGTATCCCATATGCCATAAGTATAGTAGTCTACACTGATACACGGCATCCAGTTAAAATTAAGACGAGAGGGGCTGCCAGGTAGAGTAAACTTTCTGGGCTGATCCGCGAATGGCAATTTTTTTTTCAAGTTTAAGGAACATACTCATGTCCTCTATCAGGGATGATGATGAAGGGGGTGCAGGGGACTTCCAAAGAAGTATCCTTTTGCTAGTGTAACCCACTCTTGGGATGCGCAATGCTTTAGGTTCGGGAGGAGCTAAGGGCAGAGTGTAATAACCACACACACAAAAATTAACTGCACCTTTAGTGTGCTGGAAAACACAAATACAATTTACAATTGCAATGAAAATAATAAACTGGGCCCTTAAAATAAAGAAATAGTCATGAAGTGTGATTTTCTACACTTCAATGAGTCAATGACTACAGAGTTAATTGTCAGAGTGCACTCTGGAGTTTTGTTCAAAGGATACCAGTCTGGGTGACTGGCACAACTTGCCACACTGGATGGTAAGTAGAGTTGTCCTGCAGAGGTTCAGATCCGCTTCTTACTGCTACTCTGGTGGCTCGCCATCCATCAGCTTTCAAATTACTTCTCAGGATTCTGATTATAACAAAAAAACCTGACCTGTACATATAACACAGGTTCAGTTTCTTAAATTTATCTTATCTATGCTGTACAACATTCAACAATCAACATTCAAAATAATACTGGGTGTATTACATTGGTGAAATAATAAATTCTACAATATATTCTAAATTAATCCGAAATACTGGAATTATTTAGTTCTACAGCACGTATTTAATATACATGAACAATTTACAAACATTTCACATCAGGATGTATAACATTCACATGCTAACAACACAATGCTACATTAACAGCCTCATTGTTAGCGTACGGCGATTAGCCGAATAGCCCAATTGCTAGGCTAGCTTACCAAGGCACATGGGATGCGATAACCTCGTTAAAACGGCACTCTTCACAGCCTGTGGCTTGTGCTGTAAAACCGATTCAGTCAATTAGCCACTTGAAAAGTGTTATTATTAGTGGTGGGACTTGATTAAAAAATTAATCGAATTAATTATGGGCTTTGTAATTAATTAATCGTAATTAATCGCATTTTAGTCACATATCGATATTTGACACCAGAAGCAACATTTTTCAATTCAAACAGGTCTTGGTAGATGACTAAATCAATGAATAGACACATACATAAGTTTAAACAACAAAATCCTGTTTATTTTGTTCAAAACAAGTTTGTTTTGTAAACACAGTACTTTTTGTAACCCCTGATCTTTTACCACTGAAAGTGGTCTACAGTCCACAGCAATCCATTTCCTCAGTGAGTTTGTTAATTTATCAGACGTGGACTTACTCATCTTGGCTTTGAAACCCGTCATCTGGTGGAGAGTCGGTTGGCGACTCTGCTTGGTTGTGCTAGGAGCACTAGCGTTAGCGTTAGCTCCGGTGTTCATACTAGCTGCAATGTGTTTCGCATTTAGGTGGTACCGGAGGCTTGAATAACTGCGGTGGAATGCCAACTCTTTGTTGCACACAAGTCTGCACACAACAGTGCTCTTGTGTAGGCTTCCATCCGACCGTTTTTTAAACGTCAATTTCCCATTCACAGAGCTAAGCAACGCGGTGTCATCCTTGTCTTCCATCACATCTGTTGTTAGCCTGACCTACTCCGCCTTCCGCTTGACTGACGTCACTCGGTGCATCGGTATAATCCGTAAGCCAGAAACGAGTGCACTGAGAAGCGTTCCGTGTTGACTGGAGTGTAAAAATAAAATGCGATAAAATGCGTTAATTTTATTATGTCCAAATTTTAAGCGTGGATGTGACAATGGGGCTAGAGGTATGCCAGGAGAGGGATTGTGGTAAGGAGGCGCAAACAAGAGCTCGAAGGGAAGACGAACAGGAATCAGCCTCCATACAGCACCAGTCCATGTCTGGATGATGTAGCCAAAAAAAGATCTTTTGGATGTTCTCTGCACAATAATGAAACATAACATTTGGAAGAGTTAAGCCCCCCCCCCCTTTTACCTTTTTCTCTGAAGCAGAGACTTTTTATCCGAGGAAAGTGGCTCCTCCATATAAAGGTTGAGACCAAGCTGTCAACTGAGAGGAAAAAAAGATTTAGGCAGAAAAAGAGAATAAAGAGGTCAGGGCAAAACATTAATTTTCACACACTGAACTCTGACAGTTAAAGATAAAGGAATAACCTTCCATCTCTGAAGGTCCGATCTCACTTTTTCTACCAGGGGTGTAAAATTCTCTTTATGTAGAAATTTCATGGAGCAAGTGATTTTTTTTTGTACTCAGGTATTTAAAACTAGTTTTAGAAAAAATGAAAAGGAAGCTCACCTTGGTTAATCATTAAGGCCGAGTTGTTAACAGGAAAACACTCACTCTTTGTGAAATCTAATTTATATCCCAAGAAAGCGCCAAAGTTTTTCAATCTACTCATATATTTTCGTAATGTGTGTGTGTGTGTTAGTTAGTGTAGATAGCGGGACCGAAAACTAAAGCACTTATGATCCTAATTCTTTTTGGAGGTGGTAGGTATTGTCTCAGAGAGTAAGGGAAAAATCACAGAAAATTAAAATTATGCAAAATATGCATTTTCTAAAGTGCTAAAAACCACTTTTCTCGGCATTTCAGATGATTCTGAGCATTTGGGGGGAGGGAGCTTGAGTGGGGGGGGGTTTAGGGGCAGGGGGAAGGCGGTTAGCTGGCAGGATGAAGAGGAGGGAGATTTAGACGGGTGGATAACCAAACCGCTACACTGTAGCGGGGTTCTTCTAGTACATCTAATATTTCTGGTACACAGGCGACAGGGTCAGTGATATATACTAATAGGTCGTCTGCATATAAGGACAACGATGTTCAATACCCCAATGAAAAATGCCCTTAATGAAAGGGGATGCTTTTAGAACTATGGCTCAGTGCCTGTAATGAATAAAAGAGGCGATAGGGGGCATCCTTTACGGATTTATCGTGAGAGGAGGAATTATGGGGAACACACACACACACATATTTTTATATTTTTTTTTTTATTGGTACAGATGCAAGCCTGTGGAGAGGAATAGAGAAGGCTGACCATTGATGTCAAATTTTTTTCCAAAACCACATTCTTTCAAGAAGGCAAATACATATCCCCATTCCAGCCTGTCCAATGCTTTTTCTGCATCTAATGAGATATCTACTTCTGCGGCATCCAATGGAGATGCAGAATAAATAACATTTAGGAGCCTACGTACATTAGAAAAAAGAGTGGCGGCTATTATGTTCGGGTTTAGAAGGATGAGGCTTGTTTATTCCACTCTTAACTAATTTATTAAACAACTCATTCAGTTACATCCGTGTGCATTCTTAGTGCGTCTTCTTCATCTAAACCTATCTAGTTCTCTCAGGTAAGTACTAACAGCTAGTGCCACCTAGTGGGCAGAACGTGTAACAACATCCAATCGTCACATCCCCCTTTCTTTGAGGCAAAATGCAACAGAGGTAAACTATCAAATCACTAGTGTCAGTTATCTCATCCACACTTCTCATTTAACATAACCTCAAAGCACATATGCAGTATACATAGCATGAATTAACCTGCATAAACATAAATCTAGGCCAACACCAAGGCCTGCAAGAACACATTAACAACATTGACCAATATGCAATTCTAACAGCATTGACCAATATACAATTCTTCATTTTTTTTTTAGATTTGCTTGCATTTCCTTTTATTCATAAGTTCAGTCTATCAGGCTTTCTGATTTCTCTTGTGGACCTTCTCACTCCAGGTTCACTTGGAGTGTTTGTGTTGGTGTCTGTATTACAGTCCATAGAAGGTGTGTAGATGGACTGAGATTCACTGTGGGCTTCACTGAGCTCACCGACAGTCTCTGCTGGAGTCTTTAACAGACTGCGACGATTGCGTCTGAGGATTTGTCTGTCCTCAGTTCTCACCGTGAACGATCGTGGAGCTACCTCTTGCAGAACCGTCGTTTTTGTCTTCCATCCATCAGCATCCTCAATCCTGACTGTGTCATTGCTGGACAGTGGAGGAAGATGCTTGGCTGTTCTGTCGTAGAATGACTTTTGCCTCATTTTCTGCGGCCGCAGCTTGTGTTCCAGCTCGGCAGGGTCGTGCGGAGCTTCCTCTTCATCAGCAGCTCAGCAGGTGATAGGCCGCACTGGAGAGGTGATGCTCTGTAACTGAGTAGAGCCAAATACGGATCCAAGTCACTGTTGGCTGCTTTCTTTAGGAGTTGCTTGAGAATGTGGACTCCCTTTTTAGCTTGCCCATTCGACTGTGCATAGTGTGGACTTGACATCACATGCTGGAAATCATATTGCTCTGCAAACCTCTGCCATTCTTTGCTGCTAAAGCATGGGCCGTTGTCACTCACCACGGTGTGTGGAATGCCATGCCTGGCGAGGATTGGTCTCACGTGTTATGACACAGGTTGACGACGTATTTGCTAATAACGCCATTTCAGGAAAGTTGGAATAGTAGTCAATTACCACTAAATAGTTGTTACCTCTGAGGTGAAACAAGTCCATTCCCACTTTGTGCCATGGTGCTGTTGGCACATCAGCTACCACCATGGGCTCTTTGCTCTGCTTGTTTCTATGTTTCTGGCTTGTGTCACATTTGCTTACCATTGTTTCAATGTCTTTGTTAATTCCAGGCCAGAAGACTGACTCTCTCGCCTTCCTTTTGCACCTTTCAATGCCGAGGTGGCCTTCATGTATCCTGTGTAGTATGTCCATTCTCAAAGCTTGTGGGATGAAAATCCTGCCCTTTTTTTTAGCAACATTCCATCCACAATGCTAAGTTCACTTCTGACATGGTAAAACTGTGGACATGAACCCACTGGCCATCCCTCATCCCTGTTTCGAATTACATGCTGCAGGCTCTGTGTCCTTTGCTGTTGCCTCCGCTATCTGCCTCAACTTTGCGTCTGACACAGGCAGCGCAGCAGTCACCATGTTCACATGGCATTGAATATCCTCATCTGTTGTACTCACACCGTTGCCTGTAGGCGCTCTGGAGAGGGCGTCGGCGAGTACCAGGTGCTTTCCTGGAGTGTAAACTAATTCGAAGTCGTACCTCTGCAACTTCATCATATAGCGTTGAATCCGTGGAGACATCTCATTTAGATTCTTCTTGATAGCGACCAGCGGCCGATGATCTGTCTCTACGGTGAAAGATGGCAGTCCATATACATAGCTGTGAAACCGCTCTAAGCCGTAAGTTAGCCCCAAGCATTCTTTTTCGATCTGGGCATATCGGCATTCAGATTTTGCCATGGCTCTGGATGCACAAGCCACTGGCTTCCAGTGCTCGCCCTCAGCCTGTAGGAGAACTGTGCCAATACCATCTTTTGAGGCATCAGTCGACACTTTTATCCTCTTTGTGTGGTCATAAAACGTCAGCACAGGTGCAGTGGTCCGTGTGTTTCTTAGCTTTTGCCACTCGTGCTCATGTTTGTCTGTCGATTTAAACTCACCACCCTTCTGTAAGAGCTCACGGATGCACGATGTCTTTGCAGTTAGATTGGGAATGAATTTGTCTATGAAGTTGACCATCCCCATGATGCGTAGCACACCTATATTGTCCGTGGGCCTTGGCATGTTCTGTGCTGCATTTATTTTCTCTTGGTCGGGCTGTACGCCTTGAGCCGAGAACTTGTCTCCGAGGAAAAGGATTTCCTGAACTTCAAACTCGCATTTACTCTTGTTGAGTTTCAGTTCATACTTTCATATGCGCTCCATCACCCTGTTCAGCCTCTCGTTGTGCTCTTGGGCAGTGGTGCCGCATATGATGAAGTCATCGATGTAGACTCGAACTCCATCCAAGCCCTCGATGATCTGCTCCATTGCTTGGTGAAATATTTCAGGCTCTGACTTTATTCCGAAAGGCAGTCTGAGAAAGCAATATTTGCCGAAGGGCGTGTTAAAGGTACAATACTTGGTGCTGCTTTCATCCAATTTTAGCTGCCAGAAGCCTTGTGATGCGTCGAGCTCCGTGAAGTAACGGGCACCTGCCATTTCATTTCACTGGTGAGTTCTTCCCGTGTGGGTATTTGATAGTGCTCACGTTTCAGGCTCTCATTCAGATCTTTCGGGTCCATGCATATTCTCAACTCTCCATTCTTTTTCTTTGTGACTATCATCGAGTTGACCCAGTCTGTAGGCTCCTCAACCTTTTTAATCACACCCAACATGGTCATTCTATCCAGCTCTTTCTTTAGGCAGTCTCTCAGTGGTGCCAGATTCTGCGTGCAGCATGCACAACGGGCTGTGTGCCTTCTTTCAGCTGGATTTTATATGTGAAGGGCAGTGCACCAAAACCCCCGAAAACATCTGCAAAATTCTGTGCTATTGAGTCAACAGTGTCATTAGGTGTATTCACGGCTGTGCTGAGGCGATATACCCTTTTCACAAGCCCCAACTCTTCAAAGGATTTATCACCCAGAAGCGATTGACGCCCTTCATTCACGACAGAGAAGAGCAGGTGATGCACTTTTCCTTTCACTGTGATGTCTAAAGACATAGGTTGTATTTTTGTAATGTTTTTTTGTAATTACTTACTATGCCTTTGTATTGAATTGCATTGTTTGTTTAAAATGTTCGATAAAGTTGGTTGAAACGGGCCACTTCCTGTTAGTCAGAGATGCCGGGAAAGCCACATTTGTCGTTCAGCATGTGGATCCATTCGCATCTACACTCAAGGACTGATGATTCAATGTCGTAAGTTGTTATATTTCATCATTTACATGTTAAAGCTAATATATTAAGGGTTATTTAATGAAAAATGTAACAATAAGTTACATTTTTAAGTTATAAAATGTTGTATTTACAAGCATGTACAAGCTAGCTCATGCCTTTGCTAGGCTAATTGAGTATAGTTCTAAGTTTGTAAAAAACAACACAAGACTTAGTTTGTTTTTCTGTATTTTTATTATCCTGCAGTTTTCACTCCACGTCATTGTGAAGGAGTTACCAGTAAACGTTTCTTCAACTACTACGACGACTCTTTTCTTCATCTTGAGAGGAGTTTACTTTCGTGTTTAGTCTGCGGTTCTTACGCCCTTACGAGAACACTAAAGCGACACTCGGCTTGCGTGTGCCTAACCACTCGATTGGCTGCTCATTGTAGTCTTTCAGTCCAGACGTTTTCCTCCTTATCTGTGGCTTATTTTTCATTTCTTAGATATCCGACATGCTTATGAGATTTGCTTTTGCCCCAGTGTCTAATCTCTTACGCCCTTACGAGAACACTAAAGTGAAAAGACATAAAGAGATCAGTATCTGCAAGTTTCAACATGGCTCCCAAAATTGTAAAATCAGCAACCTCAACCTCCAGGTCAAGGTCATCAGCCTCTTCATCCAGCACAGCAGGACGTGCCCGGGCTAAGACCAAGGCAGCTAAGATAAGAGCAGAGTATGCCTCACAGCAACGAAAGCTGAAGCTCGAATCAGCTAATAAAGATTTGGAGGTAAGCGCTAGAGAAGCAGAAAAAAAGAGAAGAGATGCTGAAGCACAGTTTGAAAAAACTAGAATAGACGCAGAACTAGAAGTGTTACAGCTACGATGTGAAGCAGAAGCAACAGCAGCGGAAGCACGGGTTTTGGAAATAGCGGAAGGTTTGGAAGTTACAGGTGAAGTTGAAGCAAGAGTCTGAAAGTAAAATCGAACGCACCAGTGAATATGTCCGTTCACAAAACGCCGTGAAACAGTGTGCTTGCTTCCCACACTCATCTGTTACGGGCCCATCCCATATGGAACTGGATAAGAGCTTCACATCCCAGCGGTCACCTGCAGGAGACATCATACAGCCATCATTAGGTAACCTTAAAACAGAATTTGAAGCAGCCAATGATGTATACTTACCTTCACCGGCAAAAAACAAGTCAAGACAAAAAACCTAAGGCCAGAATCCAATCACAATGAAAACGTTCAACCATACACTCCTGAACGTATGAATATTCATGCTCAGCCCTATATCCTGAAGCAAGCTTCTCCAGCCATCCCAACACCTGAAGTAGAACCTCTCGCACAGTACCTCACCAGACGAGAGCTCACAAACTCAGGCCTGTACCGATTTGACGACAAGCCCAAAAACTACCGCGTATGGTATACCTCATTCACAAATACAGCGGCATTAATGTGAGTGCAGCCAGGCAACTCGACCTCATGACAAAGTGGCTTGGCAAGGAGTCATGCGAATACGTAAAACGCATACGCTCATGTGCAGCGCCTTGGTGGGCGCTGCACAAAGCATGGGAACGTCTCTGTGAGTGATATTCTGCCCCAGAGACTATGGAGGAGTAGCTTTTTCAGCGGTTGGAGAGTTTCCTCAAGCTCAACAGAGACCACGTCCAGCTCCGTGAGCTTGGCGATTTGCTGACCGAGATCCTTGGTGCCAAAGAAGATGGCTATCTCACGGGCCTTTTGTATTTGGACACCTCACGAGACATCTCACCAATCACCGGAAAACTGCCTTTTGGACTTCAAGAGAAATGGCTGTCAGCTGGCTCGAGATAAAAGAGGAGAACAATGGCAGGTTCCCTCCCTTTGAATACTTGTGCAGATTCGTGTGCTACAAAGCCAAAAAGTGGAACGACCCCAGCTTCATGCACCAAGGGAGCACTGCAACCTCTACCAAACCAGAGAGACTCGCCTCAAAGAAATTCAACAATGACAGAACTTTCTCAGTACACAAAACAGACGTTTCCACAATGAGAATCAACAAACCAACCAATTATGACCCGACCAAGACCTGCCCTTTGCATGACAAACCGCACTTACTCCAGGACTGTAGAGCATTCAGAAAGAAACCAATTGAAGAGAGAAAAGCTCTTCTAAGGGAGAGAGGAATATGCTTCAGATGCAAGCATATTCCTCATATCTTGCCAAGGATTGCAAGTCACCTCACATCTTGCCAAGGATTGCAAGTCATCAGTGAAGTGCCTGGAATGCGACCGCACCTACCATGTCACAGCAATGCATCCTGGTCCGTCACCTCAAGCCCCAAAGGCTCCTTCACCATCACAAGAGAACGGCGGGGAGGGATAAGTGGATGCTAACCCGGCTGTTGGCTCAAGCTGCACATAGGTTTGCGGCTTGGGAAAATGGAGCCGCTCCTGCGCAAAGATCTGCCTCACAAAGGTATATCCAAAGGATGCTAGGCACAAGGCTGTCAACGCCTATGTGATAATGGATGACCAATGAAAGACGGGCAGATTTAGTCCAGTTGATTTTATATCCTGCCGTCCCTTTAAATAGATCAAAGAGTTTTAGGACTTGCAGTATTGATGTCCAAATATTAGATATGAAAAGAAGACAATCATCTGCATTTAATGAAATATAATGTTTAGATTTGTCTATGGTTATAGGAGATATTGTGTCAGCCAGGGGTTCTAGGGACAAGTTAAAGAGCAGAGGGGAAAGCGGACAACCCTGTCTGGGTTCTGTGATGTAAAGGAAAGGGTTGTGATTGCTATGTTCCTGTGAGAACGGATGCCGTAGCATGACCGTATAGCATTTGTGTCATTGAGATGAAGTTAGGCCAAATCCGAATCTCTACAGGCGTCTGTCAAAAGCTTTATCAGCGTCGAGAGAGAAGAGCATAGTCCTCTGGAATGGTATCTGCAACCTCGATAACATGTAGGAGTCTCCTAATATTATCTGATGCTACTCCCCCTTTCATGAATCCCGTCTGATCAAAGTGAATTAACTTCCCAATTACCGCCTCCATGCGAGTAACCAGTACCGTGGCATAAAGCTTCACATCTCCACAAATTAGCGAAATTGGGCGATAAATTGACCATTCAAATGGATCTTTACCTTTTTTGAGTAAGATGGTGATGAGTGCATTTCTCTGGTCCCTATGAAAGGATCCCTGTTCAATGGCAAGGTTTATAGAGCCCAATATACTAAGAGGTCCTACTTGATCCCAAAAGGCTAGATACAGTTCCGAAGGTAGGCCGTCCAAACCAGGACTCTTGCCCTTTTGGAGAGCTTTTACTGCTGTTTCAAGCTCTTCTAAAAAGATGGGTGTTATGTCTGCACACATCGACAGTGCTGCAATTGATTTGGCGCTGTTCTATTGTGCTGGGATCGATTGTTGATGCCTGCGGGCTCTGGGTTGTTTGATCGGGTCTGCCTGTGACGCTGTGTCAGTCCAAATAAACAATGCAACGCATAGGTTGTGTCGAGCGACAGCGCTGTGTCCTGACGTGATTTCTAAACACAATATTGGCGACAAGGATGGCTGATATCTCTCTCCCACCACCTGTCCCCTTCCGGGCATTAGCTGGCGAGCCTCCGGTACCATGGACCCGCTGGCTACATAGTTTTGAAAATTACCTCATAGCCTCAGGGCTCGGCGACGTGAGCCAGGCTAGGAAGACGGCTCTGTTGCTACACTGCTTGGGAGTAGAGGGTCATCGCGTGCTCGGGACTCTGGGGAACTTCACAAACTTTGACGAAGCTGTGGGACTTCTGAACACCCATTTCGCTGCTCCAGAGAGTGCCCTCCTTCGGCGAGTTATATTCCGTCAGCGACACCAACTGCTTGGTGAGTCTGTGCAGCAGTATGTAGCTAATTTGCGAGGGCTAGCTAGCTCATGCAAGTTTGGCGCGCTTTCAGGATGAGATGGTTCGCGACCAGCTAATCGAACACACCAACAACGCAAAGGTGCGTGAGACTCTCCTGCTGGAAAAAGATGATCTGCTGGAGCAATTACCATTGCACTACAAGTTGAGAGAGCAGCTGAGTGTGCTGCTATGCTAAATACACAGCAAGTGGCCACCTCCAGTCAAGCTGCCAACGACTTCTCCCTCTACTCATGGCTGTCCCTCGGGACACAACCCAGCCAGGGCGAGGCGGACGCCGACTCCACTGAGGATGTCCTGCAACTGCAATGACAGCGTTCTCGGCCCCGTCCTCAACAGTCCTGTGGTAACTGTCGATCTCGGTCTCATGCTTCAAGGGCTAAGAACTGTCCTGCCCGTGGCCAGACATGCCGTAGCTGCGGTAAGCAAAATCACTTTGCCAACATCTTCCCTGGCTGGGTCAGAGGGCCACACCCCCCAGTCTTCAACCACCATCATTCACAAGGTGAGCTCTGGGCCAGTGTTATTCAAATCATGCACAGTCAACATTAATGATGTGTGCATCCCCCTGCTGTTGGACACCGGTGCAGGTGTGTCTCTCCTGAATGTTGATACCTACAGTCAATTCTTTAGTTCCCTGCCGCTGTCCTCTGTGGGTATGGTGACTCCAAAATCGATCTAGTTGGCTCTCTCCAAGTGACTGTCCGCTATGGTACCAAGCTGGTGCCCAATGCAGTTTTTCATGTGGCACGCCGTGGGGCCAACCTGATGGGCCTGGACCTGTTCTCCGCTCTGGGGTTCTCCCTCTTAGACACAAGGGGGGCAGCAATCCTGACTGTTGCCACACCTTGGCAGCAGAAGTGGCCATCACTGTTTGTGGGGCTGGGCTGCCTCTCCACCTTCGCTCATCAACCTCTCCTCAACCCTGCTGTGAAACCTGTCATCCAACCACTGCGCCGCATCCCGTTGGCTCTCCGTGATGGAGTCTCCGCCGAGCTGCAACAACTGCTGGAAGCGGGCATCATTGAACCGGTGGACGCGTCAACCTGGGTCTCAAACCTCGTGGTGGCTAAGAAGAAGTCGGGTGGCCTGCGTGTCTGCGTCGATCTACGTGCAGTAAATAAGGCAGTGGTCCCTGATAAGTATCCACTGCCCACCTCAGAAGAACTCACTGCTCAGTTCTATGGCTCTGAGGTGTTCTCCAAGCTCGACCTCAGACAGGGGTACTTAGGTGCCCCTCCACCCCACTAGCCGAAACCTCACAGCCTTTGTGACACATGCAGGAGTGTTTCACTACACTAGGATGCCTTTCGGTCTCAGCTCCGCCCCTAGCTGCTTCCAGAAAATGATGGTCTCCGTGCGTGGTCTCCGTAGAGACTGCTGTAGAAATTTTTGAAAACACTGTTGATTGCACTGGGATCTGTAACAACGTCATCTTCTGTTGTACGAATTGCATTAATCACTGCTTTGGATTCATTTTGTTTTAACCGGAGGGCTAATAGTCTACTCGGGCGGTCGCCATCATAATAATATCTCTGTTTGGTTCTATGTAGAATAAACTCGGCCTTGCTTATGGATAAATTTCTATATTCTCCCCTTAATGCCTCGAGAATATTGGTGTTGGCGAGGGTGTTTCTCTCTGCGCCTTCTCCTCTCTGTCTATCTCCTGCTCAATTTCAGAAAATCGCTTATTGTCACAGCCTCTCGCCCTTGACATCAAAGCGATCGCCCTTGACACCTGCTACACCAGCTGACACCTGCTGCCCCCTCCTTCACCCCGGCACACCAGCTGACACCTGCTGCCCCCTCCTTCACCCCGGCACGCCAGCTGGCCATCAAGCAATCGCCCTCACCTTTAAAAGGCCTCCACTGTGGACCAGTCTTCGCTGGAACGTCGCCATTCATGGACTTCTGCCTGCCTGCCTACCTGCCACAGAGCCACCTCCTGCTCTACCCCCGAGATCGGTTACTTCAATAAAGACTGGATTCTTCCCTTACCTGGTTGTCCCGTCTGCTTTTGGGTTCTTTCCCGATACGTGACAGTACGTTCCAGCCACTATGGACCCAGCAGACCATTCCACCACAGACCTGGCCACGGTCTGCCAGGCTGTAGCCAACCAGGAATCGGTCCTCGGCCAGCACAGCCAGGTGCTACAGGGGATGGCTGACGCCCTCCGTGGGCTCAGCTCAAAGATCTCTGGAATCCAGACCCAACTTAGTGCCTCCGCTAGCCCGGGATCCGCCCCTCCAGCTCCGCCACCCCCAGCGCCATCAACTTCGGCTAAGGAACCATGGGTTGCCCCGCCCGATAAGTATGATGGAGATTTTGGACTTTGTCGCCCTTTTTTGATGCAGTGTGAGATTGTGTTTAACCAGCAGCCCCAGTCATATTCCACGGATGGAGCCAAAGTCGCTTACATTATGGGTCTTCTCCGGGGAAGTGCCCTGGATTGGGCTACAGCAGTGTGGGAGATGCGGGCCTCCACTTCCTCATCCTACGCTGAGTTCACCACTGCTTTTCGCCAGGTTTTTGATCATCACGTGCGTGGAAAGGATGCGTCAAAAAGACTGACCTCTCTCCGCCAGGGTTCCCGCAGCGTCGCTGACTACTCAGTTGAGTTCCGTACGCTATCAGCGGAGAGCGGATGGAACAACGAGTCCCTCCAGGCCGGCTTTTCCAACGGGCTAAGCGAATCCATAAAGGACGAATTGGTTTCCTACCCCGAGCCTGGAGGGTTGGAGGAATTGGTTACCCTGGCCATTCGTGTGGACAACCGTCTCCGGGAGCGGAGGCGAGAGAGGACACGCCGCTTTCCTGGTCACAACAACTTACCACGGGCCACACCTCCAAACTCTGGGGGCCGAGCTCGCTCGACTGAGGTTGCCGTCCTCCGAGAAAGCCCGAGGCGTGACTCTTCCCCAGCTTCGGAGCCGATGCAACTCGGCCGCTTCCGGCTCAACCCGGAGGAGCGTCAACGCCGCATCACCGAGAACAGCTGCTTGTATTGTGGTCAGCCTGGTCACTTTCTCGCCTCCTGCCCTCACCGTTCCGTCAAACTAGCAGGCTCACGAGGGAGGGGGAGGATCCTCGTGAGCCCAACTGTCTGCCCTCTGTCTCCTCGTCCACGTACCCAGTTGCAAGCTACCATCAGTTTTAAAGGTCAGTCCACTAAACTTTTGGCTTTAATTGACTGTGGAGCTGATGAAAGTTTTTTGGATGCAAGTGTTGTGAAGCAGTTAGGTCTTGCCACTGTGAGTCTGGACCAGCCTATTGAAGCTAATGCCCTGGATGGGCGTCTCCTGGCCCGGATAACCTCTAAGACCGAGCCTGTGCGCCTCCTGTTGTCGGGAAACCATCAAGAGGAGTTAAGTTTTTTCGTTATCAATTCTCCCTTTGTTCCCATTATACTTGGTCATCCCTGGCTGGTTAAGCATAGTCCGCATATTGATTGGTCATCGGCCAGAATTTCAAGTTGGAGTCCCGTCTGTCATGCCATATGCCTCCAGTCTGCTCTGCCTCAGTCTGTCCCCTGTCAGGTGTCAAGCTCTGAGACCTCTGACCTGTCACTGGTGCCTCCAGAGTACCATGATCTCCAAGCCGTGTTCAACAAACAGCAAGCTCTCTCCCTGCCTCCTCATTGCCCCTATGATTGCGCTATTGACCTGCTGCCGGGCGCTCCCCTCCCCAGCAGCCGCCTATATAGCCTCTCCAAGCCTGAGCGGGAGTCCATGGAGAGGTAAATCAAGGACTCCTTGGCTGCTGGTCTTATTCGCCTGTCATCATCACCCCTTGGTGTGGGGTTCTTTTTTGTGGCCAAGAAGGACAAGACCCTCCGGCCGTGTATTGACTATAGAGGCCTCAATAACATCACAGTCAAGAATAAGTACCCTCTGCCCCTCATGACTTCCGCTTTTGATTCTCTCCAGGGAGCCACAGTGTTCACTAAACTAGACCTCCGCAATGCTTACCACCTGGTCCGGGTTCGAGACGGAGATGAATGGAAGACTGCCTTCAACACCCCCCTGGGGCATTTTGAATATCTGGTGATGCCGTTTGGTCTCACTAATGCCCCAGCTGTCTTCCAGAGTCTGGTCAATGACGTCCTACGTGACATGTTGGATCGTTTCGTTTTTGTTTACCTGGATGATATCCTGATTTTTTCCAGAGACCTGTCAGAGCATGTCATGCACGTCCGCCAAGTCCTTCAATGGCTTCTGGAGAACTGCCTTTTCGTAAAAGCAGAGAAGTGCGAATTCCATGCCCTTCAGTCACCTTCCTGGGCTACATCGTGGCCGATGGGCAGGTGAGAATGGACCCCGCCAAGGTCAGAGCGGTTCTTGAGTGGCCAAGCCCGACCAGCCGTAAGCAGCTTCAGAGGTTCCTCGGGTTTGCCAACTTCTACAGACGGTTCATCCGCAACTACAGCCGCGTTGCGGCCCCACTAACCGCTCTTACCTCCACCTCCAGACCGTTCCTGTGGACCCCTGTAGCAGAGGCAGCTTTCCAAGCCCTCAAGCACCGCTTCACCACAGCTCCTATCCTCATCCAGCCAGACCCAACCAAGCAGTTCGTTGTAGAAGTGGACGCCTCTGAGATTGGGGTGGGGGCGGTCCTTTCTCAGCGCTCCAGTGAGGATGGCAAGACACACCCCTGTGCCTTCCTGTCTCGCCGTCTCTCCCCAGCTGAAAGGAACTATGATGTGGGGAATCGTGAGCTCCTGGCGGTGAAATTGGCACTGGAGGAATGGTGACATTTTCTGGAGGAGTCTGAGCTTCCTTTTATAGTGTGGACTGACCATAAGAACCTGGAATACATCCAGTCAGCAAAGCGACTCACCGCACGCCAAGCCAGGCGGGCGCTCTTTTTTGGTCGTTTTAATTTTTCTTTGACGTACAGACCTGGCTCCAGGAATGCCAAGCCCGATGCTCTGTCTCGTGTGCATGGGGAGGAGTCTGAGCTCAAGCTCCAACCTGACACCATCGTTCCCTCTACCTGTGTGGTTGCGGCTGCGGCTGTCACCTGGAACATTGAAAGGGAGGTCATGGCAGCACAACAGACTCAGCCTGCCCCAGGTAACGGTCCCCCCGGGCGCTTGTTTGTTCCAGACGCCGTTAGATCTAGCGTGTTGCAGTGGGTTCACTCTTCCAAACTTACCTGCCATCCTGGAGTAACCCGTACCCTAGCCTTCCTCCGCAGGCGGTTCTGGTGGCCTTCCATGACGGAGGATACTGGGTCTTTTGTTTCTGCCTGTCCTGTTTGTGCCCGGAATAAGCCCTCCACTCGGGCCAGTGCCGGTCTGCTGCGCCCCCTGCCTGTTCCACACCGTCCCTGGTCGCATCTGTCCTTGGATTTCGTCTCTGGTCTGCCCGCCTCCGACGGTAACACCGTTGTACTGACTGTCGTTGATCGCTTCAGTAAATTTGCTCAGTTTATGCCCTTGTCTAAACTGCCTTCGGCCCGAGAGACTGCGGATCTGCTGGTCAGGGAGGTTTTCTGGGTCCACGGTCTTCCCCGTGATATAGTGTCTGACCGTGGCCCCCAGTTCACTTCTGCTGTCTGGAAGGCTTTCTGCTCTGCCATCGGTGCCACCGTCAGCCTGTCATCGGGGTTCCATCCTCAGACCAACGGCCAGGCCGAGAGGGCCAACCAGGCATTGGAGACTGTCCTCCGCTGTCTGGTGTCTGCCAACCCATCCTCTTGGTCCTCACAACTTCCCTGGGTAGAATATGCCCATAACACCTTGCCATCATCTGCTACTGGGTTGTCCCCTTTTCAATGCCTTTACGGCTATCAGCCCCCCCTTTTTCCTTCTCAAGAGGTAGACATTCCGGTTCCGTCTGTCCAGGCCCATGTCCGTTGGTGCCGTCGGACTTGGCGGCGAGCCCGTGCTGCACTGCTCAGGGCCTCCGGCCATTACCAGCGCTTGGCGGATCGTCATCGTACCCCTGCTCCGGACTACTCCCCCAGTGACCAGGTATGGCTCTCTACCAACGATCTACCCTTGAGATCTGATGCTAAAAAACTGCCCCCCAGGTATATTGATCCCTTTCCCATTGTCAAAGTCATTAACCCCTCTGTGGTCCGTCTGAAGCTGCCCCGCACTCTCCGGGTTCACCCTTCTTTCCATGTGTCCTGCCTCAAACCTGTCTCTACCAGCCCTCTAGTTCCTCCGGCCCCCCCGCCCCCACCTTCTCGTATGATCAACGATCATCCAGCTTACACCGTTCGTCGTCTCCTGGACTCTCGTTGCCGCGGTCGCGGCCTGCAGTATCTCGGGACTTCCACAGGACGCACCCTGACGGGCCTAGTAGGTCGCCTGGTGGCGCCCCTCGGAGGGGGGGGGGTACTGTCACAGCCTCTCGCCCTTGACATCAAAGCGATCACCCTTGACACCTGCTACGCCAGCTGACACCTGCTACTCCAGCTGACACCTGCTGCCCCCTCCTACACCCCGGCACACCAGCTGACACCTGCTGCCCCCTCCTTCACCCCAGCATGCCAGCTGGCCATCAAGCAATCGCCCTCACCCTTAAAAGGCCTCCACTGTGGACCAGTCTTCGCTGGAACGTCGCCATTCATGGACTTCTGCCTGCCTGCCTACCTGCCACAGAGCCACCTCCTGCTCTACCCCCGAGATCGGTCACTTCAATAAAGACTGGATTCTTCCCTTACCTGGTTGTCCCGTCTGCTTTTGGGTTCTTTCCCGATACGTGACACTTATTGCACCCAGCTTTTAGCCCAGAAGCAAAACTAATACATGTGGCTCTTATAAAACATTTTGCTGCTTCCCATAATGTTTGGGGATTGTCACATGACCCAACATTCTGTTCAATAAATTCACCAAGTTGTTTTTTCATTTGTGATAGAAAATCAGTATCGCTAAGCAGAGTCATTAAATCTCCATCTGCATGCTTTGGGATAATCAATTAATGGTGTTAAAGTGCATGGCCACAGGGGCATGATCAGAGATTAAGATAGGGAGCATGTTAATATGGTGTATATTATTTATAAGAGAAGGGCTGACAAATATATAATCAATCCTGGAGGAGGTGCCATGACGACTAGAATGAACGGAATAGGCTTTAACTTTGTCATTACGAATGCGCCAGAGATCCACTAAGATCAAGTAAACCAGGAAGGATCTTAGAGCTAAGGATGAGGGAGGAGCTGCGTTAAGTGCGCCTGTAGATCTGTCAAGCTCTGGGGAGACTGTGGTATTGTAATCGCCAGACAATGCAATGAGGGTCTCGATAATGTAACAGTCGCACTGATGGAGGGGGAAAAGTTTTCATCAAAAACATTAGGTGCGTAGATACACGCTACATTAGGTTTTGTATAATTAATAGAGAGCGGCACATGGACAAATCTACCATCATTGTCATTACCATTCTCCATAACCACAATCTGTCATTTCCTTTCCGCTATAATCAGGACACCTCTAGCTTTAGTTGACGCGCATGAATGAGCTATAATTGTACGCTTGTTTGGGAACCGCTGTATGTCCTTCGCTGTCAGGTGTGTCTCTTGAATCAGAGCTATAGATACACGTTTGCGGTGTAAAAATTCCAGGCAACGAGTGCGCTTAATGGGTGAGTTCAGACCTCGAACGTTCCAGCTCAAGATATTTAAGTTGGCCATTTAAATGGTAGTGTAGAATTGTAGCAAAATAACATGTAAACAGTCCACTTTATATGAGTAGTAAAAAAAAGACTTAAACTGAGAATATGTCTCTTAATAGCTAATGGCCACACAATACATTTAACGTAGACAAATTGAAAGTTTAACAACAGAACTATATACAAACAGGCAAACCACCAGGTCCTTGTTACGCCTAAGGTTTGCATGAAACATACACTAGTCGTTCCGGTGGCGCGCGTACTGCAAGGCCACTCTTCACAACCCCTCTCCCCTCCTATGTCTCATGATGTTCAACAAACAACAGAAAACAAACAGGGGGGAAAACCCACACAAGAGCTGTTGAAATTGGCATAATACACAAAGTACACAAAGAGCTTCAGCAAAGTGGGCTATTCAGTCCATGATATAAAACGCGAAATAAAACATACCAACTTATCTAAACAATAGGAAAATTGCCCAAGCGTGAACAATGTGTGATGTTAACGATTCAGTCCCTATAACATAAACTATCAGATAACCCGCACAGCAGAACGCCATTAACTTCAACAAGCTTTGTTAAGCAATGTGAGGAATAAACAGCCTTGAAGAGTGAACAATAGCAACGTCAGCCCAAGTCCCATCACTGCTGAACAGCTAAATTAGCAGGTAGTCAGAGTGTAAAGCATACCAAGATCGTTTAGCTGTGGGCAACATTAACTCACGGTGGCGGTGACGACGAGGCGTCCATCTTGTCGCCATTGTCCGGCTCCCGGAGCAAAGCGGCCATTTCTTGATTTTGCATGGCTGGTGGAGGTTGAAAGGTTTCCTGAAGAACCTTCCGGCTTCGTGTGGCGTCCCAAAGTTGACAGTGTGCCCACGATAGGTGATTTTCAGCTGGGCCGGGTAAAGCAGGAACGGCTGGAGCCCAAGCGAAATCATCCTCTTGTGGACCGAGGCGAACTCCTTCCGTTTGCTCGTCGTTTCTCTGCTGTAATCCGGGAAGAACAGCAAGGTTTGCTTGCTATGCTTAACGGGCTGAGCTCTAGCTCCCTTCAGAATGGCTTGACGATCAGAGAAGTCCAGCAGTTTGAGGATCAGCATGCGAGGCCGGTTAGCATCTGTGCTAACTGCTGTAAAGTCTATGGGCCCTCTCAATGCGGATAGCCCGCTCCCCCAACGAAAGGATCCACTTCGGCAAGTTTTTGCTCAGAAAACCAATGGCGTCTGACCCTTCCTCGCCTTCCTTCAGCCCGACCAGTCTCACGTTGGACCTCCGGCTATGGTCCTCCATCTGAGTGATCTTTGAGGTGAGTCCCCCACTTGATGCTGAAGATCATTAGCTTGTTGCTTGCTAGCTCTCACCGTAGCCTGCAGCGCGTCAAACTTAGCCGCGTTGCTCCGGATAGCTTTGTGAGAGGATTCGAGGTTGTAATGATCTGTGCCCTCTGGCTATGTTAACTTATAACATTAATAAAGCAAGGACGACTTCTCTCGTGCTGGGTGTTTATTCACCGACCAGATTCCCACTGACGTTGTTACATACATCACGTGACTTTGTTGTGGCGCTACGGAAAGTCGTAAGGGACATTAGCAAATCAAATATTACTAGCAAATATTACATCTCCCTTTTTCTGAAAAGTGCTGCTTTCTCTGCAGAGATACAGACCACGTTGAGCACGTTTATAAGCGAATACAATCTTAATAAGAAAGAATATGAAAGTGGAACTCTTATATAACTGGACTGCAACAAAGTAGTGTAAAACATTTCCTTCACTGTCTAAATCTGACACCGTAATAACGTTTCATCTTCTTTTTTTTCATTTCATTACTGGTAACTGCAAACAGCAGGTAGGTACACAAGGTAAGTGAACGCTGTAAATATTTCTTTTCAAAACATAGCAGGTATAGTACAGGTTGGTGTAAAATTCTCTCTTTTTTTAACATTCATAAGTCAAGGATTTGTCTTGGTTTGATCGTGCGACCTGACCTCGTGGTGTAACCAGGCTGTGTGTCTGGTTGTCGCTGATTGTTCGTGTCTGGAGGTTCAGCATGCTCTTGCTGATGGGCTTGTGTGTTGTTGTTAGCGCTGGTAACAGTCTGCTGTGAAGTGTGTGTGTGTGTAGTGTGAGTGTTCACTCTGCTTTGTCGCAGGTGTTGACGGTTGCGTTGGTAGATCTGACCTTCTTTGGTTTGGATGTGGTAGCTCCTGTCTGTGTTCGCTGGTCTTACCACAGTTGCAGGTCTCCAGGATCCATCCTCCTGCCGGAAGCGGATTGGTGTGCCTGCGGGCAGGTGGGGCAGAGGTTTGGCTGTTCGGTTGTAGTATGCCTGCTGGCGCTGTTGACATACCTCTCTCCTTTTGTGAACATCCTCCTGACTGGCGATCTGTGGCTGCAGGTGTTTTGCTGTTGATGGGAGAATGGACCGCAGCCTCCGACTCATCAGTAGCTGTGCCGGTGATTTCAGGTTGTCCACCGGTGTGTTGTGATACTCCAGTAAGCTCATGTAGGGGTCTTTGTTCTCAGCTTTGGCTTTGTCCAGGATGCGTTTGGCCGTCTGGACAGTCTTCTCGGAGAGGCCGTTGCTCTGTGGGTAGTGGGGGCTTGTGGTGGTGTGTGAGAAACCCCATGTCTGTGAGAAGTTGCGGAACTCACCAGAGCTGTAGCACGGACCGTTGTCGCTGATGATAGTCTCGGGGATTCCGTGTCGAGCCATTGCTGCTTTCAGCTTCATGATGACGGCAGATGAGGTGCAGCTGTAAAGTCTCTCTAGCTCAAAGAATCTGGAGTAGTAGTCCACAGTGACTATGAAGTCCTGTGAGTTCCATGTGAATAGGTCTGTGCCTATCACTTGCCACGGCCGCTCGGGTATGGCGTGTGACATCATTGGTTCCTTTGCATTTGCGCTGCGCCGTTCTTGGCATATGCTGCAGTCTGCTACCGCATCCTCGATCTGTTTCCCCATGCCAGGCCAGAACAGTAAGTCTCTTGCTCGGCATTTGCTTTTTTCCACGCCAAGGTGGCTGGCATGGATGCACTGTATCATGTCCTTGCGAAGCTTTTGGGGGACAATGATTCTCTCACCTTTGAACAGGATACCGTCCATTTCTGAGATTTCTGCTCTGTGGTTCCAGTATTCCTGGATGCTGGGCGGGCACTTTTTCTTTGTGTCTGGCCAGCCAGTGAGTGTGGCTCGTCTGAGTGCGGTGAGCTGTGGATCTTGCGCTGTTTCCTGCTTGATTTCTGTGAGTCTTGTGTCGCTCACAGGGATGTTGCTGAGGACTGTGTGCACTTGGGCCTCCATCCCTTCCTGTAGGTCACTGTCGTGGTGTTCTATTGACTTGCGTGACAGTGTGTCGGCCACCGGTATGTCCTTACCGGGGCGGTGGATGATTTGGATGTCG
The DNA here is from genome assembly GCA_022114975.2 of Lampris megalopsis. NCBI lineage: Eukaryota > Metazoa > Chordata > Actinopteri > Lampriformes > Lampridae > Lampris > Lampris megalopsis. The sequence continues at coordinate 6,169,510 of JAJHIY020000425.1, forward strand.
TATTTTTGGAGCGCCAGGATCATCCGTTGCAGCCGGGGTGGTGCTGCTGCCAGTGGCTTTTTTAGTATTGCCTCCAGAGGCTTGTGGTCTGACTCCACAATCACTTTTCGTCCGTACATGTACTCGTGGAACCTCTTGCAGCCGAAGACCACAGCGTAGAGCTCCTTCTCTATCTGTGCGTAGTTTTCTTCAGTGCTGTTGAGTGACTTGGACGCATAGGCAATTGGTTTGCCATCTTGGAGCATGACAGCCCCAAGGCAACTTTTGGATGCATCCACTTGGAGTCGCAGCTCTTTCTGCGGGTCAAAATATGAGAGTACTGGACCTGGGTGCTGTGTAATGAGATTCTTCATCTCTTGGAACGCCTTGTCGTGGACTGCATCCCACACAAACTCACTGTCCTGTTTCAGAAGCTGTCTGAGGGGTGAGTTTATCTGTGAGAGGTGTGGAGCGAATCTGGCGAGGTAGTTGATCATGCCGAGGACTGTCTCCAGCTCTGCTTTGTTCTGTGGGGGTTGCATGTCCTTGACCGCCTTCACCTTGTGTGGGTCTGGTTTGATGCCTTCGTGTGAGAGCGTGTGGCCGAAGTAGCGTACCTCGGACACGCATATGTGACACTTGTCGGGGTTGAGCCTCACCCCTCGCTCCCTTGTGCACTTCAGCATCACTCTGAGACGCTGGTCATGTTCCTCTTGCCGAACACTAGTATGTCGTCCACTATGGCCGTCACACCGTCCAATCCTTCATACGTTTCATCCACGCGTCTCTGGAACTCGTCTTGAGCGGACACGATTCCGAATGGCAGTCTGAGGAAACGATACCTGCCAAACACTGTGTTAAATGTCGTCAACATTGAGGATTCAGTGCTCAGTTTGATGGCCCAATAGCCTGACCGCGCGTCTAACACGCTAAAGTACTCAGCTCCAGCGAGCTTTGTGGTGGCGTCCTCCAGCGTGGGGAGGGGGTAGTGAGGTCGTTGTATCACTTTGTTAAGAGCTCTGGGGTTTAAACACACTCTAAGTTTGCCTGTCTTTGGCTTCTCAACAATAACGAGTGTGTTCACCCATTCTGTGGGTTCTGTTACCTTACAGATTATGCCGCCTTTCTCCATGCTGTCAAGCTCGTCCCTCAGTTTGCTGCGTAGGGCGATGGGGATTCTGCGTGGCGGGCAGACGACCGGCGTTGCATCTGGTGTGACGCGGAAGGTGCACTCGCCTGGGAACTCTCCTATTCCCTGGAAAACATCTGCATACTCATCCATTATGCTCTGTGATGTGACATTGTTTTCCTCGCTCACAGCCATCACTATTTTTACCAAGTTTAGGTCACGGCATGTTTTCATTGCCATGACTGGTGGGGCGTTTGTGTCAATGACGTAAAAGTCCAGCATCATTGCATTGTCTCTGTACTTACATTTGAGTTTGCATGTGCCTTTCACGCTCAGCGCGCCTCCTCCATATTCAGTGAGTCTGTGTATTGCTGGTTTCAGTGTCACATTTTTGAACAGCGCCTGGAACAGGTTGGTGGGAATAGTATTGGCCTGTGCCCCAGTGTCTAGTTTAAACTTTACCTTCTGTGGAGGTGTGCCAATTCCAACCTCTACGTAAGCCTGCTCGTTGCTTTTTCCGTTGTTCTCTATTGAGATGCAGTCTATGTACAGCTCTGTCTGTTCTCCCACAGCGGTGCTCTCCACTGTAATGTTGTCGAAGTACAGTTCTTCCTGCTCTCTGTCAGTGGTGTACTCTTCTGGGTTCTCTCCGACGGCATGTACTGTGCCGCGGTAGTACTTTGTCTGTCCCTGGGAGCTAGACTTGCATACTTTAGCAAAATGATTGAGCTTCTTGCATTTAATGCATTGTTTACCCTTAGCTGGGCAAGTGGCTTTAGCGCCGTGTAGCCCTCCACAATAGCTACACGCCCTGGCGGCGGTGCTAACGTTACCCTCCCTTTGTCTGAAGTTAGCGTTAGCTGCTTTGGGTGCGTTCGGTTTGTAAGTCTTTCTGCCTATTGCGTGCACCGTTTCATGTGTGCTGCCCTGGCCCATAAACTTTAGCTGTTGCTTTGCTAGCTCGTGTGAGCGGGCTACATCTATGGCTTTTTCTAGCGTTAGCTCAGCTCTCTGGCTAAGTAGCTTTTCTCTCACTCTGGGTGAGTTGGTGGCAAACACGATGCGGTCCCTGACCATCTCGTCGGCATTTGGGTAGCCACAGTCTTTGACTAGGAGCTTTAGCTCAGTTACAAATCGTTCGAAGGATTCACTCTCTCCCTGCATCTTTTCATGAAATTTATATCTGGCATAAATCGGGTTTGCTTTGGGGGTGATGTACTCAGTGTACTTATCGTAGGACGTTTCTAGCTTCTTGGCTTGTTCTCCGCTGAGTGTCCAAGTGTTGTGCACATCGCGCCCTTTTTCCCCTATCCAGAGCAGGAGGTAGCTGCATTTCTCCTCTTCGTTCTTCCCGCGCAGGGGGCCCTTGAACATTAGCTCCGTTGTTTGTCGAAATCGTCTCCATGCTTCAGGTAAGTTCGCCGATTCCCAGTCCATCCGTGGAGCTGGAACGCCGTACGAATCCATATTGGGTATTTAAACTCCGCTACTCTGACACCATGTAATGATCTGTGCCCTCTGGCTATGTTAACTTATAACATTAATAAAGCAAGGACGACTTCTCTCGTGCTGGGTGTTTATTCACCGACCGGATTCCCACTGACGTTGTTACGTACATCACGTGACTTTGTTGTGGCGCTACGGAAAGCCGTAAGGGACATTAGCAAATCAAATATTACGAGCAAATATTACAGCGGTCTTTGCCAGTTCACACATATTATCTTGGATGTGTTGAATTTGACGCGTTAGCCTGTTAACTGTGGGATGAGGACACTGCTGATCGCTTTTTTCACTGCCCACTGGATTAACGTGTTGAGGTCACAGCGCGGTCTTAATTTACAGCGTTAGCTATGGCGTCGTTTAGCTCTTCCTTTGGCATCGTAACCATAGTTGTTTTTTTTTTCCTTCAATGGCGACATACTCTCGCCTTCCCGTTTGCCTCCGGGCTTTCCTTGAGACATCATGCTGCAATGTGTTATCAATGTTGGTCGAAGGAGTAACTGAAAAAAGGAGTCGGAGTTGTTGAGTACGAGCTACTGAGCTCCGTGTGCATCGCAGTCGAGCGACACCCGGAAGTCTGCAGTCTAAAGGCCCAAACATACTCGGGCGGAACGTACGCGGAGCGGACTCCGCCGGACTAAAAGCGGACGTCCGCAAGCCCTGTGCGCGCAAAACTCAGATTTTACGACCGTGACGAGTCCGCGCCGCACACCAGTGTCACACAAAAGACTGCTCGGCATGTATTTTTCACATCGACCGCCAATAAATGTGACACCGATCTGCATTTTGGATTTGCCGCCATCGCGTGGTGGAACAAAGAAAGCCGGAGCGTCTGATGATGGAGGCGAGCTTTGAGGAGAGACCGGCAGACGAGGTGCGAAAGTACCCACACCTGTACGACACGTCACAGAGAGGATACATACCACCGTCTCTTCAGTTTATTTTCTTGTAGAGCCAGCAGGCAGAGCATCTCTTCCTCGTCGTCAGTGTCGGACGCCATGACAGAAGAGTGTAAACAACGCGCATGAATTGTGGGTAATGTAGTGTTTCACGGACAGTTTTACCGGAAACTACAACGCGGAAGTGCGCTCGACTATGGAAGCCCAAATGACTGCGGACGTTCCTCGCGGAGTCTGCTCCGCGTACGTTCCGCCCGAGTATGTTTGGACTTTAAGTCTTAGACCAACACTCTCCTGCTCGATGTCATGTTTTCCCCATCAATAGCAAGGTTTGCATGTAAGTACTCTGTTCTTGAAATCAGTAGACACCTTATGCACTTGAGTGGCAGCACTTAGTTGCTGTGCTTCCATAGAAGCCATCTCCATAGACGTGCCGATTTCAATTGCCTCAAGTTAACTTGTGTCAATAGTTTCTGAATCGCGTCACTACGCAGTCCACAGACCAACCTGTCACGTATGGTGTTACCCAATGTTTCTTTAAATACACAATGTTTGGATAACTGTTTCAATACAGCCACAAACTGTGAGATATATTCCCTTTCTTCTTGATTTCGCTTATGAGATCTGAATCTCTCTGCAATTATCAAAGGTTTAGGTGAAAAGCGGTCCTTTAAGGTTTTCACTATATCCTCATAGGATAGATCACCAGGCTTGTTAGGTTGCACTAGAATGCGTAGCAGATTGAACGTTTTTCCACCCATAACACTCAGAAATGTTGCCACTGAAACGTCATTTTTAATCTTGTTGGCCATCGCAAAATATTCAAACCTGTCAGTGTATGAACGCCATTGTTCAGTGCTTTCCTCAAATGTTCCGGTATTTCCAAGCAGTGCAGCCATTTTCAAGTAATGCTTCTTATTTACCTCTGATTTCAGCAATTAGTCCTATCCTTATGTTTAGTTTCACTATTAGCCAGTTGTCTTCTTTTTTCCCTCTTCCTCGTTTTGTTTGACTCACTGCCCTTGTGTTATTTTGTGGTCTCGACACAGTCCTTCCCTTCTCCTTCTTCTTCGGCCTCTTGTCCACGGCGGAGGTTCCTCCTTCCTTCCTTCCCTCGAGCAGCGCAGTCCTCCGTTCCTGTGCCGTCTCGTGTACCCTGCAGCAGCAGCTTGCGCCGTTAGCCCGCGAGCCACCACCTCGCGCTCTACGCCCGTGAAAAACTCGTTGAACTCGTGAGAACGCACTACCACGTCGCCATGTTGTGTACTCACAACGGATTAATGACAACAACTATTTCATAACCAAACTTGAGACAGGAGACGGAGTCAACATGGGCCTCGTATGTATGTATGTATTTATTTATTTAACTTTTTTCCCTCCCCAATTGTATCTGGCCAATTACCCCGCTCTTTTTGAGCCGTCCCTGTCGCTGCTCCACCCCTCTGCCGATCCGGGGGTCGCCCCGACCGACCAGAGGAGGCGCTAGTGCGGCGACAAGGACAAATACCTACATCCGACTTCCCACCCGCAGACACGGCCAATTGTGTCTGTAGGGACGCCCGACCAAGCCGGAGGTAACACAGGGATTCGACCCGGCGACCCCGTGTCGGTAGGCAACAGAATAGACCGCTACGGTACCCGGACGTGAGCTTCGTCTTTAGTAACACATTTCTGAACGGCTGGTTACACGTATCAGTGACGTACACAGGGGACTTTACAGAGTGCCGTTAGGGACAAAGTAGTAGTCAACACACAACAAGTATCATCACAGGTGACAGTAAATTAAATGGCATTTAGTACTGGAGTTTCAATATTTATAATGTCTTCAGGATTGTATACTTAAATATTTATGCCACATAACTTAAAAGATACTCTGACTTAGTACATTTATCTCCAGCTTAATGGATTTTTTCTTTTTTTCTTTTGCTGTCACGCACTTTGCTCTATCTCACACCACAAGCAGAAATTAATAAATTCACTTTTAAAAGAGCATGATTATCCTAGACTACGGTTATTAGGATTAATATTTAGACTGGATTTGGACGTCAGCATGGTGGCCCAGTGGTAAGTGCTGTTGCCTCACAGCAAGAAGGTGAAGTCAAGTCATATCAGTTTAATTTGTATGGCCCAATATAACAAATTGAAAAATTGCCTCAAGCGGCTTTACAGCAACACAACATCCTGTCCTTAGACTCTCGCATCGGATAAGTAACACCTCCGTCAAAACCCCTTTAACGGGGAGAAAAAATAGGAAGAAACCTCAGGGAGAGCAACAGAGGAAGGATCTCTCTCCCAAGATGGACAACGTGCAATGGAAGTTGTGTTTACATAATTTACAGAATACAACATAGAAAGGTCCTGGGTTCAAACCCCAGGCTGTCCCAGGTTCTTTCTGTGTGGCGATTGCATGTTCTCCCTCTGTCTGTGTGGGTTTTCTCTGGGTGCTCCAGTTTCCTCCCACCATCAAAGACATGCATGTAAAAGTTAATACTCCTGCCTGTGCCCCTGAGCAAGGCAATGGAAAGAAGAACTGGAGTTGGTCCCCGGGTGTTGCAACTGCCCACTGCTCCTATACAATGGGATGTTACATGCAGAGAGTAAATTCCATTTGTATGTATACACAAAAATGACTAATAGAGAGTGTTCTATTCTATTCTATTCTATTCTATTCTATTCTATTCTATTCTATTCTATATAAATGAACACAGAGGGTCTGTAGACTGAAAGGCCGTGATTAGAATGATCAAACATTGATGCTAAAAATAACTACAACTATTGTCAGAATTATTAATTTTTGTAGGTCTAGTGGTTACATTTGGTTGCAGTCAAGTCTTTAGGGGGAGTGTCAGTTTTCTTACCGTTCAAGTGAACACAGCTTCATTACAGTTAAAGTAGATCATAATTCACTACAAATATTGATTATAACTTTCTTTTTTTTCTTATCCAAGGTATGGAGGTTGGATTTGGTTATGGTAATCCTATTTAAAGGAATCCCATTGGAAAGTACAGATGGGGAGCGGCTGGTGAAAGGAAGCCAGTGTTCCAACCCAGTGCTCTGTGTTCAGCCTCGACACATCTCTGTCTCTGTTAAAGAATTAGACTTGTATCTGGCTTACTATGTACAAGAGAGAGGTATGTATACACACACACACACACACACACACACACACACACACACACACACACACTTTAGTTGTGCTGGGTTGCTGAGCTATCAGATGTTAAGGTTGGCTACAAAGATAAGTCACTAGAGAAAGAGAGAGAGTGTGTTGCCTATATTGCAGTTAATATCCACATTCCAGTGAAAAACAGGATTCTCCAGTTTGGGAACATTTGAGTTCATATTAGTGTGATTAAAAATTAAAACTTGGGGTTTCAGATTTTTTTTTTAAATTGGTGTACAGTCAAAATCACTGTCAAACAGAAATAGATGGGTGTTGTCTTCAAAATGTGAAACATTTTTATGTCATGATTGTATATATTTATCATTGGTTTAATTAGTGTGGTTGTGGCAGGAATACTGCAGTTCTCATGCATACTTATTGTTTTCTTTCTGTACAAATTTTGCCATACTACTCAACCTACAGCTTTTTAGCAAGTCATGCCATTCCAGATTTATGATATTCATCAAGGCTCAGAATAGATTGCAGAATAGACTTTGTCCACATGGTGGTGCTGTGATAGGTGATTTAAGGTGGGTTTCCGCTGGGTGCTCCGTTTTCCTCCCATCAAAGACACGTATGTTAGGGTTAATACTGCTGTCTGTGTCCCTGACTGAGGCATGGTAAAAGAAATGAAGCCGTTCCCCGGGCGCTGCACGGCGACTGCCACTGCTCCTAGCTACATGGATAGTGTTGTAACCTGATCATTATAGAATAAGTTAATACTAATTAGGATAATGGTAATGTGGCCATACTTCCGCTAGGGGTTGCTGTTTGTTAGGAGATGTTTTCGGGAGTTTCGGGGTTCTCTCTACTTTGTTTTGTCCCCGTGTGTGTGTGTGTGTGTGTGTGTGTGTGTGTGTGTGTGTGTGTGTGTGTGGTAAGCACCTTCGCCCCTAAAAGATAGTCGGCATAAGCCTCTCCATAAAAGTGTTGTTTTTACCTGGCCTAGATAAAGTTGATATTGGAACATGAAGTTGTCAAGCAGGCCTTTTTAGAAGTAAAAGTTACAACATATTTTTGGCGACAAGTTGAACTGTTTTTTTTTTTTTTTTTTGGACATGTCCCCGTTTTTGTTGTTAGCTTGAGCTGGGCCACAGTGTGCTAGCTGGCTAGGCGGCTACGTATGAGCAGCAGTGCTGAGGACATGCTGCGCAGGGATGAGAGGAACAGTGTGCCGGTGACTGCAGAGGAGCCTCACAATCAGATGACTACGTTTTAAACTATCGGTGAATTTGTGGAGGGCAACGAGGACTGGACGGAGTATGAGGAAAGGTTGGAACACTTGCTGGTGTTGCTCTTTGCAGATCTTGCATAGTTGCTTCAGAGTACATGCTTCAGCGGAGTGGTTGTGGCCACACTTCCAGCACCATTTCCCTTCTTGGATCCACTTCATAACCTGTCTGGTAGATAACTTCTTGAAGTCATCACAGGCATTCAAGAAGTGCTCCTTGTTGTCACAAAAGGGACAATACGGCTTGGACTTGAAGGCGGTCTTGGAGCGAGCAGGCTCTGGAGTACTAGCAAATTCCCCAGCGTTGAGAAGGATGGTCGTGGTCTTCTTGTAATGAGTGACATGTTGATCCTTCTTGACTTGCTTGGGTGCATCACACTGGTAGAGTGCTGCAGCTCGCCTTGAGAGGTGCTTAGCTTGTGACTTCATCTGGAGCCAGGCTGCCAGGTCAGGCAGGGTGTATGTCTTGTCTGACCCTGTCCAGAGACTGCCGCAGCTCAGACAGTATTTGATAATCCGTCCCTGTATGACGGAGGGATCTTGCTTAGGAGCTGGTCGACATGGGAGCCACATCTCAACTCGTACCTGTTTGGCCCTTCAAGTGTCACGAGCATGCCCACCAGAGACTGGATGGACAGGGCGAAGGGGTAAAAGGCTTCAGTGTCATCAAACTTGATGGAAGGGGAGTGGAGGATGGCACCTAGCTCTGACTGGACGAGCTGTCGGGGTTGACCATATTTGTCTTGCAAGGCTTGCAATGCAGCTGTATAAGGCAGAGGGTCATACATGTAGGCCTTTGCTAGGTGGAGGACACTGGGGAGCTTCAAGTGGCCGAGAAGCACTTGGTACTTATACTGTTCAGTCAGGTGCCCATGGTCTATCAAGTTATCCAAGGCCATCTTGAGTAGAGCAGTCACTTTTGCGGTCATGCTCGAAGACTGGCAGCATCAGCTGGGGGATGCTGTAAGGAGAGGCAATTGGCGTCTCTAAACCTGGATACCGGGGATGCCCTGGTGTAATGTGTGGCAGGATAGGAGCCATGTGGGGTGCAGTGGAACTCATGTGCTGGTATGGTTGAGCTGCAGTAGAGGTGGTCACACAGTAGGTAGGAGTCTGCACTGCAGTGGGTCCTGTGGCATGATACTGCTGGGTCTGGATGCCAGGTGTAGTTAAAGAAACTTCATGTGACTTCACGGGAAGCCCGGTGGGAGCAGGCACAATGGGTGTGGGGTACAACCACACGGGCTGCAGCAGAGGTCGACATCGCCTGTGCTGGAGGGTGCATCCTGAAGTGATGACGGCGGGATGAGCCAGCAGGGGATGCATGCTCTGTGGTACGGTAGGATGTGCTAGAGGCACGGCTGCTACTGCATGGTGCTGCAACTCAGTTGGAGGTTAAGTCAGCTTAGATACTGCTGGCAGCACGGGAGGGGGGTGTAGAGTGTAATAATAATAATAATAAATTAAACTTATATTGCGCTTTTCTAACACTCAAAGTCACTTTACAATAAACGGGGAGAAACAAGACAACAGATAAACACAACACAGACATACAGGGGTGGATGGGAAGGGGGGCGGGACTACGAGAGGGAGAAGTGGCAGCCACACATGACGCCAGCAGTACTCTCCAACTTAAACAAGTACAAAAGGGCAAGAAAAACAAACCAACAGCACTGTAGACGTTGAAGTGTAGATGAGAGATGGATTGACGCAGTAAGCATGCAGGAGCGTTGGCGGATGGAACATTTGTCACTGGTAGAGAGTAGAAGCTCGTTGAAGACAGTGCACCACTATGTGGGCCCTCTATCTCTGGTTCTTGGAGGGAGTGCGGTGAGCAGCTTGGCTACCTGAAGTTCCTTCTCCTTCTTCTTCAGTTGCCTCTGCCTGTCAAGTTGTTTGGCGATAGCTTCCCGTGCATCTTGTGCCTCCTGCTGTAGGCGTTGTGCTTCTTCTTGTATCACCCGCTGTTGGCGCTGTGCTTCCCGGGCCTGGGCGTTGAGGTGCTGACACTCCAAATCAGTGTTATAGTCCTGTAGGACCTGGCACTGTAACTCCTCGAGCTCTGGGCGGTGGATACTCTCCTGAAGGATAGCTTCCTGGACCGGTGACAGAGCATGTTGGGAGTATACACCCACAGATGAACAAGGGCGGCAACGGTGGCGGTCCTAGGAATCGACTTACATGAAGACCTACTACCCTCAGATGGAGCCCTTGCCTTATGCGCAAGGCGTCTGGATGGGATCAACTGATGTGGATGCTCGCTCCTCATAGACGGGGCCCTCGTCTCGCTAGCCCAGAGCTGTGATGCGTGGGATAGAGCCTTTGGAGGTTCATCTTGTGGTTGAAGTTCATAGCCCACCTCGAAGTCGTGTAGGTGGCATGGTAGGTGTCACTCTCTGTGGAGACGAGCCGATGTCTCTATAGTGTCCTAGTCTGCCATAGCGTCTTGAAGGAGCTCTATCCGGCTTGAAGGACCAATATAACAGAAGTCTAGGTCCAGATGCGCTCAATAGAGCTGGCGAACACAATGGCGGTGTGACTCTGGTTAGAGAATCACAGAGGCGGAACTTCAGTTTGAGGATATTTATTTGAAGAATGTGGTTTTCTACAGGGAAATACAATACAACGTCTATATAAATGAACAATAATACATGAGCGGTCATAATCCATATGTACAAACATAAACATAACACAACACATGCGTCGGCGTGAGGCACCGGCGGTGGATGGAACATGGCTAACTCCCAGCATGGCATAGCTAACAGCGTCTCACTAGCAGAGTGAAACAACCGCAACAGAAAACTGATTTATATAACCATATTTCCAAGTAAGTCGCAGTGAATTTATATAAGCATATGTAGGATTTATATAACCATATTTTATATAATATGATTTATATAATCATATTTTATATAATATGATTTATATAACCATATTTCCAAGTAAATCGCAGTGAATGAAACAGGCACAAATGAAGACATAAATACTCTTACTTACATCTGTCACTGACACTCAATTTCCTTGAAATGGAAGAGAGGCAAACTGTCGCTCACTAGCAGACAGACAGATTGAGACAAGCTGGTTAGAACCGGTTGGAAATCCCCTGGTCAGAACCGGAAAGTCTCTGCATCTCTTAAAGGGCCAGTAACCTTACCAGTAAACTGAATTGAGTGCACAATACCAGTAATACTAGCGGGAGCCAAACTAAACTCCTCTTCTTAACAAGGGCTTTCCTGTACATCTAATTGAGATGATGACGCTTTTACTGTTTCTTTTTTTCTCGGCTCTACCCAATGAGGACAACCATTTTTTAATTATTGGTAAAGACTGTAATGTGTCCTCAACCCCATGTTAGATCGATCCACCAGACCTCTACCACTGACCAAGACAGCCAAAGTAATTAATAATGCATTGAACAATATAGGTTATTTGACCCCTGGAAGTGTAGTTTCCTAACCAAAAGAGCATTTTCTTGTTTCTCGCCGGTTCACCACACCTATTCCCGAATTGATTATCCCCCCCCCCCATTTTGTCCCCAGTTGTACCTGGCCATTTACCCCACTCTTCTGAGCCATCCTGGTCACTGCTCCACCCCCTCTGCCGAACCGAGGAGGGCTGCAGACTACCACGTGTCTCCTCCAGAGACGTGGAGTCTCCAGCTGCTTCTTTCCACCTGAAAGTGAGGGGTTTCACCAGGGGGATGCAGCACGTGGGAGGATCACACTATTAGCCCCAGTTCCCCCTCCCTCCCTCCCTCCCCTCCCTCCCGAACAGGCACCCCGATTGACCAGAGGAGGCGCTAGTGCAGCGACCACGACACATACCCACATCCGGCTTCCCAGCCGCAGACACGGCCAATTGTGCCTGTCGGGACTCCCGGAGGTAACACGGGGATTCGAACTGGTGATCACCATGTTGGTAGGCAATGGAATAGACCGCTGTGCTACCCGGATGCCCTAACTGATTATTTTTTCTTGACACTCGGCTTATACCCGTCACTGACCACATTAAGTATCACAGTATTGTTATTTCTGATCATGCCCCCCTTTCCTTTGAATTGTCCTTCCCTGAACAACCCACGCCATGCAGAACATAGTGCCTGAACTCTCTTCTACTCTCAGATGCTAAATTTGTTAGGTATTTGAGCACACAGATTAAGTTTTTTTATTGAAACAAATGCTACACCAAATATCTCCCATGGAACTCTATGTGGAACTCTGAAAGCCTACCTGCGTGGCCAAATTGTTAATTTCACCTCACATAATAACAAATAAAATATTTCCAAACTAAAGGAACTCGGTGAAAACATAGCCCGATTGGATGCACAATATGCCACTTCACCTAGTCCAGAACTTTACCAAAAGAGGAACCGTCTTCAGACAGAATTTGACTTCGCTTCAACAGCTAAGGCTGAACATTTTCTTTCAAGGGCTAAATACACTGCCTATGAATTTGGGGACAAAACAGGCAGACTCTTGGCTCACCAGGCATGCCAAGCGTACATGTTACATCAAATTACACAAATACAGACCACTTCAGGTTCCACTGTTACAGACCGTGAACAAATTAATGATACATTTGCTGAGTATTATGGTAAACTATATAGTACATCTGAGTGTAATAACTGTCGGGGGCAGTATGCTGTCGGGGAAAACACCTCGACCAGACGGGTTCCCAGTGGAATTTCTTTTAAGAAGTTCTCAAATGAACTCTCCCCATTACTCCTGAAAATATATAATCAATTCCTCTCGGATGGTCAACTACCACAAACACTGAGGTAAGCCGTAATATATCTCATCCCCAAAAAAGATAAAGATCCTCTGCGCTGTGAATCCTATCGTCCAACCAGCCTCCTTAATGCAGATTTTAAAATTATGCAAAATGGTTAGCCAAGCACCTTGAAGGAGTTCTCCCAGCCCTTATTTCACCCGATCAGTCAGGATTTATTCAGGGTAGGCACTCCTTTGATAATACTCGTAGGCTTTTTGATATAATATACACCCAGTCAAAATCTGCTTAACCTGAAGTTGTAGTTGCTTTAGACGCGGAGAAGGCTTTTGATCGGGTGGAATGGGGTTTCCTTTTCGACGGACTTTCAAGATTCGGCTTTGGACCCATCTTTATTTCTTGGGTTAAATTATTATATAACGACCCCTTAGCATCGGTTTGAACTAACGAGGTACAATCAAGATATTTCCCTCTGTGCAGGGGAATAAGACAGGGTTGTCCATTCTTCCCGTTGCTTTTTGATTTAATGATCGAGCCACTTGTGCCTTCCTTACAACAGTGTGGCTCCTTTAAAGGGATAATCCGAGGTGGTAGGGTACACAAGGTGTCATTATATGCTGATGACTTTCTCTTATATATCACCAAGGCTGCAATGTTAGGCCAGTGCCATAAGCAGTCATCAGTTGTCAGTCAGCTGATGATTGCTTATTGCATGAAACAGGCTTGTACTGTCTATTAAAGAATTTATATATATATATAGAGAGAGAGAGAAAGAGAGAGCGAGAGAGAAAGAGAGCGAGAGAGAGAGAGAATTTGCGTGGGTTTCCTGCTGGTACTCTGGTTTCCTCCCACAGTCCAAAGACATGTAGGTCAGGTGGATCAGCCATACTAAATTGTCCCTAGGTGTGTGTGTGTGTGTGTGTGTGTGTGTGTGTGTGTGTGTGTGTGTGTGTGGGTGTGTGTGGGTGTGTGTGGGTGGGTGGGTGGGTGTGTGGGCCCAGTGATGGCCTGGCAGCCTGTTCAGGGTGTCTCCCCGCCTGCTGCCCAATGACTGCTGGGATAGGCTCCAGCATCCCCATGACCCTGACAGCAGGATAAGTGGTTTGGATAATGGAATGGAATGGAATATATAATTTATAAAACATAAAAATTAAATCTAATTATATATAAACCTGGCCACACCATCAAACAGGTTTGATGTTGTCTCTAGAGTCTCAGAGGCTGTTAAGAACACTGAGTGTGTTGCAGTGTCACACTATGTGACTATTCAATTCAAATCAATTTATTGTCATTAAAAACAATGCGCAGACGCATGTTAAAAATGAAATGAGGGAACACTTAACAGGGAGCTGCAGTAGCTGCTGCGTCCAGCGTGCCCCCATCTTGGATTTCTGTCACTGACTGTCTTTAAAACATTTAAGATTATGCAAATGAAGGCTAGGATTGAAAGTCTTTGGGAAAGTTGTCTAGTGTAAACCTAGCTTTAAAGTAAACAAACAACAAGGGACTTTTTCTTAATTTTTTGGAATTGGTCTTGCCTGCTTTCCTGATAGCTTATCAGCCCACCACCACATGCAGTAATAAAGCAGATCATGTGGATGATGCTGCTGTTCTGCACAGCATCCATGTAGCTCTGCAACTATGCTGCAATACAGTCACTTACGGTAATCACTTACAGTAATCAGAATCACTTGTCATAATCAGTCATACAGTAGCTCTCTGACATTCCACTCATAGTTGTTCCTGTCTATTAATGGTAAAAACGGTCACTACAGACATGCTGTACTTATTATTCCAGAGTTGATCTGATGACTAATAATGTTGTTATTCCTTTTCTTGATTTTTTTTTTATATTGATCCTTTTATAGCTCTACTTGATCATTGTTTCTTTATCCTCAGTTCAGTATTTATGCTTCTGCCTCAGATCTATAGAGCTTACCTGATCCTCATAACAACTATTCATGATGACCCTGTGTCATACTGGGTCATACTGTGCATGTGACACATAAATGATTTTGAATTCGAGATAGCCAGTGTGAAAGGGAATTTTACCTTACTTTGCTAAAATCAATTACTTTGTCTTTTACTCTGCCTCTTGGTCTTTATCTCTGTCTTGCATGCCCTCTTCCTTCTCTCCATCCAGAGGCAGTGCAGACCATCAGTCCTTGTCGTACAGGGGCGGGTTCTGACCAGGAAGACAGTCAAACTGCCACCATGGGTAAGAACATCATGAACGTCATATTCACGTGCCCACATACAAATATGTATGCTGGTGCACACATGTGCACACATGTGCAGGCATGTGCAGCATGGACACGCAGCACATGAGGCCTTTGTGCTTACAGTAGTTGTCCATTCTTCATGACACCTGAAAGTCCAAAAATTGAAAATCATCAGGACTGATAGACTGGCAGAAAAAAAGAATGTTATCAACACATCTACCAACTGCCTACTTTTAATTTATGCATTCATGTAAATTACTAGAATCATAAGAACTCGCCTTATGTTTTGGTTTTAGTACCCTAAAACTTAAGTAGGAACTGTAACAAAAAGAAATCCTGGTCCAAACCGGCTGATGTAGCACATATAGCTTGTGAAAGTTATTTATGCTGATAGGCAGCGTGGCTCCTCATGTACATGACTAACCTAAACATGTGCTCACCTGAATTGCCCTTGTGGAATAAATAAAGTTGTCTGAATCCGAATCTGAAACCTTGGCATGAGACTGGACTGGATAAGAGCAAGTTTAAGGATTGCTGAGATAAAATGTTCTTGTTGCAGCACGTAGAGGAAGACGGACGAGGAGAATCACCGGGAAGTGAAATACAACCAAATAGCCTCTACAACAACACTAAAGAGAAACAACAACACACACACTGTAGACCGAAATAAAGACAGTCATAAAGATACTCTGTCCTTAAACACACTTGCTATTAGTGACCGATATGGGTCAGCAAACCTACCAGCATGTGCCTGCAGAGCTCTTTCTCTTCAGTTAGCATTATTTCTTCACTTCTGACTTAGACCTGGTTGACTAGTATGTCTTGAATTAAGTTAAATGAGGTCTTATACCTTTTAGTTTATGACGTCATATAGTTTCTGAATTGGACAAACATTTTTGTTCAAGTTAGAATGTCATAAATTGGACGAACTATAGCATAGGATCCTTTATTTTATTGTTGGATCTCTCTCTCTCTGTCTCGGTCTCTGTTTCTGTCTCTGTCAAATTCAAATTCAAATAGCTTTATTGGCACGAACAAAAAATATGTTGTTGCCAAAGCAGTTTGCAGAAGATTCAGACATTACATCACATATTAAATACACATTACATTCACATTACATCACATATTAAATACATAGGCATCATTACATAAGCAGGTTCCATATTTTTGCCTATTTTAGCAGATAATTTTGGGGCTCTTATAGTGGTTGTGAGTCCCGCAGGCTGTGGCAGGCGGATATGTATGTAGCTGCCAGAGGAGCTGTTGTTCCTTCACCCAGGAGAACTGCCAGTTTCTCCTCTGGGCTTAACAGTGGGAAGTTTGGTAATTTCTTGGCTATTTCCCTGATGTGGAAGTGTCTTAATAAAGAGAACTTCTCACAGTGGAGGAGGAAGGAACTGTCTCTGTCTCTGTCTCTGTCTGTCTGTCTGTCTGTCTGTCTGTCTCTCTGTCTCTCTCTCTCTCTGTCTGTCTGTCTGTCTGTCTGTCTGTCTGTCTGTCTGTCTCTCTCTCTCTCCCGCTCTCTCTCTCTCTCTCTCTCTCTGTCTCTCTCTGTCTCTGTCTCTTGCTCTCTCATTCATACACACTGCATAGGTACAGACACAGGTTGATGTATCGATGTGTAGGTGTAACTGTATAACTGCTGTTGTGTGTTCTAGATGTGTAGGTATAAATGTACAACTGCTGTTGTGTGTTCTAGATGTGTAGGTGTAACTGTACAACTGCTGTTGTGTGTTCTAGATGTGTAGGTGTCAGAATCAGAATCAGAATACTTTATTTATCCCAGAGGGGAAATTGAGTTCTATTACAGACACTCACGCTCTAATAACTAAAAACTAACAAGATACAAGATAAGAAAATAAAAACAGAAACAAACAGAAATAAAAGATAAATAAGAAATAGAAATAAGAACAAAATATATCAACAAGCATGGTGCACATACAGTGCATCCGGAAAGTATTCACACCCCTTCACTTCCCCCACACTTTGTTATCTTACAGCCTTATTCCAAAATGGATTAAATTCCTTTTTTTTCTCATCAATCTACACACAATACCCCATAATGACAAAGTGAAAAAGGTTTTGTAGAAATTTTTTGCAAATTTATTAAAAATAAAAAACTGAAATATTGCATGTACATAAGTATTCACACCCTTTGCTATGACACTCAAAATTGAGCTCAGGTTTATCCTGTTTCCACTGATCTTCTTTGAGATGTTTCTACATCTTGATTGGAGTCCATCTGTAGTAAATTCAATTGATTGGACATGATTTGGAAAGGCACACACCTGTCTATATAAGGTCCTACTGTTGACAGTGCATATCAGAGCAGAAACCAAGCCATGAGGTCAAAGGAATTGTCTGTGGACCTCCGAGACAGGATTGTATCGAGGCACAGATCTGGGGATGGGTACAAAAAAATGTCTACAGCTTTGAAGGTCCCGAAGAGCACAGTGGTCTCCATCATTCGTAAATGGAAGACGTTTGGATCCACCAGGACTCTTCCCAGAGCTGGCCGCCCAGCCAAACTGAGCAATCGAGGGAGAAGGGCCTTGGTCAGGGAGGTGACCAAGAACCCAATGGTCACTCTGACAGAGCTCCAGCATTCCTCTGTGGAGATGGGAGAACCTTCCAAAAGGACAACCATCTCTGCAGCATTCCACCAATCAGGCCTTTATGGTAGAGTGGCCAGACGGAAGCCTCTGTTCAGTAAAAAGCACATGACAGCCCGCTTGGAGTTTACCAGAAAGCACCTAAAGGACAATCAGACCATGAGAAACAAGATTCTCTGGTCTAATGAAACCAAGATTGAACTCTTTGGCCTTGAATGCCAAACGTCACGTCTGGAGGAAACCAGGCACCTCTCATCACCTTGTTAATACCATCCCTACAGTGAAGCATGGTGGTGGCAGCATCATGCTGTGGGGATGCTCTTCAGCGGCAGGAACTGGGAGGCTAGTCAGGATCGAGGGAAAGATGAATGGAGCAAAGTACAGAGAGATCCTTGATGAAAACCTGCTCCAGAGCGCTCAGGACCTCAGACTGGGGCAAAGGTTTACCTTTCAACAAGACAACGACCCTAAGCACACAGCCAAGACAACGAAGGAGTGGCTTCGGGACAAGTCTGTGAATGTCCTTGAGTGGCCCAGCCAGAGCCCAGACTTGTACCCCATTGAACAACTATGGAAAGACCTGAAAATATTTGTGCAGCGACGCTCCCCATCTAACCATACAGAGCTCGAGAGGATCTGCAGAGAAGAATGGGAGAAATACCCCAAATATAGGTGTGCCAAGCTTGTAGCTTCATACCCAAGAAGACTTGAGGCTGTAATCGCTGCCAAGGGTGCCTCAACCAAGTACTGAGTAAAGGGTGTGAATACTTACATACATGCAATATTTCAGTTTTTTATTTTTAATAAATTTGCAAAAATTTCTATAAAACCTTTTTTGCTTTGTCGTTATGGGGTATTGTATGTAGATTGATGAGAAAAAAAAGGAATTTAATCCATTTTGGAATAAGGCTGTAACATAACAAAATGTGGGGAAAGTGAAGGGATGTGAATACTTTCCGGATGCACTGTAACACCCTATCTATACTGCACTACTGTAGCACACAACAAGCAGCACAAACAAAACTTGACAGGGCCAGTCCAATGACCATTAACTCAGAGTGTCTGACAGTCTGAGTCTGAGGGAGGAGTTGTAAAGTTTGATGGCCACAGGCAGGAATGACCTCCTGTGGCGCTCTGTGGTGCTTTTCGGCAGAATGAGTCTATTACTAAAAGTACTCCTGTGTCCAATCAGCATGTCATGGAGTGGGTGGGAGACATTGCCCATGATGGCACGTAATTTCAACAGCATTCTCCTCTAAGAACCCACCTCCAGAGAATCCAGTTCCACCCCCACAACGTCACCGGCCTTGCGGATCAGTTTATTGACCCTGTCTGCATCCGCTACTCTCAATCTGCTTCCCCAAAACACAACAGCAAACAGGAGAGCACTGGCCACCACAGACTCATACCAGATCCTGAGCATTGTCTGTCTGATGTTGAAGGACCTCAGCCTCCTCAAAAAGTAGAGATGGCTCTGTCCCTTCTTGTAGAGGGCATCAGTGTTCTTAGCCCAGTCCAGTTTATTGCCTATATACAACCCCAGGCACTTATAGTATTCCACAGTGTCCACACTGACCCCCTGGATGGAGACAGGGGTCACTGGTGTCATGTCCCTCCTCAGGTCAACAACCAGCTCCTTTGTCCTAGTCACGTTGAGCTGCAGATTGTTCTGCTCACACCACGTGACAAAGTTTCCCACTACAGCCCTGTACTCAGCCTCTTCGCCATTACTGATGCATCTGACTATAGCAGAGTCATCAGAGAACTTCTGAAGATGTCAGGACTCTGTGTGATAGTTGAAGTCCGTAGTGTAGAGGGTGAAAAGGAAGGGAGACAGGACTGTCCCCTGCAGAGCCCCAGTGATGCTGACCACTCTGGCCGACACACAGTGTTGCAAGTGCACATACTGTGGTCTACCAGTAAGGTAGTCAACAATCCAGGACACAAGGGGGGCATCTACCTGCATTGGTGTCAACTTCTCACCAAGTAGAGCTGGCCGGATGGTGATAAAGGTGCTGGAAAAGTCAAACAACATGACCCTCACAGAGCTTGCTGGGTTATCCAGGTGGACGTAGGCATGGTTAAGCAGGAAAATTATGGCATCCTCAACTCCCAGTTGAGGTTGGTAGGTGAACAGGAGGGGGTCTAAGTGTGGCTTGACTGTGGGCCGAAGCTGCTCCAGGATGAGTCTTTCCAGAGTCTTCATGATGTGTGAAGTCAATGCTACCGGTCTGTAGTCCTTGGAGTCCCTGGGATGTGGTGTTTTAGGCACAGGAACGAGGCAGGATGTCTTCCACAGCACGGGGACCCTTTGAAGTCTAAGGCTCATGTTGAAAACACGGTGAAGCACTCCACGTAACTGAGGGACACAGGCTTTGAGCACCCTGGGGTTAACACCATCCGGGCCTGCCGCCTTGCTTGCTTGGAGTCTCATCAACTGTCTTCTGACATGGTCAACCGTGAAGCACACTGTAGGTGTTACAGGTGGGGGGGGGTTGTCAGGATGGAGAGGGTCATTAGTCCAGGAACCCAGAGGGGGGGAGTAGGGCCCCCACTGGAGGCTGGGGGATGTAAGGAGGAGGAGGGGGAGGGAGGGGCAGTGAAGTTGACGGTTGGTGAGGGCAGGCAACAGATGAGACCGGGGGGGACGGGGAGGGGTTATTGTGTCAAATCTGTTACAAATACACATTAACTTCTTTGGCCCTGTCCAAGCTGCCCTCCACTGCTTTGCTGCCAGTCGGCCTGAAACCAGTGATGGTCTTCATACCACTCCAGACCTCTCTCATGTTGTTCTGTTGGGGTTTTTGCACCATCTTCGGCCTGTGATTATCTTTAGCCTCCCCGATTCTCACTTTAAGGTCCCCTTGGATTTTTCTCAACTCCTCCTTATTGCCAGCTCTAAAGACCCTCTTCTTTTCGTTCAGGATACCTTTGATGTCCTTCGTTACTGAATATACTAGGAGTAACTGTATAACTGCTGTTGAGTGTTCTAGATGTGTAGGTGTAACTGTACAACTGCTGTTGTGTGTTCTAGACGTGTAGGTATAACTGTATAACTGCTGTTGTGTGTTCTAGATGTGTAGGTGTAACTATAACTGCTGTTGAGTGTTCTAGATGTGTAGGTGTAACTGTATAATTGCTGTTGTGTATTCTAGATATGCAGTTATAACTAACTGCTATTGTGTGGCCTAGATGTGTAAGTGTAATTGTAGAACTGCTGTTGTGTTCTAGATGTGTAGGTTATTACTGTATAACTAATGTTGTGTGTTCTAGATGATGAGTAGGTATAACTGTATAACTGCTGTTGAGTGTTCTAGATGTGTAGATGTAACTGTAACCGCTGTTGTGTGTTCTAGATGTGTACTTGTAACTGTGTATCTGCTGTTGTATGTTCTAGATGTGTAGGTGTAACTGTCCAACTGCTGTTGTGTGTTCAAGATGTGTAGGTGTAACTGTACAACTGCTGTTGTGTGTTCTAGATGTGTAGGTGTAACTGTAGAACTGCTGTTGAGTGTTCTAGATTATGAGTAGGTGTAACCGCACAACTGCTGTTGTGTGTTCTAGATGTGTAGGTGTAACTGTCCAACTGCTGTTGTGTGTTGTAGATGTGTAGGTGTAACTGTACAACTGCTGTTGTTTGTTCTAGATGTGTAAGTGTAACTGTATAACTGCTGTTGTGTGTTCTAGATGTGTAGGTGTAACTGTACAACTGATGCTGTGTGTTCTAGATGTGTAGGTGTAACTGTATAACTGCTGTTGTGTGTTCTAGATGTGTAGATGTAACTGTATAAATGCTGTTGTGTTCCAGATGTGTAAGTGTAACTGTATCACTGCTGCTGTGTGTTCTAGATGTGTAGATGTAACTTGTATAACTGCTGTTGTGTGTTCTAGATGTGTAGATGTAACTGTATAACTGCTGTTGTGTGTTCTAGATGGTCCAGAGTTCCAGGAAAGTTTCGTGACATCAGGAGTTTTCAACGTCACTGAGCTGGTCCAGGTCTCGAGAAGTAAGTCATCATAAGCTTCACATTTATCTGTAAGTCCACCTGTAAGTTCACTACCAAATTATGATGAGTTTTTACACAAACCATGCCCCCTGTAGGTGGGCACAGGAGATGAGCGATAACAAAGACAAGAAAAAAAAGAAAAAAAAACAGTACTGAACATAAACTTTTATAATGGAATGTGGAATGCATAAGCAATTAATAAACAGTAACGGCCAAATTTAAAAGGCAAAGCTTGGAATAAAACAGAAGACACCGGCGAGAGAGGGAGGGAGAGGGAGAGAGAGATGAATTTTAAAATTCCATTTTATTTAAAAGATCACACAGTGACTATAAAAAGTTAATTGAATTCCATGATTCAGAAGCATCCATCCATTATCCAAGCCGCTTATCCTGCTCTCATGGTCACGGGGATGCTGGAGCCTATCCCAGCAGTCATTGGGTGGCAGGCAGGGAGAAACCCTGGACAGGCAGGGAGACACCTTGGACAGGTCGCCAGGCCATCCACCACTTGATTTCACAAATTGAATGGAAAAACATGATTTAAAAACCAACTCATCATCCACCAGAGAACAAACCACATCATTGCAGCGCCACTGTTGAGTGAAAACATCCAGATTCCTCATCACTTCATAAAACCTGAACTCAGCCCAGACTCTGGATCTCACCAGAGAAACAAACAGAGGGGTCACATCCTGTCCTGCCCCATCCTTCTGTTTTAGTCCTGCTGATGGAAATGGACATGTTTGCTTCTCCTATTATGAAGTTTAGATGTGTCCACTTTGTCATGTTTACTCTTCTGTAAGCTGCCCCAAAAATAAATGCTCTTTCCCACAACCTTTCATCAAAACACTCGAACAAAATCTCCAATACATTAAACGTCTTTAAGTCTGTTGCATTCCAAAAAACAGTGGAAAATTGTTTCTATCATTCCACAAAACAGACATGTACTGGCACTGTAGGATGATTCCACAAAACAGACTTGTACTGGACACTGTAGGATGATTCCACACAACAGACTTGTACTGGGCACTGTAGGATGATTCCACACAACAGACTTGTACTGGGCACTGTAGGATGATTCCACAAAACAGACATGTACTGGGCACTGTAGGATGATTCCACAAAACAGACATGTACTGGGCACTGTAGGGTGATTCCACAAAACAGACATGTACTGGGCACTGTAGGATGATTCCACAAAACAGACATGTACTGGGCGCTGTAGGATGATTCCACAAAACAGACATGTACTGGGCACTGTAGGATGATTCCACAAAACAGACATGTACTGGGCACTGTAGGATGATTCCACAAAACAGACATGTACTGTGCACTGTAGGATGATTCCACAAAACAGACATTACTGGGCACTGTAGGATGATTCCACAAAACAGACATGTACTGGGCACTGTAGGATGATTCCACAAAACAGACATTACTGGGCACTGTAGGATGATTCCACAAAACAGACATTACAGGGCACTGTAGGATGATTCCACAAAACAGACATTACTGGGCACTGTAGGATGATTCCACAAAACAGACATTACTGGGCACTGTAGGATTAATCACAGATAGAAAGGCATTCGCAGCAACAGCCCCGTGTAGGATTCTCCACTGAATGTCACCTGTTCATTTTTTTCAAGGGTGGCTTGTACAATACTCTCCATACAGTTTTAACATCATCATTAACAGATAATTTTTGCCTCTACATTGCGTCAGTCTTCCCATTTAGTGTGCCTTTTTTTAACACTTTGACACAAAACTTGTAAACTTCTTTGCCTTTTACTGAATATATAAATCCAGATTATCAGTATTTTAACATTTTAAAAATGTCCAGTGCAATCACTCATTCTAGGAGAAAGTTCCAAATCTGGAAAGGGATCATCCTGACCAGGAGTTTCTACCTTTGCAACAGTTCCCGTTCAGCATCAGTCAGTCTCTCAACCCAACGAGATAGTATCTTCCTCGTGTGATGAATAGACTTCTGCATCAGATGAGAAGCTACAGCCTTTTGTCCATCGGACCAGGTCCAGCTATGTCCACTATGTCCTTTAGTGTTCCAGTCCCAGTGTTCCACAGTGTTAGAGTGAGGCCTGGTGTTGAACTGTCCTGTACGTCCAACCTGGCTCCATGAATGAGAGGGTCCTTTAATAACCAGTACAGAGAAAGTAGGTTCCTTTCTTTTCTATGTAAACAGATTCCATGCTTTGAAAACTCCTTGATAGAAAACAGGGAGTTCAGACAAATTTAAACATTTAGAATCCATCAGAAGCAAACCTGTATCAAGACCCAAACCATTAGTTCTCCTTAGAATAGCACTTGCTACTCATTTCCATACAATATCAGCAGACCTTGTAAGATATTTCTGCACAATTTGTAATCTGAAAGCTGCCACTCTACTTGCCAAGTGCACCAGACCCTGAACTCCCTCTCTTTTGGCAAGAAAAGCACACTTTGGGGCACCCAATGTAGTCTGCCCCAAAAAAAATCTATTAAGACCGCTTGTAGTTTCTGTATAAAACCAGCAGGCGGTTCCGTACAAGCCAACCTATGCCACACTGCAGAGGCTACTAAATTATTGGCTATCAGCACCCTGCCTCTACAGGACATTTGAAGCAATGTCCATCTCCATTTTTTCAGTCTCCCCTCAATTTTTTCTAGCACACCCTCCCAATTTTTTTTTTTTGGCCCATTAACTCATTACCAAGGAAGACTCCCGAATATTTAAACCCATCTCTTTTCCATGACAAATTCCCTGGCAGGTGCAGAAAACCACCATTCCAATTCCCAGCTGCTAATGCTTCATATTTTTTCCAATTAACCTTTGCAGCTGAAATCATACCAAAATCGTTAACAATCTTATATAGACTGTCAACATCCGCTTGATTTTTTACAAGGACTACTACATCTGCATAAGCTGACAACACCAGTTTTGTATCACAGTTTGGTAAAGACAATCCTTCAGTACAATTCTTAATGTTGTACAACAATGGCTCAATAGAAATAGCATATAACATTCCCGAGAGAGAGCATCCCTGACGAATGCCTCTGTTTACTTTGAAAGGGGCACTCAAACCTCTGTTTATTTATCTTCAGTACACTCTCAATATTCTGGTACAAAACGTTGATCATTGAAATAAAACCTGGGCTGAAGCCAAAACGCTCCCTAGTCTTCCAGAGGTAGAGGTGTTCAACCTGGTTAAATGCCTTCTCTTGGTCCAATGAAATGAGAACAATATCAAAACCCAATGAAACAGAGACTTCCAAAACATCTGGAATTAAAAACACACCATCGAGATAGACCTACCAGGCACACAGTACATCTGATCCCGATGGATGACCTGATTAAATCCAAAAAAAATAATAAAAAAAAGGAAGCTGTACTAAGTCCCCTCCCCCCCTTTTTTTCTCCCCAATTGTATCCAGCCAATTACCCCACTCTTCCGAGCCGTCCTGGTCGCTGCTCTACCCCCTCTGCCGATCTGGGGAGGGCTGCAGACTACCACACGCCTCCTCCCATACATGTGGAGTCACCAGCCGCTTCTTTTCACCTGCCAGTGAGTAGTTTCACCAGGGGGACGTAGCGCATGGGAGGATCATGCTATTCCCCCCAGTCCCCCCTCCCCCCTTAACAGGCGCCCTGACAGACTGACCATAGGAGGTGCTAGTGCAGTGACCAGGACACACACCCAATCTGGCTTCCCACCCGCAGACACAGCCAAGTGTGGCTGTAAGGACATACTAAGTTGATTTATCTTGCAGACTGACACTGTAAAAGTAGTATCTGGTGATGGAGAAGCGGTTCCAAGTGGAGTGGCTGTGCACCCCCAGCACCAACAGCCTACTGCAGGACAACTAGGCCGAGTCCTCACAGATGTCAGCTGTGTAGGACTTGTTAGAAACAAATATTTGCATAGAGTAAGATTGTGATTATCGACATTTCATTTAAATTCAACATAGCACGTCTCAACATGTCTGAACTGTGGTGGCATTAGCTGCATGTCGGGTGGAGCAGGGGTCTGAACTGTGGCGGCATTAGCTGCATGGGGGGTGGAGCAGGGGTCTGAACTGTGGCAGCATTAGCTGCATGGTGGGTGGAGCAGGGTCTGAACTGTGGCAGCATTAGCTGCATGGTGGGTGGAGCAGGGGTCTGAATTGTGGTGGCATTAGCTGCATGGGGGGTGGAGCAGGGGTCTGAACTGTGGCGGCATTAGTTGCATGGTGGGTGGAGCAGGGGTCTGAACTGTGGTGGCATTAGCTGCATGGTGGGTGGAACAGGGTGTAGTTATCCACTGATCTATTATAGACCAATTGGAGAAAGTATTTTTCTGTGACAGTGTGAGGAAGCAAGTCCTTTCATGGAAGTAATGTCATATGTCGCAGCCTGGAGGCTGTGGCTGCAGGTTTTGTCTGATGCTCAGCGCTTGTAGCGAATGCACTCTGATATGACATGTATGGAGCAACAATGCCATCTCATTACTTTGTCATGGTAGTTGTGATTTAACACTGTCTCTAAAATGTGTGTATGCATGGGTCAACGTTTGCATGGAGATACACACATTGTCACGTCCAGTTCACTTTTTATAAATTCAATATGTGCTTGGGAAATTGCGTATGCAAAGGACTTACACAACACAATGTTTATACAGCAGGCCGCAGTTCTCTAGACAGATGTCTTGTCTCTTAACCCCCATGTTGACTCTTTGGTTCAGCGTTTCCTTGAGGTCAGTCAGTCATAACAATATATTATAATGAGTCAGTGAGTGTGTCCTGGATTCAGTCGTAAGCAGTTATTTCGATGGACCAATAAAAACAAATAAGCTGGTTGGAAATGTTGCACTACCTATAATGGTCCTTGTGTGTCTGTTCATGTCTGTTTGTGTTTCTTTGTGTGTCTCTAGCTCCTGTAGTAATTGGAGAAGGTCCTAGTTTCTCTCTTGGAGAGCTGCAAGGTCATCTGGCTTATGACCTTAATCAGTCAGTCAACCAGCCGGTCAGCCTGAGAAGATCAATGGCTAGCACATCATCTAGCGGGTAAACGCACGTGCGCACACACACACACACACACACACACACACACACACACACACACACACACACACACACACTAGGGGAGTGCGGTGGGGCGACTGTGTGCTGTTTGTATTTGACTTTATTGGGATGATAAAATGAATTGTATTTACAACTGTATTCGCGTAGAAACTGGAAGTCGGCCATATTTAAACTGGAAGTGGTTCAAAATTGAAAGAACATGGACCCGCTGGTCATTACAGTTTCAACTTTAGATGAAGCAAGTAAAAGAAGGCAAGCAAATGAAAAAGCATCTCCCCATCAAAACAGATCACTACACAAACAAAAAACACAGTGAGGGAGCAATACAGCAGACACATCCCAGGAACCCACACTCCGTCATAACTGGTACCTGAGCAAGACTATGACCACATGATGAATAAGACTATGACTACATGATGAATAAGACTATGACCGCATGATGAATAAGACTATGACTACATGATGAACAAGACTATGAACAAATGATGAATAAAACTATGACCACATGATGAATAAGACTATGACCACACGATGAATAAGACTATGACCACATGATGAATAAGACTATGACTACATGATGAATAAAACTATGACCACATGATGAATAAGGCTATGACCGCATGGTGAATAAGACTGTGACCACATGATGAATAAGACTATGACCACACGATGAGTAAGACTATGACCACATGGTGAATAAGATTATGACTATATGATAAATAAGACTATGGCCACATGATGAATAAGACTATGACTACACAATGAATAAGACTATGACCACATGATGAATAAGACTATGACCACATGATGAATAAGACTATAACCACACGGTGAATAAGACTATGACCACACGATGAATAAGACTATGACCACATGATGAATAAGACTATGACTACATGATGAATAAGACTATGACCACATGATGAATAAGACTATGACTACATGATGAATAAGACTATGACTACATGATGAATAAAACTATGACCACACGGTGAATAAGACTATGACCACATGATGAATAAGACTATGACTACATGATAAATAAGACTATGGCCACATGATGAATAAGACTATGATCACATGATGAATAAGATTATGACTATATGATAAATAAGACTATGACCACATGATGAATAAGACTATGACTACATGATGAATAAAACTATGACCACACGGTGAATAAGACTATGACCACATGATGAATAAGACTATGACTACATGATAAATAAGACTATGGCCACATGATGAATAAGACTATGATCACATGATGAATAAGATTATGACTATATGATAAATAAGACTATGACCACATGATGAATAAGACTATGGCTACATGATGAATAACATTATGACTACATGATGAATAAAACTATGACCACACGATGAATAAGACTATGACTACATGATTAATAAGACTATGACCACTTGATGAATAAGATGATGACTACATGATGAATAAGACTATGACCACATGATGAATAAGACTATGACTACATGATTAATAAGACTATGACCACTTGATGAATAAGATGATGACTACATGATGAATAAGACTATGACCACATGATGAATAAGACTATGACTACATGATAAATAAGACTGTGACCACATGATGAATAAGACTGACTACATGATGAATAAGACTGACCACATGATGAATAAGGCTATGACCACACGATGAATAAGAAAACACCCCATAAGCAATACACTGTGAAGTTGTTTTTTTTAACAATGTTCACTTTGTTTGTTTTTTGTTTTTGTTTTTGTTTTTTGGATTGTTCCCGCTTTTTCTCTCCGATTGTATTTGGCCAATGACTTCACTCTTCCGAGCCATACCAGTTGCTGCTCCACCCCCTCTGCTGATCCAGGGAGGGCTGCAGACTACCACATGCCTCCTCCCATACATGTGGAGTCGCCAGCCGCTTCTTTTCACCTGCCAGTGAGGAGTTTCACCAGGGGGATGTAGCACATGGGAGGATCACGTTATTCCCCCCAGTTCCCCCTCCACCCTGAACTGTCACCCCGACCAACCATAGGAGGCGCTAGTGCAGCAACCGGGAGACATACCCACATCCAGCTTCCCACCCGTAGACACGGCCAATTGTGTCTGTAGGGACTCCCGACCAAGCCGGAGGTAACACGGGGATTCAAACTGGTGATCCCCGTGGTGGTAAGCAACGGAATAGACCACTACACTACCTGGATGCCCCATTGTTCACATTGTTAATGTTCCTTTTCATTTTTGAGTCACTGTTGGTGTCGGTGTGCATTCAGCACCGTTGACCAAGCTAAGCTAGCTGACATAATAAGCAACATAATTGGGCCATGATGTCACGTAGCCAGACCTCCATGTACAACTAAACAGGTGTGGTTGAGGATCATGATTTTAGATAGGGTGCTGTTAACTAAAAGAACATGAATGTGTACATACAAAATTCTAAAAACAGAGAAATGAGGCCTTCACCAACGCATGTTCCTGTCAGTAGCTCAAACTACCTACAACAACCATGAATTACAATTACCTGTATCTGTGAGAGTGAAAACATGACAACACTGCAGCAGTCAACATTAGATGCTCGTTGAGCAACCTGTACCACACATTCAGATGGCATCATCAGACTACCCCTATTAGCCATGGCAGTATGGATAGAACTGGAGGGAGGACTGAAATATGAGGGCCCATTCAATCCTGTAAGAGTTGCTCACCCAGTGCAGGGGCCTGGTATGGGCGCAGCGGCCAAGCTTGGA
The DNA here is from genome assembly GCA_022114975.2 of Lampris megalopsis. Classification (NCBI taxonomy): domain Eukaryota; kingdom Metazoa; phylum Chordata; class Actinopteri; order Lampriformes; family Lampridae; genus Lampris; species Lampris megalopsis. Next base: position 6,198,784 of record JAJHIY020000425.1, read on the forward strand.
AATGCAAGTCACATGACACCATAGGGCCGAAATACACTTTCCCCCCATAGAAATACACTGAGAAAGAAAGACCTATGAAACCTCGACAAAAAATGCTGGGTGTCACAAAAGTGCAAAAACAGCTCTTTAAATAATCAACTTTTAACTCATGAAGTCCCTTTTTTGGGGGAGGGGGGATTTTTCCCACCTTTGTTCTCTCCAATTGTCCTTGGCCAATCTTCTGTTTCCATAACTGTAGTCCACTGACTTCCGGTTTCTACTGCCACGGTCATACCAGTTTCCTGTTTGTTGGCGTGTGCTATTGACAGTGGCATATTTTTGGTGATGCCTGCAAGATTTACCATGGATAAATGTCAACAACGCACTTTCACCCGCACCTACCAGCAAACGGGTGAAGAGTTTCAAGTTGTACATATCAAGTTACATCCACAGTTATGAGGATGATTGTGGACGTAACTTGATATGTACAACTTGAAACTTTTCATTCCAACTAACTCCATAGATCTGGGGCAAAAGCATAACTGAGGACAAAGAAACAATGATCAAGTAGAGCTATAAAAGGATCAATAGGATGAAAAACATTTTTAAAAAATCAAGAAAAGAAATAAAAACACTGTTAGTCATCAGATCAACTCTGGAATAATAATTACAGCATGTCTGTAGTGATCGTTTTCACCCTTAATAGACAGGAAAAACTGTGAGTGGAATGTCAGAGAGCTACTGTCTCCCCGCCTGCTGCCCTATGTCTGCTTGGATAGGCTCCAGCATCCCTGCGACCCTGAGCAGGATAAGCGATTTGGATAATGGATGGATGGATGGATGGATGGATGGATGGATGGATGGATGGCTTGATTGTGTAAAGTTCCGACTCTCACCTCCACACTCTTAACCTTCTTTCTCTCCTGCTGCCTCTGGACATGCCTTCCCCCTCTCCTTCGCCCAACGGTAGCATAATTTCCTCCAGCACCCTGCTGGCCAACAGTACCGGAGGCGGTCGTTGGTAACCCAGGCCTCAACCGATCCAGTATGGAAATCTTATTTATGATCTGAATATTTGATTTGGCAAAGATTTTACACCGGATGCCCTTCCTGACACAACCCTCCCCATTTATCAGGGCTTGGGACCGGCACTAAAAAATGCACTGGCTTGTACATCCTCAGTGGCTGGGATCTCCGCATGTCTAACTCTTGCCTCCCAAATCAAGTCCTTTACTCTCAGCTCTTGATAGGACGCCGTGCCCTAGGAGGACAAAAGAAGTGCATGTAAAGATAACATAAAGGCCCACATCAAAAGGTTTGGCATCGACCTTAACACCTGGGAACAAGCAGCAAAAAAACAAAAACAAAACAGGGAGCCCTGGAGACTGGCTGTCCATGACGGTGCTGGGCGCTACACCCACGACCTTCACCTTGCTGCTGAAAACCGGCACAGGCTCAGAAAGGAGAGAGTTACCAGATAGGCCCAAACCACATCATCAACCACTTCTTCACACACTTGCCCACGTTGCCCCAAAATATGTGGCTCCAGGATCAGCCTCTACGCCCACGTGAAGACCCACTAGGACCTAGAAGGACAGTCATACTCAACTGCTGGTAATGATGATGTTCAAAATGTTATTTCTTCTTTAGATTAGTCAACAATAATGACTGACAAACTTTAACGTAGAACGGAACCTTTACAATCAAAGCAGTCTAATACACTGAAATCGTTCTGAAATGCGAGCTCGAGGCTGTATACACAGACACACTGAAATGTTCTTTTGTAATGTTGCTGTGCCAAAAGCATCATGGGTAATGTAGTTCCCTTACACAGGATTTAGTTTTACCCCATTTCCTTCAATAAATCTAATTAAAAATGAATCAGTCATATTGTCATTTATAAGATTTAACAATAATATCTAAATAAAGCTGCACAGTACTTTCTCAAATAAATGTTACAACATCTCCCCACCCCCACCCCCGATGCACTGAAGGGTCATCAGCTCAAGTCTGTAATGCATATAACAGTTGAACTGATCTTCTGAGTAAAGTCCCAGAGGAAGTGCAGATAACCCACTTTTCCATCTCAACCTGGAAACAGTTCTTCAATTTTGCAGAATTTCTAAGTCTGTCTGGGCATGTTTGTCACCCATTTACAAAGATCCCTGCCTGCAGCAGACATCATTTCCTTTGCACCTGTCATCACAGAGATGGCTTCTTCAACATTACTGCATCCTCCTTTCTCTCTGCCCCATTTCAGTTTCATGCTGGGCATCAGAACAGATTTGATTTCTTTCAATCGATCTGTGTTGGTGTACAATCTCAAGCAAGATCTCCATCAAGCGTTGGTTCTCAGTCAAGCCAACAGTGTTTGTGTTATGTAACCTAAGATCTCCATTAAAATAGATGTTTATTCTTAAGAATCTCATTTTATCTCATAAAGTGGATTTCTTACTTTTAACTGAGACCTAGCTTAAAACTGGGGACTGTTGCCCTCCCTCAATCTCCCTAGGCTCACTGATCATGGTGGGGTATTACAGTTCTTTTTAAGACCAATTTTATTTGTAATCAGATTACATGGGACACTTTCTTTGATTGTGAAATCCCAGTATGTTGCTTGGTTGTCTACCGACCACCAAAACCTAACAATTGTTTTTTAAATGAACTCTTTGAACTGTTAACTTCGGTGGTTCCCAAATGATAGTTATCAACGGGTGGCGATTTTAATGTGCACACTTGACAACCTCTCAGATTCTTTTGCAACTAACTTTTCAAATATTACCAGTTCTCTAACCTTGTTCAACATGTGTCGAGCTCTACGCATGACCATGGTCACACTCTTGACCTGGTTTTTACCCTCACTCTGACCTTGAACTCTCCATGTTTGATTTTTTTCTCTGACCACAAATGCATTGCTTTTAACACAAAGTTTCAGTCTTTGCTCAACCACAGAAGCACACAGTACACTTTCGCTTCTTCAATGCCAACTCTGCAACTACTTTTTCTTCATCCTGTTTCCCTGATTACTATATGATAATATGATCTTGTAACCTGGTTCAGTGTTCAGTGTGCTTCTGTGCTAGATGCCACAGCTCCCCCTACACTATGAGGTTGCTTTCGTCAACTAACTCTTGACCCTGGATTAACAACAACGTTCATCATTCAACATTCAACATTTAAACTAGAGTCAGCTCTTGACATAGTAGCTCCTATGAAAACTAAGAAAAAATCACAAGACTACATTAATACCCTGGAAGACTGAGCAAAATGGAATTAAGCAAAATGTGATGAGTTTGCATCATTCTTTGATCATAAAATCATTAATATCCGAGTAGGTATCATGAATAAGGTTGTTAATCCAAACAGTCAAACTGCTAGTAATGACTTTCGGGGAAATCTAATTTCCTTTTGCAAAATTAGTGAAGAGGAACTTAGTAAAACGATCTTGCAGATAAAGTCATCCACCTGCTCTCTGGATGCAATTCCCACTGCCCTTTTTAAAGAGGTCTTAGATAGTTTGATTGGTTATGTTTTGGATATTGTAAACTGTTCTTTAGATTCAGGTATCTTTCCTGATTCACTGAAAACAGCTAGAGTAAATCCCTTACTCAAGAAAAATTATCTTGATCCGTCGGTGCTGAGCAATTATAGGCCTATTTCTAATCTGCCTTTTCTGGGCAAGATTTTGGAAAAGGCAGTGTATAAACAATTGGATGGGTTTTTGCATGAAAACAAGATTCATGATAAACTTCAGTCCGGTTTTAGAAAAGGACACAGTGTTGAAACAGTGCTTGTAAAAGTAGTCTTTCCATCCTTTAACTCCTTGATCTGATGGCTGCCTTCCATACAGTCGAACATGATACTTCCAGACCGCCTTGAGAATTGGATTGGCCTTTCAGGCACTGCCCTATTATGGTTCAACACTTATCTTACTGGCAGAAGCTATTTTGTTAGTCTTTCTGACCATGTCTCAGACAAACATGTAATGTTCTCATGTATTCCGCAGGGTTTCATTCTTGGTCCTTTATTGTTTTGCCTCTACATGCTGCCGCTTGGGAAAATTATCTGTGATCATGGAGTGAATTTCCATTTTTATGTTGATGATACTCAGTTATATTTATCTGTAGTGCCAGATGACCCCAATGCTCTCAATCCCTTGATGAATTGTCTGTCTAGTATTAAACAATGGATGAGTGAAAACTTTCTCAAATTGAACGAAGACAAGACAGAAATTCTCATTATAGGTACTAATGCACAGAGAGAAATGATATCAAGTAGAATGGGGAGTCTGGCTGTACAGAATAAGACTGTAGTAAAAAACCTGGGTGTCATCATTGACTCTGAGTTGGATTTTAAATCACATATCAACAATGTTACAAAGGGTGCCTTTTTTCACCTAAAAAATATTGCTAGAATTAGACCCTACCTCTCCCTGGAAGACGCCAAAAAGGTGACGCATGCTTTTATCTCTTTGCATCTAAACTATTGCAATGAACTTTTTACTGGTTTACCCAAAAAAGTATCGATAGGCTGCAACTAGTACAGAATGCGGCAGCAAGGGTCGTAATGAAAACCAGGATGAGAGATCACATTACCCCAGTTTTAGCGTCTTTACACTGGCTTCCTGTAGCATCGAGGATTGATTTTAAAATTCTTTTACTTGTGTTTAAAGCGCTACATGGTTTAGCACCCTCATACCTATCTGACTGCTTATCTGATGATGTTCCGAGCCGCTCACTTAGCTCCTCTGGTGCTGGCCTGCTCAATGTCCCTAGAATGAACTACAAAAATATGGTGAAGCGGGATTTTGTCTTTATGCACCGACGGCTTGGAATAGACTCCCCCAACAAATAAGAGAAACAACGTCCATAGATAGTTTTAAGAATCAGCTCATGACCCATTTTTATGCTCTTGCTTTTAATTAATTCCACTTTATATTTCTTTTTATTCTTATTTTTATCTTGTACTGTGTTTTATTATTTTTAACGTATTTTATCTGTATTGTTGTTGAGTTTTATTGTTTCCCCTGTTTTTAATGTAAAGCACTTTGAGCTGTATTTTATGTACGAAAGGTGCTATACAAATAAAGTTTATTATTATCATCATCATCATCATTATTGTTATTGTTATTATTATTATTATTATTGTTATTGTTATTGTTATTATTATTATCATCTGAAAAGGGAAGTCAGAAGAGTGGAGCATAAGTGGAAGAAATCCAAACTCAGGGCCCATATCCTCCATCTGAAAGAACTGCTGTACATGCTCAACTAAAACATCAAAGAGGCGAGAGTTGCCTACTTTACCAGCCGAATTAGGGACAATAAACATAATCTGAAGTTCCTGTTTAAAGCCACTGACCAGCTCGTAAACCTTGTCCAGCCTGCTCTATCTGACTCTCACCAATAGACTGTACAAATATTTTGTCTTCCTTTTTTGACAAAATCAACAACATTCATTCTAATTTTAACATTGCTAATATTTCCTCTGACTCATAAGTTTACTGTTCTACTCTCTTGTCTGATTTCTCCGGTGGTTTTAAGATGGCAAGTGTCCAACCTATTAAAAAAAAACCTACCCTTGATCCAACCCTACCAAATAACTACAGACCTATTTCAAAACTACCATTGATCTTCAAAATTCTTGAAAAAAAACCTCATTGTACAGCAGCTCCTTGAGGTCATTGAAGGGCACAATATTTTCAGTTAATTTCAATCCAACATTCGCCACCAACATAGTACAGAAACAGCACTACTAAGATTGACAAATGACATCCTCATGCGAGCTGATAATGGTGAACATTCTATCCTGGTCCTGTTTGGCTTAACTGTTGCTATTGATGCCCGGTGTGGAAAAATGGCGGCGCAAACTCACGTTTGCAGCGGCCTCCCTCAGTTCTGACTATGCAGTGTCTTTATCCATGTGTAATCTGTGTCTGAGTTTGTGTCATCATGTGAAGAATTATGTCTGTGATTGTCGATTTCGTTTGATGGCTGGGAGAGCTGGCATTGGATTGGCTAGAAGAGCTTGGTCTGCAGTGTTCCGTGGGCCGATGGACCACGGCCCTGCCTGGAGCTGTGCCTGAAGAGGAAACACCGAGGGCAGTCTGTTTGACAGGACGTGGAAGTGTGGATACAGGGCAGGCTGGGCTGGCTGCTAGCCCATGCAGACCGGCGGTTCCAATAACACCGAGGGCGGTCTGGTGGCGGCTTCACCTGGCGTCAACTGTGCAGTGTTTGTGTTGTCATGTGGAGTACGGGAGAGGTGTCTGGCTGGGAGAACTGGCGTTGGATCAGCTGAGGGAGCCTGGTCTGCTGCGTCCAGGGTGGGCCCAGGGACCACGGCCTCCGCCTGGAGCTGTGCCCAAAGAGGAAACACTGAGGATGGTCTGACTGGACGTGGAGGTGGGGCAGGCTGGGCTAACTGCTAGCCCATGCAGACCGGCGGTTCCGACAGTCATCCTGGCTGGTGTTCATTCTCGGGACAATGACATTTTTGGACAGTGTTGCAAATTTACTAAATGGGCTGTGTTGTTGACTTTTTTGCTTTGTCCTGTCCGTTTTTGTATGTTTTTGGTGGTGTCATTTTCTTTTGAATGTGTTTTTTTTTTTTTTTGTCTTTTGTGTTGCACTGCTGTGGGCTGGGAGAAATTAAATTTCATCTCTTTTGTGTATGGAAGTACATGACTGAGATGACAATAAATTGTTTCTGATTTCTGATGCTATTAATCACTCCATCTTAGCTGAATGTTTAAATAATTGGGTTGATATTTCCGGCTCTCAGTTGTATCTCATCCAATTTGTCTAACGGGAAGTTTCAGGTTGCCATAGAAAACTTTGTATCCTCAACTGCCCCTGTACTCTGTGGAGTTCTGCAGGGTTCAACCCTTGGTCCCATCCTTTTCGCAATCAACATGTTACCTCTAGGCAATCTGGTTAGCCAGTTCAATTGCATATCTCGCCACTGCTATGCTGATGATATGCAGCTCTATTTGTCAGTTAAACCAAAGATATGGGTTATATTGGTGCCCTTCATAACTGCCTGGCTGTTATTAAGGAATGGATGTCACTCAATTTCCTTCAGCTCGCTTAAAACTGAGGTTCTCCTTATTGGTCCTAATAAAATTCTCTCAGAAGTGAAACCTTGTATCGGCCCTCTGGCCACCAACATTAAATCCTCCTCAAGAAATCTGGGTGTACTCTGACCAAAATCTGAATTTTGACCTACACATAAACAAGCTTTTGCAAACCAGCTTTTTCCCAACTCCGGAATATTGCGAAAATCAAATCAATACAATCAACCAGACATCTTGAATTACTAATGCTCTTTTCTTCTGTCTCAGCCAAGCAAAGCTTACCTGCCTGCAACCTGTGCAAAATTCTTCATTCAGGCTGCTAGCCAATACCAATCTTACAACCTACATCACACGAATCCTCGCATCACTTCATTGGCTCTCAGTCATTTATAGAATAGACTTCAGGATACTGCTTATCACATACACTCACTGGCCACTTTATTAGGTACACCTTGCTAGTACCGGGTTGGACCCCCTTTTTCCTTCAGAACTGCCTTAATCCTTCGTGGCATAGATTCAACAAGGTACTGGAAACATTCCTCAGAGAGTTTGGTCCATATTGACATGATAGCATCACGCAGTTGCTGCAGATTTGTCGGCTGCACATCCATGATGCGAATCTCCCGGTCCACCACATCCCAAAGGTGCTCTATTGGATTGAGATCTGGTGACTGTGGAGGCCATTTGAGTACAGTGAACTCATTGTCATGTTCAAGAAACCAGTCTGAGATGATTCGAGCTTTATGACATGGCACGTTATCCTGCTGGAAGTAGCCATCAGAAGATGGGAACACTGTGGTCATAAAGGATGGACATGGTCAGCAACAATACTCAGGTAGGCTGTGGCGTTGACACGATGCTCAGTTGGTACTAAGGGGCCCAAAGTGTGCCAAGAAAATATCCCCCACACCATTACACCACCACCACCAGCCTGAACCGTTGATACAAGGCAGGATGGATCCATGCTTTCATGTTGTTGACGCCAAATTCTGACCCTACCATCCGAATGTCGCAGCAGAAATCGAGACTCATCAGACCAGGCAACGTTTTTCCAATCTTCTATTGTCCAATTTTGGTGAGCCTGTGCGAATTGTAGCCTCAGTTTCCTGTTCTTAGCTGACAGGAGTGGCACCCGGTGTGGTCTTCTGCTGCTGTAGCCCATCTGCCTCAAGGTTCGACGTGTTGTGCGTTCAGAGATGCTCTTCTGCATACCTCGGTTGTAATGAGTGGTTAATTGAGTTACTGTTGCCTTTCTATCAGCTCCAACCAGTCTGGCCATTCTCCTCTGACCTCTGGCTTCAACAAGGCATTTTCGCCCACAGAACTGCCGCTCACTGGATATTTTCTCTTTTTCGAACCATTCTCTGTAAACCCTAGAGATGGTTGTGCGTGAAAATCCCAGTAGATCAGCAGTTTCTGAAATACTCAGACCAGCCCGTCTGGCACCAACAACCATGCCACGTTCAAAGTCATTTAAATCACCTTTCTTCCCCATTCTGATGCTCGGTTTGAACTGCAGCAGATCGTCTTGACCATGTCTACATGCCTAAATGCATTGAGTTGCTGCCATGTGATTGGCTGATTAGAAATTTGCGTTAACGAACAGTTGGACAGGTGTGCCTAATAAAGTGGCCGGTGAGTGTATAAGGCCCTCCACACTCCCGAGGTGTGGTGGACCCTCCAAAGCATCAACACAAGGAAAGCAGCAGGGCCTGATGGTATACAAGGGCATGTACTCCAGGCCTGTGCTGACCAGCTAGGTATTTACACACATTTTCGACCTCTCTTTCTCCTTATGCACAGTCCCCACATCTAGCATAATCGTGCCTCTTCCCAAAATAACCTGTGGTAACCTATCCCAATGACCATTGGCCAGTCGCTCTCACTCCTATTATTTCAGAATGCTTTTAACAACTGGTACACAACCACATCAAAGACACTGCCCCAACTGATCTAGACTAACACCAGTTTATTTACCGGACAAGTAGATCGATGGAGGATGCCATCTGTGTGGCCCTTATTACAGCCCTCTCTCACCTGGAATGACCCCACATCTACAGGAAGGTCTTTGTAGATTACAGCTCGGCGTTTAACACCATCATATCAAACAAGCTGGTCAGCAAACTCCACAAACTAGGACTAACTCCCTCCATACGCAATTGGATACTGGACTTCCTCATCTACCGCCCCCAGACTGTAAGACTGGGCAGGCGCACATCCTCCAACCTCCGGTGCTAGTTCAGCGACCAAGACACATACCCACATCGGGCTTCCCACCCGCAGACACAGCCAAGTGTGTCTGCATAGGGACGCCCGACCAAGCCGGAAGGAATACGGGGATTCGAACCCGCGATCCTCGTGTTGATAGGCAACAGAATAGAACCACTACACTACTCGGACACCCCCTGCTTGTTAACTTTTATAGATGCACCAGAGAGAGCATCCTAACAAACTGCATGACAGCGTGGTACACAGCTCAATGGGAAGAATAAGATCCAAGCCATCAACACATATGTCGTACCAGTCATCAGATACCCAGCTGAATTTCCGCTTCCGCTTCCAAATTTCCGCTTCCGGTTTGGGAAGCTGGCTGCACAAATTCGCGTTTGCTGCAGCCTCACCCAGTGCCGGTGTCGGAAAATGGCGGCGCGAATTCACATTCGCGGCAGCCTCACCCAGTACCGTCCATGCAGTGTCTTTGTCCATGTCTGCGTCTAAGTTTTCTCTTTGTTTGATGGTTGGTAGAGCTGGTGCTGGATTAGCTGGGAGAGCGGGGCAGGCTAAGCTAACTGCTAGCCCATGCAGACCGGCAGTTCCGATAACACCGAGGGCGGTCTGGCGGAGGCCACACCTGGCGTTGACTGGTGTTTTTGATGTCGTCGTGAGGAGTGCGGCGAGGAGTGTTGACGGCGTCTGGTTCAGCTGGGAGACTTCGTCTGCTTCGTCTGGTGGGCCCGGGGACCACGGCCCCTCCCTGGAGCTGCGCAAGAGGAGGAAACACCGAAGGCAGTCTGACGCGGCAGTGGGGCGGGCTTAGCTAACTGCTTGCCTATGCAGACCAGCAATTCTGACATTCATCCTGGCTGGCGTTCATTCCCTTGGACAGTGATTTTTTTTTTTTTTTTAGTTTGGATATATGTGTTAGTTTGGATATGTGTGTTAGTTTGGATATAGTGCATCCGGAAAGTATTCACACCCCTTCACTTTGCCCTCATTTTGTTATGTTACAGCCTTCTTCCAAAATGGATTAAATTCGGTTTTTTTTCTCATCAATCTACACACAATACCCCATAATGACAAAGTGAAAAAGGTTTTGTAGAAATTTTTGCAAATTTATTAAAAATAAAAAACTGAAATATTCATGTACATAAGTATACACACCCTTCGCTATGACACTCAAAATTGAGCTCAGGTTTGTCCTGTTTCCACTGATCATCCTTGAGATGTTTCTACATCTTGATTGGAGTCCACCTGTAGTAAATTCAATTGATTGGACATGATTTCGAAAGGCACACACCTGTCTATATTAGGTCCCACTGTTGACAGTGCAAGTCAGAGCAGAAACCAAGCCATGAAGTCAAAGGAATGGTCTGTGGACCTCCGAGACAGGACTGTATCGAGGCACAGATCTGGGGAAGGGTACAAAAAAATGTCTACAGCTTTGAAGGTCCCAAAGAGCACAGTGGTCTCCATCATTCGTAAATGGAAGAAGTTTGGATCCACCAGGACTCTTCCTAGAGCTGGCCGCCCAGCCAAACTGAGCAATCGGGGGAGAAGGGCCTTTGTCAGGGAGGTGACCAAGAACCTGATGGTCACTGACAGAGCTCCAGCGTTCCTCTGTGGAGATGGGAGAACCTTCCAGAAGGACAACCATCTCTGCAGCACTCCACCAATCAGGCCTTTATGGTAGAGTGGCCAGACGGAAGCCTCTGCTCAGTAAAAGGCACATGACAGTCCGCTTGGAGTTTGCCAGAAAGCACCTAAAGGACTCTCAGACCATGAGCAACAAGATTCTCTGGTCTGATGAAACCAAGATTGAACTCTTTGGCCTGAATGCCAAACGTCACGTCTGGAGGAAACCAGGCACCTCTCATCACCTTGCTAATACCATCCCTACAGTGAAGCATGGTGGTGGCAGCATCATGCTGTTGGGATGTTCTTCAGTGGCAGGAACTGGGAGACTGGTCAGGATCGAGGGAAAGATGAATGGAGCAAAGTACAGAGAGATCCTTGATGAAAACCTGCTCCAGAGCGCTCAGGACCTCAGACTGGGGCAAAGGTTTACCTTTCAACACGACAACAACCCTAAGCACACAGCCAAGACAACGAAGGAGTGGCTTCGGGACAAGTCTGTGAATGTCCTTGAGTGGCCCAGCCAGAGCCCAGACTTGAACCCCATTGATCATATCTGGAAAGACCTGAAAATAGCTGTGCAGCGACGCTCCCCATCTAACCTTACAGAGCTCGAGAGGATCTGCAGAGAAGAATGGGAGAAATACCCCAAATATAGGTGTGCCAAGCTTATAGCTTCATACCCAAGAAGACGTGAGGCTGTAATCGCTGCCAAGGGTGCCTCAACCAAGTACTGAGTAAAGGGTGTGTATACTTATGTACATGCAATATTTCAGTTTTTTATTTTTGATAAATTTGCAAAAATTTCTACAAAAGCTTTTTCACTTCGTCAGTATGGGGTATTGTATGTAGATTGATGAGAAAAAAATGGATTTAATCCATTTTGGAATAAGGTTGTAAGATAATAAAATGTGGGGAAAGTGAAGGGGTGTGAATACTTTATGGATGCACTGTATGTGTTAGTTTGGATATATGTGTTAGTTTGGGTATCGGGGCATCACATTGCTCAGCCTCCTTGGGAAAGTCTACTCTAGGGTGTTCGAAAGGAGACTGACCAATTGTCGAACGTCAGATCCAGGAGGGACAATGCGGATTCGTCCTGGCCGTGGAACAACGGACCAACTCTTTACCCTTGGGGAAGTGTTGAGGGGGGGGGGGGCATGGGAGTTTGACCAGCCAGTCTACATATGTTTTGTTGACTTGGAGAAGGCTTACAATCGTGTACCCCGGGGCACTTTGTGGGGAGTTCTGCCGGAGTATGGGGTACCGGGGCAGTTGCTACAAGCCATCCGGTCCTTGTATAACCAAAGTGAGAGCTGTGTCCGCATTCTTGGCACAAAGTCAAACACGTTTTCCGTGGGTGTCGGACTCTGCCAAGGTTGTCCCTTGTCCATTTTGGGAACCTCAGAATTGCATCTCTGCTCTTCGCAGGTGATGTGGTTTTGTTGGCTTCATCAGAACACGACCTCCGAGCAGTTTGCAGCTGAGTGTGAAATGGCTGGGATGAGAGTCAGCACCTCCAATTCTGAAGCCATGGTTCTCTACCAGAAAATGGTGGATTGCTCCCTCCGGGGTGGGGATGAGTTGTTGCCCCAAGTGAAGGAGTTCAAGTATCTCGGGGTCTTGTTCACGAGTGAGGGTAGGATGGAGCGGGAGATTGACAGGCGGATTGGTGCAGCATCAGCAGTAATGCGGACGTTGTACCGGACCGTTGTGGCGAAGAAGGAGCTGAGCCGGAATGCAAAGCTCTCAATTTACCAATCAATCTTCGTTCCAATCCTCACCTATGGTCATGAGCTTTGGGTAGTGACCGAAAGGGTGAGATCGTGGATACAAGAGGCTGAAATGAGTTTCCTCCGTATGGTGTCTGGGCTCAGCTTTAGAGATAGGGTGATGAGCTCGGACATCCGGAGGGAGCTTGGAGTAGAGCCGCTGCTCCTTCGCATCGAAAGGAGCCAGTTGAGGTGGTTCGGGCATCTGATTAGGATGCCTCCTGGGCGCCTTCCTCTGGAGGTTTTCCAGGCACGGCCAACTGGGAGGAGACCCCGGGGTAGACCCAGAACTCGCTGGAGGGACTATATGTCCAATCTGGCCTGGGATCCCCCAGGAGGAGCTGGAGGGCGTTGCTGGGGAGAGTGATGCCTGGAGTGCCCTACTTAGCTTGCTGCCACCGCGACCCGACCCCGGAAAAGCGGCTGAAGATGAGATGAGATGAGTTTGGATATGTGTGTTAGTTTGGATATGTGTTAGTTTGGATATGTGTTAGTTTGGATATGTGTGTTCTTGTAGTTTTTTGATGTGTTTTCTGTTTTTGTGTTGCACTGCTGTGGGCTTGAGGAAACGACATTTCTTTTCATTTCATATACACAAGTGCATGAAGTGAAATGACAAATAAATTGTTCCTGATTCCTGATTCCTGGAATAATAAAGTGGCCAAAGGGGGAGGAGATAAAGGCCACAAGGATCAGTACACGGAAACGCCTCACACGTCAGGTTCCACCTGAAGTCCAGTGGCCTGAGACTGTATGATAAGCGAGGAGTTCAGGGCCGAGGGTTGTGTTACTGCTGAATCACTTGGCGTCTGCCAGATTACTTTACTGGTTTCACCTGAGTGACACGTGCTGGGACTCACTGGTAGGCTGTGTTGCAAATTGGATTGGATAATAAATAGAAATAAACTTTACTTTCATGAAAACTAAATGAAAAATTACAAACAGAAGCCAACAAAAGATTGGAGAGAGGCGTTCCATGTTTTTAAAAGAAAGGGAAACATCAGCAGTTTGTTGGTATTTACACAAATGCATCATGTTATTGTCATTTTGCATCATGGTTTGCATGGCTATCAAAGTGAATTCTGTATTTACTATCAAAGTGAATTCTGTATTTATTCTCAAAGTGAATTCCGTATTTACTATCAAAGTGAATTCTGTATTTACTATCAAGGTGAATTCTATATTTACTATCAAAGTGAATTCTGTATTTACTATCAAAGTGAATTCTGTATTTACTATCAAGGTGAATTCTACATTTACTAGCGAAGTGAATTCTGTATTTACTATCAAAGTGAATTCTGTATTTACTCTCAAAGTGAATTCTGTATTTATTCTGTATTTACTATCAAAGTGAATTCCGTGTTTACTATCAAAGTGAATTCTATATTTACTATCAAAATGAATTCTGTGTTTACTCTCAAAGTGAATTTTTTATTTAATATCAAAGTGAATTCTGTATTTACTATCATAGTGAATTCTATATTTACTCTCAAAGTGATTTCTGTATTTACTATCAAAGTTAATTCTGTGTTTACTATCAAAGTGAATTCTGTGTTTACTATCAAAGTGAATTCTGTATTTACTATCAAAGTGAATTCTGTATTTACTCTCAAAGTGATTTCTGTATTTACTATCAAAGTGAATTCTGTATTTACTATCAAAGTGAATTCTGTTTACTGTCAAAGTGAATTCTGTATTTACTATCAAAGGGAATTCTGTATTTACTATCAAAGTGAATTCTGTATTTACTATTTAAATGAATTCTGTATTTACTATCAAAGTGATTTCTGTATTTACTGTCAAAGTGAATTCTCTATTTACTATCAAAGTGAATTCTGTGTTTACTATCAAAGTGAATTCTGTATTTACTATCAAAGTGAATTCTGTATTTACTCTCAAAGTGATTTCTGTATTTACTATCAAAGTGAATTCTGTATTTACTATCAAAGTGAATTCTGTTTACTGTCAAAGTGAATTCTGTATTTACTATCAAAGGGAATTCTGTATTTACTATCAAAGTGAATTCTGTATTTACTATTTAAATGAATTCTGTATTTACTATCAAAGTGATTTCTATATTTACTATCAAAGTGAATTCTGTATTTACTCTCAAAGTGAATTCCGTATTTACTATCAAAGTGAATTCTGTATTTACTCTCAAAGTGAATTCTGTATTTATTCTGTATTTACTATCAAAGGGAATTCCGTATTTACTATCAAAATGAATTCTGTGCTTACTATCAAAGTTAATTCTGTATTTACTATCAAAGTGAATACTATATTTACTATCAATGTGAAGTCTGTATTTACTCTCAAAGTGAATTCTGTATTTACTATCAAAGTGAATTCTTTATTTACTATCAAAGTGAATTCCATACTATCAAAGTAAATTCTGTGTTTACTCTCAAAGTGAATTCTTTATTTACTATCAAAGTGAATTCTGTATTTACTGTCAAAGTGAATTCCATACTATCAAAGTGAATTCTGTGTTTACTATCAAAGTGAATTCTGTGTTTACTATCAAAGTGAATTCTATATTTGCAATTAAAGTGAATTCTGTATTTACTATCAAAGTGATTTCTATATTTACTATCAAAGTGAATTCTGTATTTACTCTCAAAGTGAAATCCGTATTTACTATCAACGTGAATTCTGTATTTACTCTGTATTAACTATCAAACTGAATTCCGTATTTACTATCAAAATGAATCCTGTGTTTACTCTCAAAGTGAATTCTTTATTTACTATCAAAGTTAATTCTGTATTTCCTATCAAAGTGAATACTATATTTACTATCAATGTGAATTCTGTATTTACTCTCAAAGTGAATTCCGTATTTACTATCAAAGTGAATTCTTTATTTACTATCAAAGTGAATTCTGTATTTACTATCAAAGTGAATTCTGTATTTACTGTCAAAGTGAATTCCATACTATCAAAATGAATTCTGTATTTACTATCAAAGTGAATTCTGTATTTACTGTCAAAGTGATTTCTATATTTACTATCAAAGTGAATTCCGTATTTACTATCAAAGTAAATTCTGTATTTACTCTCAAAGTGAGTTCTGTATTTACTATCAAAGGGAATTCTGTATTTACTATCAAAGTGAATACTATATTTACTATCAATGTGAATTCTGTATTTACTCTCAAAGTGAATCCCGTATTTACTATCAAAGTGAATTCTGTATTTACTCTCAAAGTGAGTTCTGTATTTACTATCAAAGTGAATTCTGTATTTACTAGCAAAGTGAATACTATATTTACTATCAATGTGAATTCTGTATTTACTCTCAAAGTGAATTCCGTATTTACTATCAAAGTGAATTCTGTATTTACTATCAAAGTTAATTCTGTATTTACTCTCAAAGTGAATTATGTATTTACTATCAAAGTGAATTCTATATTTACTATCAAATTGAATTCTGTATTTACTATCAAAGTGAATTCTGTATTTACTCTCAAAGTGAATTCCATACTATCAAAGTGAATCTTGTATTTACTATCAAAGTGAATTCTGTGTTTACTATCAAAGTGAATTCTATATTTACAGTCGAAGGGAATTCTGTGTTTACTATCAAAGTGAATTCTTTATTTACTATCAAAGTTAATTCTGTATTTACTATCAAAGTGAATTCTGTATTTACTATCAAATCGAATTCTGTATTTACTATCAAAGCGAATTCTGTGTTTACTATCAAAGTGAATTCTGTATTTACTATCAAAGTAAATTCCGTATTTGCTATCAACGTGAATTCTGTATTTACTCTCAAAGTGAGTTCTGTATTTATTCTGTATTTACTATCAAAGTGAATTCCGTATTTACTATCAAAGTGAATTTTGTATTTACTCTCAAAGTGAATTCTTTATTTACTATCAAAGTGAATTCTGTATTTACTATCAAAGCGAATTCTGTATTTACTGTCAAAGTGAATTCTGTATTTACTACCAAAGTGAATTCTATATTTACTGGTGTTTCAAACTATTAAATCACAGGAGAATGTTGAAAACCAGCAGTGGATACCTTTAAATATTTTTTAATCCAGAATACTAAACTGAAAGTCTGTACATGCAGCTTATAGATGTCCAAAGGAGTTGAATCAAGTGCAACTGGACTTGGTATTTATCCGTGAAGACGTTTCGCCTCTCATCCAAGAGGCTTCCTCAGTTCGTGCCTTTCTGACTAGACCAAGCTAGTCTGACTGGCTGGTGATGAGACTCAGAATTTATCCTCTAGGAGTCGTTGTCAGAGCTACTGATATGCGTGGCTCTTTTGTGTTCCGATGTTTACCAACGCCCGTCGCTAACAGAGCCATAGATATGAGTGGCTCTTTTGTGTACCAATCTTTGGCCGCGCCCGTCGTTATCGGAGCTATTGATGTGCGTGGCTCTCCTGTGCTCCGATGTCCAGCTGCGCCCGTCGCCATCGGAGCTATTTATTTGCATTTGTTTAGCAGCGACGGTCGTTGGGGGAGTTAGTTTCGACTTCATTGTTCAGTGGTCACGAGTCGTTGGAGCCGTTAGTGACCGACTGTTGTTCTTGGAGGCTAGGCTTCTTGAGTCTCCTGGGTAGAGATGAAAGGACGGCATTGTAAGTGGGAGATAGGTGGTGTCGCAGACCTCCTCCTCTGTTGAGGAATGGTTTTTCCAGTTTCGCATAGATGGCTTCCTTCACCCCTCTTTCAAACCATCTATCTTCTGTGTCCAAAATGTGTACGTTGCTGTCCTCGAAGGAGTGTGTCTTCTCCTTTAGGTGTAGATAGACTGCTGAGTCTTGTCCTGAGGAGTTTGGCCTTCTGTGTTGGGCCATCCGTTTGTGTAGTGGTTGTTTGATTTCTCCTATGTATAGGTCAGTGCAATCCTCATTGCATTGTACGGCATACACCAGATTGCTTTTCCGGGTGTGTTACATGGTCTTTGGGATGAACCAGTCTTTGTCGGAGTGTGTTGCTGGGTTTGAAGTATACCGGGATGCGGTTTTTGTTGAAAATTCTCCTGAGTTTCTCGGAGACCCCAGAAACACACGGGATGACTGTGCTATTGCTTCTGTTCCTTTTTTCCTCGTCGCTCACCTGGTTGGTCTTTTTGGAATGTGTTGCAGTTTTCACTAAGGTCCAACTGGGGTAGCCGCAGGTTTTTAAAGCTCCCCTCAGGTGTTTGGGTTCTTCTCGTTGGGCCTGAGTGCTGCTGGGCACATTGTCAGCACTGTGTTGCAGAGTTCTGATGACGCTCAGTTTGTGTTCCAGCGGGTGGTGTGAGTTGAAAAGTAGATATTGGTCTGTGTGTGTAGGTTTCCTGCAAACCCCAATGTGGAGTCTCCTGTCTTCCCCAATGTGGACGTCACAGTCCAAGAAGGGCAAACTGTTGTTCTTTACATCTTCCCTTGTGAACTTAATGTTCTTGTCCACTGAGTTGGTGTGTTTGGTAAATGCTTGCACCTCTTGTGTTTGGATTTTGACCCATGTGTCGTCCACATCTCTGAACCAGTGGCTCGGAGGTGTTCTTTTGAAGGAGTTCAGGGTCCTGTGTTCTACCTCTTCCATATATAAGTTGGCCACAATGGGTGATACTGGTGAGCCCATTGAACAGCCGTGTTTCTGTCTGTAAAACTGGCCCCTGAATTGGAAATATGTAGTATTCAGGCAAAGGTCCAGTAGTTGGCAAATCTGGTCTGGGCTGAGGTTGGTCCTACTGTGGAGAGTGTCGTCCCGTAGCAAACGTTGCCTCATAGTTTCCAAAGCCTCCATGGTTGGGATGCAGGTGAATAACGAGGTCACGTCGTAAGATACCATGGTTTCACCCGGTTCCAGTTTTACGCCTTGGACCTTGTGCACGAAGTCAATGGAGTTTTGGATATGGTGAGGTGTTTCACCCACTAAAGGGGTCAAAATGTTGGCTATATGTTTGGCAATGTTGTACGTGACCGAGTTTATGCTGCTGACGATGAGCCTGAGGGGGGTTCCATCTAGATGGATCTTAGGGAGTCCATATATGCATGGAATGTTATCTTGTGGGTAGAGACGGTGGTATTGTATACGATCAATGGTTCCTCCTTTCTGTAGTTTCTGTAGGTACTCTATTATTCTCCTCTTGTAACCACTAGTGGGATCGCGTCTCAGAGGTTCATAGGTGTCGTGTCGCTGAGTAATGACGTGATCTTGGCGTGGTAGTCTGTTGTGTTGAGGATAACCGTGCATCTCCCCTTATCTGCTGGAAGGATAGCGATGTTTTCATCCTTGCTCAGGGGTGTCACGGCTTTCCTTTCCTCCTCCATGGTTAGGTTGGAAGGGGGGGGGGCGTTTGCATTGGACAGAGCTGCTGATACTTTTAACCTAAGCGTTTCCGCCTTGGTTTCCGTTAGCTTGTTTTTCCTTATGGCTGATTCTGTGGATGTGATGAGGTCAACTATAGGTAGTTTTTTGGGTTTCATGGGGAAGTTCAGTCCTTTGGATAAGACCACCTTCTCTGATTGTGAAAGTACCTTGTCCGACAGATTCTTGATCCATCTGTTCTGCGTTCCGTTTTGTGTGGGATGTTCTGTCTTTTGTCTCCAGGTAAGTATATCTGCTTGGCTAGTGTTGTTGGTTCGCCGCTGTAAGTTTTGAAACTTCCTTGTCTGCCTTTCTTTGGTTTTGTGGTGTTGAGATAGTTGGGCTTTCTTGGTGAAATCAGCAATCCTGTCCAAGACTGCTCCAGGCAAGTGGGATGTTATTTGCTGGAGTAGTTGGTCAGATTTCTCCTTCAGCCCTTCAATAGTGAAATGGACCTGTCTCACTCTTTCATTCTCTCTGTCAAAACAGACAGAATCATAGAAAAGGCACAGAATCAACTCCTGAATGAAAGAGCCCAACACAGAACACCAGACTCCTCAGGACAAGACTCAGCAGTCTATCTACATCTAAAGGGGAAGACACACTCCTTCGAGGACAGCAATGTACACATTTTGGACACAGAAGATAGATGGTTTGAAAGAGGGGTGAAGGAAGCCATCTATGCGAAACTGGAAAAACCATCCCTCAACAGAGGAGGAGGTCTGCGACACCACCTATCTCCCACTTACAATGCCGTCCTTTCATCTCTACCCAGGAGACTCAAGAAGCCTAGCCTCCAAGAACAACAGTCGGTCACTAACGGCTCCAACGACTCTCATGACCACTGAATAATGAAGTCGAAACTAACACCCCCAACGACCGTCGCTGCTAAACAAATGCAAATAAATAGCTCAGATGGCGACGGGCCCGGCTGGACATCTTAGCACAGGAGAGCCACGCATATCAATAGCTCCGATAACGACAGGCGCGGCCATAACATCGGTACACAAAAGAGCCACGCATATCCTTAGCTCTGATAACGACTCCAAAGAAGATAAATTCTGAGTCTCATCACCAGCCAGTCAGACTAGCTTGGTCTAGTCAGAAAGGCATGAACTGAGGAAGCCTCTTGGATGAGAGACAAAACGTCTTCACAGATATATACCAAGTCCAGTTGCACTTGAATCAACTCGTTTGGATAACCATGACCTGGATGAATGAGATCATTCACAGACAGCTTATAGATGCTTAGATAATAACTCCCATCAAGACTTGTGTCTGTCTGTCTGTCTTTCTGTCTGTCTGTCTGTCTGCCTGTCTGTGTGTCCTCCTAGGAGTAAACGTCACAAATCAGGCTCGATGGAGGAGGAGGCAGACAGTCCTGGAGGGGATTATTACCCCTCGCCCTCCTCCCCTGCTAGCAGTTCCAGGAACTGGACTGATGACGTTGAAGGGGGTAAGTTTTCTAAATAATAGCAAATTAGAAATGTTTGCACAGTTTATAACACAACTGGTGTGTTGTGCTGTCTTTTTTTATTGTTTGTTTCTTGTTTTTGTTTTGTTTGTTTGTTTTTTTAGATTAGCATCGTTCCTGTGTGTTGTTAAGCTGGTCCCTCGGTTACAATATAAAATGCTTGCTTTGAAGGTGTGTGAGATGGAGATGACACGACTCGGGGGAGAGCGCTGCACAGGGGTGGGTTGGAGAATTGTGGCTTAGTGTGCACCGCTGGAGGCAGCTCGCTACCTGCTAGTTACATTTACATATTCTTATTAAGCAGACCCTTTTATCCAAAAGAAAAAAGAAATATTTACAAAAAATGATCGAAGGATAAAAAAATAAAGTTTGTCAGAGAGAGAAATGTTTTGGGGAGGGGGCAGGTGAGAAGACCCTGGTTATCAGTTTAGGTTTGCATGGCATAATTTAAAGAAACTTGTGTTATGTGTTGAGGAAAATTTGGAGACAACTCACACTATTAACAACATATTATCTCAGAGGAAATTTCCCAGACTTCCCAGCTCATCCTGGCATGTTAATTGTAGATGTGGCGTCTCAGTAACATACGCAGTAATGTCAGTGTTGTGTGTGTTGCCATAGCGTGTTATAGCAGACCGGCTTACTCCCATCAGACACTGATGTCAGCAGATGGTGGAAAAACAAGACGGACTGGCCCAGAATTTTGTTTTCTAATTCCCCCCCTGCCCCCCCAGTATGCAGAGGGGCAATTTTCCTGTTTAACGTTACATGGCTTTCACATCTGAAGCATTTCAGAATGCATAAATGACCCCTGAGATTGTCAACGCAAATTACGTGATGGATAAATGTGTGCTTTATAATGCTGTAGTTGAGTCCAACACTTACATGTGTGAGCCAGAACACAGTACAGAAGAAGTCCAGCACTGAGGCAGCCACAGCTAGCAGTGACCACAAACACCTGGAGCGCCAGAGAGCCGACAGTAACTGGTGCTGTTTGTGTTAAAATTGTTCAGCAATGCCAACAAAATTACAGTCACTGGACTGCAGTGAGTTTCATTGCGGATAGTTTTGTGGGATTCTGTTGTGGACGTCTGCTCAGAGGTAAAGTTGGTGGAAAACTCTCACTCAGTACATACTACATGCTAATATATATGTAGGTAATAAAGCGTTGTAGCAGTTCCGGGAATTCTATGGCAGGTTAACTGTCAGTGTCATCAGTGTGCATATTAAAATTACCCAGGAGGAGAAATGAAGGAGAGAAGGCACGTAGCTGGGTCAGAGAGAAAGGAGGGGTTTGGCTTGGAGGGGGGGGGGTTAACAGCAGTCAGCAAGGGGGTGTGACCAGCGAGTTTGAAGGCAAGGTGTCAGAAAGAAGGAGTGGCAGGGAATTGGGCCAGAAACACATCTTCTCAACAAAAGCCATAAGCATGCACAATGCTGGCTCTCTCCCAGTGGTGTTTCCAAGCAGAGGAGTGATCCACAGAGTTCATGATGAGCAGAGATGACGACTAAACTTAACACAGCATGCAGTATTGCCAAAAAGGAAATGCTGTTTAATATAAAACACAAGTACTGCTCCCACAGTGGGAGAACTGTAAATACAGTATACAGTAGAGATAAAGCATGTGTGCAAATCATCAATCTGATTTGCTGTGGTCCAGCACGAAATTTGTGGTGCAGCCAAATTACATTCTAGTGCCGCTAACTGACAACTTTGCTGCACTACTGCCGCCACTGTAAAACGTTAGTCGGGAGTCCTGAGGAGGCAGCATTTCAGATTACTTTCTCGGTTTACAAACAAGGTTTAGCAGCCATTGTTGCTGCTGTGCCATACGCTCAGCAGTTAACAATTGCAATTGTTGTTCTCCCTGCGGCTTCTTCCTATTGTTTCTCCCTGTTAAAGGTTTTTTTTGGGGGGGGGGGTTGTTCTTTATCCGATGCGCGGGTCTAAGGACAGGATGTTGTGTTGCTGTAAAGCCCCTTGGGGCAAATTTGTAATTTGTGATTTGTGATGTGACGGAGGGCTAAGACAAAGAAAAGGGCCAACAATGCCATCTGGGGAATTGCACCCCAGGAAATACTATTTCTCTTTAAAACCAGAGTTAAGGATTTGATGCTTAGCCAGGCGAACAGATTCACTACTGAAAAAGGACAGAGACGTGGTTCAAAAATATAAATGCTTTGTTTAATTAATCAAAACAAGAAAGGAACGGAACTGGAGCTGCTAAGGAAATCAAGAAAAAAACGATTAAAACCAACATGAAGCCATTGAATCTTTATTGCAAATAGTTTGTAAAAAGGATCTTTTAATACAATTAAGAAAATTAAAAAAAAATTAAAATACCAAAAAATGCCCAGCCTACACAAATAATGGTAACCAAGCTAGAAAACTAGGCTGAGGCCAACTGTGGAAGGCAGACTAACTGAGGAGTGCCCAGGGATGCTACCAATACTCACCTTCCGTGCAGCACAGAAAACCCACAGCAACCTCACAGCAGACGGATGAACTCTCCACACGTGTCCCGGTGCTCCGACTCACGCACACACACCCACACACATGCAGGGACCTCACCACAAGTGCCTAGCCTCCCACAAGATGACACTCAGGCTGCTGAGGGGAATAACTAACAAAATAAGTCAAATAGGTCAACAAAAAAACGAAGCTAAAGAAAGGTCAACCCAGTTAGTAATCAAAAGAAACTAAGGCAAAACAGCAGCAGGTGAACCACCTCTAGCAGGGATCCTTGACACCAGGACATACTTATGATAACCAGCACAACAGTGGCAGCAAACACTAGAGGTTCCACGCTAGAAGTTCAGGAACTGCAGCACCAACTACCAGACACATGCGAGGCCGAGGAAGAGAGAAGGCAAAAAAAAAAAAAGGATTGCACAGGTGGTCACAGGTGGCTTAGATAACCTGGCCCTGATGAGGAGATTGGCTGAGGGAGGAGTCAGGCCTGGAGCTGCATTGACAACCACTCAACCTACCAATGAAGCATTCCCCACCACAGTGATATTGGGCTATAAAAATAACATTGACTTGACTTGACTTAACAATCCCCACCATTGTAAAAATGGCACCAGAGCTAACATAGGAAGTCTAAGTTATATATTACAATCTTCAAACTATATCACATTGCCACATTTCAAGCCTTTTTTCTGCTAGTGTTGTTTCCAGCATGCACGTGTTTATCGCTGCACCAGAAATTGCCCTACCCTGTTTTGAACTGTTGACAATGGTAATGATTTATACATTTGATTTTATTTAGCATCAAGTGGAGGATTGTTAACACGTCGTGTACTTCCTTTGAGCAATATTTACTGTAAACAACTGTGAGATAAAATCCTGGTGAAATGTGTAAGGTTAAAACCACCTTGTGAAAGCCTCAAACTAATATGTGAACATTTAGAATCTCTTCAATCTGTGAAAGGGGAGTGTTGAAACTGTGAGCCATGTTCAGAAACTCTGAAGCAAAAGTTTTGCTACAACGTAATACAATGTGTTACAACGTGTTACAATATGTTACAACATGTTACAACGTGTTACAATGTGTTACAATGTGTTACAATGTGTTACACCGTGTTGCAACATGTTACAATGTGTTACAATGTGTTACAACGTGTTACAATGTATTACAACATGTTACAATGTGTTACAATGTGTTACAACATATTACAATATGTTACAATGTATTACAACATGTTGTTACAACATGTTACAATGTGTTACAATGTGTTACAATGTGTTACAACGTGTTACAATATCACAACATGGCTTGATAACATTTACACTGCTGTGTTATCTCTGGTCCAAGGATTGTGTTTTAACAAGGGTGCATATTATTTACTGGTGAGCTGATGGCACATGAACCACAATGGCTGCTGCATCTTGTTTGTAGTCTGAGAAAACTACTTGAAACAGGTGTTTTACTCTCTGGCTCCTACATCAGACTATATTGGGATGCTGTTCTACTGTAATACTGATAGATTGTCCAACAGAATCATCACATCACCACCACATCTCAGGTGGATAGGGTAATGTAAAATGTAAAATCTTGGAGATTGCAGTTTTTAGTTGATGGTATTTTAACGGCTGTTAATTTATAAAGGTAATGAGAATGAGAAGAGTTTATCTTTAGACTCAGGATAATCAAAGCATACTGGTTCTGGCGGGTTAAACAGGTCGTTAAAATAGGGTGATAACTCGTTTCACACAAGAGTCAACTTGCTAAATTATGTGAAGGACTTGTTTCTGTACAGTCAGTCATTCATAGCCAGACTGTGTACTAGGGGAAAAGATACCGCACCATCAAAACCCGGACTAACAAGCTGAAGAACGGCCTCTTTCCCAGAGCTGTAGCCTCCATAACCCCCCCCACCCCTGCCACAAACACACACACACACACACACACACACACACACACACCTGCCTAGCTGTTGAGGACTAACTGGTACAGTATGGACGGTGATGGACAGTATCTACCATATCTCCCATGCACTGTTTTGCACTGTCCTATCGTAACACTATTCTGCACTTTAAAGCCGCTGCAGTATGGACAACTATGTGCAATAACTCCGTGCACTATTTTGAACTTTTAAAAGCCGCTGCTATCTTTTATTGTCTCATCATCCTTTTGCTACCTCACTTGTTTATACTAAATGTTGTGTGTCCTTGTTTTTATCTTGTTTTTAATCATTTACCTTGTCTAGTGCTGCTGGTCTGAGAGTCTCCACATGACATTTCGTTGTATGTATACAATGACAATAAAGTATCTTCTCTTCTCTTCTCTTATATATCTTTATCTTTATCTTATCTTATCTTATCTTATCTTATTTATCTTATCTAGTGAGCGACTGGATCCTTTGAGATTCATGGTTTTATCTCAAGATGACTTGTTGCTTTTCTAAAGTATGAGTCTGATTCAAGACTTGATTTGCATTTCTCTGTGTGTTTGCCTGTGTGTAGGTCTGTCTCCTCCAGTGAAGAAGGTAGAGCTGGACAGTCCCTCACCCCAAGAGGACTCGTCAAGACTGGGTTCCTTCACCCAACACCACCGACCTGTCATAGCTGTTCACAGTGGTCAGTGTACACATGTAACTTACAGAACTGACACCAAAATATCACGATCTCTATGTTCACCCTCTTCCTGGCAGTGACATATGTTACCTTTGAAATACTTCTTCATCCATATTTGGAAATAGGAGAGATTTCTTACCCCCTCAAGGCTCAGGGGTTTGCTGCTCCACGCCATGTGTGGACTGGAACAGCATCTGTGTCTGAAATGCAGCAACTGTAACTAATGCAGGTATTCTGATGTTTCAGGGTCTTATTCTCAAAACGTTATAACAATATAACAAAACGTGATATAAGAGAACTGTAAGCTTGGTCATCAGATGAGTAGAATAGCTGTAGTAAGATTTATGTAGGACAGTGTGTTTCAAACGGAGCTCGTAAATCACTCGTCAGTCTTACTCCAATCCCCACCAGTCTTACTCTGATCCCCAGTTTTATTGTGATCCCCATCAGTTTTCTTGTGAACCCCACCAGTCTTACTCTGATCCCCACCAGTTTTACTCTGATCCCCACCAGGTTTATTCTGATCCCCACTAGTCTTACTCTGATCCCCACCAGTTTTACTCTGATCCCCACCAGTTTTATTCTGATCCCCACCAGTCATACTCTAATCCCCACCAGTCTTACTCTGATCCCCACCAGTTTTACTCTAATCCCCACCAGTTTTATTCTTCTGATCCCCACCAGTCTTACTCTGATCCCCACCAGTTTTATTCTGATCCCCACCAGGCATACTCTGATCCCCACAAGTCTTACTCTGATCCCCACCAGTCTTACTCTGATCCCCACCAGTTTTACTCTAATCCCCACCAGTTTTATTCTTCTGATCCCTACCAGTCTTACTCTGATCCCCACCAGTTTTGCTCTTATCCCCACCAATCTTAATCTGATTCCCCACCAGTTTTATTCTGATCCCCACCAGGCATACTCTGATCCCCACCAGTCTTACTCTGATACCCGCCAGTCTTACTCTGATCCCCACCAGTTTTACTCTGATCCCCACCAGTTTTACTCTTATCCCCACCAATCTTACTCTGATCCCCACCAGTTTTATTCTGATCCCCACCAGGCATACTCTGATCCCCACCAGTCTTACTCTGATCCCCGCCAGTCTTACTCTTATCCCCACCAGTCTTACTCTGATCCCCACCAGACTTACTCTGATCCCCACCAGTTTTATTCTTCTGATCCCCACCAGTTTTATTCTTCTGATCCCCACCAGTCTTACACTGATCCCCACCAGTCTTACTCTGATCCCCGCCAGTCTTACTCTTATCCCCACCAGTCTTACTCTGATCCCCACCAGTTTTACTCTAATCCCCACCAGTTTTATTCTTCTGATCCCCACCAGTCTTACGCTGATCCCCACCAGTTTTACTCTAATCCCCACCAGTTTTACTCTTATCCCCACCAATCTTACTCTGATCCCCACCAGTTTTATGCTGATCCCCACCAGGCATACTCTGATCCCCACCAGTCTTACTCTGATCTCCGCCAGTCTTACTCTTATACCCACCAGTCTTACTCTGATCCCCACCAGTTTTATTCTGATCCCCACCAGACTTACTCTGATCCCCACCAGTTTTATTCTTCTGATCCCCACCAGTTTTATTCTTCTGATCCCTACCAGTCTTACTCTGATCCCCACCACTGTTACTCTGATCCCCACCAGTTTTATTCTTCTGATCCCCACCAGTCTTACTCTGATCCCCACCAGTCCCACTCTGATCCCCACCAGTTTTACTCTGATCCCCACCAGTTTTATTCTTCTGATCCCCACCAGTCTTACTCTGATCCCCACAAGTCTTACTCTGATCCCCACCAGTCTTACTCTGATACCCACCACTTTTATTCTTCTGATCCCCACCAGTCATACTCTGATCCCAACCAGTTTTACTCTGATCCCCACCAGTCTTACTCTGATCCCCACCAGTTTTACTCTAATCCCCACCAGTTTTATTCTTCTGATCCCCATCAGTTTTACTCTGATCCCCACCAGTTTTACTCGAATCCCCACCAGTTTTATTCTGATCCCCACCAGGCATACTCTGATCCCCACCAGTTTTACTCTAATCCCCACCAGTTTTATTCTTCTGATCCCCACCAGTCTTACTCTGATCCCCACCAGTTTTATTCTGATCCCCACCAGGCATACTCTGATCCCCACAAGTCTTACTCTGATCCCCACCAGTCTTACTCTGATCCCCACCAGTTTTACTCTAATCCCCACCAGTTTTACTCTTATCCCCACCAATCTTACTCTGATCCCCACCAGTTTTATTCTGATCCCCACCAGGCATACTCTGATCCCCACCAGTCTTACTCTGATACCCGCCAGTCTTACTCTTATCCCCACCAGTCTTACTCTGATCCCCACCAGTTTTACTCTGATCCCCACCAGTTTTACTCTTATCCCCACCAATCTTACTCTGATCCCCACCAGTTTTATTCTGATCCCCACCAGGCATACTCTGATCCCCACCAGTCTTACTCTGATCCCCGCCAGTCTTACTCTTATCCCCACCAGTCTTACTCTGATCCCCACCAGACTTACTCTGATCCCCACCAGTTTTATTCTTCTGATCCCCACCAGTTTTATTCTTCTGATCCCCACCAGTCTTACACTGATCCCCACAAGTCTTAAATCTGATCCCCATCAGTCTTACTCTGATCCCCACCAGTCTTACTCTGATCCCCACCAGTTTTACTCTAATCCCCACCAGTTTTATTCTTCTGATCCCCACCAGTCTTACGCTGATCCCCACCAGCTTTACTCTAATCCCCACCAGTTTTACTCTTATCCCCACCAATCTTACTCTGATCCCCACCAGTTTTATTCTGATCCCCACCAGGCATACTCTGATCCCCACCAGTCTTACCCTGATCCCCGCCAGTCTTACTCTTATACCCACCAGTCTTACTCTGATCCCCACCAGTTTTACTCTGATCCCCACCAGTCTTACTCTGATCCCCACCAGTTTTACTCTAATCCCCACCAGTTTTATTCTTCTGATCCCCATCAGTTTTACTCTGATCCCCACCAGTTTTACTCTAATCCCCACCAGTTTTATTCTGATCCCCACCAATCTTACTCTGATCCCCACCAGTTTTACTCTAATCCCCACCAGTTTTATTCTTCTGATCCCCATCAGTCTTACTCTGATCCCCACCAGTTTTACTCTGATCCCCACTAGTCTTACTCTGATCCCCACCCGTCTTACTCTGATCCCCGCCAGTCTTACTCTGATCCCCACCAGTCTTACTCTGATCCCCACCAGTTTTATTTTGATCCCCACCAGACTTACTCTGATCCCCACCAGTTTTATTCTTCTGATCCCCACCAGTCTTACACTGATCCCCACCAGTCTTAACTCTGATCCCCACCAGTCTTACTCTGATCCCCACCAGTGTTACTCTGATCCCCACCAGTTTTATTCTTCTGATCCCCACCAGTCTTACTCTGATCCCCACAAGTCTTACTCTGATCCCCACCAGTTTTACTCTAATCCCCACCAGTTTTATTCTTCTGATCCCCATCAGTCTTACTCTGATCCCCACCAGTTTTACTCTGATCCCCACTAGTCTTACTCTGATCCCCACCCGTCTTACTCTGATCCCCGCCAGTCTTACTCTGATCCCCACCAGTCTTAACTCTGATCCCCACCAGTTTTATTCTGATCCCCACCAGACTTACTCTGATCCCCACCAGTCTTACTGTGATACCCACCAGATTTATTCTTCTGATCCCCACCAGTCTTATACTGATCCCCAACAGTTTTACTCTGATCCCCACCAGTCTTACTCTGATCCCCACCAGTTTTATTCTTCTGATCCCCACCAGTTTTATTCTTCTGATCCCTACCAGTCTTACTCTGATCCCCACCAGTGTTACTCTGATCCCCACCAGTTTTATTCTTCTGATCCCCACCAGTCTTACTCTGATCCCCACCAGTCTTACTCTGATCCCCACCAGTTTTACTCTGGTCCCCACCAGTTTTATTCTTCTGATCCCCACCAGTCTTACTCTGATCCCCACCAGTCTTACTCTGATACCCACCACTTTTATTCTTCTGATCCCTACCAGTCATACTCTGATCCCCACCAGTTTTACTCTGATCCCCACCAGTCTTACTCTGATCCCCACCAGTTTTACTCTAATCCTCACCAGTTTTATTTTTCTGATCCCCACCAGTTTTACTCTAATCCCCACCAGTTTTATTCTTCTGATCCCCACCAGTTTTACTCTTATCCCCACTAGTCTTACTCTGATCCCCACCAGTTTTACTCTGATCCCCACCAGTTTTACTCTGATCCCCACCAGTCTTACTCTTATCCCCACCAGTCTTACTCTGATCCCCACCAGTTTTATTCTGATCCCCACCAGACTTACTCTGATCCCCACCAGTTTTATTCTTCTGATCCCCACCAGTCTTACACTAATCCCCACCAGTCTTAACTCTGATCCCCACCAGTCTTACTCTGATCCCCGCCAGTGTTACTCCGATCCCCACCAGTTTTATTCTTCTGATCCCCACCAGTCTTACTCTGATCCCCACCAGTTTTACTCTGATCCCCACCAGTCTTACTCTGATCCCCACCAGTTTTACTCTAATCCCCACCAGTTTTATTCTTCTGATCCCCATCAGTTTTACTCTGATCCCCACCAGTTTTACTCTAAACCCCACCAGTTTTATTCTGATCCCCACCAATCTTACTCTGATCCCCACCAGTTTTACTCTGATCCCCACCAGTTTTATTCTTCTGATCCCCACCAGTCTTACTCTGATCCCCACAAGTCTTACTCTGATCCCCACCAGTCTTACTCTGATACCCACCACTTTTATTCTTCTGATCCCCACCAGTCATACTCTGATCCCCACCAGTTTTACTCTGATCCCCACCAGTCTTACTCTGATCCCCACCAGTTTTACTCTAATCCCCACCAGTTTTATTCTTCTGATCCCCATCAGTTTTACTCTGATCCCCACCAGTTTTACTCTAATCCCCACCAGTTTTATTCTGATCCCCACCAATCTTACTCTGATCCCCACCAGTTTTACTCTAATCCCCACCAGTTTTATTCTTCTGATCCCCATCAGTCTTACTCTGATCCCCACCAGTTTTACTCTGATCCCCACTAGTCTTACTCTGATCCCCACCCGTCTTACTCTGATCCCCGCCAGTCTTACTCTGATCCCCACCAGTCTTACTCTGATCCCCACCAGTTTTATTCTGATCCCCACCAGACTTACTCTGATCCCCACCAGTTTTATTCTTCTGATCCCCACGAGTCTTGCACTGATCCCCACCAGTCTTAACTCTGATCCCCACCAGTCTTACTCTGATACCCACCAGTGTTACTCTGATCCCCACCAGTTTTATTCTTCTGATCCCCACCAGTCTTACTCTGATCCCCACAAGTCTTACTCTGATCCCCACCAGTTTTACTCTGATCCCCACCAGTTTTACTCTGATCCCCACCAGTTTTACTCTTATCCCCACTAGTCTTACTCTGATCCCCACCAGTTTTACTCTGATCCCCACCAGTTTTACTCTGATCCCCACCAGTCTTACTCTGATCCCCACCAGTTTTATTCTGATCCCCACCAGACTTACTCTGATCCCCACCAGTTTTATTCTTCTGATCCCCACCAGTCTTACACTAATCCCCACCAGTCTTAACTCTGATCCCCACCAGTCTTACTCTGATCCCCACCAGTGTTACTCCGATCCCCACCAGTTTTATTCTTCTGATCCCCACCAGTCTTACTCTTATCCCCTCCAGTTTTACTCTGATCCCCACCAGTTTTACTCTGATCCCCACCAGTCTTACTGTGATACCCACCAGATTTATTCTTCTGATCCCCACCAGTCTTATACTGATCCCCACCAGTCTTACTCTGATCCCCACCAGTTTTACTCTAATCCCCACCAGTTTTATTCTTCTGATCCCCATCAGTTTTACTCTGATCCCCACCAGTTTTACTCTAATCCCCACCAGTTTTATTCTGATCCCCACCAATCTTACTCTGATCCCCACCAGTTTTACTCTGATCCCCACCAGTTTTATTCTGATCCCCACCAGACTTACTCTGATCCCCACCAGTTTTATTCTTCTGATCCCCACCAGTCTTACACTAATCCCCACCAGTCTTAACTCTGATCCCCACCAGTCTTACTTTGATCCCCGCCAGTGTTACTCCGATCCCCACCAGTTTTATTCTTCTGATCCCCACCAGTCTTACTCTTATCCCCTCCAGTTTTACTCTGATCCCCACCAGTTTTACTCTGATCCCCACTAGTCTTACTGTGATACCCACCAGATTTATTCTTCTGATCCCCACCAGTCTTATACTGATCCCCAACAGTTTTACTCTGATCCCCACCAGTCTTACTCTGATCCCCACCAGTTTTATTCTTCTGATCCCCACCAGTTTTATTCTTCTGATCCCCACCAGTCTTACTCTGATCCCCACCAGTCTTACTCTGATCCCCACCAGTTTTATTCTTCTGATCCCCACCAGTCTTACTCTGATCCCCACAAGTCTTACTCTGATCCCCACCAGTCTTACTCTGATACCCACCACTTTTATTCTTCTGATCCCCACAAGTCTTACTCTGATCCCCACCAGTTTTACTCTGATCCCCACCAGTTTTACTCTTATCCCCACTAGTCTTACTCTGATCCCCACCAGTTTTACTCTGATCCCGACCAGTCTTACT
The DNA here is from genome assembly GCA_022114975.2 of Lampris megalopsis. NCBI lineage: Eukaryota > Metazoa > Chordata > Actinopteri > Lampriformes > Lampridae > Lampris > Lampris megalopsis. Next base: position 6,231,049 of record JAJHIY020000425.1, read on the forward strand.
GTGATACCCACCAGTTTTATTCTTCTGATCCCTACCAGTCTTACTCTGATCCCCACCAGTGTTACTCTGATCCCCACCAGTTTTATTCTTCTGATCCCCACCAGTCTTACTCTGATCCCCACCAGTCTTACTCTGATCCCCACCAGTTTTACTCTGATCCCCACCAGTTTTATTCTTCTGATCCCCACCAGTCTTACTCTGATCCCCACAAGTCTTACTCTGATCCCCACCAGTCTTACTCTGATACCCACCACTTTTATTCTTCTGATCCCCACAAGTCTTACTCTGATCCCCACTAGTCTTACTCTGATCCCCACCAGTTTTATTCTGATCCCCACCAGTCTTACTCTGATCCGCACAAGTCTTACTCTGATCCCCACCAGTCTTACTCTGATACCCACCAGTTTTATTCTTTTGAGCCCCACCAGTCTTACTCTGATCCCCACCGGTTTTATTCTTCTGATCCCCACCAGTTTTTCTCTTATCCCCACCAGTCTTACTCTGATCCCCACAATTCTTACTCTGATCCCCACCAGTTTTACTCATATCCCCACAAGTCTTACTGTGATACCCACGTTTTTTATTCTTCTGATCCCCACCAGTCTTATACTGATCCCCACCAGTTTTACTCTGATCCCCACCAGTCTTACTCTGATCCCCACCAGTTTTACTCTAATCCCCACCAGATTTATTCTGATCCCCACCAATTTTACTCTGATCCCCACCAGTTTTATTCTGATCCCCACCAATTTTACTCTGATCCCCGCCAGTCTTACTCTTATCCCCACCAGTCTTACTCTGATCCCCACCAGTTTTATTCTGATCCCCACCAGTCTTACTATGATCCCCATCAGTTTTACTCTGATCCCCACCGGGTTTTATTCTTCTGATTCCCACCAGTCTTACACTGATCCCCACCAGTCTCACTGTGATCCCCACCAGTTTTTATTCCCACCAGTTTTACACTGATCCCCACCAGTCTCACTCTGATCCCCACCAGTTTTTATTCTTCTGATTCCCACAAGTCTTACTCTGATCCCCGCCAGTCTTACTCTGATCCCCACCAGTTTTACTCTGATCCCCACCAGTTTTATTCTGACCCCCACCAGTCATACTCTGATCCCCACCAGTCTTACTCTGATCCCCACCGGTTTTACTCTAATCCCCACCAGTTTTATTCTTCTGATCCCCACCAGTCTTACTCTGATCCCCAGCAGTCTTATTCTGATCCCCACCAGTTTTGCTCTGATCCCCACCAGTCTTACTCTGATCCCCACAAGTCTTACTCTGATGCCCACCAGTTTTACTCTGATCCCGACCAGTCTTACTGTGATACCCACCGGTTTTATTCTTCTGATCCCCACCAGTCGTATACTGATCCCCACCAGTTTTACTCTGATCCCCACCAGTCTTACTCTGATCCCCACCAGTTTTACTCTGATCCCCACCAGTTTTACTCTGATCCCCACTAGTCTTACTCTGATCCCCACCAGTTTTATTCTGATCCCCACCAGTTTTACTCTAATCCCCACCAGTCTTATACTGATCCCCACCAGTTTTACTCTGATCCCCACCAGTCTTACTCTGATCCCCACCAGTCTTACACTTATCCCCACCAGTCTTACTCTGATCCCCACCAGTTGTACTCTAATCCCCACCAGTGTTAGTCTGATCCCCACCAGTTTTATTCTTCTGATCCCCACCAGTTTTATTCTTCTGATCCCCACCAGTCTTAACAAAGCAACATTTCAAATTCATCACGAGTCAGTGAGAGTAATGGGACACAGGAAGTGCAAAACATATTTATAAAAATGTGTAAAACCATAAACATCACTGAGGACAATTAGTCAGACTAATTAGGAATTACTGCCATCAGCTAAAGAGATGAAAACAAAACAATAATGTAGACAAAATAAAAGATCATATGTTCCCTGGCATAGACAGAACCATTGTTGTCCCGTGTCACACGTCCAGAAAGTCGGTGGGGGTTCGAGCCACTGTGCTAACATTGAGGTTAAGTCCTCAAGATCCGTGGATGTGAGTCATGTACAGTGCATCCGGAAAGTATTCACACCCCTCCACTTTCTCAACATTTTGTTATGTTACAGCCTTATTCCAAAATGGATTAAATTCCTTTTTTTTCTCATCAATCTACAGACAATACCCCATAATGACAAAGTGAAAAACGTTTTGTAGAAATTTTTGCAAATTTATTGAAAATAAAAAACTGAAATATTGCATGTACATAAGTATTCCCACCCTTTGCTATGACACTCAAAATTGAGCTCAGGTTCATCCTGTTTCCACTGATCATCTTTGAGATGTTTCTACATCTTGACTGGAGTCCACCCGTAGTAAAGTCAATTGATTGGACTTGATTTGGAAAGGCACACACCTGTCTATACAAGGTCCCACTGTTGACAGTGCATGTCAGAGCAGAAACCAAGCCATGAAGTCAAAGGAATTGTCTGTGGACCTCCGAGACAGGATTATATTGAGGCACAGATCTGGGGAAGGGTACAAAAAAAATTTCTACAGCTTTGAAGGTCCCGAAGAGCACAGTGGTCTCCATCATTCGTAAATGGAAGAAGTTTGGATCGACCAGGACTATTCCCAGAGCTGGCCGCCCGGCCAAACTCAGCAATCGGGGGAGAAGGGCCTTTGTCAGGGACGTGACCAAGAACCCGATGGTCACTCTGACAGAGCTCCAGCATTCCTCTGTGGAGATGGGAGAACCTTCCAGAAGGACAACCATCTCCGCAGCACTCCACCAATCAGGCCTTTATGGTAGAGTGGCCAGACGGAAGCCTCTGCTCAGTAAAAGGCACATGACAGCCCGCTTGGAGTTTGCCGGAAAGCACCTAAAGGACTCTCAGACCATGAGCAACAAGATTCTCTGGTCTAATGAAACCAAGATTGAACTCTTTGGCCTGAATGCCAAACGTCACGTCTGGAGGAAACCAGGCACCTCTCATCACCTTGCTAATACCATCCCTACAGTGAAGCATGGTGGTGGCAGCATCATGCTGTGGGGATGTTCTTCAGTGGCAGGAACTGGGAGACTAGTCAGGATCGAGGGAAAGATGAATGGAGCAAAGTACAGAGAGATCCTTGATGAAAACCTGCTCCAGAGCGCTCAGGACCTCAGACTGGGGCGAAGGGTTACCTTTTAACACGACAACGACCCTAAGCACACAGCCAAGACAACAAAGGAGTGGCTTCGGCACAAGTCTGTGAATGTCCTTGAGTGGCCCAGCCAGAGCCCAGACTTGAACCCCATTGAACATCTCTGGAGAGACCTGAAAATAGATGTGCAGTGATGCTCCCCATCTAACCTTACAGAGCTCAAGAGGATCTGCAGAGAAGAATGGGAGAAATACCCCAAATATAGGTGTGCCAAGCTTGTAACCTCATACCCAAGAAGACTTGAGGCTGTAATCGCTGCCAAGGGTGCCTCAACCAAGTACTGAGTAAAGGGTGTGAATACTTACATACATGCAATATTTCAGTTTTTTATTTTTAATAAATTTGAAAAAAATTCTACAAAACCTTTTTCGCTTTGTCATTATGGGGTATTGTGTGTGGATCGATGAGGAAAAAAAAGGAATTTAATCCATGGTGGAATAAGGCTGTAACATACCAAAATGTGGGGAAAGTGAAGGGGTGTGAATACTTTATGGATGCACTGTATGTTGCCCATTTTGTATATTTTTCAACTTGGTTGAAGAGCCTAAAAGTGAGAGCCCCATGTGCTGCCGCTATGCCTAGCCCAGCAAACCACATGCTTGCTGGTGGTAAGGTCTTAGCCTTCCTGTCCTTGACTACAAGTTTCCTTCTTGGCATGAGGGATGTGTGAACCCAGTACACCTGACGTGCAGGGAGGGCTTTAAGGGGGTCACCCCCAGAACGAACAAGCTGGGAGAGAATGGGATATCTGATTTAAGGATTAGTTTGATGTTCTCATGGAGGGCTGACCAGAGTGTCTGCACAACTGGACAGGACCACAATGGATTAGAGCACTATCACGCCCCCACACCTCCAACAGTCTGGATTTCCCTTAGTTTGACCTTGAATAACCTTGATGGAAACCCCAGTAAACCCCATTTGTAATCTTAATGTGTACCACTCTCATTCTGACCTCCCTAGACATTTTCTTAGACTCCTTTAAAATATGACTTCATTCCCCCTCTGTGAATGATCGATGAAGCTCATCCACTCAGACCGATTCCAGACTGGAGATGTTACTGTCAGTCAGAGTTCTTTAACAACAGGGAATAGTATGTAGACGTCTTGTAGCTCTCCCAAAATATAGGCTAATTATATTTGATAGAATGACTGAGTTTGGAGGTATGGATGAGGAGGAACCAAAGGCTTGAATCGCCATAGCTGCCCCCTCCCTCTGGAAATCTCTCCCCAAACACATCAGAGACCGCACCCATGTTCATAATCAAAACTCACTTCTTCAGAATTGCTTTTAATAGGGCATCCGGTCGGTGTGGCGGTGTATTCCATTGCCTACCAACATGGGGACCTCCGGTTTGAATCCCCGTGTTACCTCCAGCTTGGCTGGACGTCCCTACAGACACAATTGGCAGTGTCTGCGGATGGGAAGCCGGATGTGGGTATGTGTCCTGGTCGTTACACTAGCGCCTCCTCTGGTCAGTCGGGGCCCCTGTTCGGGGGGGAGGGGGGACTGGGGGGAATAGTGTGATCCTCCCACGTGCTACGTCCCCCTGGTGAAATTCCCTATCAGGTGAAAAGAAGTGGCTGCGACTCCACATGTATCGGAGGAGACATGTGGTAGTCTGCAGCCCTCCCCAGATCAGCAGAGGGGGTGGAGCAGTGACCGGAATGGCTCGGAAGAGTGGGGTAAGTGGCTGGATACAATTCGGGAGAAAAAAAGGTTGGGGTGGGGGTTAAAAAAATAGAGGGGCTTTCAATGGTAGGATTGGGTTTCAGTCAAAACCATAAGTCGTTAAGTGAGGAGTGAGATCATGAAGGCCACATTGAAATATGGAGAAACTGGAGCAGAAATTCAGCAGCATGAATTTTAAAAAATCTTATCAAACGTAAAAGAACTCACAGTCAGTGATACAAGAATCATGTTTTCCACCACAACCCAGCCAACCTCCTTTGTTGAGAACCTGAACAATATTAATGGCTGTTTTAGTAGTCTTGATGTTTCTGTGGAGTGCCAGATCCAACTCACCAGGAACCTATTATTGCAGAAGATGTCCACCGATAATTGAGCCAGTTTAAACCGGGCAAGACGTCGGGGGTAATATGACATCTAGGCAAAGGTGCTTAGAGACTGCACCATGGCACTCTCTCCAGTCCTTCACTCCCTCTATTGGGAATCCTACAGGACTGCCTCAGTACCCACATCCGGGAAAACATCAACCATCATACCCCCAAGAAACCACATCCCTCCGAACTGAACCACCTGTGGCCAGTTGCACTCACATCCCTAATCATGAAATGCCTGGAAAAGCTAGTGTTGAATTTCATCCTTCCAACCATCAGACCACAGCTGGGCCCATACCAGTTCGCCTCTAAGGCCAGACGGGGGATTGAGGATGCTGTGGCAAGCCTCCTTCACTCCCTCCTCCAACACCTCGAGTCACCAGGCAACTGTCGCAGAATCTTCTTTAATTACTTCAGCTCCCTCTTCAATACCATTCAGAATTATCAGATGACCAGGAGACACCAGTGGCTCGATCTCTCTCCTCTCCTCATCCACTGGGTACACAGCTTCCTCAGCAACAGACCACAAACAGTCAGAGTGGGCTCTGTAACATCATCACCAACACTGGAGCCCCACTAGGCTGCATGCTGAGCCCTTTCCTGAATATCTCTACTCTCTACAATGACTACATTAGCCCTCACCCATCACCACCTATACTTAAAATACTCAGATGACACTGCCATACTCACACTCCTCAGTGATAACAACTGTGTGGCAGCCTTTCAGCACTCCATTTCCCACTTCACACAATGGTGCACAGACAACTATCTACAACTGAGCTGTTCATTACCAACCCGGATTCTAACATTTCAGTCCACAGGTACCTTGGACTCGCTCTGGACAGTACACTGTTTCAACCAACACACCACTGATATCCATAAATGCTGCCAGCAAAGACTCTGTCATTTGTAAACTCAAGACACGTTCTGTCGAACCTCACCTTCTCTTGTTACTGTACAAAAGTATACTGCTCCCCCTGTTTCTTCACCATTTTAACAGTCACCAATAGGAGTGATGCAGCTCATCCGCATGTTGCACAGTGCACCCAAAATCATTGCCCTTCCTACTCCCATCCTCAATAGCAAAGCCATGATATGCAGAGCACTAGCCATAACTCAACATCCCACTCACCCCCTTAACTCATTCTTCACACTGCCTCCATCTGGTAGCAGGTACAGGTCCTTCACCTGGAGACGGGGCAGCTTTAAAAGGGTTTTTTTCCCCCCTCTGCCATTGAAGTTCTAAACCTACTGAACCTCTAAACTCTTGTGTTAATGTATTTTCTCCCTGTTCCCTGTGTATATTGTTTGCTATGTGTATCTGTAGATGTATTCACCGTATATGAGGCTCTGTACAAATAGTCAAAACAAAAATCTCCTGTTGTAGGACAATAAAGTATCTGTCCAAACCAGCCAGGGAAGCCGGCGGGTCAGCGTTCAGCTCCTTGCCAGTGTCCTCAAGGAAGCCGAACTGGCTTTTTTTTTGTCACTGTGGCATGTGACAATGACAGTCAACTGGGACTCCATTGATGGGCTAGCTTTGTGAATTTCCTCCAGCATGCTATTGTACTCCACTGACATTTGTTTGAGGAGGCTGTAGACCTGTCTGTGTCATGCTTGGAGTCGGTGTCTGTGGCTTTCGCTTTAGGCAAAGTTGGTGATACCTTAGCTTTCTCAGCATCCATGTAATGAGGTTCTGGGGAAAATGAGGGAGTATTCATGAAGTGGTTCCTTTCCCTGCATTGTTCCTGTATTTTTAGATCTTGGTTGATTTAACTTGATGTTGGAACTCAAATTGTTTAAGTAATGTCCCTCTGAGATAGTTTTCTCAAAATATTTCAGCTACAGTGGTCAGAGCTGACATCCAGGCAGCCATTCTTGAACTGCAACACAAACAGTAATCTTAAAAATGAACATGTGGATATAGTTGTTTTACATGGAGCTTCTCTGAAGATGTTCACTGCCTCATTCCAGAAGTTTAGCTACCCATGAAGATCTGGAAGTCAAGTCTCCAAATCAGATGAATTGAGAGAATCCGGTTTAGGTGATTAGGGCAACTGGTCAGGGTGCACGCGTACCTGGCACAGCCCACAGGAGGAAGACCTTGGAACAGACCCTTGATATGCTGGCAGGACCTTCATCATGATAATTGATGTTATAGATGGCTATAGCCATGTAGCATAGTGCTAAATCATCAATTCTTTCTGAAAATGAAAACGTAACAAAATGAATGAATGAAAATGTTTCTTTTTTTCTTTCTTGTTTGCAGGCCTGTCTCGGAGTTCCCACCCTTCTTCATCACTCCACTTTCCCGCCTCTTCTTACTTCCCCCATGGAGCAATCCGTTACTCTCCCCACCTTTCCCAAGACCCTCTTAAAGATCTGGTGTCACTGGCTTGTGACCCCACCAATCAGTCCCCCAGCTCAGTGAGTACAACCACTCCGCAGGCTGGTTCTGAGAGCACTACCAGAACCGACGCCTAGCTCCTGCTGTTAGTGTGCTGTATAACTGCAGTAGACCTCTTGCTGTGTCTCGTCAACAATGCCACGCATGCATACATACTGGTAGCATTCACATAACATGTCTTGTGAGACTGACAGCACCATACTGCTGTGCTAGCTCACAACACAACATGTAACAAGTAATCAGGACAGTTGGATTTTATAGGTTCTCGCCACAAATCAAAGAAAATTATTCAATAACACTGCAAAAAGGATTTATTTTAAAGGATTTATTGTACTGGACCCCCTCTCTTTTCATTTCTGTCAATAGATGTATGCTGAGGGGGGCGTCTGGGTGGCGTGGCAATCTATCCCATTGCCTACCAGCAGGGGGATTGCCGGTTCGAATCCCCGTGTTACCTCAGGCTTGGTCGGGCGTCCCTACAGACACAATTGGCCATGTCTGCGGGTGGGAAGCCCGATGTGGGTATGTGTCCTGATCGCTACACTAGCGCCTCCTGTGGTCGGTTGGGGCACCTGTTCAGAGGGGAGGGGGAACTTGGGGGAATAGCGTGATCCTCCCACGTGCTACGTCCCCCTGGTGAAACTCCTCACTGTCAGGTGAAAAGAAGCGGCTGTTGACTCCACATGTATCGGAGGAGGCATGTGGTAGTCTGCAGCCCTCTCTGGATCGGCAGAGGGGGTGGAGCAGCGACCGGGATGGCTTGGAAGAGTGGGGTAATTGGCCGGATACAATTGGGGAGCAAATTGGACCAAAATCCCCCCAAAAAATAAATAAATAAAAGAAATATGATGCGGCCAAACAGTTGATCTTACAGTGGCCAGCGAAGAAAGGAGATGTGTATAGAAAGATAAACTACAGGTACATACGGTGGTTGATTTAGAGAGGAGATGATGAGGGGATGGTTGGGATAGCTGTGGCAGGGGCTGGGTGGAGAGGTGGATAGGTGGGGGGTAACAGAAGTCTTGCACCACACATGTAATGTATACCCATTCATGTCCATAAATTTGAGATTTTCTTACACCAAGTGTGTTGAGAGCATCTTCAAGACCTCAGACAGAAGTGTTTCTGATCTTACTGCAATCTTAGTTTTGTGATGGGACTCTTCCTTTTTTATATTATTGTAGTATTTTTTCCACGTTCTATATTTGTATTTTGAAAGAGCCCATGAATTGAATAAAAACATTTCAAAGTAGCATTTTCTTTTAATGTATTTTTTTTAAATTTCTTATCTAGTTTGCTGTGTGAAGATTTACAGTCTTCTGGCACACAATTAAAAACAATCAATTACAGTTTATACTTTCCAAATAATTTACTGAACATTTGAATGGAAAAATTAATTACCCTTCCTTTGATAAATGCAATACCATTCCCCAACACAAGTGAATAGTGAGGGCCTTTACAACATGTGCAACAGTGGCGAACCGTGGCCCTGGACTCTGGGCCTTCAGTACCACTGACCACATGTGGCAATAAATAACTGATAAATAATCAAACGTAGAAATAAAAGTAATAGCCAGAGCCCTGTCACATGGAAGTTCCGCATATTAAAGGGTTTTGGGTTTTTTTTGCTCTTACTGGCTTCACAACATGCACATGATTGCAAACAAGATTCAAGTTTTATTTGTCACATACACACAAGTACAAGTCCCAAGTGCAGTGAAATGAAGAAGAAAAAAAAAGGTACATGCTCCGAAATGAAATGTGCAAACAACAAAGTACAACAGGTGCACACACATTCCAATTTGCAATATACAATTTACAATTTACAATCAACAGCTTAAGAACTCTCTGTAAAAAGAAAACAGACAGCACAATATATACAGTAATATAACATATGCACCTACATTGCTCCGGGAACCGCCACATCCGGGGCGTGAACCCAGATCTCCCGCACCACGGGCAACAATGTTAACCACTCAACTAAAAGGTTCGACCCAAAGCACTTAAAAAATAGAAATCTGAAGTATATGTACTGAAATATGAAGTATGTATGTACATAATATGAGTAATGTGTAGTTGGTTACCTTACTGTGTGTGTGTGTGTGTGTGTGTGTGTGTGTGTGTGTGTGTGTGTGTGTGTGTGCATGCGTGCATGCTTGAGCATGAGGGGGGCAGTATGGGTCAGCGAGGGGACCCCGGTAAGGTCAGAGTTCACAGTTCTGATGGCCTGAGGAAAGAAACTCCGTCTCAGTCTCTCTGTATTTGCACCATGACTGTGGAGGCGCTTTCCTGACCACAGCAGATGGAACAGTCCATTGTTGAGGTGGTGAGGGTCCTTCATAATCCTGTAGGCTCTGGTTCGGCACTTCTTGGTGTATAAGTCCTGCAGGGTGGGGAGTGAGTTACCAATAATGCACTCAGCCGAACGCACTACCCTATGCAGAGCCTTCCTATCCTGGGCAGAGCTGTTTCCAAACCAGGCAGAGATGCATCCTATCAGAATGCTCTCCACTGCCCCAGAGTAGAAGGACTGGAGGATCTTCCGGGAGACTTTGAATTTCCTCAGCTGCCTGAGGTGATAGAGGCGCTGCCTTGCCTTGCTCACCAGAGTGTGTGTGTGTGAGTGCTATGTGAGATCCTCTGTAAGGTGGACTCCCAGGTATTTATACCTGCTCACCCTCTCCACAGTAGTCCCATTAATCCTCAATGGTGAGTCTGTCCTCTGTTGTTGTTGTGCCTTCCTAAAGTGTACAATCATCTCCTTAGTTTTGGAGATATTCAAGAGGAGGCTGTTGTCCTGGCACCAGAGTGATAGAGCAGCAAATTCCTCCCGGTAGGCTTTCTAGTCGTCATCGGAGATCTGACCCACCACAACTTTGTCGTCCGCAAACTTGATGATGGAGTTGGAGCTGAACCTGGCCACACAGTCGTGTGTGTACAAGGAGTACAGTAGGGGGCTGAGGACGCAGTCCTGGGGGGAACCTGTATTCAGAGAAAGGGAGCTGGAGGTGTGACTACCCACCCTGACCACCTGGGGCCTGGTGGTTAGGAAGTCCAAGATCCAGGCACACAGGGGGTGTTCAGTCCCAGTTCACTCAGCTTGCCAGCCAGCCTGGTGGGAACTATGGTATTGAAAGCTGAACTATAGTCAATGAACAGCAGTCTCATGTAGCCTCCCTTCTGGCTGTCAAGAACAACCATATAATCCAGCTTCTAGTATACCCCTCTGGTCAATCGTTTACAAACACACTAAACATAATTTACAGATGCCTCATTAGAACAGCAGACGTCAGCAAAAGTTGCATAATTTCGAGATAGAATAAAACTAGAGAAAACCAGCCGATTATTGAAAGAAAGAAAAAAGGCCGCATTCTCACCAAATTAAGATCACTTGAAAACAAAATCCATCCTGCGATCCTTTTTAACAAAGTTTGCCATTGCTGGGTCGTACAGCTTGTCGTTTGACTTCGGCTCCATAAGAAGTTCTTTCTCAACCAAGATTAAAGCCCAGGCTGACAGACGAGCCTGTCCAGTGCTGCTTCTTGTATACGTTTTTATTCTTTTCAGTGCTGAGAATGTTCTCTCCACGGAAGCTGCGGACACAGGGATGGTGAAGACCAGGCAAGTGAGAAGGTGGAGTTGGGGCATACTTTCGGTCAGTCCCTTTTGTTGGAGAAAGTGGAGGAGATCAGAAGGGCTCCTTCCTTCGAAGTCAGACAGCGTACATTACACATAGCTCAGTCTTCAGAAGGGATATGTCGAAGTGGCATCCATAACTTCCCTCCATAACTTTCCTCCAGCTCTCCCTGCAGAGAGCCGTGTTGGGGAAGCTCTGCCTATGTGCAGTAAACTGTTGTGGGTCTAGTAGTGCAAGAAACAAGAGTCTCTCGTGGTCTTTGAGCCTGTCCCTCACCTGTGTGTGCAGGTTGTCCATTATTCCACTGTGTAGTTGTTGGTAATGAGTGCACACATCATACTGCACTACAGCCTGCCGCCTTCTGGGTACCCCAGTCTCACCAACTGTTTCCTCATAGATGGCATGGAAGCTCACCTTCTCCCTCTCAGTGGTGTCACAAAAGTCATTAATCCTCTTCAGACAAAACTGCATGTGCAACACTTTAGTCTGTAGAATGTCAAACAGTACATCTGAGTGTGCAAAGATGGAGTTGAGGGTAGCCAGAAGGAAACGGAACTCGAAGCTGGACATAAGGTTGACATTGTGGTGGACACTAGGGGCTATGCCTCTCACCCAGCAGGACTGTGAGCTGGGGGCGTGGTTTAGGTTCCCGGGCTCGTCGGTGCAGGGTTGTTCCTGCTGCAGTTGGTTTTTGGAGTTGAGGAATAAACATCAAACTCGCCTTTGTCTGCTGTGTTTTTCCTCATCCTGCCACATTGGTGACCCCGAATTGAACATGTTTGGAGCAGAAGAGGAGTGTGAATCCACTTCGGCCACGCCGCCCCAACTCTCACAGCCGGCCGTTCTCGCCGCGGCTGTGAAGCTCCCAGAGTTCTGGCAGAGCGACCCGGCTTCGTGGTTCCAGCATGTCGAGGCGCTGTTCCACCTGCGTGGAATCTCCGCGGACGACTCCAGATACTATTTGGTCATCGCTGCGCTGGACCAGCAGTCCACATGCCGGGCCATGCAGCTGTTGCGCGCCCCTCCGCAACACGATAAATACGTCGCCCTCAAACATCTTCTGCTCCGGAGGTACAGCCTATCTGCCGCAGAGAGGGCAGATAGAATCCTTTCCTTATCCGGTTTGGGCGACGGGACGGCTGTGGATCTCATGGACAATATGCTGTCGCTGCTAGGCTCGGACGAAGGTGGATTCCTTTTCCCGCACGTTTTCCTGCGCCAGCTTCCGTCTCCTGTGCGCGCGGCTTTGGCTAACTCCCCATGTCTGGCCGCTGGTGACTGCCGAGGTTTGGCTGAGGAGGCCGATCGGGTCCTGCTGGCTACCAGACGGTTCTCTGTGCAGAGTGTGGCATCGGGGCCTCTGCAGCCGGCGTCGGAGGACGCGGACCCGGCAGTGGTGGCTGGAGTGACTGCCCGGAGACGGCGCGGGAGAAGCCTCTGTTTCTTCAACCATTGGTGCTGCGTCCCTCCGTGCACGTTTGAGGCGCCGGGAAACTCCCGGGCCAGCGCTCAGTAGCAGCTGTGGGCGCTGGCGGACGTGATGAGCTGCTCTTCATTAAGGACACGATGTCAGGAAGACGGTTTCTGGTGGACTCAGGCTCGCAAAAGAGCCTACTCCCTCCTGCTAAGACAGACAGGTCGGCCGAAGGCGGCGGCCCACATTTAAGTGCAGCTAACGGTTCGTCCATTGCGACGTTTGGCACAAGGTTGGCGACTGTTCGCTTCCACGGGCGCCATTTTGAGTGGGACTTTGTAGTCGCCGCCATTACTGTTCCTATTATCGGCGCGGATTTTCTGTGTGCTAATGGTCTTGTTAGGGTTTGCACCCGACCCCAAGAGCACAAACACAGAAGGCACAATATAGCGGGACCAACAGGCTAATTTATTGAAGAGAAAACTCAGGAAGTCCACTTTCACCAGGAAACGCGAAGTCCACCTTTAAGCCGGGAACCGTGGAGTCGCCCTTTAATCCGGGAACAGTGGAGTCGGCCCTTAATCCAGGCAGGAGGGGGGTAAACAGGAGGATACCAAAGGAGAACGGAAAAATCACAGCAACGCTGGAGTGAAGAAATCCTCTTCGTAAACGGAAAGCAGCGCACAGGGGAAGGGGAGCAACGAGGAAGGTCCAACAGAGAAATCTCCAGGGAAGATCCAGGTAAGTAAACAAACTTCGATGAGCAGGACAAGCACAAGTACTCTCCCAGGGAACGGCACGAACTGGCAACAAGCTGAGAGTGACACAGCCAGATATAGGGAGGTGATTGCCAACAGGTGAGTGGAGGGGTAACGAGGAAACAGGCATCAGGTGGAGTTGGCAGAGCTCCGGGCACGCCCACACTGCAGAGCGGGTGTGGAGCGGGGAGACGCCGAGCCTTGGCCAAGGTTACACTGCCGAGCGGGTGTGGAGCGGCGAGACGTAACAGTACCCCCCCCTCTACGGGAGCCACCTGGCGACTGACCTGGCGCCCCCGGGTGGGCACGGTAGAAGTCGGCGAGGAGAGAGGGATCCATAATGAGCCTCCGCGAAATCCAACTGCGCTCCTCAGGTCCATAACCTGCCCATTCCGCGAGATACTGGAACCCGCGGCCGCAGCGCCGGACTTTAAGCAGCCGGCGGACCCTCCATTGAGGATGACCATCTACAAATTCCGGAGGCGGAGGCTCAGGAACCGGGGGCATAAGAGGACTGCTGGAGACGGGCTTAACTCGAGAGACGTGGAAGACAGGATGAATGTGCATGGAGGAAGGCAGCTTCAGCCGAACAGCTGCCGGGCTCAGGACTTTCTGGACTTCAAAAGGACCAATGAAGCGGGGCGAGAGTTTCTTGTCGGTTGTCTGGAGGGGAACGTCCTTCGTGGACAGCCAGACCCTCTGTCCCTTCTTGTACTCCGGCGCAGGGGTACGTCGCCGGTCAGCCCCTCTGCGAGCGCGCTCCCCAGCCTTGAGCAGTGCTGTCCGGGTGGTCCTCCAGACACGCTGACAGCGTCGCAAGTGGAGCTGTACGGAGGGAACGGCCACTTCATCCTGCTGTGGGTCGAACAGGGGAGGTTGATACCCCAGGGATGCCTCGAATGGAGAAAGTCCAGATGCAGAGCTGACCAGGGAATTGGTGGCGTACTCTACCCACGGTAGGTAGTCACTCCAGGTGGAGGGCTTGCTGTTACATACACAACGCAACGCTGTCTCCATGCTCTGGTTTGCCCTCTCGGTCTGACCATTTGTTTGGGGGTGGTAGCCCGAAGACAGACTTACTGTGGCTCCGATGCCTTTACAAAATGCACGCCACACTTGTGAGGTGAACTGAGGACCTCTATCGGAGACTACATCTGATGGCAGGCCATGAAGCCGGAAGACATGTTGCATCAAGAGGTCCGCGGTCTCAGCAGCCGAAGGAAGTTTGGGAAGGGCTATCAGATGGACGCCCTTGCTGAAACGGTCTATGACGGTGAGAACCACAGTGTTTCCCCGAGAAGGTGGTAGTCCGGAAACGAAATCCAAAGCCACGTGAGACCAGGGGCGGCTAGGAATAGGGAGTGGCTGCAACAGACCAGATGGCGCCTGGTGAGAGGCCTTGCTGCGGGCGCAAACAGTGCAGGCCGCTACAAAGCTCTTGACATCCTCCCGCATAGTTGGCCACCAGAAGCGCCGAGCGATGAACGACTGGGTACGACTAACTCCTGGGTGACAGGAGAAACGACTGCTATGACCCCACTGAAGAACTCGAGACCGAACAGCATCTGGGACGAAGAGGCGACGGGGTGGCACGTTACTCGGAGCGGGTTGAGCACGTTGGGCAGTGCGAACAGCCGACTCAAGACCAAAAGTGACCACACCGACCACTCTAGCCTCAGGGAGGATGGGTTCAGGCTCTTCAAACGCGCCTTCCTTCGGGTGTAGCCGAGACAGGATGTCAGCCTTTACGTTGCGTGTCCCAGGACGGTAAGTCAGAACATAGTTGAAACGACTAAGGAAGCCAGCCCACCGAGCCTGGCGACTGTTGAGACGTTTGGCTGCTCTCAGGTGAGTCAAGTTCTTGTGGTCCGTCCAGATGAGAAACGGGTGCTCAGCGCCCTCGAGCCAGTGGCGCCATTCCTCCAGAGCAGCCACTACAGCCAGTAACTCCCGGTTTCCAACGTCATAATTCTGCTCGGCCGGCAGAAATCGGCGGGAGAAAAAGGCGCAAGGATGGAGTTTCTGGTCCTCAGCCGACCGCTGGGAGAGCACCCCCCCTACGCCTGAATCCGAGGCATCAACCTCTACCACGAATTGTCTCTTGTGGTCAGGATGGAGCAGCACTGGGGCCGAGGTGAACCTTGTCTTGAGGACTTGGAAAGCAGAGCTGGCAGCAGGAGACCAGATGAAGGGTTTGGCTGGGGAGGTCAACGCAGTAAGCGGTTCTGCCAGCTGGCTGTAGTTGCGAATGAATCTCCGGTAGAAATTTGCGAACCCTAGAAAACTCTGCAGCTCCTTACGGTTGGTAGGTTCCGGCCAGTCCACCACTGTCTGGACCTTGCGGGGATCTGCTCTGGTCCGTCCCTTCTCTACGATGAATCCCAAGTAATCCACAGAGGGGGAGTGAAACAGGCACTTCTCCGCCTTGACGTAGAGTTGGTTCTGGAGGAGGCGCTCCAGTACCCTGCGAACATGCTGGACGTGTTCCTCAAGAGACTGGGAAAAAATGAGGATGTCGTCCAGGTAAACGACGACAAACACATCCAACATGTCACGGAGTACGTCGTTCATAAACGCCTGAAACACTGCTGGTGCGTTTGTGAGTCCGAACGGCATCACCAAGTACTCATAGTGGCCTCGGGGTGTTTTGAAGGCGGTCTTCCACTCATCGCCTTCCCTGATTCGCACGAGGTGGTAAGCGCTCCTCAGGTCTAGCTTGGTGAAGATGGTCGCCTGTGAGAGAGGCTCAAAAGTCGAACTCATAAGTGGAAGCGGGTACTTGTTCTTAATGGTGATTGCGTTCAGTTGCCGGTAGTCAATACAAGGTCGAAGTCCCCCGTCCTTCTTCTTCACAAAAAAGAACCCTGCAGCAACAGAGGAAGACGAGGGCTTGATGAGACCTGCAGCAAGGGACTCGGTGATGTACTCATCCATGGCCGCCTTCTCAGGGAGTGACAAGTTGTAGAGGCGGCTACTGGGAAGAGTAGCCCCAGGACGGAGATCAATGGCGCAATCATACGGGCGGTGAGGCGGGAGTGACTTAGCACGGGTCTTGCTAAATACCTCACCAAGGTCATGATACACAGGGGGCACGGAGGAGAGATCAGGAGGCAGGGGAGTAGGCGAGCTCAAAGGCGTAGCACTCGGAGCTGCACGAAGGCATTGGGCATGGCAAGTAGAGCCCCATCCAAGGACTGTGCCTGTGGACCAAGAGATGTGGGGTTCATGGTGTCTGAGCCAGGGGCGTCCCAAGATAACTGGATTAAGCGGGGAACGTATGATGTAAAACTGCATTGTCTCTGTTTGGTTACCTGCAACGGTGAGAGTAACGGGGACGGTCCGCTGTGTGATACAGGCTAATCTCCGGTCATCCAAGGCAAACGCATCAATGGGGGTCCCAAGAGACTCAAGGGGAATGTCTGCCTGCGAGGCAAAGTCAAGGTCCAAAAAACTATCATCTGCTCCGGAATCAATCAGGGCTCCAAGGGAAAGTCTCTGGCCCGCCCAGACTAAAGCAATAGGAACAAGATGGCCGCGAGATTCGGACCCACGGGAGAAGGAAAGGCGGCTTACTAGGATCTCCCTTGGTCCTGGTAAGCCTAATCTTTTGGCCGTGAGGGACAGTCGCGGAGTCGGTGCCCCTTAAGACCACAGTACAGGCAAAGACCTGCCTTGAATCGGCTCTCCCGTTCAGCAGGAGTAAGTCTAGCACGTCCTACCTCCATCCGCTCTTCTACATCCCCAGGTGGCGTTGTCGCGAAAGAGTCAGAGGAGGGATTGGCCGGGGAAACGGGAACAGCGGTTCGGTCTGACGCAGAGGTAGTTCTGGGATTGAAGGAAGTTCCACGCAAGGCCTTCTCACGCTTTCTCTCCCGGATACGTCCATCAATGCGGATAGCGAGAGCAATGAGGTCATCCAGAGATGAGGGTTCTTCTCGGGTAGCAAGTTGATCCTTCACCGCCTCGCTCAATCCTCTACGAAAAGTGGCACGCAGGGCCTGGTCATTCCATCCGCTCTCAGCGGCAGCCAGGCGGAAGTCGACGGAGTAATCTGTGACGCTGGCGCCGCCCTGCTGGATGTTATTCAGTCGTGAGTCAGAATCCCGACCGCTTACCGGATGGTGGAAAACCTTACGTAGCTCTGCGACAAAGTCTCTATAAGAGTTACAGTAGCTGGCCCCCATGGACCAAGAAGACGTAGCCCACTGCGCTGCTCGACCACTGAGCAGGTTGGTCACGTAAGCGATCTTAACAGCATCACTGGAGAACACGGTGGGCTGGTGTGTGAAAACAAGCTCACACTGCATAATGAAGGTAGAGCAAGTTTCAAAGTTACCGTCAAATGGGCGTGGACTGGTAATGATGGTTCCACGGGGTAAATAAACAGGAACCGGAGGATCTACTGGAGCGGCGGCCACAGGGGGCGCACTTGCTGGCGGTACAGGCTGGTTCAGCTGCTGGTTGGCAAGAGCTGCTGAAATGGTCTGCAGTTGTTGCATGATCTCTGCCTGCTGACTCGCCATCGCCGCCTGCTGGACAGCTAAAGCTTCCACAGAAGCTTGCAGGGGTTGAACTTGAGACTGGAGACCCTGCACAGCAACCGAAGCCTCTTGTAATTGCTGGGAATGGGCGTTGGTAATCTGAATTTGTTTTACTAGGGCTGCTTGCACCGGATTGGCTGTGGGTGTGCCGTCTGTGCTGGCTGGGGTCGTCATGGCCAGTTCGTACTGTTAGGGTTTGCACCCGACCCCAAGAGCACAAACACAGAAGGCACAATATAGCGGGACCAACAGGCTAATTTATTGAAGAGAAAACTCAGGAAGTCCACTTTCACCAGGAAACGCGAAGTCCACCTTTAAGCCGGGAACCGTGGAGTCGCCCTTTAATCCGGGAACAGTGGAGTCGGCCCTTAATCCAGGCAGGAGGGGGGTAAACAGGAGGATACCAAAGGAGAACGGAAAAATCACAGCAACGCTGGAGTGAAGAAATCCTCTTCGTAAACGGAAAGCAGCGCACAGGGGAAGGGGAGCAACGAGGAAGGTCCAACAGAGAAATCTCCAGGGAAGATCCAGGTAAGTAAACAAACTTCGATGAGCAGGACAAGCACAAGTACTCTCCCAGGGAACGGCACGAACTGGCAACAAGCTGAGAGTGACACAGCCAGATATAGGGAGGTGATTGCCAACAGGTGAGTGGAGGGGTAACGAGGAAACAGGCATCAGGTGGAGTTGGCAGAGCTCCGGGCACGCCCACACTGCAGAGCGGGTGTGGAGCGGGGAGACGCCGAGCCTTGGCCAAGGTTACACTGCCGAGCGGGTGTGGAGCGGCGAGACGTAACAGGTCTGCTGGTTGATGTTGCAAACCGCCGTTTAATTGATGCTGTGTCTTTCGCCACTTTTCCGTGCGAGACAGGGGGAGCCGGGCCGTTAACACACGCGAACTTTTTAGCATTAGGGGATGTTTTTCAGTGTTTGCTGGCGGATTTTCCATCGGTGACTACACCTGCCTTTTCCACCGCGGTTACTAAACACGGGGTAGAACGTTTCATTCCCATGGTGGGACCGCCAGTTTTTGCGCGCGCGCGGCGCCTCGACGCGGTAAAATTGGCTACAGCTAAGGAGGAGTTCGCCATCATGGAGCGTCTGGGTATAGTGAGGCGTTCCAATAGCCCGTGGGCCTCGTCGCTTCACATGGTGCCCAAGGCGGATGGGTCGTGGCGGCCTTGCGGCGATTTTCGCCGCCTGAACAACGTCACCGCCAATGACCGCTATCCCATCCTACACATACAGGACTTTTCCATACGCCTGGCAGGTACCACTATCTTCTCTAAGGTGGACCTGGTGCGCGGCTATCATCAGGTTCCCGTGCGCGCAGAGGACGTGCCCAAGACCGCAGTGATCACCCCGTTTGGGCTTTTTGAGTTCATGCGCATGCCATTTGGCTTGAAGGGGGCAGCGCAAACCTTTCAGAGGCTGATGGACTCGGTGTTGCGTGACCTTGCTTTCGTGTTCGTTTATCTCGACGACATATTAGTGGCCAGTCCGTCAGCTGAAGAGCACCTGGCGCACCTGAAACAGGTTTTCCGTCGTCTGGACGAACACGGCCTGATAGTCAACCCGGGCAAGTGTCAGTTTGGACTGCCGGTGATTGACTTCTTGGGTCACCGCATTTCGCCGCAAGGCGTGGTCCCGTTGCCTTCTAAGGTGCAAGCGGTGGCGGAATTTCCCCGCCCAGTCTCTGTTAAGGCATTGCAGGAATTCTTAGGCATGGTGAATTTCTATAACCGTTTCCTCCCTCGCGCTGCCCACCTCCTTCAGCCACTTTACGACGCCCTGCGGCTTAAGAAGGCTAACGACCCTGTCGACTGGACTCCCGAACGGGTCCAGGCCTTGGACGGAGCGAAGTGCGTCCATAGCTTTAACAACCGATGCGTCTGACGTAGCCGTGGGGGCTGTGGTTGAACAGCGCGTGGCGAATGTGTGGCAGCCACTCGCATTTTTTAGCCGCAAACTGCGAGACAGCGAGCGCAAGTACAGCGTTTTTGACCGGGAGTTGCTGGCACTGCACCTTGCAACCCGTCATTTCCGCTTCCTGCTGGAAGGTCGCCCATTCACGGCTTATGTGGATCATAAACCGCTGACTTTCGCCATGTCCAAGGTGACTGAGCCGTGGTCTGCTCGTCAGCAGCGCCACCTAGCGGCCATCTCTGAGTTCACAACGGACATTCAGCATGTGGCCGGGAAGTCCAACCCTGTTGCTGATTGTCTGTCGCGTGTGCTTGTGTGTCCTGTGCACCTCGGTGTGGATTTCTCCGCTATAGCTGCCGACCAGCCCAGCGACCCGGACGTCCTTGCCCTTAGGTCAATGCGTACCGGCCTCAAGCTAGAGGACGCTGTGATGCAGGAAGGAAGTCCTGTCCTCCTCTGCGATGTCTCCACCGGCCGTCCCCGCCCCATTATTCCAGTGGCCTGGCGCCGTCGAGTTTTCGAATCGATTCACTCCCTCTCGCACCCTGGAGTTCGGGCGTCGGTGAAGTTGGTCGGTTCCAAGTTCGTCTGGCCTGGCCTCCGCAAGGACGTCAATGGGTGGGCGGCTGCATGTGTGGCGTGCCAGTGCGCTAAGGTCCACCAGCACACTAAGTCGCCCCTCAAACCGTTTCCGATCCTGGCCAGACGTTTCGACCACGTGCATGTGGACCTGGTGGGCCCTCTACCTTCTTCACAGGGTTTTACGCACCTGCTCACAATGGTAGATCGGACCACCAGGTGGCCAGAGGCTGTCCCTCTGTCCTCCACAACATCCTCGGATGTTGCACGCGCGTTTCTTTCCTCCTGGGTCGCCCGTTTCGGCACTCCGTCAGATATCACCTCAGAGAGGGGCCCCCAGTTCGTGTCAGAGCTCTGGTCGGCACTTGCGCGATCCTTGGGTGTGCAGGTACACCGCACTACCGCGTACCACCCTCAGGCTAACGGCTTGTGTGAACGTTTTCACCGGTCGCTCAAGGCAGCGCTGCGCTCCCGGATGGTAACTGAGTGGACCGTTTACCTTGGGTTATGCTAGGGTTGCGTTCGGCTCCTAAGGAGGACCTCGACGCTTCGCCCGCTGAGCTGGTGCTCGGTCAGCCGCTCCGCGTCCCTGGGGAATTTTTGCCTGGGAGTTCCGCTCCTCGACCCCGTCCGGCCGTTTATCCTTTTTTGTCCGACAGCACTGGGGTTCCAGGCCCCGTTCACCACTGTTTTCCGCGGTCGTTCGTGCCTGCGGAGCTCATGTCGGCTCGTATTGTTTTTGTACGGCATGATGCTCACCGCTCGCCCCTCCAACCCCCATACGATGGCCCATTTCGGGTTCTTGAGACGGGTCCTAAGGGTTTTGTGCTGGATATGGGTGGGCGTAGGGAGCGTGTCACGCTTGATAGGCTTAAACCGGCGCACAGGGTGGCAGACGAAGTTGTGTTTCCGGCCCAGGTTCCCCGTCGGGGTCGCCCTCCTTCCAAAACCCCGGCAGTGTCTTCACGGGTTCAGCATTCTGCTTCTCAGCCGGCATTGGACTGTGTTTCACCCACTGTTTCGGCTGAGGGACGGCGCAGCCGTTATGACAGGCTGCTTAAGCCTCCAGTGAGAAACTGGTTTTCTTTCCAGGAGTCCCTTCTGGGTGTTCGGGGGGAGGCTGTGTGGCGGACACTAGCAGCTATGCCTCTCACCCAGCAGGGCTGTGAGTTGGGGCGTGGTTTACGTTCCCGGGCTCTCTGGTGCAAGGTTGTTCCTGTTTCAGTTTGGTTTTGGAGCTAAGGAATAAAGTTCAAACTCGCTTTCGTCTCCTGTGTTTTTCCTCATCCTGCCACACTATTAGGGTTATTGCCAGCACTATACGTCATGAACTCCCTCCTAACATTGACACCTACTATCCCCTATTACCCCAAGCTTCCCTAAATCATGCTCATTATTGTGCCACTAGAGGGCAATGTAAGCTTGTGAACGATCCCTACGTATGGCTAATTTGACTGCTACCGCCCCAATCAGCATCCATCTTTGTCATTTCTGTTATGCGAGCTCAACTTGTCTATAATTGGATGAAATGTGCTGGAGGTAGGGAGTGAATAACTTGCAAATTGTCAGCTCAGTCTCACATACATTTGCTTAATAATCCATTGTGGTTACAGGACTTTAAGCCAGTTTGACGAGTGAAGTCATCTTTAATGTATATACTTTGCCTGTTCATCTTTGTTGTGAATCATGGCATATGTTAATGTTTCAATACTTCAAATTATTCTATCTATGTTCACAGTGCTCTCTCAAAGATAGGTGTTCCCTTGAGAATGGTTCATTTATATGTGGGTGACAGCACTGTCAAGTTTTCCCCATCAGCAGAGGGGCCAATTTTGACCCCTCTCTTTTATGTTATTCTTACTTTATTCAGACACAAAGGTAGGTCCATGTTAAAGACAACAACAAAGAAATACAACACAAGACAAGAACACAAAAATATAGCTAAAAACAGCAGCTCACAAGTCCACAATGATTAAAAGCTATACAGACATTTGTTCCAATGTTTCCAGAAACAAGAGGAGTACCTGGTGTCACTTTGTATAGGCTCCGTTAACAGCATTATAATTAGATTCTTAGAATCAATTAATCGACACATAAATTTGTACATAAAATTCCTCAACACAGTATAAAAAGTGAGAACATTACTAGTCACAAACATATGACTTGCACTTGTCCATCTTGGAAGCTTGAGCAAGATTCCAAATGCATCGTTATATGCTACCTGCAGCTTTTTCATTTTTGCTTTACTATAAGTGCACCATAAGTGGGCAGTATAGAGTGGAGTACAGTAGGCCCTAAAAAGAGCAGTTTTAGCCTCATCTGTACACATAGGAAATTTGCGTTCCAGCATATTGGCTTGTGCATACAGTTTGCAACACTGGCGCTGCACGTCATCATCATCACATAGATCATTCCTAATGATGTGACCCAGATATCTCATTTATTGTCATTCTTGTTTTATTTTCGTTTGTTTTATCGCCAATTTTTTACTCATGAATATACTATATGCTAACAGCCTGAGATTTCTTATCTCTTTTTCTCTGGACTACTCCATTATCTCTGGTATGAGTCGTAACATTTAACCCCTTCCGTACGTTAGCTAATTCAGTGAATATAGGGAGCACTACTGGAGAAGGGGTGGTGAACTTTCTGAGCTGGAATACCAAAGGTCTTAATTCGCCAATTAAACTTTATAAGGTATATTAATCAGCTTAAAGCTGTTTCTTCAAGAAACACCTCCAAGTGTCTGACCACCAGTGAATTCATAGAAATTGTATAATTCATCTATTTCACTCCAAATTTCAGAGTAAAGCCAGGGGTGTAGCAATCCTTAACCGTAATAATATCCAGTTTAGTCCATCCTCTCTACTAGAAGACCTATTCGGGAGATATGTGATCATACCAGGTGCATTATACTCAACAAACGTCACCCTTGTTAATATTTATGCACCAAACCGCGATGACCACCAATTTATTTCTAAAATTATTTATCTTCTTTCTGAAATTAATTCCTATGAACACATTCTCAGAGGGGACTTTAACTGTGTTTTACACCGTGTACTAGACCGAATCAGTACTCTTTTTTTCCGCAGTCCGTCACTCGTATTCGAGAGCCTGCTCATATGAAAGTATCACTATATCTGACGCCACTATTTTTAAGCCTCTATTTTTCAGAAAAGCCAAGGAATCAAAAGCTCTGGTGACTGAATCCTCTCCTGCTCTCCAACGGGGGAATACAGAATACAGTCACTCTTTCTGACCAGATCAACATGTTATTTGGAAATCAGCTCTACTCCTGGTATGCCACCATGGTATGTCACCATCTGGGAGTCATTGAAGGAATTTATTTGAAGTCAGATCATCTCTTATATTTCACATGTCAGTAAAAAATGTAAATCTAGGCTGCTGGAGTTATCTACTAATATCCTCAAACTTGACAAACAATACGCAACTCCTCCTAACCAAGAATTGTATAAAAAAGGCTTTCCTTGCAGACTGAGTTTAACCTTCCTCTCCACTAACCAGGCAGTTCAATTACTACAAAAAAAACTCGCAAATATATTTTGAATTTGGAGATTGACCGAGCAAACTTCTACCTCTACACCTAAGACAACAATATGCACACAATTTACTTCCCCAGATCAGATCCCCTCAGCAAGATGTCCTCACCAATACCTCTGTATTAAAAACTATTTCACTTTTACACTAAACTTTGTCAGTTTGAATCACCTGCAGAACAGTCTCTTTTAGAGACATTCCTTGACAACTGCCTATCCCCTGCATAAGCCAAGACATTATGTCCCAACTGGGTCAAGCTCTCTCCTTAGTTGAGGATTATCTCTTCGCCACTTTGCATAGATTTTACTTTGATCAGAGCTTCATTGCCTGGGTCAAGCTCCTGTACACATTTCCCATAGCTTTCGTTCGAACTAATGATTTCTCCTCTCCTTATTTCAAACTGCAACGAGGGACCAGGAAGGTGTGCCCTTTATCTCCACTCCTTTTTGCCCTTGCTATTGAAGCCCTGGCCACCGCTATCCGTGCAGACAGCCTGAGCTTCGGTATGGGGGGGGGGACAAAAACAAATAAAATCTCCCTGTATGTGGACAATGTCATACTTTACATATCAGAAGCAGCCACATCACTACCTCGAGTTCTCCACTGTATTGAATAGTTTGGTACCGTTTTTGGTTACAAATTAAATATTAGCAAGAGTGAACTGTTCCCTCTGAATGTTGCTGTCATGGACCCACCCCCCCTCAGCTGCGCCATTCAAACTGGCTCTAAATGAGTTCAAATATCTTGGAGTTATAATTACATAAAAAAATTGCAGATTTATAGAAGAACTTTATTTCTAATCTAGAGCACACTGACTTTGTACATTGGTCCTCTCTTCCCCTGTCTCTTACTCGTTGCATTAACTCGGTAAGAATGAATGTGTTGCCCAAGTTCCTTTTTTTCCAGCTATAGTTGTGGGGGTTTTTTTCTTTTCTTTTTTTGGAGGGGGGGGGTTCCTGTTGTAATAGTGTCTAATTTAGTCGTTGCTGTCAGAGTAGTGGGAGGGCGGGGGAGGTTGTTACGTATATGTTAAGTCTTTGTCATCCATTGTTATCGTTTGTCATAATAAGACAATAATAAAAAAAAAAATTAAAGTTTGAAAAAAAAGGAGACGCGAGCAAGAGGATATGGCCGGCGAGGACCATCCAGATCTTGAGTTGCCAAGAGCAAACAGTGAATGGTAGTGCCTTCGTTCAAATTGCCCTCCGATGCCAAGCAAAACTGAGTCATTCTGCTGCAATGAATTTCAGCGTGAGCGGTTCTTGTTTGGTGCTGTCGCTGACGCCAACCCCAAGACAGAAAGTTTGTGAACCCTTTAGAATTTTCTATATTTCTGCATTAATATGACCTAAAACATCATCAGATTTTCACACATGTCCTAAAAGCAGGTAAAGAGAACCCAATTAAACAAATGAGACAAAAATATTATACTTGGTCATTTATTTATTGAGGAAAACGATCCAGTATTACATATCTGTGCGTGGCAAAAGTATGTGTACCTTTGCTTTCAGAATCTGGTGTGACCCCCGTTGTGCAGCAATAACTGCAACTAAACGTTTCTGGTAACTGTTGATCAGTCCTGCACATCGGCTTGGAGGAATTGTAGCCCATTCCTCCGTACAGAACAGCTTCAACTCTGGGATGTTGGTGGGTTTCCTCACATGAACTGCTCGCTTCAGGTCCTTCCACAACATTTCAATTGGATTAAGATCAGGACTTTGACTTGGCCATTCCAAAACATTAACTTTATTCTTCTTTAACCATTCTTTGGTAGAACGACTTGTGTGCTTAGGGTCGTTGTCTTGCTGCATGACCCACGTTCTCTTGAGATTCAATTCACGGACAGATATCCAGACATTTTCCTTAAGAATTCGCTGGTATAATTCAGAAATCATCGTTCTGTCAATGATGGCAAGCCGTCCTGGCACAGATGCAGCAAAACAGGCCCAAACCATGATACTACCACCACCATGTTTCACAGATGGGATAAGGTTCTTATGCTGGAATGCAGTGTTTTCCTTTCTCCAAACATAATGCTTCTCATTTAAACCAAAAAGTTCTATTTTGGTCTCATCCGTCCACAGAACATTTTTCCAACAGCCTTCTGGCTTGTCCATGTGATCTTTAGCAAACTGCAGTTGGGCAGCAAAGTTCTTTTTGGAGAGCAGTGGCTTTCTCCTTGCAACCATGCCATGCACACCAATATTGTTCAGTGTTCACCTGATGGTGGATTCATGAACATTAACATCAGCCAATGTGAGAGAGGCCTTTAGTTGCTTCGAAGTTACCCTGGGTTCCTTTGTGACCTGGCCGACTATTGTATGCCTTGCTCTTGGAGTGATCTTTGATGGTCGACCACTCCTGCCGGAGGGTAACTGTAAGTGACCCCAACGCAAATGTCATTTTTTACCTATTTTTAATTCGAGGTAGCGTTACCTATGTATGGGGACTTTTATTTTGAAAACTTTTTTCCTTGCCGACCTGCCTAGCGGAAGTTCACGTTGGCTGAAGATAAAGCAGGTGAAGGCGCGTGCATGTGAGATCGCAATATGAAAATGATCGTAATGTTCACTGCATAACTCGAGAATTAGCTTAAATGTTTATGATTACTGAACAACAATTGATTCGAAACTATTGATAAGCAGTTTGAGACCAGAAGAC
This sequence comes from Lampris megalopsis, assembly GCA_022114975.2. Lineage (NCBI taxonomy): Eukaryota > Metazoa > Chordata > Actinopteri > Lampriformes > Lampridae > Lampris > Lampris megalopsis. The sequence goes on from JAJHIY020000425.1 coordinate 6,257,774, forward strand.
TGTTAGAGATGACGAGCAAGTTGCAGTTTCTGGCAAGTTGCTAGCTGTTTCAAGACGTGTCTCAAGATGGCGTTCTAAGATGTTCCTAGCCCCTTGATAAGCGGAGCGAGGTACGTCATGTTTTACGTTAAGTGTAGGCTACTATTGCTCATGTGTTTTCTTTTATGGTACATTCCTCTAAATGTATATTATTTTGTGAAGCTATGAAGTAGTTAACCTAACTGTGTTGTGACTGTCATTCTATTCTTTATAGTTTTCACGGTGCTCGACACGAATGTACCTGTGTGGTGTTTGAAGCAATAAATGCCCCCGTTGAGACTCTCCGCGTTTCGTCTTTATTAAAAATATCAAGGGCAGTTATAATAACAATGGTCTTGAATTTCCTCCATTTGTACACAATCTGTCTGCCTGTGGATTGGTGGAGTCCAGACTCTTTAGAGATGGTTTTGTAACCTTTTGCAGCCTGATGAGCATCAACAACACTTTATCTGAGGTCCTCAGAAATCTCCTTAGTTCTTGCCATGATGCACTTCCACAAACGTGTGGTGAAGATCAGACTTTGATAGATCCCTGTTCTTTAAATAAAACAGGGCGCCCACTCACACCTGATTGTCATCCCATTGATTGAAAACACCTGACTCTAATTTCACCTTCAAATTAACTGCTAATCCTAGAGGTTCACATACTTTTGCCACTCACAGAAATGTAATATTGGATCCTTTTACTCAAAAAATGAATGACCAACTATAATATTTTTGTCTCATTTGTTTAACTGGGTTCTCTTTATCTACTTTTAGGACTTGGGTGAAAATCTGATGATGTTTTAGGTCATATTTCTGCAGAAATATAGAAAATTCTAAAGGACTCACAAACTTTCAAGCACCACTGTATAGTTTGTATGAAATGTTTACTCCTCGGGATGTTCAGAGGTTTACTGGATACTTCCTTCAAGATCCTGAAGATAAACTGGAAAAGACAACTGAGACCAGCAGGGCCGAGAGGGCAGATGACCATTGAGTGAGTATTTTATCACCTAACACTATGTTTTGGCCAACAAACAGCTATAGACTAGGGTGGAGATCCACAGCAACATTGGACAAGCGCTTTTCTCAACACATTTGTACTGATTGCACGGCAACCTCTTGTTACCCAGATAAATTCTGTTGTATATTTTCCCATGTCTCACTAAACTTTCTGTTGGCAAGCACATCGACCTATTATATTGGCTAAACAGTTGCCCAGGTTATTGTCACCCTGACATTAATTGTTGTCTTCACTAATGTAACTTGCAATTACAATGACCACTGTGTTTTGTGTTTGCAATAGCTGCTAAAATTACAGTATATGATCAGTACTTAGGGCTTCCTGATTAATAACCACCTTCTTTGCTTTCTTTTGCTCTCTGCAGACAATATCGTTTGGCTGCTTATTGATTTTTTGTTGAGTGGGTAGAAATTTGGCAAAAGGAACTGCATTGTCTTATCTGCCTGTGTCGTACATCGCATCAGAGCCAAATATCCTCCCCCAGTGGTCAGTACAGACAGTATGCTGAAGCGGACAAAGCAACGGATGAGCTTTGACCATGTGATATGCAAGCCTTTGTGTAATAATGCTGCTAAACTTCAGTGCAGCTAACAATGACATGTTTACCTTGAAGCTAGTTGGGACTGATCTGGACGTTGTCTTGTCAAAGCATGATGTGCAATATAATAAACTTTTATTTGAAAATCGAATAACACATTGTAATGTGGTGGTTTGAATAAAGTTGTTTTCTATATATATATATAACAAACTTGATTTTTTTATTTTCACACTAATGGCTATCAAAGTTGGCTGCAGGTACACCTATGTCAGATGCATGCAGAATCATACCTGCTGGTGTATGCAGAGGTCATTCACATTTCACTTCAGAGGCAAGAGGCATTTTCTTCCAAAACAGGGCAAAGCAGGTTTTTTGGGGGGAGGGTGATATATGGTTAAGAATAAACCATTTGTGACAGAATGGGGGATCTTTTGCCTTTGGGGTGGGTTTTCTAAGTGAGAAGGAATAAGTTTTAAAACCTCTTTCACCCTGTTATAAACAAGATATTTGGTCATAACCTGTTATGCACTTTTTTAAATCTAGGCATTTAATAAAAAATTATAAAGACCAAAAGATGAACTATCAACGCATAATAAAAACGTTTGTTAAATTTTGAAAAACAAAGTTTCAGTAAATGCCAGTGTTCTCTGCATGGCCAAGATGTGTAATCTCAAAGTTAACTCGACCTATCTGCAGCCTTGCATGAATGCCTGAAAAGACATTTTGAAGAACGCCCATTTCAAACTCGGTGACTATTCCAGGTTTTGCATGGCTATGAAACCCGATCAACATACTTTATTGATCCCCGAGGGGAAATTAGGTCAAGTTACTCACATTCTAGAAGAGAAAATATATATAAGCAGTGAAATTATAAAAAAAACAGAAAAATAAGAAAAATGAACAACGGCCAGTATTGGTGCTGTGCCCTCAAATCTGTTGTGGCGACCCCTGAAAAACAGGGAAAAGCTGAAAGAAGATGTGCAGAATATACAGTATGAATGAAGCACTAAGTCAGTGTAAATATACACCAGAGTATTGCACAGTTGAAATATCTGTCCGTGTTGTGGTCATATGCTGCAAAATGCAAAGATTATGCCTGAAGAGTTGCCAGTACTGATGTCAGTGTGTTCTCGTCATATTTGGGGTTTCTTACCGCTCAGATCCATTCTTTGCACCACTCAACATCTGTTGGTAATTTGTGGTAGTTTACACTTACTCCCTCATCTTTATTCTTCCTGTAGCTGTCACATCCAGGCAACAAGAAGAGACGTTTGTTGTCGATAAAACTAGTCCAGTTCAATTTATGTTTTGTTTTTGTTTTTTTAGTTTTCTGAACGAAGAGTGACGTTTTTAAGATGCCGTTCCAACTTTTTGTACACAAAGCTGCAAGAAATGCCCACCTCCATGAGCTGGGGCAGGTTGGAAGGATTGAGGGGTTGGGTGTCATAAGCTTGTGTGCAATGCATCCTGGTACATGTAGGCACTGCCGGCATGGCTCTGCAACCAGGAGAACTCAGATTTCTCAGTAGATATAGCACACACAGGAATTTGTTGCTTCAACTGAAAACATTTTCCATCAACACTAATTGGACTTCCACATAAATGGTGGCAAAATTATTTTCCTTTAACACAAGAGTTTAGAGGTTCAGTGAGTCTAGAACTTCAATGGCAGAGAGAACAAAACTCCTTTTAAAGCAGGCCCATCTCCAGGTGAGAGACCTGTACCTTCAATCAGAAGGAAGCTATGTGAGGAATGGGTTAAGGGGGTGAGGGGGATCCTGAGTCATGGTTAGAGCTCTGCGTGTCATGGCTTTGCTATTGAAGTCTGATAGGTAGTGGATGGGAGGCCAATGATTTTGGATGCTCTGTGCAAGATGCAGATAAGCCTATTCCTATTGATGACTGGTGAAGGAACAGGAAGGGCAGTAAAGTAGTATGGGTTGAATTATACTTTTGTACAGTAGCAAGAGAAGGTGAGGTTTGACAGAAAGTGCCTTGAGTTTACAAATGTTACAAGTGACAGAGTCTTTACTGGTAATGTACTGACAGCTTATGAGTTTGACTGAAACCATCTTGCCATTTAAAGGCCTTCTGCTTATCTCTTATGGGAGTGAGCCACGATTTGGAGTTTAGATATTTTTTTAACACTATTAACTCGTGTAGTGGTGGGGATACAAAACTTAATGTAAGCTGTGATTATGGTGACCTAGTTGCCAGAAAAGAAAAAAAAACATCCCAGTCTGTGCGTATTAGTGAACCCTGCAGTCTTGCAGTGGCGTCCTCCGACCACTGACTGGCACTGTAGGTTTGTGGCTCATGATGATTCAGTGCTGGCTTGTAATGCAGAAGAGTGATAACGTGATCATCAAATCCAAATAATAACTTTTATGTAGCACTTTTCTCAAACAATGTTACAAAGTGCTTTACAAAGAAATAAAACGAGACAAGGCAAAAATAAGAGTAAGACCAAATAAGTAAGAGTTAAAATAAAAACAGTATAAATAAATAAAAACAAATATCAAACATTTGTAAAAGCTTTAATTAAAGGAAAAGTGTTAAGACGAGATTTAAAAGAACGTTTGTCTTAGCTCAACAGGAAGAGAGGTCCATAATGTTGGGGCTCTAACAGCAAAAGCCCGATCACCTTTTGTAACAAACTGACACCTGGGAATAACCAGCAGGTCTCCATCTGCAGCTCTTAATGGTCCAGAGGGCATATACCAGGTCAATAAATCAGAAATGTATGAAGGAGCAAGACCATTTAAAGCCTTAAAAGTGAGCAATGACATTTTAAAATCAATTCGAAATGTAACAGGGAGTCAGTGTAGGGAGGCCAGCACAGGAGTGCTGTTATGATATTACCTTTGTACCGGTAATGAGCTGAGCAGCGACGTTTTGTACCAACTGCAGACGGTCGAGGGAGCCCTTGCTGATACCAGAATAAACTCTTTACAATAGTCAAGCCGAGAATAGATAAAAGCATGCACAACTTTTTGCAAATCGGCAATTGATAATAATGACCTAATTTTAGAGATTAGCTTGAGCTGGAGAAAGCATGACTGAACAACATGTTGGATTTGATTATCAAAACTGGGGTTGGCATCAGTTATTACCCCAGGATTCCTAGCAGCCTGCTTAAGACTACCGGCCAGACCACAAAGATTAGTAACAAATGGCCTGATGGAATATTCGGGACAGAACAGAATGACCTCAGACTTATCATCATTAAATTTACAAAATTATCGGACATCCAGGATTTCATGGTAGAGAGGCAAGTTGTGAGATTTGCTAGAGCGCTAGGATCTGTGGGTTTTAGTGGCATGTATAACTGAGGGTCGTCAGCATAAAAATGTTAAAGCGCATCATGATTTTGAATGACCAGGCCAAGGGGCAGCATGTATATAGAAAAGAAAAGGGGGCCAAGAACAGCCTTGAGGGAAACCACAACTCAACTGAGCCATCAAAGAATTAGAGTTACCCAGAAAAACAGAAAAAGTTCTGTTGGTGAGGTAAGAGTGTAATAAGCTCAGAGCTACGTCCTTGATGCCAACCCAAGTCTCTAAGCGATGTAAGAGGATGTTGTGATCGACTGTGTCAAAGGCAGCACTTAAGTCTAAAATAACTAAAAATCGAGCAGTCAACTCTGTCTGAAATCAGCAGTAGGTCGTTAGTGACCTTAACTAGAGCTGTCTCAGTACTATGAAGTGCTCTAAAACCAGACTAGATACTATCAAAAACACTATTTAGTGTTCATAAAAGAAATCAATTGAGATTAAATTACTCTCTCCAGAACCTTAGATAGAAAAGACAATTTGGAGATTGGTCTGTAGTTACTTAGGGACAGGAGATCTAAATTGGGTTTCTTCAGCAGTGGGTGAACAATGGCATGCGTAAAACTGTCTGGAAAAGAACCAGAGGCCAGAGAATTACTAAGAATTTGCAGAATAATGGGGCTGATAGTTGAAACTACCTCCTTGAGCAGTTTAGTGATGTCTAAGATGCAGGACGAGGAGTATATATGGAGACTGTACTCTCTAACACTGAAATTCTAATTGGTGGGTAAAAGAGGCAGAATTAACATGGGGAATGGAACGAATGCAAGAGTCTGGCTGGATTTGGGACCTGATATTCTCCATCTTATTTACAAAATGAGTGAGAACATTTTCAGACAACTCAACATCAACTTCAAAAAGAGAAGTGGAGGGACCTTTTTTTGGGGGGGGGGTTCCCTCTTTTTCTCCCCAATTGTATTCGGCCAAAACCCCACTCTTCTGAGCCGTCCCGGTCGTTGCTCCACCCCTCTGCTGATCTGGGGAGGGCTGCAGACTACCACTTGCCTCCTCTGATACATATGGAGTCGCCAACCGCTTCTTTTCACCTGACAGGAGTTTCACCAAGAGGACGTATTGTGTGGGAGGATCACACTATTCCACCCAGTACCCCCCCCCCCGAACAGGCGCCCCGACTGACCAGAGGAGACATTAGTGCAGCGACCAGGACACATACCCTAATCCGGCTTCCCACCTGCAGACACGGCCAATTGCGTCTGTAGGGATGCCTGACCAAGCAGGAAGTAACAGGGGGATCGGAAACGGTAATCCCCATGTTGGTAGGCAACGGAATAGACCGCCGTGCCACCCAGACGCCCCATTAGTAACAGAATCAATTACCCTAAAGAGAACTTTATGATTGTGGTTATTTGTTGATATTAGTTCAGAGATGTACGCTGATTTCACATTCTTTACCTACCTTCTGGTAAATTAACATTTGGTTTTTAATGGCGTTATGTGCAATTTCAGATTATTGAACTGTTGCTCATTGTCGTTCTGATTTTCTATGGCATCTTCTAAGGGCACGAGGGTGATCATTTTGCCACGGGTGGTTATTTGATTTTTGTTTCCTAGTTTTAAATGGTGCAGTTTGGTTGAGGGTGGATAGGCACTGATCACTGAATGAATTTAACGGTGCATCTGGATTGAGGGGGGCTAAAAAGAGGGATTAAAGGATGATGAATTAAAAGCATCACAGAATTTAACTGCAGAGCCTGTGTTGAGAATGTGAGAGCATGTTTTAGGATAGTGACTATGGATAGACAGCTGTAGTGGGACTTTGAAAATGACAGCTTTATGGTCAGATACAGGCATATCCACCAGATTAAGACATTCGAGAGAGAAACCAGATGAGAGTACAAGGTCTAAGATGTGGCCTTTAGAATGTGTGTTTCCTTTAACCGATGGAATGAAGTTAAAAGATTCTACAAGAGTCAAAAAATGTGAAGTCATGGAATGGAAATGACAACACACATGAATATTGAAATCGCCAAGAATAAGCACCCTGTCATATGTTGGCATGACAATAGATAGAAGGTCAGAAAACTCAGATAAAACTAATTGAATTAGGGGGCCTATGAATTAAGGTGCAGAATAAAGGGGGAGGGCCAGTGATTAAAAAACATAAAACCTCAAATGAGATAAAATTACCAAAAGTAACAGGATGGCACTTAAGACCTAACTTGTAAAAAAACAGCTAGTTTTAAAATCGTTGTTTGTGGTACACAAATTAAATTTGAGAGAGAGAGAAGGTTGTATGACGTGGGGATAATGAATCAGGAAGTGCGGTGGATTAGCAAGGAGGAAGTGAGGGCAACTATGAAGAGGACGAAGAGTGGAAAAGCAGTTGGTCAAGATGACATACCTGTGGAGGCATGGAGGTGTTTAGGAGAGATGGCAGTGGGGTTTTTAACTAGATTGTTTAACACAATCTTGGAAAGTGAGAGGATGCCTGAGGAGTTGGAGAAGAAGCATACTGGTACCGATTTTCAAGAATAAGGGTGATGTGCAGAACTGTAGCAACTACAGAGGTATAAAGTTGATCAGCCACAGCATGAAGATATGGGAAAGAGTAATAGAAGCTAGGTTAAGAGGAGAGGTGATGATCAGCGAGCAGCAGTATGGTTTCATGCCACGAAAGAGCACCACAGATGTGATGTTTGCTTTGAGAATGTTGATGGAGAAGTATAGAGAAGACCAGAAGGAGTTACATTGTGTCTTTGTAGATTTAGAGAAAGCATACGACAGGGTGCCGAGAGAGGAGGTGTGGTATTGTATGAGGAAGTCAGGAGTTGCAGAGAAGTATGTAGGAGTGGTGCAGGATATGTATGAGGGAAGTGTGACAGTGGTGAGGTGTGTGGTTGGAATGACAGATGGGTTCAAGGTGGAGGTGGGATTACATCAAGGATCGGCTCTGAGCCCTTTCTTGTTTGCAATGGTGATGGACAGGTTGACGGAGGAGATCAGGCAGGAGTCTCAATGGACTATGATGTTTGCAGATGACATTGTGATCTGTAGTGAGAGTAGGGTGCAGGTGGAGGAGAGCCTGGAGAGGTGGAGGTATGCACTGGAGAGAAGAGGAATGAAAGTCAGTCAGAGCAAGATGGAATACCTATGCATGAATGAGAGAGAGGACAGTGGAATGGTGAGGATGCAAGGAGTAGAGGTGACGAAGGCACATGAGTTTAAATACTTGGTGTCAACTGTCCAAAGTAATGGGGAGTGCAGGAGAGAGGTGAAGAAGAGAGTGCAGGCAGGGTGGAGTGGGTGGAGAAGAGTGTCAGGAGTGATTTGTTACACAAGGGTACCAGCAAGAGTTAAAGGGAAGGTTTACAAGATGGTTGTGAGACCAGCTATGTTATATGGTTTGGAGACAGTGGCACTGACTGAAAGACAGGAGTACCTACACACCACACACCTACACACGTACCTGTACCTACACACTACACACCTGCACACTTACCTGTACCTACACACTACACACTACACACTTACCTGTACCTACACACTACACACTACACACTTACCTGTACCTACACACTACACACCTACACACTTAACTGTACCTACACACTACACACCTGCACACTTACCTGACACAAGTAGGCACTCAGTGAGTGTTATGATGGTGGATATGATGCTGGTCTGGAATGAAATGTAGATTTTATTGTAACTATGCTGAAAGACCCCTCATGTTGTTAGACAGACTGCTGTGATGACAAACAACCACTTCTACACGTGTATATAGTCACACGAACAAAAGACGGCCCACTGATATTTTCAACATGCCTCCCTTTGTGCTTTAAATTAAATGACAAAAATCTCTGAAAACTAAGCAGTAGAGGGGACAAAGGCGTATGAGTTTAAATACTTGCGGTCAACTGTCCAAAGTAACAGGGAGTGCAGAAGAGAGGGGAAGAAGAGAGGTGAAGAAGAGAGTGCAGGCAGGGTGGAGTGGGTGGAGAAGAGTGTCAGGAGTGATTTGTGACAGAAGGGTACCAGCAAGAGTTAAAGGGAAGGTTTACAAGATGGTAGTGAGACCAGCTATGTTGTATGGTTTGGAGACAGTGGCACTGATGAAAAGACAGGAGGTGGAGCTGGAGGTGGCAGAGATGAAGATGATAAGATTTTCACTGGGAGTGATGAAGAAGGACAGGATTAGGAATGAGTATATTAGAGGGACAGCTCAGGTTGGACGGTTTGGAGACAAAGCAAGAGAGACAAGATTGAGATGGTTTGGACATGTGTGGAGGAGAGATGCTGGGTATATTGGGAGAAGGATGCTGAATATGGAGCTGCCAGGGAAGAGGAGAAGAGGAGGGCCAAAGAGGAGGTTTATGGATGTGGTGAGGGAGGACATGCAGGTGGCTGGTATGACAGAGGAAGATGCAGAGGACAGGAGGAGATGGAAACAGATGATCCGCTGTGGTGACCCCTAACAGGAGCAGCAGAAAGTAGTAGTGGTACACAAATGATTGTTTGTGTTACACAAATATCTAATACACAAAGGTCTGGTCTCATCAGAAGAAATTTGAATAGCTCCTCATCAACTTCGATCTTTAACTCGTCAGACTTTGAAGTTCATCGTGAGCAGGTCAAAGTTCCTTGCAGCTTGGAGCAAAATCCAACAGCTTTAATGTAGAAAGGAATCTGATAAGCATTGCAGTTTTAGTAATAATGTAAATTGTCAACATTGCCTCAGTGACTTAAACTCAAATTTTCACACCTCATACAAACAGAAAAAACTCAGACACAGCCTTGGTCATTTTTGCAATGGTGCTGAGCCGTTTTGGAGGAAAGAGTACTGAATATTGTGATTATTATCAAAATCAATTAATGTGAAACAATTGTGATAATTATTTCACTATTTAGATTAAAGATTAAACTTCTTCACTCACCATGTTCTGTAAAGCTTTGAAAAGTCAAAGACGCCTGAGAATTGTACGTTTTCCATCATTGTCTTCCACTTGTCCAGCTTGATTCTAAACGAAACAGAATAAAAATAAACAATGTCTTTGGTCAAAGTGAACCAAATTAGCACTGACTTGAAGATATGCTAGATACTGATTGTTAAACACATAATTTGTTTTTGACCCCATTCTTGTGAGCTGCAGGTAATAGTTCTTGCTACTAGAAAATACTGCAGTTAGAGTTCAGTCCTCTGGAAGGCAAAGACAACAATCCTAAATCAAGTCATTGACTAAAATTGTCACAGGGTCAGCTGCTGTTCAAGTTAGCTTCACTACTTACCGTATTTAAGATGGTACCCACCCCACAAATCTCTTCTTTGTTCTCTTCTCTCCAGTGAGAAGCAAAAAGTGGAGACTAAGGACAGGAAAGAGTTGGGGATACACCACCTTATCGTATGCTGCTAATGCGGCAAGAAGCCACAGGAGAACTACAATTCTAAGTAAAGAACTTCTAGTTCCCTTCAAGATTATCGTACAAATTCCTGATAGGTAATGCTGACTTTCACCTACTCATATCCAAGTCAAATACACATGGTCCCTGACTGCACTGTATTAATGTCAGCAGACTAGCTAGCCTGCTAGCTAACAGTCATCCAACTCTTTTCTGAGCAAAGTGCATGTGGTGCCTGTTTATGTTAGCCCACTAGAAATCCCTTACAACCACTTAGCTTTTAGTGTTAAGAGGTGCCATTTCACGGTACTTTCCCCTAACCTTAAATTTGTCCAAATGGTAACGCTAATGTAGCTGCTGCAATCAAAACCAAGTGCTGCCCTTCCACATTCTTCACTACTGTTAATCTGCAGATAGAAAACCGAATGAAGATACAACTCAAGACATACACACCAGTAAGACAGCTGCTTCATACAACCAAGAGAAGAGGCTGCTGAAACAACTTTGCTAGGGATTCTGTTTATATTGTATGTACACAGACATAACTTAAGCTACTTATTGATTGTATACCCCTAAACCCAAGTATTAATATTGATTGTATACATGGCAAATTATTTAGGAATGAAATATAAAGACATAAATAGTCTAACTGAACAAGCTTTGTTTACATTTATCATTTAAGATAAGTATAATTTCTTATCTTAACTATTGGTTTTATAATTTCATGTTGTAGCAATCTGTAAACATGTGCTCTTGTGTAAAAATGACAGAAATCCTTTTCAATGCTTTAATTTGTAGATTGATGCAGGCCAACTCAAGCTCAGAGTGACATTCCAAATTCTATGCTGCTCAAAAAATTAAGCCTTGTGTACTTGTGCTCGTGTGAACAAGTCACTGTCCATTGGTGACCTTAGCTGTTTCACCTATTTCAGTTGAACACCCCCCCCCCCCGACTGACATGCAAGAATTTAATAATTCAACCACTTTTATTTTTTTAAATTTAAATTATTGTGGCGAGCAGCTGTGGTTACTTCATTCAAAGCTGACACACGAGAACCACCACTAGTGGGCGCTAAGCCGACATCTGAGCTTGACTTGACCTGTCCAATACGGCAGCTAGCGAAGGTCCTTGTCACTGAGAAGGACGAGGCTTCTCCTCAGTCCAAAGCACAAATGTCCTTGTTTCAGTTTTTCATGAAGGTAATTGTTTGGGTTATTATGTTGAGCTGTCCGTGATGCTGAAAGTGCACATCATGCTTTTAAGTTCAAGTCAGAAAATATACCGTTATTGATGCAAACCAACTTGAATTCTCACTTTTTTCCCCTCTTATGTTTTGTTTTTTTCTTTTGTTTTGTTTTGGGGTTTTTTTTTGTGGGGTAGGGCCCCACATTAGCTCTTGAAACTGGCTCCCAGATGTTTAAGTCCGCCTATGTCCATCTCCCATTCCATTCATAGGCTAATCCCACTCCACCCTTATCTCTGTGTTCATGTCCATTAACAAAACATGACAGATGTTACAATAAGATGTGAAATACGTAATTTGTCATTTAAGTGTTTAACGTTTAGTGTTCCATAGAGCCACACGTGCACAACAAACTGCTAATCCACAACATAAAGATAAACCAGCATTTAGTTTGTAAGTTTAGACTTCATATGCTCACCTGTATATGATCGGGGGGGGGGTGCATTCTACACCCTCCGTTGAAAACTAAAAAATAAAAACGCTCGACTTGTGGGCTGTAAATAAATGCAATGGAATTCGACCACTGATCCAGGGCACATTCCCCTCTCTCGTGAGGATATACAAAAAAAAAAAAAAAAAAAAAACGAAATGAAATGAATCTGTAGTAGTAGTCTATGCTCTACTGGTTCTCAGCCTGGGTGTAGAGAGGTGATTTCCAGGGCTCGCCAGATGGTTGTGGAGATAACAAGCACGAAACCGTCCAGAATCACGGCGCACCTATTGCAAAAAATAAGTGTACTATCTCTTTAATTGCTATGCGCTCACAGTATAGAAAGTGGTGCAGTACGCTTTAAGACTTATTTGAGAGAGCAATACGGTACAAAACGTTGGTATGTTTAGTGGATATTAATAATCATTCTTCATACCAGAAGCAGCATGAAAAACATTGCACGCATTGAATGATAAATCACTGTCACCATTAAAAACACATTCAATTTGTTGTTGTATGATTCACCTGAAGACATACATCAGCAATAACAGCTTCTGTGCAAATAATAATTTCAAGCATCAGCTTCATAAGAGGACACTGGGATCCAGCGGTCTCGGTGTCTTATTTTTGCGTGGAGGAACGGTTGTCGAGAAAATCGAGGGACAGCAAAGACAACAACAGACAGATGCAGTCCAGAACAACAAGGTTAATGTATATAAACTTAGCACAAAAAGCAAGGAAATGTGTGTTTGGTAAATTATTTCTTTGTTGTAACAATGCTTCTTGGCAATAAATCTTATATCAGGCAGCTGATTGTCAGCACCTGGGGTACCAGAAGCTCAAAACAAGAGTCAATAGCAACAGCAAAATAAGCTGTTTAGCATTGGCAGAGAAGATTTGGCAAATTTTTCATGGGCGCAACCCACATACTCAGCTCTGCTGCTCATCCCACAAATGCATGTTCCTTACAAATGTTGCGCCATTTAAAAGGGAAATAAACAGGCTTTCCAACGCTATAAGATTTATTGCGAAGAAGCATTATTACAACCAAGAAATAATCTACCAAACACACATTTCCTTACTTTTTGTGCTAAGTATAGTTGATATATCAAAGACTAACGTTTAGTAGGACGCACTTGTGTGTGAGTAACCATAATTTGTGTCCAGGAGTGAGTGATCACAATTTACAATGCATAGCCCATGGCAGCAGTTCTGCGGTGCTGTGGGAAAAATAAAATAACATATTTTAGACTGGGGAATGGCTTTCACATTACATCGCCTGTGTCAGTGATATAACTTGCCTTAGAATAGATTTCAGGACTTCCAGTATGGCGACCGAGTGAAGCAGACGCACAGAGAGCAGCTCCCGAGCGAGTTCGTAAATCCTTACTATTCACATCAACAGTAAATCTCGAATTTATTCAGTGTTGCAGGGACGGGCTGCAATATAAATTTTAACAGTGTCTGGCAAAAATAAGACCAGCGCCCAGAGAGGAACAACTCCGACCACGGGCCCTACCATACCTCAAGAGCCTAAGCTAACAACGGCTACCGCAGAAGTAGCTAACGCCCCTCTGACCATCGCCGACCTGATAGTTGAACTGGAGAAGAATAGAGCAGTGATTTCTGCCGAAATACAAGCCTCACTGGCTCCTATTCAAGCGACCTTAAATGCGGTTCAAATCAAGGTGGAAGATCTGGGCTCTCGTATGATTACAATGGATACTGCCTCTCCGACCATAGCGACAGGCTAACCAGCATTGAAACACAGCTGAAACAACTCCAAACTGAAAACCTTCATCTTAAACACAAGACAGAATACCTCGAAAATCGCTCTCGTCGGAAAAACGTCAGAGTAGTTGGACTACCCGAAGGTGACGAGAGACGTTCGGCCACAGATGATTTTATGTCTTGTGGTGACCCACATCTATATATCGAGAGACATTCGCCTAAGAGGACGGTGTACCTTTAAGGGAAGAGGCGAGGGGTCAAATAATGCACTTCCGCTTCCGGTTCACAGTCAGTTCAGTGTCGTTGTCGAATGTATGACATGCTAAGTTGGAGCTAGTAAACTACCTCGACTACGTCTACTCTCACGTCTCCTGTCTCGTTTTCTAACTCCACATTGGTGACCCCGACGTGATCGAACTACTAATACGAGTATGTCTGACAACATGGCTATTGCTAACGCTAGCATTTACACCGCTACTGTGAAGCTACCCGACTTTTGGCAGCATAATCCACGGCCGTGGTTTCAACATGTGGAAGCCCAGTTCCAGCTGAGAGGGATAACGCAGGATGCAACGCAGTACTTCCACGTAGTGGCGGCGTTAGACGCATCGACAACGGCGCGAGCAATGACACTGTTGGAAGCTCCGCCAGCTGCTGGCAAGTACAATGCTATAAAGACATTCCTCCTGAAACTATTTGAACTGTCGGAGCTGGAGAAGGCAGACCGTTTACTGTCCCTGAATGGCCTCGGCGACGGCAAACCGTCTGGGTTAATGGAAAAAATGCTGTCTGTGCTGGGATCGGCTGATCCGGCCTTTCTTTTCAAACACATTTTTCTGAGGCAGCTCCCCGCACCTGTACGCACAGCACTGGCCAGTTCTCCTCTCGCCGCCTCCAAGGACTACCGTTCTCTGGCTGCTGAAGCAGACAAGGTTTTCCTGGCCAACCGGCAACAGTTTGTGCATGCCCTGCTACCCCACCAGACCGCCCCACCACCACCTGTGTACGACTATATGGACACCGCGGCTGCGGTGACAGCCCGCCGCCAACCTGACGACGGGCTCTGTTATTACCATGCCAGGTTTGGGGCAAAAGCAAAACAGTGTCGCAAACCCTGCAGTTACAGGGTTCAGGGAAACACCAAGGCCGGCGCTCGTTAACGGCTATGGGCGCCGGCCGTGACTGCAAGCTGTTGTTCATCAGAGACTCCTTGTCGGGCCGGCGGCTGCTGGTTGACTCTGGCGCTCAACGCAGCATACTACCAGCAAAGCTGTGGACACGATGACCGACAGTCACGGCCCCCAGATGGACGCCGCCAACGGCACGTCCATTCGGACGTACGGTATCGGACATGTGGACGTGTGTTTTGGCGGCCGACGTTTCGGCTGGGACTTTGTGATGGCTGCTGTATCCACCCCGCTCCTAGGTGCGGATTTCCTCTGTGCTTTCAACCTGCTGGTGGATGTTAAAAACTGTCGCGTGATTGATGCCGTCTCTTTTGCGTCATACCCCTGCACGCTTGGGGGGGCTGGAGCGCTGTGCCTCGCTAACACACTCTCCACCGGGGATCCATACCAACGCCTGCTCGCAAATTTCCCCGAGCTCACCACACCCACCTTCTCCTCGGCGGTGACCAAGCACGGCGTGGAACATCATATCACCACAGTGGGCCCCCCAGTTTACGCCCGGGCCCGACGCCTCGACTCGGCCAAGCTCACAATAGCCAGGGAGGAGTTTTCGACTATGGAGCGCCTCGGCATTGTCCGCCGTTCTGACAGCCCATGGGCTTCCCCTCTTCACATGGTTACTAAGGCCGACGGGGGTTGGCGCCCGTGCGGGGACTACCGTCGCCTAAACAATGCCACGACCCCCGACCGGTACCCCATACCGCACATACAAGATTTCTCTACCCACCTGGCGGGCGCTGCCATCTATTCCAAAATCGACTTAGTGCGGGGGTATCACCAAGTGCCGGTCCACCCACTGGATGTCCCAAAAACGGCTGTCATCACACCCTTTGGGCTCTTTGAGTTTTTACGTATGCCTTTCGGCCTTAAAGGGGCGGCGCAGACGTTTCAGCGCCTTATGGATTCTGTGCTCCGCGACATGCCATTTTTGTTTGTGTACTTAGACGACATCCTCGTGGCCAGCGCGTCGGCGGAGGAACACATGACGCACCTCAGACAGCTGTTCGACAGGCTCAGCGAACACGGCCTCATCATCAACCCAGCTAAGTGTCAGTTCGGGGAGTCGTCCATCACCTTCCTCGGGCACCACATCACTCCACAGGGGGCCGTTCCCCTCCCTGCCAGGGTTGAGGCTGTCACCATGTTCCCCCGCCCCCGCACTGTACAGTCGCTGCAGGAATTCCTGGGCATGGTGAACTTTTATAACCGTTTCCTACCCCGTGCCGCCCACATCATGCGTCCCCTGTATGAGGCCCTGCGGGGTAAGAAGTCTAAGGACGAGCTGGACTGGTCTTCGGGGATGGACGAGGCTTTTGTGGCCGCCAAGACCGCGCTGGCCAACGCTGCGCTGCTAGCTCACCCGTCGCCTGCCGCCCCCATAGCCCTTACAACGGATGCCTCCGACTACGCCGTGGGGGCCGTGTGTGAGCAGTGGGGGGGGGGGGGGGGCTGGCAGCCGTTGGCGTTCTTCAGTAAACAACTCCGTGAGAGCGAGCGCAAATACAGCACCTTTGATAGGGAACTACTGGGTCTCTTCCTCGCAACCAGACACTTTAGGTTCCTATTGGAGGGCCGACAGTTCGCCGCTTTCGTGGACCACAAACCGCTGACGTTCTGTATGGCCAAAACCTCAGAACCGTGGTCTGGGCGTCAGCAGCGCCATCTCGCGGCGGTTTCCGAGTTTACCACGGACATACAACACGTGTCGGGCAAGGATAACTTCGTCGCCGACTGCCTTTCACGGGCGGTTGTTAACGCCGTTCACTTGGGACTCGACTACGCCGCTATGGCAGCGGACCAAGCCAAGGACGCGACCGTTCAAGACTACCGGTCGACCCCTACGGCGCTACGGCTGGAGGACGTGACGTTCGACGCGGCCAACACCACCCTCCTCTGTGACATCTCCACCGGTCAACCGCGCCCCCTGGTGCCTACTTCCTGGCGGCGCCGAGTTTTCGACACCGTCCACGGCCTTTCCCACCCGGGAGTGAAGGCCTCGACCAAGCTGGTGAGCGTCAAGTTCGTTTGGCCTGGGCTCCGTAAGGATGTTAGAGCCTGGGCCGGCTCGTGTGTGGCGTGCCAACGCGCCAAGGTGCACCGCCATACCAAGGCCCCTTTGGCGCCGTTTGTGGTTCCAGAGAGGCGGTTTGACCACATCAATGTTGACCTGGTGGGTCCCCTGCCCCCCTCCCGTGGTTATACGTTCCTCCTCACTATTGTGGACAGGGCCACCAGGTGGCCAGAGGCTATTCCCTTGTCCTCCACGACGGCAGCAGAGGTAGCACAGGCGTTCATCGGCTGCTGGGTGGCCCGTTTCGGCACGCCTGGTGACATCACGAGCGACCGGGGCTCCCAGTTTACCTCGGAGCTCTGGACGGCGGTCGCTGAGCACCTGGGGGTGAAGATCCACCGCACTACGGCGTACAACCCGCAGAGCAACGGACTTTGTGAGCGGTTCCATCGGGACATGAAAGCCGCTCTGCGGGCAAGCCTCACTGGCTGCGACTGGATGGACCGGCTCCCGTGGGTCATGCTCGGCCTGCGTTCGGCCCCGAAGGAAGACCTCCAGACCTCCTCCGCTGAGCTGGTGTATGGCCAGCCCCTGCGGGTTCCAGGGGAGTTTCTTCCGGATGCTACGGCTCCCTGGTCGGCCGCCTCTCACCTCAGTGCGTCCCGGAGCGCTGCCGGTGCCTTCGCTCCCGTTCCGATGTCTCAACACTGCCTCCCCAGGTCCTACGTCACCAAGGATCTGCCATCGGCGAGGTACATCTTCATTAGGCACGACAGCCATCGGTCCCCGCTGCAGCCCCCATACGACGGGCCCTTCCGCGTCCTGGAGGCGGGGGATAAGAACTTTGTGGTGGACATGGGGGGCAGGCCGGAGCGGGTCGCTATAGACCGTCTCGAGCCCGCTCACTTGGACATTGGGGAGCCAATGCAATTGGCCCTACCCCCGCGGCGGGGGCGCCCTCCTAGGTCGGCCCCGGCACCTGCCTCTGTTCCTGCTTCTGCCCCGCCTATGGCCCGGGTTTCGGCCCCATCTGTTTCCCCTCCTGTGAAGCACAGCCGTTATGGCCGCAGGGTCCGCCCCCCGACTCATCACCTGTTTTCCCCGTGACTTTGCACTATGTCATTGACTGTTCTGTTGTAGAGTCTATTTTTATGTTCATGACTTGCACTTTTGCTGTTTTGCATTGTTTTGTGTAGGTGAATTCTGGGGGGGCCTGTGTGGTGACCCACATCTATATATCGAGAGACATTCACCTAAGAGGACGGTGTACCTTTAAGGGAAGAGGCGAGGGGTCAAATAATGCACTTCCGCTTCCGGTTCACAGTCAGTTCAGTGTCGTTGTCGAATGTATGACATGCTAAGTTGGAGCTAGTAAACTACCTCGACTACGTCTACTCTCACGTCTCCTGTCTCGTTGTTTTCTAACTCCACAGTCTACATTTTTCCTTGACATATTGCGAGACGAGTCGTTCAGCTCACCACCAGAGCTTGAAATGGCACACAGCACGTTGAGAGCGAAACCAGGGGCAGGAGAACAGCCCCGACCCATGATCATTCGCTTTCTACGCTACCAACGGAGGGACCAGGTGCTCGCCCTGGCGAGAAAACGAGGGCAACTTGTATATCAGGGTCAAAGGATCTTTATTGTTCCAGACATGAGCAGCGAGCTGGCCAAGAAGCGCGCCACATTCCTCACAATCAAGTCCAAACTCTACGAGAGAGGTGTTAAGTTCTCCCCACCATCCAGCTGTACTTACACTAACACACCAGGGCGTGGCGCAAAAGTTTCACACTGCAGAAGAGGCTGAAATGTTCTACAACCAGCACCTGGCGAACTGATCTGAGTAAACAAGCTGGCAATGTACACGGCTCCTGAAATACTGCTGAGGCTTTCCTATTCGGTCCGGGCCAGGCACCAGTTATATACACAGTGAAATACTCCCAGGTGTCACGGTGGGCGGCTGATTTGGCTACCGTGCACCTCGGCCCTTTTTTTGAAATGTGATTATTTCAACCCAACTAAAGTTCCTCGTTATAACACTAACGTTTGATTGGATTTGGATTGTGGACCTCTGCCACTGGAATATGGACATGTGGACTAAACATTAATTCCGGACACTACAATTGGACGTTTTCCACCACTGCCGCGATCGCCATGATATCGGCTTCCTCAAACCAAGTACACAAAAAACGGAGTCTCTTCGGACAACTAAGCCACCCACTGAACACGGAAGTCTACTTCGGACTTTTCTTTTTTTTCAAACTGCAGTCATCTCAAAATCAGAACCTGCTTCTTAAACGGCTTTGACCCTTCAAGGTAATGGTGTGGAGTTTGTGTGTGTTTGCGTGTGCGATTAAGCGTGTGCATACGTGTATGTGTGCGCGTGTGTGTATATAGTTGCATGTGCATATGTATGTATGGGTATGTAGATGTGGACGTGCACACATAGTCACCCTTTGCAGACACGTCACAATTATCACGTGACGAGGGAGACTGCGCCATGACGGATGGCAGTAAGTGATAGACCGGGAAATTCAAAAGCGAACAACAAAAACAAACAAAATATTGCGACAGATGAGTAGCTATTATAGTTTAAATTTAAGTGGTGGCTACCAATAGTCAGAGTAATGTTGTGGAGTTGTCCTGTGAAGTGAGTCACCTTGTAGGACGGCACAAAGAGAGATCTATGGAGAAGCTAGTGATAGCAGGGTTAGCTACCGACCCATACCTTCTTCCTACCGATGTGTTCACGGATCTAGCAAAACCGTCCAGTCTGCCCGAGTTCAGTCCACACGATCTGTACCACTATGTTACCAACGGAGTGTCCCCATACACAGGTGCTGACCTAAAAGCATACTTACCAGCATGCTTACCAGTTCTTTGTAGCTGGTTGGGTTACAGAATCGCGGTGCTACGCTCACAGCAGGGAGATGTACCTCATAATGGCAAAGGTAAGACATAGTTAGCCAGCTGTGTATGTTTTTAACCTGTTTCCCCTAGGATGCCATCAAAACTCAAATCGACTGTAACCAAAAGCAGCTCATACTTTCCTTGCCATTTCATAGTAGGTTACACAGTCTTGCCATCTAGCTAGCATTTGGGTCATTCCATAGAACGTGTTAAGTTTGAGTCCACAATATTCAAAGGGGACAAGGAGGCATAATAAAACTGTCAGTAATGTTTTCAGTGTCTGAAGCCACTGATTCAAGTGTACTGGTTAGCATGAAGCAAAATACAATTAAATAATAAATACACAATTTGTATATTTTTAGCTGTTTTTGTTAAATTACAATCATTTTGTCATGTCCACTCTGACCATTTCTCATATTCATGTAAGGTAACACTTAAAAAATATCACATAAATCTCAGACTTTTATTGTTCTTATGAGCAAAAATACTTCCCTCTTCATATGAAATGTGTTAATTAAATTAAAAATGCATAATTTTTGGTTAAAATATTTATTTATTTATTTATTTATTTATTATCAAGTCAATGCAAAGTGGGAAATCCCCGGGACTGGACTGCTATCCTGCGGAATTTTATCAGAAGTTTTCCAATCAGTTGGCACCTTTGCTTTTGGAGATGTTCGAGGACTCTCTCTAAAAAGGCACACTACCACCAACACTTACCCAAGCCTCTATTTCACTGATCCTTAAAAAGGACAAAGATCCCAATTTATGCCCTTCTTATTGACCTATTTCGCTTCTTAATGTTGACGAAAAGTTACCTGCTAAAGTCCTTGCAGCTAGAATCGAGACTATTTTGCCCTCTATAATTTCAATTGACCAAACAGGCTTTATTAAAAACCGTCACTCCTTCGCAAACACACGTAGACTTC
The DNA here is from genome assembly GCA_022114975.2 of Lampris megalopsis. Classification (NCBI taxonomy): domain Eukaryota; kingdom Metazoa; phylum Chordata; class Actinopteri; order Lampriformes; family Lampridae; genus Lampris; species Lampris megalopsis. The sequence goes on from JAJHIY020000425.1 coordinate 6,278,489, forward strand.
TTAACATCATTCACTCCCCAGCCCCTCTGTCTAATCCTGAGGTGGTTATATCTCTCGATGCAGAAAAAGCTTTTGATCGAGTTGAGTGGCGCTATCTGTTCTTCACATTAAAGCAATTTGGGTTCGGAGAGAAATTCACATCCTGGATACGCTTACTGTATGCTTCCCCACAGGCTTGCGTATGTACCAGCAATCAGCGATCACAATTCTTTCCCCTCTCACATGGGACACGTTAAGGATGCCCGATTTCCCCCCTCCTTTTTGCCATTGTTATGGAACCTTTATCAATTGCTCTTAAGACTGATAAGTTGTTTTCAGGTATCAAAAGATGTGATGCCGAGCACAAAGTATCCTCATATGCAGATGACCTACTCCTTTACGTTTCCGATCCAATAAGTTCCATTCCGCATATTTTAGCCACTCTCCAATCCTTTAGTAACTTCTCTGGGTACAAACTAAGTATACAGAAAAGTGAATGATTTTCTATTAATCAATTGGCCCAGGAAATACCCCAGTCTAATATTCCTTTCAGATTATCTAGCACCAGGCGTAAATACTTAGGAATAAATATTACAACTTCCATCCACTCTCTATGTGAGGAAAATCTTACGGCTCTAACAGCAAAGGTGAAAACTGACCTGCAGAGATGGAACAGCCTACCTCTCTCCCTAGCAGGTAGAGTACAATCCATAAAAATGAACGTGCTCTCCAGATACTTATACTTATTTCAATGCCTACCTATTGTTTTACTTAAACATTTCTTTCGTCAATTGGATTCAATAATTTCACATTTTATATGGGGGGGTAAAATCCCACGAATTTGTAAATCTTTGCTCCAGAGAGGGCGGTTACAGGGGGGACTCGGTCTACCAAATTTTCAATTATATTACTGGGCTGCTAACATGCATAAATTGCACTCTGGATTTCAGACACTGATGATAATTGGATTCAGTTAGAAGCTAACTCCTGTCATTCTTGATCCCTAAAAGCATTGGTGCGTAACAGTCTTCCATTTAAGCCTAAACAGCACTCCTCTAACCCCATAGTAATTACCACTTTGAAAATCTGGCAACAAATTAGGCAACAGTTCAGCTGGACTTATCTGTCCCTAGCTACACCTATCTGCAACAATCAACTCTTTCAACAGCCAAGATTGATTCGAAATTTGCCGTCTGGCGCAGACAAGGCCTATCCTGCCTGGGTGATCTTTATGCTGATGGCCTGTTTGCTAGCTTTGCACAATTACGTTCCACATTCAAACTTGAACATTCTGATCTGTTTAGGTATTTTCAAATTCGCAACTTTGCCAAATCCAGCACCCCAGCATTTCCGCAGGCTCCGCCGACCTTGGGCATTGACCATCTTCTTGCAGTTACTGACTTGTCAAAAGGCCATATTTGGGAGACTGAACTAGATATCACTCTGTCCGATGATTGGTGGGACACTGCAATACGTGTAATACACTCATCCTCCTCTTGTGCGAGGCTTAGTCTCATTCAATTCAAAGTCCTTTATAGGATACATTTTAGCAACGCAGAATTATCAAAAATTTACCCAAACCTTTCTGATTTTTCTGACAGATGCTCTCAAGCACCAGCAGACTTGACTCATATGTTCTGGTCATGCCCGAGTTTGACGGAATACTGGAGCTCTTTCTTTAACCTTATATCGGAGCTTTTGGAATTGAATCTGGACCCATCGCCTCAAATTGCTATCTTTGGTGTCCCTGAGGAGGGAGTTAAAATGACTGCTAAACAAATTAATGAAATCTCCTTTGCCTCTTTAATTGCCTGTCGCCGTATTCTCCTCCTATGGAAAAATCGCTTTCCCCCCTCAAACATGTCCTGGCCACAGGACTTAAAGTAATTTCTGAAATTGGAAAAGATCGAATTTGCTGTCCGGGGCTCGGTTGAAAAAAATTACAAACACTGGCAGCCTCTTATCTCTCACTTTGAAACGATGCGCTCTATCCCATTGGACTAGAGCAGTGGATATGTGATTTGGTTTAGACAACGGTGTACTCTTCTGAGATATGCATTTGCATGCATATACATATAATGTATATATAGGTACATTGGGCATGCATTTATGTTGGTGGGTATGCGTGCAAATATAACAATGTGCAGGTGCATACACCTTGGACTGTGGCCTCGTGGGGTGCAGGCGGCGTTTGGGGCCAGATCGTCATGTTGATTTGGTGTCTTACCAATTGTCCATACCTTTTTTTTTTGTTATGTATGTTTTATGTACAGTGCATCCGGAAAGTATTCACACCCCTTCACTTTCCCACATTTTGTTATGTAACAGCTGTATTCCAAAATGGATTAAATTCCTTTTATTTTCTCATCAATCTACATACAATACCCCATAACGGCAAAGCAAAAAAGGTTTTGTAGAAATATTTGCAAATTTATTAAAAATAAAAAACTGAAATATTGCATGTACATAGTAAGTATTCACACCCTTTACTCGGTACTTGGTTGAGGCACCCTTGGCAGCGATTACAGCCTCAAGTCTTCTTGGATATGAAGCTACAAGCTTGGCACACCTATATTTGGGATATTTCTCCCATTATTCTCTGCAGATCCTCTCGAGCTCTGTAAGGTTAGATGGGGAGCGTCGCTGCTCAGCTATTTTCAGGTCTTTCCAGAGATGTTCAATGGGGTTCAAGTCTGGGCTCTGGCTGGGCCACTCAAGGACATTCACAGACTTGTCCCGAAGCCACTCCTTCGTTGTCTTGGCTGTGTGCTTAGGGTCGTTGTCGTGTTGAAAGGTAAACCTTAGCCCCAGTCTGAGGTCCTGAGCGCTCTGGAGCAGGTTTTCATCAAGGATCTCTCTGTACTTTGTTCCATTCATCTTTCCCTCGATTCCGACTAGTCTCCCGCTTCCTGCCGCTGAAAAACATCGCCACAGCATGATGCTGCCACCACCATGCTTCACTGTAGGGATGGTATTAGCAAGGTGATGAGAGGTGCCCGGTTTCCTCCAGACGTGACGTTTGGCATTCAGGCCAAAGAGTTCAATCTTGGTTTCATCAGACCAGAGAATGTTGTTTCTCATGGTCTGAGAGTCCTTTAGGTACTTTCTGGCAAACTCCAAGCGGGCTGTCATGTGCCTTTTACTGAGCAGAGGCTTTCGTCTGGCCACTCTACCATAAAGGCCTGATTGGTGGAGTGCTGCAGAGATGGTTGTCCTTCTGGAAGGTTCTCCCATCTCCACAGAGGAAAAGCTGGAGCTCTGTCAGAGTGACCACCGGGTTCTTGGTCACCTCCCTGACCAAGGCCCTTCTCCCCCGATTGCTCAGTTTGGCTGGCGGCCACCTCTGGGAAGAGTCCTGGTGGATCCAAACTTCTTCCATTTACGAATGATGGAGACCACTGCGCTCTTCGGGACCTTCAAAGCTGTAGAAATTTTTTTGTACCCTTCCCCAGATCTGTAACTCGATACAATCCTGTCTCGGAGGTCCACGGACAATTACTTTGACTTCATGGCTTGGTTTCTGCTCTGACATGCACTGTCAACAGTGGGACCTTATATAGAAAGGTGTGTGCCTTTCCAAATCATGTCCAATCAATTGAATTTACTACGGGTGGAATCCAATCAAGATGTAGAAACATCTCAAAGATGATCAGTGGAAACAGGATGAACCTGAGCTCAATTTTGAGTGTCATAGCAAAGGGTGTGAATACTTATGTACATGCAATATTCCAGTTTTTTATTTTTAATACATTTGCAAAAATTTCTACAAAACCTTTTTTACTTTGTCATTATGGGGTATTGTCTGTAGATTGATGAGGAAAAAAAAGGAATTTAATCCATTTTGGAATAAGGCTGTAACATAACAAAATTTAGGGAAAGTGGAGGGGTGTGAATACTTCCCGGATGCACTGTATATACAAGTATTTTGTACTTTGTCTTTGCTTATTTAATTCACTCATTTATTAATATTATTATTATTATTATTGCTGTTGTTGTGGTTGTTTTTGATGTTAGCTATTATGGGGGAGAGAATGGTTATCGATTTCTTCTCCTTTTATATTCCTTATATATTCCTTTTTTCTTTGTATTGTGTGCTTTTGTTGAGATGCAGGGGTTGGGTGGAGTGGAAGGGTGGGTGGGAAAAGAAAATATGAAAAATGGTGACCTGTATTCCCAGTATTGTTTGTTGTTTGCTCGTGTTTCACCAATAGAAAATATAAAAAAAAGAAAAAAAAGAATAGATTTTATTTAATGTGCTTTTGAGGGTCAAAGTAAGTAAGTAAATAAGACTTTATTTATGTAACACCTTTTAAAACAAAGTTATAAAGTGCTGCACAAGATACAGATATAGAACAATAAACAAAATATATATACAGTTATATACAGAAAAGTATAAATTACGGCCCCATTACAGAGAAGGCAAGTCGGTAGAGATGTTTTTTTTCAAGGAAAACAAATTGAACTGAACAATTACATTTGAAAGACTGATATTTTTTACATTTTAACATCCCCAAATCCCATTTACCCACATCCTGCCCCCCTCTATCTACTCCTACCCCTTCCCGCAGGCCCCTTCTCGGAACAGAATTAAACCACATTACAATAGGTTAAATATAAACATGAAAAAGGAAACGAAAAGAAAAAAATAAATTCGATAAAAAATACAAAATAAATAACAAAATAAAGAAGCGAGTAAATAAATGAAAGAATAACTACTGTACTTGCATCTGAGCCATTTTAATGGCCTTGTTGGGTTTTATGAGGTTGGGTAACTGCTGGCTGTGTATGTGATGGGCAAGCCGCAAGGTACTCACTCACCCCAGGCCGGGCCCAATTTCTATGGCGCCACCTCGCCAGGAGGGAGGCAATCAACATATTCAATCAATGGCTTCCAGTGAGAGCAAAAGCTATCAGAGGAGACCCTCAGTGTAAACTTTATTTTTTCCAGTTTAAGCATAAACAAAATGTCCCGTAGCCACGCTTTAATAGAGGGTGGCTGAGAGGATTTCCAAAGGATGAGGATTTTTCTATGCGCGATTAAAGAAGCAAAGGCAATAACATTAGATTGGATAGTCGTTGTAGTGATTTCATCTGGGGGTTAGAGTTAGGGTTAGGGTTAGGGTTAATACAAGGTTTCACTTCTGAGAAAAACTTATTAAGACAAATAAGGAGAACCTCAGTTTTGTCTGAATTGAGCTGACAGAAATTGAGTGACAGCCATTCCTTAATAGCAGCTAGGCAGTCATGAAGGGTGTCAATTTTACCCATGTCATTTGGCTTAATTGATAAATACAGCTGCATGTCATCAGTGTAGTAGTGGTGATGCAATTGAACTGGCTAAACAGATTGGCTAGAGGTAACGTGAATTTTGATGGGACCTAGGATTGAACCCTGTGGAACTCCACAGAGTATATGGGCAGTTGAGGACATAACGTTGTACATGACTACTTGAAACTTCCTGTTAGACAGATAGGACGAGAGCCAACTGAGAGCAGAGCCTGAGTTACCAACACACTTATTTAAACGTTCAGCCAAGACAGAGTGATCAATAGTATCAAAAGCAGCAGTTAAGCAGGACCAGAATAGAGTGTTCACCATTGTCAGCTCGCAAGAGGATGTCATTTGTCACTCTTAGTAGTGCTGTTTCTGTACTATGTTGGTGGTGAAAGCTGGATTGGAATTTATTGAAAATATTGTGTCCTTCAATGACCTCAATGAGTTGCTGTGCAACGTTTTTTTTTCTAGAATTTTGGCGATGAATGATAGTTTCAAAATATGTCTTTAGTTATTTGGTAGGGTGGATAAAGGACAGAGTATTTTTTTTTTTTTAAATAGGCTGGATGCTCACCATCTTAAAACCATCAGGAAAACAGCCAGATGGGAGAGAAAGACCAATAATGGAGAGCAAGTTAGGTCCCAGGGTAGGCAGAAGTTTCATGTCATGTCATGTCATGTCATGTCATTTGAATGCTGGGCTGCCAGCATGCCTTGTAATTGTCAATGTGGGAAAGAGCTGGTCATAAATGAAAGTAAATGCAGTATGGTACATGTAAACATATATATCTCACATGTACATTTGATGTGCTGGTAAGTTGAATAAAGAACACTGATAGTTTGGTTTAAAGGATTAGTCTGTGTCTTTAAACCCCCCCACACACACACACACTGCCAACCACCTAGAAGTGAGCTGATTAATTCCATAAAAGGCACTGTCAAATGAAGTGCGCAAAGGTAATCTTATCAGTTTTGACAACAGCTACTGATGATCTTGTTGCCGATATACTTCGTGTTTTTTGCGAATTTGGTAGGATTGTCTGCATTTTTTTTTTTTTACATTTTTTTACCAGTGCTCCCAAACGGACTAAATTACTGGATGAATTTTGCGAGAGACGCTGCCACGAGTCTCTCAAGTGAGGTGGAATTTAAAGTCCAGGTTGATGTGTACATTTTTCTTCTTGAATTGAAGGAGGTGCGCTGATAATATTGTAATGACCACGGATGACTAGACTCACTAGCACTTACCTAATGGGTCGGGCCCTTTAGTCGACTGGTTAACGTAGTCGCCCGTGGTGCGGGAGACCCGGGTTCGCGTCCCGACTGCGGCGGTTCCTGGCTGCCCCTGGATTCGCTACATTGGTGTCAGAAGTGGGATGGTGAGACCGTAAGGCCATCGGAAACGCGTGCGCCCAGAGGCGTGAGGCGTGAGGGAGCTGATATGCTGAAGCTGGGGGACGCGCTTCCCGAAGGAGGGGGGTAGTGTAACAACCACGGATGAATCAACTGATGGGTCGGTCCCTTTAGTCGACTGGTTAACGTTTTCGCCCGTGGTGCGGGTTCGCGTCCTGGCTGCGGCGGTTCTTGGACTGCCCCCTGAATTGGTGTCAGAAGTGGAATGGTGAGAATGAGGCCATCGGAAGTGCGTGCGCCCAGAGGCTTGAGGGAGTTGGTGTGCTGAAGCTCGGGGACACGCTTCCCGAAGGAGGGGGGTAGTGTAACGACATGGATGACTAGACTCGTTAGCCCTTGGCTAATGGGTCGGGCCCTTTAGTCGACTGGTTAACATAGTCGCCTGTGGTGCAGGGGACCCGGGTTCGTGTCCCGACTTGCGGCCGTTCCCGGCTTCCCCCTGAATTCGCTACAATATTATGGCTGTACTTTACTGAATTTGTTGAAGATGCGCGAGTGACTAGTGAACACTACATCAGCTTTGGAAACTTGTTTTTTTTATATCTCTGCCAGGCAGTATGAGTTTGGTCACGTGTCATGTGTGTGTCTCCATGGATAATCTCATAAGCTACTGGACCTATCAGCCTACATTTTTGTGCAGTTATGACTGTATGATCGAGAACCACCTGTGATTGCGGTGATTAAATATGCTTGGAAAAAAATTTTTCTCGCCATCGTCGCTCCATCTCATTATTCACTCTCTAGCTCGGTCGACCAATGCTGCTCTCCGTTGCTGCACGCATGTGCACGGTTGATTTAGATCGGTCAGCGACAGTGTCCATATGTATTCGGGTATGAGTCTTAAAAGTAAACGTCAGTCGTATTTCACAGATCGGCAAATAATTTACCATTGTTCTCAGCACAGGAGAACTGGAGGAAGACTGGATGAACCAAAAACAATTCGCTTTATTCACCTCGCCGTCATGTTTGTTTAACTGACATCATGAGAGGGGTTAGACATGGAGGTGCCATGACGCCAATGTTAAAACTCCGCTATGAAGACACATTTCCAAGAGTAGGAGTAATCACAGTTACAGCAGGAAACCACGTCAGTAGCAACAACAAAACATTTCCCATGGCTGAGCTATGTTTTCTTTCTGTTGTTTTATTAATTTAGAATGAATAAATTCAATTCAATTTCATTGTCATTAAAAAAAATGTGCAGGCACATGTTAAAAATGGAATGAGGGCTGTGGCTTCACCAAACAGTGCAAGACAGACACCGACAAACACAGCAAACACAATATAAGATATACACACATGAAGACCAAAAGCTAAAAATAAGTTAAAAAAAAAGAGCTGGAGTACAAAATATTTAAAAATATCTACAGACATTCAGTGGGTAGCCAGGTTCAGGTGGGCAACAGCGTGTGGAAAGAAGCTGTTTTTGAGCCTGGTAGTGCGGGCTCTGAGGCTCCTGTAGCGCCTCCCAGAGCGCAGGGGGGAGAACAGTCCATGGTTGGGGTGGGTGGGATCTCTGCTGATGCTCAGACCCCTTCGAAGGCAGCGTTTGTGATAAATGTCTTTTATGGCTGGGAGCTGGGTACGGGTGATATGCTGGGCCGCCTCGACGATCCGCTGCAGAGCTTACTGGACTACTGAGGTGCAGTTGCCATACCAAACTGAGATGCAGCTGGTCAGGATGCTCTCTATGGTGCAGTCGTAGAAGTTGGTGAGAATGTTGGGGGATAGACGGGCGCTCCTCAGGAAATGCAGGCGTTGTTGGGCCTTTTTCACAAGGGCCTGGGTGTTTAATGTCCAGGAAAGTTCCTCGCTGATGTAGACTCCAAGGAATTTAAAGCTGGAAACACACTCCACTTCCACCTCATTGATGTGTATGGGGGAGTGGCTGCAGCTTCTAGACCTCCTGAAGTCCACAATCAGCTCCTTTGTCTTCTGCACATTAAGGACAAGATTGTTGGTAGTACACCATGATGTGAGATGCTCAATCTCGTGTCTGTAGGCCATCTTGTCATTGTTGGTGATACGGCCAATGACTGTGGTGTCATCTGCAAACTTAACTATAACATTTGAAGGGTGAGTTGGCAGGCAGTCGTGGGTAAAGAGGGAGAAAAGGAGGGGGCTGAGAACACAGCCTTGAGGGGCACCTGTGCTGAGGGTCAGGGTGGAGGAGGTGTGGTCACCTAACCTAACAGACTGAGGTCTGTTGGTCAGGAAGTCCAGGATCCAGCTACAGAGGGAGGGGTTGAGGCCAAGGGAGAGGAGTTTGGTGGTTAGTTTGGCGGAGATGATGGTGTTGAAGGCAGAGCTGTAATCTATAAACAGCATCCGGATGTATGTGTTGTTAAGTTCAAGGTGGGTCAGAGCAACGTGCAGGGCAGTGACAATGGCATCCTCAGTAGACCTTTTGGGATGGTAGGCGAACTGATGTGGGTCGAATGTGGGGGGGGATAATGTTTTTGATGTGAGCCAGAACCAGTCTCTCAAAGCACTTCATGGGAATGGGGGTGAGTGCTATGGGTCGGTAGTCATTCAGACATGTGGATGTTGGTTTCTTGGAGACAGGAATGATGGAGGTGGTCTTAAAGCATACCGCCACTTTAGATTGGGACAGTGAGAGGTTAAATACAGGTGTGAAGACCTCAGCCAGCTGGTCGGCACATTCCCGGTAGACCCAACCCCTTATGCCGTCTGGTCCGGCAGCCTTCCGTGTGTTCACTCTGCACAGTGATTCTCTGACCTCTGCGACTGATAGAGTGAGCACCTGGTTTTCTGGGTGGCTGGGGATTTTTGTGGCTGGGTCAGTATTGTCCTTGTCGAAGCGGGCATAGAAATGATTTAGCTTGTCTGGCAGGGAGGCGTCATGGACAGCGGGACCGCGATTAGAGCTTTTGTAGTCTGTGATAGACTGAATGCCTTGCCACATTCGCCGGGGATCAGAGTTATTGTGAAAGTGGTCCTCCATTCGTAGGGAATATTTATGTTTGGCTGTTCTGATGCCCTTTTTGAGGTTGGATCTGGCTGCGCTGTAGGCCTCACAGTTACCTGACTTGAATGCTGCATCCCGGACTTTCAGTAGCTGCCGGACCTCACTGGTCATCCAGGGTCTCTGGTTTGGAAAGGTGCGGACTGATTTTTTTGTTGTGACACTCTCAGTGCAAAAGTTAATGTAGGCTAGTATGGCAGATGTCTGTTCATTAATGTCTATATGGGAGCCATGGGTAGCTGCATGTGCAAAAATACTCCAGTCTGTGTTTTCAAAACAGTCCTGGAGTTCAGAGACTGCTCCTTCTGGCCGGACAGTGATTGTCTTTACTGCTGGCTTGACCCGTTTTATTAGGGGTTTGTAGGCTGGGACCAGGAATAGGCAGAGGTGGTCAGAATGCCCCAGATGAGGGCAGGGAGTAGCTTTGTATGAGTCCTTGATGTTTGTATAGAGATGGTCCAGGGTGTTTTGTCCCCTAGTGGGACAGGAGACATGCTGATGGAATTTGGGCAATACAGCCCTGAGGTTAGCCTGATTAAAGTCACCACCTATGATAAAGGCATTGTCCGGGTGTTTGGTCTGTTGTCTGCTGATGGCACATTTTAGCTGCTTAAGTGCTACCTTAGCATGTGGGGGGATGTATACAGCGGCGATGGTAATGGCCGTTAGCTCCCTGGGCAGGTAAAAAGGCCTGCACTGAATAAGGCGCTCGAGATCAGCAGAGCAGTGCCTTTCGGCGATCTTTATATTGTTGCACCAAGAGTTATTGACATAAATACTCAAACCTCCTCTGCGGATCTTGCTGGAGTCCGCTGTCCTGTCGGCACGGAAGGCTATGCGACCCGCTAGCTCGACTGCCGAGTCGCTATGTTGCTGTTGAGCCAAGTCTCCGTAAACATCAGCAGACAGCAGTTCTGCAGCCTTTTCTGAGAGGACAGCCTGATTTTTATCTCGTCCATTTTTGATAGCTAACGACTGGAAATTAGCCGTGAAGATGCTGGGGAGGGACACTTTGAAGGGAGCGCTACTTAGCTTAGCATGTAGCCTGCCTCGTTTCCCCCTCTTCTGTTTACGTTGCCGACGGGGGCAGCGTTTCCACTGCGAGACCGGTGAGCGGATAATATGGATGGGGAAATTGTCCGTGATGGTGGAGGGAAGTGAGTAATCCGTTCTGAGGTTTAAAAGTTCCTGACGGCTGTAAAAGAGTGCATGACCTACACTTGTAAATAAACTTAAAACTAACGTATGAATAACAAAGAAAACACGACACTTAACAGGGAGCCGCAGTAGCCGCTGCGGCCTGCGCGCCGCCATCTTGGAATATGTGTCATTCGTGTTGTGCCCCCACGCCCATGCCAGTCACAGTTACGTTCCCAGTCCCACTCAGCACGTCACCATTGAGGTTGGGCCGGGCGTCTCCTTCGGCAGCAGGTGTTGGCAATTTCCATCAGGCCAACTGTACCCAATTACCATCTGGGCATCGCTCTACTTAAGGCTGCTGAAGACAGACGTTCGACGCTTGAACGTTGACAACTGTACGGTCAGTCTAGTCTGCTGAAGAGCCTCTTCGCGTTTTCCAAGAACTTAACCAGTTTCTCTTAGTTTGCTTCATTTCCTCTCAGTGCCAATCTACCCTGCTGTCTCCTCGGTTCTCTTCCAGACTCCCTCGCTCCTCGTCCCTAGCGACCATCACGTTTTCCCCGGACCCCCTCCAGCGATCTCCCTCCGCGTCTCTCTTCCTGGACTCCTCCCTTCGGACTTGACTTCCTGGATCTCGGACCGGGACTTCCTCGGACAACCCTTCGCTCTACGGATTCGGACTTTTGTGGCTAGGTTCGCACGCACGTTTACAACGCTCACCCCATTTACATTGCGCACCACACTTAGCTTTACGCACGTTAGGCACTAACTCTGCACACACCCACGTAGTATAACACACACCCCATTTTTTATTCCTTTCAGGCACCCACACACTAGCACAGGTTTAGATAGGGACTTGTTTTATTAATAAAACCCTTATATTTGTTCCTTTGTCTCCGAGTCTCTGCCTCTGGGGTACCCGGCACATTTGGCTGCTCGGAATCGGTTGGGTTCGTAACAGAACGTTCAGGCCATTATGAGCCAAGCCGGGAGGGGCAGGGAACGAACTCTCCCCAGAATTATGTAAGGTAGTGTAGCGCCTCCGGTGCAAACTACAAGTAGCAGTAAAGGCGCTAACATCTAACTAGGTTCGGTGAGGGGGTTTGCCTTGACTAACTCACGAGAGGAGTTGATGTGTAGTTGAACAGTTGTATTGCCTCACAACATCAAAATATACACGACGCTGACTTGTACATAAAAGAATTGAAATAAAACAAAATAGAGCTCTTTAAAGTAAATAAAATAATAAATCAAAGAAAACCTCTGTTACGGGACACTCAGGAAGGACTCAGGCGCAGACACAAAATTTGCTTCCAACTGACTTCGGAGTTTATTACAGGGGGCCAACTAAGGCGAAAACACACATTGGAGGGCCTTGGGCTGGGGAAACTGGACCGGGGGCAGAGAGAGCCGGGCAGAGCAGCGATCTGGAGCAGGTGAAAATCTGGAGAACAGGGACCGGAGGCAGAGCAGGATGACTGCAGTGAAAAGGAGGATGTTAGTCAAACAGCGGGTTCAAAAATACTGACAAAAACAGATTTAGTGAGCCAGGCTGGATGCAGTACACTGACGGATCAAAGGCTACGATCTGGCAGTGCTGGTCTTTCATAGCAGGTTGGCTTGATTAAGGAATGGGTTGAAGCTGGTGAGGCTCTGCTCACCTGTCTCCACTCACACACAAACACAGAGAGACTGACACTCGGGGAGTGGCTCAGGTTAAGCAGCCTTTGAGGTGGAGGCTGTGGAAGGAGGGACAGATGTAACAGTACACCCCCCCCTTTACGGGCGCCAGGTGGCGCCCGACTAGGCCTACCGGGGTGCTGAGCGTGAAACTCTCGGACGAGGAAGCATCCAGGATGTGGCGGCAGGGCACCCAACAGCGCTCCTCAGGGCCATATCCTTCCCAATCCACCAGATATTGCAATCCTCGACCCCTTCTGCGCACATCCAACAGCCGCCGGACAGTATAAGCAGGATGGTCATCAATAATCCGGGATGGAGGGGGAGCTGCTGCTGGGGGGTATAAGGGACTGGAGCGAACAGGTTTGACATGAGACACGTGAAAGGTGGGATGGATACGAAGGGAAGCAGGGCGTTTCAACCGGACTGCAGAGGGATTAATGACACAGTCTATCTCAAATGATCTTAGAAATCGTGGGGAAAGCTTACGGGACTCCACTCTCAGTGGAATGTCCCGGGATGAGAGCCATACCTTCTGGCCAGGGGTGTATATAGGGGCTGGAATACGGCGACGGTTGGCCTGGGTTTGGGCTCTGGTGGAGGATATCAGGAGAGTTGCACGGGCTCTTTTCCAGGCGCGACAGCAACGGCGCAAGTGGTCTTGAACAGAGGGAACTGTAACCTCCTTTTCCTGGGCCGGGAATAATGGAGGTTGATAGCCAAGGCAGCATTCCAAGAGTGACATTCCTGATGAGGGAATTGTGGGCATACTCCACCCATGGCAACTCTGCACTCCAGTGGGATGGGTTAGCAGAAACCATACACCATAATGCCGCCTCCAGCTCCTGGTTTGCCTGCTCGGTATGGCCATTAGTCTGGGGATGACAACCAGACGAGAGACTGACAGTGGCACCAAGAGCAGAACAGAAAGATTTCCAAACCTGTGAAATGAACTGGGGTCCTTGGTCGGACACTATATCAGAGGGTATGCCATGTAACCGGAACACCTGATTAACCAGGAGATCTGCAGTCTCCCTGGAAGATGGGAGTTTGGGTAGCGGAATGAAATGAGCAGATTTGGAAAATCTGTCAATGATTGGGAAAATAACTGTATTACCGCTGGAAGGAGGAAGTCCAGTAACAAAGTCCAAGGCTATGTGGGACCAGGGACGGCTAGGCACTGGTAATGGAAGAAGTAACCCGGAGGTGGGCCTGGTAGAAGTCTTGTTTTGGGCGCAGACTGAGCAGGCAGCGACAAAATCCCTGGTGTCTCTCTCCATGGTGGGCCACCAGAAGCGTCGACGAAGGAAGGTAAGTGTCCGATTGACTCCAGGATGACAGGAACGTCTGGTCGAGTGCCCCCACTGGAGAACCTCAGAGCGGACAGAGTTCGGGACAAACAGGAGGTTAGGTGGACCGTTACCTGGGTCGGCCTGATGTTGATGGGCCTGGCGGACATGGTACTCAATTTCCCAGGTAACGGCAGCAATGACGCAGGAAGGCATCTGGTTCTAAGCTGGTCTCCGCGGTGAATTGACGAGAGAGGGCATCAGGTTTGATGTTCCTAGAGCCGGGACGATAGGTTAAAGTAAAGTTGAACCTGCAAAAAAACAGGGCCCACCTGGCTTGACGGGAGTTCAACCTCTTGGCTGTACTCCAGATTTTTGTGATCGGTCCAAACGATGAAGGGGTGTTTGGCGCCCTCCAGCCAGTGGCGCCACTCTTCCAGGGCCAGTTTCACCGCCAGAAGGTCCCGGTTGCCAATGTCGTAGTTTCTCTCTGCTGGTGAGAGCTTACGGGAAAAGAAGGCACAGGGATGCAGTTTAAGATCCATTGTAGAGCATTGAGAGTACAGCACCTACCCTGGTATCCGATGCATCCACCTCAACGATGAACTGAGCCTCCGGGTCTGATTGAATCAGAACAGGTGCCGTAGTGAAGCGCCGTTTGAGTTCCTGGAATGCGGTCTCCGCCTCAGGGGTCCAACGGAACGGAGTGGAGGTGGAAGTGAGCCGTGAGGGGTGCTGCCAGGCGACTGTAGTTGCGGATAAAACGCCTATAAAAGTTGGCAAATCCCCAAAATCGCTGCAGCTGCTTCAGGCTGGTAGGGGTTGGCCACTCAGTGACGGCAGTGACCTTTGCCGGGTCCATTTGTAAGCGGCCCTCTGAAATGATGTAGCCTAGGAAAGAGATGGTTGCAGAGTGAAATTCGCACTTTTCTGCTTTGGCATACAGTTTGTTCTCCCAACAACTGTTGGAGTACCTGACGAACTTGCAGATGGTGAGTGTCGAGGTCGGGGGAGTAGATGAGGATATCATCTAAGTAAACAAAAATGAAGCGTCCGATCATGTCTCTCAGCACATCATTCACCAAAGCCTGGAAGACAGCGGGGGCATTAGTAAGGCCGAATGGCATGACCAGATATTCAAAATGGCCCAGAGGTGTCTTGAAGGCTGTCTTCCACTCATCCCCCTCTCTGATGCGGACAAGGTGGTAAGCATTCCGGAGGTCAGTCTTGGAAAACACTGTTGCTCCATGGAGAGGGGAGAAAGCAGAGGGGATGAGTGGCAGGGGATACTTATTTTTAATGGTAATATTGTTCATACCCCGGAAATCAATGCACGGTCTCAAAGTCCCATCTTTCTTTTTCACAAAAAAGAATCCAGCACCCACCGGGGAGGATGAAGGCCTGATGATGCCTGCAGCCAGGGAGTCCTGGATGTACGTCTCCATAGCCTGTTGTTCTGGGCGAGAGAGATTGTACAACCGGCTGCTGGGAAGGGGAGCTCCAGGCTGAAGGTCGATGGCACAGCCATAGGGCCGGTCGGGAGGTAACGACAGGGCCTGATGTTTGCTGAACACAGGAGCTAAGTCGTGATAAACTGCAGGTACCGAAGACAGGTCTGCTGGCTCGGAAACAGGTGAAGGAACAGACAAGGCAGAACGAAGACAGTTAGCATGACAGGATAAACTCCAAGATATTACCTTTCCGGCAGCCCAGTCTATGTGAGGGCTATGGAGAACCAACCAGGGATGACCGAGGACAAGAGGAGAACCAGGGCAGTCAAAGACATGGAAACTAATCATCTCCCGATGATTACCAGAGACAAAGGCTGACTGGCTCCGTTCTCTCGGTTACACGGGTGAGGAGTTGTCCGTTGAAGGCTCTGGCAGTGAGGGGTCTTTCAATTGGAATGGTCTCCAGTGCCAATTTGGTCACAACATTACGGTCCAAAAAAACTCTCATCGGCCCCTGAGTCAACAAAAGCAGGTAGTGGGAGCGTCTGATTCAGCCAAGAGAGGGTGGCATCTAGTGGAATTCTTGGGGGAGAGGAATAAGAGGGATCCGAGGTCTGGCCCAACAATATCTCTCCCACTACTGTTGAGCCCCCCCCCCTTTTGCTGGGCGTAAGGCACAAGTGGAGAGGAAATGGCCGGTCTGACCACAATACAGACAGCTCCGGGTGCTTAACCGGCGTTGCCTTTCCTCTGGGGTGAGTTTGGCTCTGCCTAACTGCATAGGCTTGGACTCTGGAAGAGACAGAGACAGAGGTAGACGGTGGAGAAGAACGAGGTAGGGTGTTGGCAGAGGATATCTTACCCGTTCTCTCCCTCCGACGCTCCCAAAGGCGGTTGTCCACCCTAATAGCTAGATCAATAAGCCGATCGAGTCCGTCAGGCTCTTCCCGGGATGCCAACTTGTCCTTTATGGTGTCACTGAGGGTGTTATGGAAAGTGTCCTGGAGCGCCTCCTCATTTTAGCCACTCTCAGCTGCAAGGCAGCAGAACTCAACTGCTAATTCAGCCACCGAGCGACAGCCCTGACGAAGGGAAAGCACTCTCTTGGCGGCCTGTTTACCTCAAACCCGGTGGTCAAAAATTTTCCTCATCTCCTCCTGAAAGTTAGAGTATGAGGAACAAATCGGGGACTGTTTTTCCCAAACTGCCGTAGCCCAGCTGCGTGCCGGACCACGGAGGCAGCCAATCAGGTAGGAAATCTTAGCTCTGTCAGTGGAGTAGGTACGGGGCTGTTGGTCAAAAACTAATGAACATTGCATTAAAAAGTATCTACAGGTTCCGAAATTGCCATCATATGACTCCGGAGGTGGCACATATGGTTCGCGTGGTGGAGGAGAGGGGCTGCGAACCAACTGGGCAGGCAGGACTGGTTGGGAGGGGTTCAGGGCGGAGAGTTGTTGCTGCAGGCTAGCCAGGGCCATCTCCGTAACCTGTGAGGACAACGTTTGCAAAACCTGATTATGTTGTCCGAGCAAAATACCCTGGCCGGCGATGGCTTGATGAAGGGGACCCGTGTCTGCTGAGTTCATCTTTGGCCAGATCGTACTGTTACGGGACACTCAGGCGCAGACACAAAACTGGCTTCCAACTGACTTCGGAGTTTATTACAGGGGGCCAGCTAAGGCGAAAACACACAGTGGAGGGAATTGGGCTGGGCTTCCTTGGGCTGGGGAAACAGGACCGGGGGCAGAGACCGTGGGTGGTGGAGAGAGCCGGGTAGAGCAGCGATCTGGAGCAGGTGAAAACCTGGAGAACAGGGACCGGAGGCAGAGCAGGATGACTGCAGTGAAAAGGAGGATGTTAGTCAAACAGCGGGTTCAAAATATTGACAAAAATAGACCTAGTGAGCAGGGGCTGGATTGCAGTACACTGACGGATCAGAGGCTACGATCTGGCAGGGTGGAAGTGGCAGTGCTGGTCTTTTATAGCAGGTTGGCTTGATTAAGGAATGGGTTGCAGCTGGTGAGGCTCTGCTCACCTGTCTCCACTCACACACAAACTCCCCGAGAGACTGACACTCGGGGAGTGGCTCAGGTTAAGCAGCCTTTGAGGTGGAGGCTGTGGAAGGAGGGACAGATGTAACAACCTCATTCAAATCACAACCCTCAATGAGTGTCAGCAGTTTGAGATGGAAGACAAATTCAGTTCCTTGTCCTTGAGTGTATGTTTTGGTCCAAGAGTTTAGTTGCTGATCCGTGAGTGTATTGAATATACTTCAACGATGACTATTCTACCCTGGTAGAGGAAATAGGCTAGTGTGTATGAGTTCTTATCTGGTATCTGGATGAATGATTCTGGCTTGTCAGACCTTCCCTGGGACAGATCCTACGGTAGGCCACTGCTTCTATGATCGTCCACAGTCTCACTTGGCTGGGCTCGCCATCACAATCTTCCAAATTCTATCTGGTAGTTTAAAAAAAACAATCCACACAAATAGAGCAGAACAGTAAGTATTCCATTCTGTGTCTGTTTCTAACATGAGATCTCGTTAATTTCGTTTCATTCAGAACATCTTACAATATGCTTTCCATTAACATGTATATGAATTGCAATATCATTACTTAATCACTACACATATATAATTCTGTTACACAAAATCAGTGCAATTACAGTGTAGCCTCAATACAAACCATTTAAGTGCACTAACCACTTAAACCAAATGGCTTTAACGTCAACAGGATAAGTGCCACGCATCTTTAATGCTACACAATTCCCCAATGCTTCACTGACTAAGCTAGCGCTTAGCACTAGATAACTATTGGCACGAGCTATCTTCTAAAACATTCAACATGACACAATGATGCAGTATGCACCAAAGTGAGTAACATTCTCATAACTATGATACAATACGTACCAAATTACGGGCTATTCAAACATTAGACATTCTTATAACCCGACTGGTTTCATGAAGAGTATCTTAACAGCTATATGATCCAGCGTTATCTTTTCTCTTCAGTGGTTAGCAATAAGCTAGCACAAAACCGTGCTTTATTCACTGGAGCTCCAAATACTTAAAACTCGACAGACCTTTGTCTCGTAAGCTCACAGACGAGATTCTGATTATACATAACACTTTTCAGAATCATAAAATGCCAATACTCTAACAGTCTAACTTGATGTTCACAAAAAGAAAAGAGGAAAAAAAAACGACAACTGCGTGTAGCAGTCTCTACCCTAGCGAGTTGCATAGTGCACCCCTTAAGGAGCGGCATGTCACTATACCTCTAAATCAATGACTATTAGTAGCCTTATATGTCATATGGTTTACAGTAGTTTTTAATCAAGCCGCTCTACTCACCAAATTTCAGGCCGAACTACAGAAGGCTTTCCCCTCGGTCCAGTCCCAGATTGCCATTCTCAAAAACAGTTCCCAAACCACCAGCAGTACAGTCGCTAGTCTTACAGCCAAGGTGGACGCCATTTCAGGTGCCCTGGCATCTATCCAGCTTTCTCGGTGCTTTAGCCGCCGGTGCGACTTCTGCCCCTAGTCCCAGTCCAGAACCCAGTCATCCCAACATCCCAGCTGACCCCATTACCCCTGCCCAGCCAGTTCTGTGCTCCGTACCCAGCTTAGTTAGCCCCCAAGTGTTCAATGGCAACTTCAACCAGTGCAGGGGTTTCCTAGCTCAGTGTAAATTGCTGTTTACGCATCAGCCTTCCAAGTACTCCTCAGATGGGGCCAAGATAGCATACATCATGTCACTCTACCCGACAAGGCCCTTAGTTGGGCCATAGCTGCTGTTGGAAGCAATGCTGCTTATTCATCCAATTACCCCATGTTTAAGAGCGAGTTCCGTTCAGTTTTTGACCATCCCTTAGGTGGGCAGGATGCAGCTAGCTGGTTGCTTGTTATACATCAGTGGCCTCGTTCTGTGGCCGATTGCGCGGTCGAGTTCAGGATCTTAGCCACAGAGAGTCATTGGGACGACAGAGCCCTCCTTAGTCGCAAGGGCTTGAGCAACACTATCAAAGACCTCATCGTCCAAGACAGTCCAGAAACCCTTAACGACCTCATTACTATGGCTCTTAGGATGGACTCTCGGCTACGAGAACGCCGTTTGGACCGAGCCCAATGTATTGCCCCTCATCCTGCCCCTAGTCGCTCAGCCACAGTAGCCACCTCACCATCCACTTCTGGCTCGACCCCGCCCCCTCTCCAGCATGTGCTACCTCCTACCACATCTACATCCGGGTCAGGAGAGCCCATGGAGATTGGCTGTTCTTGGCTGTCACGAGAAGAGAGGGAACACAGAATGGGTAACCAACAGTGCCTCTATTGTGGTAAGGAAGGACACTTCATCCGGGCCTGCCCAACCCGCCCACAAGACTCCGCTCACCCGTAAGGGGCATACTGGTGAGCAAAGCTCCAGCCCCAATGTAAACTTAATCGCCTATTCCCTGCTACCCAAGCCTGGGGTAAAGAGACCTTGTCTGTTAGCGCCCTCATAGACTCTGGTGCAGACGAGTGCCTTATGGATGCCTCCCATGCTCACCAGGCGGGTATCCCTTTAGTCCCCTTAGACCACTCCCTCTCTCCCTGGGCCATCGACGGGCATTCTCTGGGTACTATCTCTCACTCCACTGAACTTCTCACGTTCAGTCTTTCGGGTAACCACACTGAATCCATTCTTTTCTTTGTTCTGCACACCCCTACAGTGCCCCTGGTGTTGGGAAGACCGTGGCTGGAGAGGCATGCCCCTCACATCTCCTGAGCCTCTGGGCAGGTCATGGATTGGAGCACAGCATGTCATGCGACCTGTCTGCACTCCGCCCTGTCTCCGTCCAGTGGTCCCAGGTCTGTGACCTCTCCCCCGGATCTCACTGGTGTTCCCCACATTTACCATGTCCTTGCCCTGGTGTTTAGTAAGGACAGAGCCCTTTCACTTCCCTCTCACCGGCCATATGATTGTCCCATCGACCTCCTTCCCGGGGCCACCCTACCTAAGGGGTGGCTTTACAACCTCTCCCTCCCGGAGAAGGAGGCGATGTGCAATTATATCGCTGAGTCCCTTGACTCAGGAGTTATAAGACCATCGTCATCGCCCCTCGCAGCGGGCTTCTTTGTGGCTAAGAAGGATCGCAGCCTGAGGCCCTGTATTGACTATCGTGCTCTTAATGACATCACTGTGAAAAAAAGGTATCCTCTCCCTCTTCATAGTTCCACTTTCGAGCCACTCACGCACACCCGGGTGTTCACTAAGCTTGACCTCTGCAACACCTACCACCTAGTCAGGATCAGGGAGGGTGACAAGTGGAAGACGGCCTTTAACACCCACCTCAGCCATTTTGAATACCTTGTCATGCTGTTTGGCCTCTCCAATGGCATGTTCCAGGCCCTTGTCAATGACATGCTCCAGGACATTCTCAACATCTTTGTGGTGGTGTACCTTGACGACATCCTCATGTTTTCCCGGTCTATGGAGGAACACCACCAGCACGTCTGCCTGGTTCTTCAGCGGCTGCTGGAGAACAGGCTTTACGTCAAGGCCGAGAAGTGCATCTTCCACACCAACTCCATGACATACCTGGGCAACATGGTGGAGGACAGGCAGATGCGCACTGACCCCGCTAAGGTCAAGGTGGTGGTGGAGTGGCCGCGACCCACCGACTGGACCCAGCTGAGATGCTTCCTGGGGTTCGCCGGCTTCATCCGGCAGTTCATCAAGGGGTTCAGCCAGGTAGCAGCCCCTCTCAACGCTCTAACCTCCCCCTCATGCCCCTTCTCCTGGACACCCGAGGCTGGGGCAGCTTTCTCCAGGCTCAAAGGTATGTTCATTACGGCCCCGGTGCTCATCCACCCCGACCCGTCGAGGCAGTTCATTGTTGAGGTAGATGCTTCTGACTCTGGCATTGGGGCTGTCCTTTCTCAGCAGTCTGAGGAGGACCAGACGGTTCCTCCGTGTGCCTACCTCTCTCAGCGCTATGACCCCGCCGAGAGGAACTGCAACGTGGGCAACAAAGAGCTGCTGGCGGTTCAAGATGCACTGAAGGAGTGGAGACACTGGTTGGAGGGAGTGAAGCTGCCGTTCATGGTATGGTCAGACCACAAGAACCTGGCCTACATGAGGACAGCAAAGAGGCTTAACTCCAGGCAGGCCCGTTGGGCCCTTTTCTTCAGCCAATTCGACTTCACCCTCAACTACCGCCCGGGCTCCAAGAATTTCAGGGCTGACGCCCTCTCCTGTCAGTTCCCTGGGGAAAGCCCGGACGTCCAGGAGGACCCCGACACTATCCTTTCCCCCGGCCGGGTGGTGGGTGTTGTCACCTGAGCCATCGACTCGGTGGTTAGACAGGCACAGTGGGCAAAGCCCGACCAAGGCAGCGGTCCACGCAACCGGCGGTTGTTCCCACCGCCGTCCGTCCGCAGGTGTTGGAGTGGGGTCAATCCAGTCACTTCGCCTGTCACCCCAGCGAGCACCAGACAGCAGAGTTCATCAACCGGAGGTTTTGGTGGCCTACCCTTAAGGAGGACATCGGGGAGTTTGTGGCCGCCTGCACTATCCGCGCCCGGAGCAAGGCCTCCCATCGCCCGCCAGCAGGCCTCCTACAACCCCTTCCCGTACCCAGTCGACCATGGTCCCACATAGCCCTGGACTTCATTACAGGGTTCCCCGTGTCCCAGGGTTATGACACCATTCTGACCGTGGTCAACCGGTTCTTTAAGGTGACCCATTTCGTTGCTGTCCCCAAGCTTCCGTCTGCTGTGGATACGGCGGACCTCCTAACCCTCCACGTAGTCCGCCTGCATGGCATTCCTTCAGACATCGTGTGCGACCGTGGTCCCCTGTTCATCTCCAAGGTGTGGCGGGCCTTCTGTAAGGAAATTGGGGCCACAGCTTAACCAGTTCTCTTAGTTGGCTTCATTTCCTCTCAGTGCCAATCTACCATGCTGTCTCCTCGGTTCTCTTCTAGGCTCCCTCCGTGACTTCCACAGCTCCCCGCATCTCCCTCGCTCCTCGTCCGCAGAGACCATCACCTTTTCCCCCGGACCCCCTCCAACGATCTCCCTCCACGTTTCTCCCCTGGACTCTTCCCTTCGGACTTGACTTCTTGGATCTCGGACCCGGACTTCCTCAGGCAACCCCTCGCTCACTCCATTTACATTGCGGACCACACTTAGCTTTACGCACGTTAGACACTAACTCTCCACACACCCACGTAGCACAGCACACACCCCATTTTCATTCTGTCCAGGCACCCACACACCACACACTAGCATATGTTTAGTTAGGTTTAGATAGGGACTTATTTTATTAGTAAAACCCTTATATTTGTTCCCTTGTCTCTGAGTCTCTGCCTCTGGGGTACCTGGCACATTTGGCTGCTCGGAATCGGTTGGGTTCATAATAATTCGTCTTTATTCTTTTTAAATCATGAAACCGTGACGGATAAAAACGCATCTGAAGTCTTTTAATAAGGGCCCATTCTCCCGGTAGGTGAAAAAAGGTGTGGTTTGTCACCAAACTCGAGCACCGGAGAAGGGGGAGATATGCCTGGCAGAGATCTGCACTCAGCTGTGAGTTCAGTTGTTTTTGTTTTTGTCCCATGTGGTGTGCATGTGCGGTGTGGTTGCTGAGTGACATAAACGGAGATCTGATGGTGACGCAGCAACAGCTGCTATAGAGCACAGTGGTGTGCGTGTGTCCTGTGGTTGTTGAAGATCAGCTGGCTATTGATAGTTATGGTGTATTGTTTTTGTGGCTGTGTTGGCTGTATCGGCACCCATATGAGACATTTGTGTGTGTGTGTGGGGGGGGCAGTTCGTTACTGAAGGTCCTGGCTGAAATCCCACTGTATGCTACTGGACTGTGTTTAAACCATACACCGAGGTACTTGAATTTCTTCGAGGTGATTTTAAAAGGAAGCGAGCCGAAAGGCAACCGACCAGTGCCAGCGCCAACAGGCATCATTTCGCCTTTCTAAACTTTGTAGCTTGAGATTTTGTCATTCTGTTAGTAAGACCATTAACTTATGGAAACTCAAAAGGGCCTGCGATATGTACAATAACATATCCACATAAAGCGAGCCTTTATGCTCCATCCTGCTCACTGAATTCCTGGATACTGATATTATATCTCAAAGCTAGAGCAAGTGGTTTCATTGCAACCGCAAATAGAAGTGGGGATAAAGGACACCCATGTCCTGTGCCACGTTGGAGCTCAAAGTAGGTGGACAGATTATTGTTAGTGTGCATGACAGCCATCATATAAAAGTCCGATCCATGGTATGGGCTTGAGGCCAAATCCAAACCTCTCCAGCGTATTGGAAAAATAGCCCCACTCCACCCGGTCGAATGCCTTTTCAGCATCAAGTGAGAGCACTACCGCTGGTGCATTGGGGGGAGAGGGGCTATAAAGAGAGGGGCTATGCAGTATAAATAGGGGGTTATGTGCACCATGCTTGCTGATATATTTTGTTCTTCTTTTGTTCTTCTATTTCTTATTTATCTTTTATTTGTTTGTTTCTGTTTCTATTTTCTTATCTTGTATCTTGTTAGTTTTTAGTTATTAGAGCGTGAGTGTCTGTAATAGAACTCAATTTCCCCTCGGGGATAAATAAAGTATTCTGATAAATAGGGTGACTGGGTGTCCCGCTTTATGCGGGACTGTACAGCATTTTTATCCCTTGTCCTGTGTCCCACATATTGAGACGATGTCCCGCATTTTGATTGGCTCTAGTTTTCAAAAGTCAAACCACTGCAGGACAGACACTTTTCTAAAATCTGGCTTTTCTCCAATGACTGTGTGGAAAGCACGGAAGGCTTGTCATCACAGGGCTGTGTCTGATGTCAATCAAACTGGGCACACATGGGTCAAGTGCAGGTTAACCTGTCACTGTCTTCGCTGCCACAGGCTACACCCAATGGGGAAAATTGCGAGTCACTACAAAACCACTGCAGATTTAGGCAGAATATGATGGACAGTAACACCAAGAAAAGGAAATGCAGCTACAACAAAGACTGGGAAACAAGTTATGATTGGTTGAAGCCGGTGCAAGGCGAGTCCCAGAGAGTTTTTTTGCAAAATTTGCCAGAGTTATTTTTCAGTTTCATACAGAGGGGAATACGACATGAAGCGACATGGGACATGTGAGTCTCACAAGAAACGTGGTTCAGAAAGAGATGTGTCGATCGATGGACTCATTCCTACTGAAACCCAAAATGGTTGCCAGACAGATGAGGTAACAGCAGCTGAAATAACTAGTGTTTACCACACTGCAGAGCACTCCCACCCATACAGGTCAGCAGACTGTGGTAGTAAGCTAGCACCGCTCATTTTTCCAGACTCGGACGTTGAAAAATAAATGCAGCAGCAATGAAGCATGATCCTCCCAGTTTCTATAAGGCTGCACTCAACTACCTTGAAAAAAGTCGTATGACTTCTCAGACAACTACAAGAAGAATGTTCCAAGCTTGGCACTGAAGAGCAAGTTCACATTCTCCCATCTCTGTGATGCAGTGGAGGTCCTTCAGATAAGGGGGAAACTGGACATGGATGGACTGTATGATGAATACTGTGTGACTTTGCCACGCCAGCAGGAAATTGTGGAGAGAAGAGGTCCTGTTGTGGAGAAGTGGTCAACCTTGCTTCAGGGCACAAAGACACCAAATATGACTGCTATTGCATCCTTTCTCTTCAGCATCCCTGTTACCAATGCATCTGTAGAGAGAGTGCTTTCCCTCATGACGGCAGTGTGGACTGACCAACAAAACCAGTGCTCTATGGAGCTTATCAAGTGTGAAATTAAAGTCAAAAACAACGTTGGATACGGTTGTAAGGAATTCAACACCTATGCACTCAAAGAGAAGGCCTTATTGGAAGCTGCACATTCAAACAAAAAGTATAAAGTCAAGAAGAACATGTAAGGTAAGATTAACTTTGTTCAGAATATAGAATAGAGTGTTGTGGGCCTCTAGTGTGGTGCTAGATTTTAATAAGGTGCTGTTCTTGTGTTTCAGCCAGATGCTTTCCATGGTGCTGGAAGTACATAGCCTGTGTGGGCCTGCCTGCAGTTGTTGCAGTGATGGACAAAACTGAAAACATTTATTTTCATTTTAGTTTTTGTTCCCTCCTGACTGGTTTTGATTTGTATTAATCTGATTTTATTTTATCTAATATTTTATTTTGTGCCTATTTTAATGCAATACAGTACTGAATTGAAAGACTTGAAGTGACTTTGAAGTGAATAAAACAGTATATGGTTCTACTCGAAAAGTCTGAATAACTTTAATATTATGGCGTTTGGACGGGCGGCACGGTGGCGCAGTGGTTAACGCAGTCGCCTCACAGCAAGAACGTCCTGGGTTCGAGCCCTGGGGTAGTTCAACCTTGGTGGGTCATCCCGGGTCGTCCTCTGTGTGGAGTTTGCATGTTCTCCCCGTGTCTGTGTGGGTTTCCTCCCGGGGCTCCAGTTTCCTCCCACAGTCCAAAGACATGTAGGTCAGGTGAATCGGCCGTACTAAACTGTCCCTAAGTATGAATGTGTGTGTGTAAATGCCGGCCCTGTGTGATAGTCTGGCGGCCTGTCCAGGCCAGGGCATCTCCCCGCCTGCCGCCCAATGACTGCTGAGATAGGCTCCAGCATCCCCGCGACCCTGAGAGCAGGATAAGCAGTTGGAAAATGGATGGATGGATGGATGGATGGTGTTTCGATGACATTTATATCTGTTGTTGGAGAAAATATAGGCAGGGTTGTATTAAGTATAACAGCAGGAAAACTATTGAGTGACATTCTGTTTAATTGCAGGATGGACAAAGTGTATATGAACACTTTTACTGCATAGTAAAGTTCCTTAATCTAAATGTGTACTTAAAAGAATGCAAACCACGACTTGAATCCCATGTCAGCAACCTGTCTGTCCTGTGTTATTGTACACAGTTTAGTCATAGCCTGTGTTGATGAGAAGAAGCACTGTACTTTTAACAGTTCTTGGGATAGAAAAAGGTAATACATGAGTGCAAGCAGACTATCGCAAAAGACCTTCAGAACTGTGAGACTTTAGCTTCCTTTTATGCTCACTGCATTTACTTAGCGTGGGAGTTGCTGGAGATTGCATTCAAAAGAAACATACTTAAGTCCATCAAATGCTGAAGGCCTAACCTGTAACCTACATAGTCTATTGTGTGCTACTGACTCAACCAGAGGGAAATGCTCGTAAAGCACATAGATGCTTTACGAGCTAAGGGGCAGAATAGAATTTTTTATTTTTTTTAATTTACATAGACATATCAACTTTTAGACTACCTCTCAGCATTGGTAACGTGTCCCACATCATCCCCCACAAAAATGCTCTTTGTCCCACATTTGGTTTGTTGAGATCTGGTCACCCTAGCTGTAAAGTATATTCAAAAGGCGTCTAATGTTAAAAAAGAATAAAAGTTCTTCATAAAACCCGTTTGATCAGGTGATATGATGGAGGGAAGAATCCCCTTCAAGCAGCACACCAAAACTTAAGCAAGGATTTTAGCATCAGTGTTTAGAAGAGAAATTGAACAAGCAAAACACTTGTTAACATCTCTGGCTGACTGTCTTGTCCCTCATCAGTTTGCTTGTAAGAATAGATGTGGAACTGATGATGCAGCTCTAACATTAATGAATACTATCACTAAGAATTTACAGCAGTGTAGAAGCTATAACAGATTTTATTTATTGACTTTAGTTCAGTTTTAACTGTATGAAGAAAAACATTTTAATGAAGAAACTGTGACTTGAATGTCATACTGTGAACAGGACTTCCTTACTGATCCACCCCAGGGAGAGTTTCTCAGTGGGCTTAGCTTTGACCACGTTCTTGTGAATGTATGAGTGCCATAAGGTTGTATGTTCACTCCTGTACATTTTTCTATCGCATAAATGAAATTCAGTTAATGAATTCTGTTCGGCAAATATATATGCTGAGGATATAGCATTAAATATATATGCTGAGGATATAGCATTAAATATATATTCTGATGATACAGCATTACATATGCTGAGGATATAGCATTAAATATATATGCTGAGGATATAGCATTAAATATATATGCTGAGGATATAGCATTAATTATATACTGATGATATAGCATTAAATATATATTCTGATGATATGGCATTTATATATGCTGAGGATATAGCATTAAATAAATAAATATATATATATATACTATATATATATATATATATGCTGATGATATAGAATTAAATATATATGCTGAGGATATAGCATTGAATATATATGCTGGTGATGTAGCATTAAATATATATGTTGAGGATATAGCATTAAATATATATGCTTAAGATATATCGTTAAGTGTATATGCTGATGGTATAGCATTAAATATATGTGCTGAAGATATAGCATTAAGTGTATATGCTGATGATATAGCATTAAATATATATATACTGATGATATGGCATTAATCGGTTTGCTGCAGGAAAGAGCAAACCGATTAATGTTATATTAATGCTATATAGTTAAAATATTTTCATCATATGATGAGTTTATCAACTGGTGCGAGGACAGCGCTCTAATGGTTTCTGGGAGTAAAACAAAGGAACTACAAACCCCATTTCCAATGAAGTTGGGACGTTGTGTAAAACGTGAATAAAAACAGAATACAGTGATTTGCAAATCCTTTTCGACCTATATTCAATTGAATACACTACAAAGACAAGATATTTAATGTTCAAACTGATAAACTTAATTGTTTTTTGCAAATATTCACTCATTTTGAATTTGATGCCTGCAACACGTTCCAAAGAAGTTGGGACAGGGGCAACAAAAGAGTGGGAAAAAACACCTGTTTGGAACATTCCACAGGTGAACAGATTAATTGGAAAGAGGTGAGTGTCATGATTGGGTATAAAAGGAGCATCTCCGAAAGGCTGTCGTTCACAAGCAAGGATGGGGCGAGGTTCACCACCTTGTGAACAACTGCGTGAGCAAATAGTCCAACAGTTTAAGAACAACGTTTCTCAACGTACAATTGCAAGGAATTTAGGGATTTCATCATCTACAGTCCATAATATCATCAAAAGATTCAGAGAATCTGGAGAAATCTCTGCACGTAAGCGACAAGGCCGAAAACCAACACTGAATGCCCGTGACCTTCGACCCCTCAGGCGGCACTGCATTAAAAACCGACATCATTGTGCAAAGGATATTACCACGTGGGCTCAGGAAGACGTGGGAAAACCATTGTCAGTTAACACAGTTCGTCGCTACATCTACAAGTGCAAGTTAAAGCTCTACCATGCAAAGCCAAAGCCAGATATCAACAACACCCAGAAACGCCGCCGGCTTCTCTGGGCCCGAGCTCATCTGAGATGGACTGACGCAAAGTGGACAAGTGTGCTGTGGTCTGACGATGTCCACATTTTAAATTGTTTTTGGAAATCATGGATGTCGTGTCTTCCGGGCTAAAGAGGAAAAGGACTATCCAGATTGTTATCAACGCAAAGTTCAAAAGCCAGCATCTGTGATGGTATGGGGGGTGTTAGTGCCCATGGCATCATGGGTAACTTGCACATCTGTGAAGGCACCGTTAATGCTGAAAGGCACATACAGGTTTTGGAGCAACATATGCTGCCATCCAAGCGACGTCCCTGCTTATTTCTGCAAGACAATGCCAAGCCACATTCTGCACGTGTTACAACAGCGGGGCTTCCTAGTAAAAGAGTGCGGGTACTGGACTGGCCTGCCTGCAGTCCAGACCTGTCTCCCATTGAAAATGTGTGGTGCATTATGAAGCACAAAATACGACAACGGAGACCCGGGACTGTTGAGCAACTGAAGTCATACATCAAGCAAGAATGGGAAAGAATTCCACCTACAAAGCTTCAACAAGTAGTGTCCTCAGTTCCCAAACGCTTATTGAGTGTTGTTAAAAGGAAAGGTGGTGCAACACAGTGGTGAACATGCCCCTGTCCCAGCTTCTTTGGAACATGTTGCAGGCATCAACTTCAAAATGAGTGAATATTTGCACACAAAAAAAAAACAAAGTTTATCAGTTTGAACATTAAATATACTGTCTTTTTAGTGTATTCAATTGAATATAGGTCGAAAAGGATTTGCAAATCATTGTATTCTGTTTTTATTTACGTTTTACACAACGTCCCAACTTCATTGGAATTGGGGTTTGTAGTTATTAGTAGTCAGAACAAATCATATTACTTCTGTCATCTTGTCCATTAACATCCTACACTTGTAGTGGATGAGCTGAAGTACTGGGGAACCCATTTTGACAATAGTCTAAATTTTACAGCAAATGTTGGCTATCTTTTTAAGAAAGTAATGCAATGTGCATATCTGTTAAGGAAAATGAGTTTCTCTGGATTCAGACAGGGTATTTCAGTATTGGCTGGGTACGGAAACTTGGGAGCCAAAAACAAACTGGCCAGAATTGTGCACTGGGACAGTAAAATGATTGGTAGGTCCCAGAAACAGAAGTCAGATCTATGTGCACATCAGGCTGGGTAGGAACCCGTCAGACACATCTGCTTTACACTGAATGCTTGTGCTTCCATTGGGGAGGCACTGCTGAGCCCCCAGAGCCATCAAGAACTTGTATACAAGGTCTTTGAAGATTTAGTCCATCACTTTATTGAATTCTTCACACTGATTTTGTTTTTTTGTTAAATCTTTTACTTACTTGAGATGGCTGCTGACTGTGCTGCTAGCTGTGTGTCTGTTTACTGTATTGTGTTCTGTTATGTGTCTGCTTGTATCTATCTGACCACCTTGTAAAGGTAAATTCTTGCTTATGTGGACAATAAAGGATTGAATTGTTGAATCATTAATCTCTATTTCAATCTGAAATCTGGAGATCCATGATCCAATGATAGCTCAAGTAAGATACCGAGATATTTTTTAATTCTCACCCTAAACTTTGCCATTAGCCGATGCATTTTTTCTAAATATCATAGATTTTTAGATGTAAATTTAAATGTTGAATGATAACTTCTTTGCAAGTCAGTGCAACTCAGTGCTTGCAGTGCCCACAATTGGCTTCAAAATAGCTTTTTTGATATATGGTAAAAATAAAGTTCTGTATTTCTACTATTCAATCACACTTTCAACCCCTTGAGGGTTTTTAGGCAATTCTCCTTCACATTCTGTTTCCAATTATATATTGTACCTTTATTTAAATTTTCATGTGTAAACAAACAAACAAGCTTGCTTTTCTTTACACTAAATTGCAGAAGTGTTATTTACAGACAGTTCTTTACAGACAGTAAATTACTGTCTCTCATCCATTGCTGCTTTTTTCGTTGCCACCATCTATCATGTGTGACGTGAAGTGACTTGCCTGGCAAGAGGTCAATACTGATGGCTGCATGCAGCTGTTGTACTCTTACACTCAGTGTTTAATTAAGTAAGTCCTCTGATTTCATAGTGTTTTGGTTTTTTATTATTAATTTTATCATTGCTTCTGCCTGTCTGCCTGTGTGTCTGTCCTTCTGTGTCAAGATGAATGGCAGTGGCCAGGTTAAAGTCCCTAGTCATTACATCTCCTCTCAAGTTCTGGTCCCCCCTGGTCCAGCCCCCTCCCTGGCCCTGCCTACCTCTTCCCTCCCCAGGCTGTCACTACCTGCAGACTCCAAGGCCAGTACCACCTCTTCTGATGGGGGGACCAATTCCCCAACATCACCCAGTAAGTGGAATGATTGAAAAACTTGCCCGCTGAGGATTACGTGGCGTAGCTGTTTCTCTGACATTCTTGTCCTGGCTGACTTTCAATAGAAGCAATCATTGAACACAGCAGAACAAATCTTGTAAGGCACTTTGGACAAAAGCAGCTGCTAAGTGAGAACATGTAAATCTAAATATTTTTGAATTATAGAAAAACAGAAAAAGGTCAGACAGGACAACATATCTCAGGTTTGTCTTCCCCCAAATCCTAAATTCTAAATGTTTATTATGTTTACTGTGTCGTTATGCGATCAGCACACAGCAGCACTGGAACAAGGTCTAACATGTGTAGTTTAAACGGCAGGTACGGGGTAACACCTGCAACAGCAACCTACATCCATTATGCACACTGCAGAAACAGGGTCATAAGGAGAATTAACAGTGTAGGAGTTCACCAACACACCAGCACACCAAAACACCAGCACACAAACACAACAACATACCAACACACCAGCACACCATCATACCCGCACACCGACACACAAACACACCAACATACCAGCACACCAGCACACCAGCACACCAACATACCCGCACACCAGCACACAAACACACCGACATACCCGCACACCAGCACACCAACATACCTGCACACCAGCACACCAACATACCAGCACACCAACATACCCGCACACCAGCACACCAACACACCAACATACCCGCACACCAGCCCACCAGCACACCAACACTCTAACATACCAGCACACCAATATACCCACACACCAGCACACCAACACACCAGCACACAAACGTACCAGCACACCAACATACCAGCACACCAGCACACTAACACACCAACATACCCGCACACCAGCACACCAACACACCAACATACCAGCACACCAACACACCTGCACACCAGCACACCAACATACCCGCACACCAACATACCCGCACACCAGCACACTAACACACCAGCACACCAAAACACCAACATACCCACACACCAGCACACAACACACCAGCATACCAACACACCAACATACCCGCACACCAGCACACAACACACCAGCATACCAACACACCAACATACCCACACACCAGCACACAACACACCAGCATACCAACACACCAACATACCCGCACACGAGCACACAAACACACCAACATACCCGCACACCAGCACACCAACATACCTGCACACCAGCACACCAACATACCAGCACACCAACATACCCGCACACCAACACACCAGCACACCAGCACACCAACATACCCGCACACCAGCACACTAACACACCAGCACACCAAAACACCAACATACCCACACACCATCACACCAGCACACAACACACCAGCACACCAACACACCAACATACCAGCACACAAACACACCAACATGACCGCACACCAGCACACCAACATACCAGCACACCAACATACCCGCACACCAGCACACCAACACACCAACATACCCGCACACCAGCCCACCAGCACACCAACACTCTAACATAGCAGCACACCAGTATACCCACACACCAGCACACCAACACACCAGCACACAAACGTACCAGCACACCAACATACCAGCACACCAGCACACTAACACACCAACATACCCGCACACCAGCACACCAACATACCAGCACACCAACACACCTGCACACCAGCACACCAACATACCCCCACACTAACACACCAGCACACCAACGCACCAGCACACCAACATACCAGCACACAACACACCAACATACCAGCACACCAACACACCAACATACCAGCACACAGACACACCAACATACCAGCACACCAACACACCAGCCCACCAACATGCCAGCACACCAGCACACCAACACACCAGCACACCAACACACAAACACACCAGCACACCAGCACACCAACACACCAGCACACCAACACACAAACACACCTGCACACCAGCACACCAACATACCCCCACACTAACACACCAGCACACCAACGCACCAGCACACCAACATACCAGCACACAACACACCAACATACCAGCACACCAACACACCAACATACCAGCACACAGACACACCAACATACCAGCACACCAACACACCAGCCCACCAACATGCCAGCACACCAGCACACCAACACACTAACACACCAGCACGACAACACACCAGCACACCAGCACACCAACACACCAGCACACCAACACACAAACACACCAACAAACCAACATACCAGCACACCAACATACCAACATACCAGCACACCAGCACATGGCACACGGCGCACACCAACACACCAGCACACCTACATAAAAGCGCACCAACACACCAGCATGAGTTTTTAAGTCCAGGGATGTGTTAGAACTTAACACAGCACACACGACACATGAAGCAAGCTAGAATTTACTAGCGGGTAAAGTACAAAAATGTTCTTTGACCGACAGACGGGGGGTATAATTCAACAGACAGGGGGTATAATTCAACAGAGAGGGGGGTATAATTCAAATGAAAAGGGGGTATAATTCGAGAGGAAAGTTGGATTTAAAGAGACTCAATGTTTGTACAACTGTGGAGAGTGTATATGTAGGTGTGTGTGGAGAGTGTGTGTATGTAGTTGTGTGTGGAGAGTGTGTGTATGTGGGTCTTTTTGGAGAGTGTGTGTATGTGTTTCTTTGTGGAGAGTGTGTTTATGTGGGTCTGTGTGGAGAGTGTGTGTATGTGGGTCTGTGTGGAGAGTGTGTGTATGTAGGTGTGTGTGGAGAGTGTGTGTATGTGGGTCTGTGTGGAGAGTGTGTGTATGTGGGTCTTTGTGGACAGTGTGTGTATGTGGGTCTGTGTGAGAGTGTGTGTATCTAGGTTTGTGTGGAGAGGGTCTGTATGTGGGTCTGTGTGGAGAGTGTGTGTATGTGTGTCTTTGTGGAGAGTGTGTGTATGTAGGTCTGTGTGGAGAGTGTGTATGTGGGTCTGTGTGGGGTGTGTGTGTATGTAGGTCTGTGTGGAGAGTGTGTGTATGTAGGTCTGTGTGGAGAGTGTGTGTATGTAGGTATGTGTGGAGAGTGTGTGTATGTGGGTCTGTGTGAGAGTGTGTGTATGTGGGTCTGTGTGGAGAGTGTGTACGTGGGTCTGTGTGGACAGTGTGTGTATGTGGGTCTTTGTGGAGAGTGTGTATGTGGGTCTGTGTCGAGAGTGTATGTATGTGGGTCTGTGTGAAGAGTGTGTGTATGTGGGTCTGTGTGGAGAGTGTGTACATACACACAGAGTGTTGTGATGCGTCTAGTGCAGCAGTGTGTAGTTGGAGGGAAGGTGCATGTGTTCTTCCAACCCGCTTGTGTCCTTCCTGCCCTTAGCTTGCTGCCGCTGGCTAGCCTTTGTGGCGAATAGGGAAGCATCCTAGCGTGTAACCCTTCCCTTGCCAGTACATAGCCTCTCCTTCACCAAGACTCCTGCCAGGCCTCCCCGTGGCCACACATGGTAACTGGGGTCTTGCGGCCCCAGGCTAACTTGGCAGGGGATCTCGGAGCAGCAGTGGGCCCCAGAGATATGGTGTGCAGGCCCACCCTGGTGGACACACCCTGGCACCTATCAACCACTGCCCCGCTGCCTTGTGGGTGAGTCTGGAAGACATAAGGCTAAGGGAGCTTACCCCAACAGAAAAGCAAGCTGTGGCGGCACGCTTCGAGGCGGTTTCCAAAAAACTGGATTTCCGGCAGCCCCCTGCAGTTGTGTGGAGGTGCCGGTCGTCTAGGGATCCCCCTTGCCATCGGAACCATCTCCTCTACAATCAAGTCATGTGGCGTTGGGAGAAGCGCACCCCCCATGCCACTTTAAAAACCATCTCTGCGCAGGTATCTTCTGCTATCTGAGTCCTCAAAGGACCCACAAATAGAAGAAGATGGTCATCATCGGGCACGATGGACAACCAGCAAGCAAAGTGGAGAGTGTGTACATGGGTCTGTGTGGAGAGTGTTTGTATGTGTGTCTTTGTGGAGAGTGTGTATGTGGGTCTGTGTCGAGAGTGTATGTATGTGGGTCTGTGTGGAGAGTGTGTGTATGTGGGTCTGTGAGGGGAGTGTGTGTATGTGGGTCTGTGTGAGAGTGTGTATGTGGGTCTGTGTGGAGAGTGTGTATGTGGGTGTGTGGAGAGTGTATTTATGTAAGTCTGTGTGGAGAGTGTGGGTATGTGGGTCTGTGTGGAGAGTGTGTTTATGTAGGTCTGTGTGGAGAGTGTGTGTATGTAGGTCTGTGTGGAGAGTGTGTGTATGTGGCTCTGTGTAGGGAGTGTGTGTATGTGGGTCTGTGTGAGAGTGTGTATGTGGGTCTGTGGGGAAATTGGGGGAATAGTTTGGCTGTGGAAGTTCTGCAAAGTACACACATTCAGCTCAAAAAGCTCCAAAAACGTTATTTCAACAGATATAAGAGGAGGTATAGGGGGGAGGTAGACGGAGGAGGTGTAGAGAGGAGGGAGGACTGTGATAACTGTGCAAGTTTTATATTATTGATGATATTTGGTTTGCAAAGAGAACTGGGATAGTTGTTAATAAAGTGTGTATAAGATAAATATTATGAGTACATTTATAAAGAGCGTGTTAGATAAATATTATGAGTTAATTTATAGATTGTGTAAGGTAAATATTATGAATTAATTTATAGTGTGTAAGATAAATATGAGTTAATTTATGAAGTGTGTTCGATAAATATTATGAATTAATGAATAAAGAGTTAAGATAAATATTATGAGTTAATTTATAAAGAGTCTGTATGGTAAATATTATGAGTTAATTTATAAAGAGTGTGTAAGGTAAATAGTATGAGTTAATTTATAGATTGTGTAAGGTAAATATTATGAATTAATTTATAGATTGTGTAAGGTAAATATTTTGCGTTAATTTATAAAAAGTGTGTTAGCTAAATATTATGAGTAAATGTATAAAGAGTGTGTAAGATAAATATTATGAGTTAATTTATAAAAAGTGTGTAAGGTAAATATTATGAGATAATGTATAAAGAGTGTGTAAGATAAATATTATGAGTTAATTTATAGTGTTAGATAAATATTATGAGTTAATTTATAGAGTTTGTAAGGTAAATATTATGAGTTAATTTATAGAGTGTGTAAGGTAAATGTTATGAGTTAATTTATAGAGTGTGTAAGATAAATATTGTGAGTTAATTTGTAAAGAGTGTGTAAGATAAATGTGAGTTTATTCATAGTGGTAGATAAATATTGAGTTAATTTAAAAAGAGTATGTAACATAAATATTATGAGTTAATTTATAGATTGTGTAAGATAAATATTATGAGTTAATTTATAAAGAGTTTGTTCGATAAATATTATGAGTGAATTAATAAAGAGTTAAGATACATATTATGAGTTAATTAATAAATAGTGTGTATGGTAAATATTATGAGTTAATTTATAGAGTGTGTAAGATAAATACTATGAGTTAATATATAAAGAGTGTGTAAGATAAATATTATGAGTTAATTTATAAAGAGTGTGTAAGTTAAATATTTTGAGTTAATTTGTGTGGGTCTGTGTGGAGTATGTGTATGTATGTGGGTCTGTTGGTGAAATGGGGGAATAGTTTGGCTGTGGAACTCCTGCAAAGTAAACACATTCAGCTCAAAAAGCTCCAAAAAACGTTATTTCAACAGATATAAGAGGAGGTATAGGGGGGAGGGAGGACTGTGATAACTGCAAGTTTTATATTATTGATGATATTCGGGTTGCACAGAGAACTGGGATAGTTGTTAATAAAGTGTGTGTAAGATAAATATTATGAGTTAATTTTTAAAGAGTGTGTAACATAAATAATATGTTAATTTATAAAGAGTGTATAAGATAAATATTATGAGTTAATTTATAGAGTGTGTAATATAAATATTATGAGTTAATTTATAGAGTGTGTAAGATAAATATTATGAGTTAATTTATAAAGAGTGTGTAAGATAAATATTACGAGTTAATTTATAAAGAGTGTAAGATAAACGTTATGAGTTAATTTATAAAGAGTGTGTTTGATAAATATTATGAGTTAATTCATAAAGAGTGTGTAAGATAAATATTATGAGTTAATTTATAAAGAGTGTGTAAGTTAAATATTTTGAGTTAATTTGTTTGGGTCTGTGTGGAGTGTGTGTGTATGTGGGTCTGCGTGAGAGTGTGTGTATGTGGGTCTGTTGGTGAAATGGGGAATAGTTTGGCTGTGGAACGCCTGCAAAGTAAACACATTCAGCTGCTCCAAAAACGTTATTTCAACAGATATAAGAGGAGGTATAGGGGGGAGGGAGGACTGTGATAACTGTGCAAGTTTTATATTATTGATGATATTTGGGTTGCACAGAGAACTGGGATAGTTAATAAAGTGTGTGTAAGATAAATATTATGAGTTAATTTATAGAGTGTGTAAGGTAAATATTATGAGTTAATTTATAGTGTGTAAGATAAATATTATGAGTTAATTTATAAAGCATGTGTAAGATAAATATTATGAGTTAATTTATAGTGTGTAAGATAAATATTATGAGTTAATTTATAAAGCGTGTGTAACATAAATATTATGAGTTAATTTATAGAGTGTGTTAGATAAATATTATGAGTTAATTTATAAAGAGTGTGTAAGATAAATATTACTAGTTAATTTATAAAGAGTGTGTAAGATAAATATTATGAGTTAATTTATAAAGAGTTAACATACATATTATGAGTTAATTTAGAAAGTGTGTAAGATAAATATTATGAGTTAATTTATAGAGTGTGTAACATAAATATTATGAGTTAATTAATAAAGAGTGTATATGATAAATATTACGAGTCAATTTATAAAGAGTGTGTAAGATAAATATTATGAGTTAATCTGTAAAAGGTGCGTTAGATAAATATGATGAGTTAATTTATAAAGAGTGTATAAGATAAATATTATGAGTTAATTTGTAAAGAGTGTGTAAGATAAATGTGAGTTTATTCATAGTGGTAGATAAATATTGAGTTAATTTAAAAAGAGTACGTAACATAAATATTATGAGTTAATTTATAGATTGTGTAAGATAAATATTATGAGTTAATTTATAGAGTGTGTAACATAAATATTATGAGTTAATTAATAAAGAGTGTATATGATAAATATTACGAGTCAATTTATAAAGAGTGTGTAAGATAAATATTATGAGTTAATCTGTAAAAGGTGCATTAGATAAATATTATGAGTTAATTTATAAAGCGTGTGTAAGGTAAATATTATGAGTTAATTTATAAAGAGTATGTTAGATAAATATTATGAGTTAATTTATAAAGAGTGTGTAAGATAAATATTATGAGTTAATTTACAAAGAGTATGTAAGATAAATATTATGAGTTAATTTATAAAGAGTGTGTAAATTAAATATTTTGAGTTAATGTGTGTGGGTCTGTGTGGAGTGTGTGTGTGTATGTGGGTCTGCGTGAGAGTGTGTGTATGTGGGTCTGTTGGTGAAATGGGGGAATAGTTTGGCTGTGGAACTCCTGCAAGGTAAACACATTGAGCTCAAAAAGCTCTGAAAACGTTATTTCAACAGATATAAGAGGAGGTATAGGGGGGAGGGGGGACTGTGATAACTGTGCAAGTTTTATATTATTGATGATATTCGGGTTGCACAGAGAACTGGGATAGTTGTTAATAAAGTGTGTGTAAGATAAATATTAGGAGTTAATTTTTAGAGAGTGTGTAAGATAAATAATAGGAGTTAATTAATAAAGAGTTAACATACATATTATGAGATAATTTATAAAGAGTGTGTAAGATAAATATTATGAGTTAATTTGTAAAGTGTGTAAGATAAATATGAGTTAATTTATAGTGTTAGATATATGTTATGAGTTAATTTATAGTGTGTAAGAAATATTATGAATTAATTTATAGAGTGTGTAAGATAAATATGAGTTAATTTATAAAGAGTGTGTAAGATAAATGTTAAGAGTTAATCTATAAAAAGTGCGTTAGATAAGTATTATGAGTTAATTTATAAAGAGTGTAAGATAATTATTACGAGTTAATTTATAGAGTGTGTAAGGTAAATATTATGAGTTAATTTGAGAGTGTGTATGATAGATATTATGAGTTAATTCATAAAGAGTGTGTAAGATAAGTGTGAGTTTATTTATAGTGTTAGATAAATATTTAGTTAATTTATAGAGTGTGTAACATAAATATTATGAGTTAATTAATAAAGAGTGTATATGATAAATATTATGAGTTAATTTATAAAGAGTGTGAGATAAATATTGCGGGTTAATCTATAAAAAGTGTGTTAGATAAATATGAGTTAATTAATAAAGAGTGTGTAAGGTAAATATTAGAGTTATTTTATAGAGTGTGTAAGGCCAATAGTATGAGTTAATTTATAGAGTGTGTAAGATAAATATTATGAGTTATTTCATAAAGAGTGTGTAAGATAAATATGAGTTAATTTATAGTGTTAGATAAATAGTATGGGTTAATTTATAAAGAGTGTGTAAGATAAATATTATTAGTTAATTTATAGTGTTTAAGATAAATATGAGTTCATTTATAGTGTGTAAGATAAATATTATGAGTTAATTTATAGAGTGTGTAAGATAAATGTTATGAGTTAATTTATAAAGAGTGTGTTAGATAAATATTATGAGTTAATCAATAAAGAGTTAAGATACATATTATGAGTTAATTTATAAAGAGTGTATCTCTCCCTCCGGGAAATACCACCACAGTTCTTCATACAGATGACTTTTATTCACACTTCGCCATTCATCACCGTCGAATTATAAATACATACAGAAATACACAAATACAGAATAAATATATACACAAATTAATAACATAAAATGTACAGCAAAACATACACGCTTGCATGCTAGCTGAGCTAACAACGTAACGTTACCTCACTGGCTGCATATGACCAAGAGGGTATGAGTCCAGTTTGAAGAATTTTCACAGAAAATCCGTCTTCCAAGTCAAAACTCTTAATAAACATAAAACATAAACCTTGTCTCCAAATGAGCATTAAATGATAACTTAGAAACTTAAAATAGGAGACATGAAACGAATGACGACCGTAAACTTGTCAGCGCAGCTTGTCTGCTTCTCTTTGGTGACGTCAGTTCTAGTGTCGTCGACAGAACGCATGCAATGCATGGAATCAGGGCGTTACGTTAAAAAATGTCCCTGTGCAACAAATCACAACTCAGTAATGTACCATATCACTTTTCATAAAATAAAGTCTGCATATTAACATGCATAATATCAATTAGATTAATTACTCTAATTAGGCTTGGCCAATAATAAAATTACAAAAAATAATGACAAATAATAATATTTGGCAGTTAAACTCCCACCAAATCACAGCTATCGTGATTTCACTTTCTCAACAAATATTTCTGAAAAGAAAACTAAACGACCACTACTCTGCTTCAAGCAATAGAAGTCTTCTGTATAGGCCTATCAAGATAGGTTGGTTTAGTGATGCGTTTACCCTGATCGTCTAGTGAGGAGTCACTGAGCAAAAGTTTCACCTTTCTGACTCTTCCATCTGTGCTAGGATAAACTTCTGCGGCTCTTGCTATCTTCCACTGGTTTCTAGGAGAACTGTCCTCACATAGAATAACTATGTCATTAACGTTTGTATCTCTCTTATCTTTTTGCCAGATTTGTCTTTGCTGCTACCACTGCTGCAGATAACTCCAGCCGTGGTACAGTGGTTACTTTGGTAGGTGCAACACGCGCTTTGCCTATGACTAGCGAGCAATGGACCTCACCATTGGTGTTGACTACTCTGAGATAGCTACACTCCCCATAACCTATGACGCTAGCATCTGCAAAGTGGTGGAGCTCATACTTCTTGACATCTGAGAAGTGCGCTGGGATGTAGCATCTTCTGATCTTTACTTGCGACAGGTTTTGTAGAGCTTGTATCCACGCTTCCCACTGTATTCTGAGCTCGTCTGGGAGTGGCTCGTCCCAACCAATGTTGTCTCGACACATTTGTTGTAAGATCTGTTTCCCCAACAGGATGAAAGGGGTGACGAACCCCAAGGGGTCGTAGATGGAAGCCACAGTGGATAAAACTCCTCTTCTGGTCAGTGGGTGTTCCTTGACCGTAACTCTGAACTGGAAATCATCAGAGGAGACACACCATTGAACGCTAAGAGCTCTTTCCATGAGCGGCTCTCCCAAGACCATATCCTGATCTTTGACGCTTTCTGTACACTCTTCATCTGGTATCGATTCCAGTACCTTCTTACTGTTACAGACAAACTTGTGCAGTCTGAGCTTGCCTGCGCTGCATAGCTGTCTAGCCTCCTTGACGAGCTGAACTGCCTCAGTGTCAGACGCAACACTCACCAGCCCGTCACCAACATAAAAGTTCCGCTGGATGAATTTTTTTTTTAACTTTGTTTATTAAGTTTTACATGAAAATACAAGTGCGCCACCAGTGCATTACAAAATGTTTTTATCCAAAACAGGTATAAATATATATGTATATGTACATATACGATAAACTTCTCTATTATCAAAATACTGTAAAAAAGTGACAATCAAAAATGTTATACACAAAAACATCAGTCAGCAAACAGTGGTGTCCCCACTAGACAATACCGTAACGCGCACGGACAAGCAG
Organism: Lampris megalopsis; assembly: GCA_022114975.2. Lineage (NCBI taxonomy): Eukaryota > Metazoa > Chordata > Actinopteri > Lampriformes > Lampridae > Lampris > Lampris megalopsis. Next base: position 6,319,987 of record JAJHIY020000425.1, read on the forward strand.
ACACGCCGGCCCCCGACCAACGGGCCGGACCCCCCAGCCGACTGGCCAACGCTGCCGCCCGCGGAGCGGGAGACCCAGGCCAGCGCCCCGACTAAAGGGCCCGACCCACCAGCCAAGGACCAACGCGTCCACCCACCCACGCACGCCACAATACCTTGGTATAACAGCAGTTAAACTGCACGCTGCCCAGCATCAGTAGCCCTGTAAACCATAAAAAAGTTTATCAGTCCGGGATAAATGGGAAACTTATGTGATTAATAAATTGAAAAAATGGACCCCATAATTTCTGGAATTTATCAGCAGAACCACTCAGTGAAAGTTGAAGTTTTTCTAATTTAAGAAAATAGAGAACGTCTCGAGCCCAGTGAAAATAAGAAGGTGACACCTGTGACTTCCATTTAATTACTATTAGTCTCCTTGCCAAAAAAGTGGTAAAAGCGAGGAGGTCTTTTTTAACTGCAGAGAGAGTTGGTAACATAGGAAAGACTCCAAACAACGCACCAAAAGCGTCAGGCTCAACTTTTCCCCCGCTTATTACAGAAATTATATTAAAAACTTCTGTCCAATATTTTTGCAAAGATGGGCAAAGCCAGAACATATGTATAAGATCCGCGGGTGAATGCTGGCATCTGCTGCATGCAGGGGACACCCCATCACAGAACTTTGACAAACGGGCATTAGTATAATAGGTGCGATGAACCAATTTACACTGAATAAGGCTATGCCTGGCGCAAATAGAGGATTTATGAACGCGTTTTAAAATCTCCGCCCAAATTTCCTCTGATATTGCCTCCCCCAAATCCTTCTCCCATAAAATCTTAATGGAATTTAAGGAGTCCGGACGTAAAAGATAAATTTGGTTATAAATATATGAGATGGAGCCTTTTAAGGTTGGGATTGGTGTCAGGAAACTATCTAGAACAGAATCATTAGGTAGGTGGGGAAACATGGGAAACATGTTATGAGCAAAGCTCCGGACCTGCAGATATCTGAAAAAATGTTGCTTAGGAAGTGAAAATTTGTCTGACAATTGCTGAAAAGAGGCAAAAACATTATCAATATACAAGTCTTTAAAGGTGTTGATGCCAAGCCTTTCCCACCTTAAAAAACACTATCCATCAGGGAAGGAGGGAAAACATGATTGGTGGCTAGTGGAGCATAGGTAGAAAAAGTCTGTAGGCCAAAGAAGCACTTAAACTGAACCCAAATTCTAAGAGATGTTTTGACAATTACATTCTTAGTATATGGAGATGTGGAGGAATGGATAGGGGAGTGTAGCAAAGCTTTTAACGATGCAGGTTTAGCCGAATTGGATTCTATGATAAGGCATGCTGGAGGGGGTTGGGAGGCCTCAAGTTGAAGCCAGAATTTAAAAATTCTTATATTGGAAGCCCAATAATAAAATCTAAAGTTAGGCAGTGCCATGCCACCGAGCAGTTTAGGCCTTTGTAGATATTGCTTACGCATTCTAGGAACTTTCTTATTCCATACAAACTCCAGGATCATGCTGTCCACTTTGTGGAAAAACGTCTGAGGGAGGAAAAGAGGTATACATTGAAATAGATAGGAAAAGCGTGGGAGAATATTCATTTTGACCGTATTGACATGTGCAACCAAAGAAAGATTGAGAACGGACCAGCAATCCAAATCCCCTTTAATTCGGGTCAGCAAAGGGGCAAAATTTGCTTTATAAAGATCCTCCATTTTTTTGCGTGACTTTAACTCCCAAATATGTGAAACTGTGTTGGGCAAACTTAAAGGGTAGAGTATGCAAGGGATAATCGTTAGTGGCGGTATTAATAGGAAATATTTCACTTTTGCTCAAATTCATTTTGTATCCCGATATCAGGCTAAACGACTGAAGAGTGGCGAGTATAGCAGGGACAGGGGTGGGCAAGCCAGAAACTTATAAAAGGAGATCATCCGCGTAAAGCGAGACTTTCAGTTCCATGCCATTTCTTACTATGCCTGTAATATGGGGATTGGATTGAAGCACTACTGAAAGGGGTTCAATGGCAATAGCAAATAACAAAGGACTTAAGGGGCAGGCAGCCCTGTCTTGTAGAGCGGAAAAGGCGAAAGTAGTCAGAGTTAATATTATTCGTCCTGATTGAAGCATGTGGAGAAGAATAGAGTAACCAAGTCCATGAAATAAAGTTTTTTCCAAAGCCAAATTTCTCTAAAGTGAAGAAAAGATAATTCCACTCCACTCTATTGGACGCCTTCTCGGCATCTAAAGATATCAAAGCCTCTTGAGTGTCAGAAGGTGGAATATTATAAATTACATTGAACAAACATCTAAGATTAGAGAATGAATGCCTATTTCGAATAAATCCTGTTTGATCTTGAGAAATTATAGAAGGGAGAACAGATTCAAGGCGTAGTGCTAGTAATTTGGATAACAATTTAACGTCAGCATTCAGTAAACCTATTGGGCGATAAGAGCAGCAAGCTAAGGGATCTTTGTCTTTTTTCAAGAGGAGAGAAATAGAGGCTTGATTAAGAGTTTGAGGAAGACATCCAGCGACAAGTGATTCGTTAAACATATCCAATAGTAAAGGGGCCAGCTTATGCCAAAACTTCTTATAAAATTCAGACGGAAAACAATCTGGGCCTGGGCACTTCCCATTTTGCAGAGATGTAGCAGCTGCGTGAAGTTCTGAAATAGTAATTGAATTCTCTAATACTTTCACGTCTGATAGACCAATAGAGGGAATATCTAAATTTTCAAAGAAGGTACCATAATTAGGAGGAGATGGGCCTTGATCAGAAGAGTAAAGAGATACATAAAATTCCTTAAAAATATTATTAATTTCTAAAGGGTCAGTAGTTTTACCTGAATCTGTTTGGATCTGAGAAATGTGATGCGATGTGGCCATTTGGCACAACTAGTGTGATAGTAGCTTGCCGGCCTTATCACCATGTTCATAGAACCGGGATCTCGACTGGAGCAAGAGCTCAGTAGTGCGATGAGTCATGAGGGCATCGTACTCAGCTTGTAAGGAGAGATGTTCCTTGTAAATATCTGGGGACTGGACGGAAGCATACAAGTTATCAAGTTGAGAAATACTCTTTGCCAGCCTAGATAATTTTTCCTCTCTAACTTTTCTCTCATGTCTTGAATAAGAAATTATTTCCCCCCTAATATATGCCTTTAATGTCTCCCACAGCAAAGAAGCAGACACATCAGGTGTTTTGTTTACACTCACAAAAAAGTCAATCTGTTGTGAAACAAAGTTAACAAAATTCTCATTTGATAGTAAGCGTGTATTAAGACGCCATGGTGAGTGCGTGTTGATTATGTTTTTAAAAGAAATGTTCATTGAGATTGGAGCATGGTCAGATATGACAATAGCATTGTATTTACAGTCTGACACCGATGAAAGTAGTCTATTATCAACCAAGAAAAAGTCAATACGGGTGAAAGTGTGATGCACATGGGAGAAGAAAGAATATTCCCTTTTAGAAGGGTTGAAAAAGTGCCAGGCATCAGAAACAGCAAACTCTTCCATGAAAGACTGGATTACTTTGGCAGATTTTGAAGGTGAGCAAACCTTAGAGGAGGAGCGGTCCAACTGAGGATTGAGCCAGCAATTAAAGTCACCTCCTAAAATCAAACAGTGTGAGGACATATCAGGGAGAGTTGAGAAGAGACGTTTAAAAAAGCCCTCGTCATCATAATTTGGAGCATATACATTTGCCAAAATCAAGTGAGTGTTATGTATTTGGCCAGTAACAATAACGAATCTACCATTTGGATCAGAAATAACAGATGAATAAATAAATGGAACAGATTTGTGCAGCAGAATGGCAACCCCCCATGATTTGCCCTGGAATGTAGAATGGTATATCTGACACACCCATCCCCTTTTCAATCTGGCATGATCAGAAGCTTTAAGATGGGTTTCTTGTAAAAAGATCACCTGAGCACCAAGAGTGTGAAGATGATGCAACACCTTGCTACGTTTTATGGGGTTATTGAGTCCTTTACAGTTAAAACTAACGAATTTAATGCCCCCCCATATGAAGGCACTTTTAAATTAGTATGAGACATGACTAAGCATATACAGTGCTATATACAAGGGCAGCGTGACAGTAGTAGAGCATAACACTGAAAACAAATGCCTGACTGATGGGAGAAAAAAAAAAAGAGGACCAAGAACAAAAACGAAAAACAAAACCGAACCAAAACCAAAAGCCCTTCCACCCACCCACTGGCAGAAGCATCCCCCCCAAACGGGATGCGCGCAACTTAACCAGCAAAAAAACACACAAACTATTACGCCTCCTAGTAGCTCTGATAAAAACCCACCAAATACTACTCGGCGTCCACTAAGGAAATGTGACATTTTAAGGAAACAATAAAAATATACAATAGTAAACAGGCTTATAGCCTAATAATGTAAATTATGTATGGTCTAAGCAGCTACATGTAACTATTCCACCCTAGAAAAAGTAGACAAGCAGCATGAATTTGCAGCGTCAAACAAGCTTAGCATGAAAGTGACTCCTGTTGTTAAAACTTCGAAGTTGAAGTATTCATGCATAATTAAACAGCAAACATGTATTCAAGTTTTAACTGTAAACAACTTAAGATTTTTTTAAAAAGCAGCGAAAAGTGAACAGAAAACAGTGGTAACATCAGTCTCTAGCATAGGCTGGTCTCTAATCGTAGGCAATCTAACGTCCCTGAAGCAAGGCACTATGGGAAATGTAGTCTTATTGCCTGGCAGTAGCGGCTAACCAACTAGCCAGTTAGCATGTCAGCTAAACTGCATCAGGATCGACAACTTTTTAAATGTTTTTCTCAACAAAATCTGATGCCAAAGCAGGGTCATCAAACCTGTGAGTTTGTCCGCTGGGTAAGGTAATGCGAAGCGTTGCCGGGTAGAGAAGACCAAACTTGATGTTTGTGCAAGAGTGGACCTCCTTTTTCACTTTGGTAAAGGCGGCCCGTTTCTTGGCCACCGCTGGAGTGAAATCCGGGAAAATTGAGATCCTCCTGCCATTGTAGGAGAGAGGAGAGGCTTCCCCGGTGCGTCACAGAATCTGGTTCCGAACTTGAAACAGGTTAACCCGAATAACAAGCGGACGTGGAGGTTCTCCTTTTTTGGGCCTTGAACGGAGGGTACGATGGGCCCGATCCAGTACATGTTTGTCATCAAGTCCCAATAGGTCTTGTAAGAGTTGGGCAGTAAACTCGGTGGGTCACTGGCCTTCCAGACCCTCAGACAGGCCCACCAGGCATACATTATTCCATCTTGACCGCCCCTCCAGGTCCTCGCATTTCTTGGAGAGTCGACCAGGGTGTTAAGCGTGCTAACATTAGCTTGAAGGTCGGCTAGCCTGCTATTGTGGTCATTAGCCGAGCGCTCGAGGTCAGTTATAGTCTCAGTCTGAGAGGCCAGTTTAGCTTCAATTGACTCCACAGCCGCCGTAATCTCTCTTTTGACAGCACCCGAGACGATGGATTCAAATTTATTGATGATATCGGAGCGCATTTCGTCCATCATCTGCCTCATATTCATTAACAGGGCTTCATTAGCATCTAGCTGCTGCTGGGGTTCTGGCTCAGGAGAAAGCCGAGGCTTGTTGCCGCGACCTGATTTGGGAGCGTCGGATTTCCCTCTATTTGCCATCATAGATCGTCCTCAGTCGAAAAAAAAAGTCACTTAAAGCAAGTAGCTGCAAAAGTAAAGCTCGAAAAGCTACAAAAGTGTAAAATAGTGCAAAAAAGTATAAATTAAGTCACATTTCCGTGGAGCACCTGCAAAACACATCCTACATCAAGCCTGCTCAGCAGCGCCCCCCCCCCCGGATGAATTTAACAGCGTCTTGGCTAAATTCCTCTTGACCTTCAGCGGCTAGATGTTTAAAACCAAAATTGGCACAGCCAGGGGAGGAGGCTGCGCCAAACAGATGGACTCGCATTCGAAAAGCTGATGGTGGTGACTCTAGATCTCCGTTCTCCCACCATAAGAACCTCAGGTAGTCTTGGTCTTCAGGTCTTACATGGAACTGATGAAAAATTCGTTCCATGTCGCACATCACTGCAGGCCGCGACCGCGGCGACGAGAGTCCAGGAGACGAGGAACAGTATAAGCAGGATGATCGTTGATCATACGATGAGGTGGGGGCGGGGGGGCCGGAGGAACTAGAGGGCTGGTAGAGACAGGTTTGAGGCAGGACACATGGAAGGAAGGATGAACCCGGAGAGTGCGGAGCAGCTTCAGACGGACCACAGAGGGGTTAATGACTTTGACAATGGAAAAGGGACCAATATACCTGGGGGACAGTTTTTTAGCGTCCGATTTCAAGGGTAGGTCCTTGGTAGAGAGCCATACCTGGTCACCGGGAGAGTAGTCCGGAGCAGGGGTGTGATGACGATCCGCCAAGCGCTGGTAACGGCCGGAGGCCCTGAGCAGTGCAGCACGGGCTCGCCACCAGGTCCGACAGCACCGACGGACATGGGCCTGAACAGACGGAACCGGAATGTCTACCTCCTGAGAAGGAAAAAGGAGAGGCTGATAGCCGTAAAGGCATTGAAAAGGCGACAACCCAGTAGCAGAAAATGGCAAGGTGTTATGGGCATATTCTACCCAGGGAAGTTGTGAGGACCAAGAGGATGGGTTGGCAGACACCAGACAGCGGAGAACAGTCTCCAATACCTGGTTGACCCTCTCGGCCTGGCCGTTGGTCTGAGGATGGAACCCCGATGACAGGCTGACGAAGGCACCGATGGCAGAGCAGAAAGCCTTCCAGACAGCAGAAGTGAACTGGGGACCACAGTCAGACACTATATCACGGGGAAGACCGTGGACCCGGAAAACCTCCCTGACCAGCAGATCCGCAGTCTCTCGGGCCGAAGGCAGTTTAGACAAGGGCAAAAAATGAACAAATTTACTGAAGCGATCAACAACAGTCAGTACAACGGTGTTACCATCAGAGGCGGGCAGACCAGAGACGAAAGCCAAGGACAGATGCGACCAGGGACGGTGTGGAACAGGCAGGGGGTGCAGCAGACCAGCACTGGCCCGAGTGGAGGGCTTATTCTGGGCACAAACAGGACAGGCAGAAACAAAAGACCCAGTATCCTCTGTCATGGAAGGCCACCAGAACCGCCTGCGGAGGAAGGCTAGGGTACGGGTTACTCCAGGATGGCAGGTAAGTTTGGAAGAGTGAGCCCACTGCAACACACTAGATTTAACAGCATCTGGAACAAACAAGCGCCCAGGGGGACCGTTACCTGGGTCGGGCTGAGTCCGTTGTGCTGCCATGGCCTCCCTTTCAATGTTCCAGGTGACAGCCGCAGCCGCAACCACACAGGTAGAGGGAACGATGGTGTCAGGTTGGAGCTTGGGCTCAGACTCCTTCCCATGCACACGAGTCAGAGCATCGGGCTTGGCATTCCTGGAGCCAGGTCTGTAAGTCAAAGAAAAATTAAAACGACCAAAAAAGAGCGCCCACCTGGCTTGGTGCGGGTTGAGTCGATTTGCTGACTGGATGTATTCCAGGTTCTTATGGTCAGTCCACACTATAAAAGGAAGCTCAGACCCCTCCAGAAAATGTCGCCATTCCTCCAGTGCCAATTTCACTGCCAGGACCTCACGATTCCCCACATCGTAGTTCCTTTCAGCTGGGGAGAGACGGTGAGACAGGAAGGCACAGGGGTGTGTCTTGCCATCCTCACTGGATCGCTGAGAAAGGACCGCCCCCACCCCAATCTCAGAGGCGTCCACTTCTACAACGAACTGTTTGGTTGGGTCTGGCTGTATGAGGATAGGAGCTGTGGTGAAGCGGTGCTTGAGGACTTGGAAAGCTGCCTCTGCTACAGGGGTCCACAGGAACTGTCTGGAGGTGGAGGTAAGAGCGGTTAGTGGGGCCGCAACACGGCTGTAATTGCGGATGAACCGTCTGTAGAAGTTGGCAAAACCGACGGTATCACATTTAGTGACTGACTTTAAACTACCGAAGACTGTAGTTGCAAATACAGAGGGAGCATCAGGCCAAAATAACTCCTCATCATTTGCTTCCATTTGAGATTGAGCATTCTCTACTACTTGGCTTGTGATTGCTATACAGTTGTCCAGCTTGCAACGCATGTCATGTGGTGGGCTGTCAAGCTTTTGGTATTCATCATACACTGCATTCAGGTCAGAAAGTTCTCTTTGAATATTGCTGATGTGCCTTTGTAGAATGTCATTATGATCCTGACTAATCACAGATTTTTAGCCACCTTAGTTAAAGCCTTCCAGTATTCGTAAGTGCTATCAAAGCGACGTAGAAGTCCCTTTGTTTTTTCCTTTTGAAGTTCTTTTCCCTTCTCTGTTAGTGTACGCTCTCTTTCACTTCTACGTGGCAGTACTGTCTGCTGCTCAATGTTGTGCTCAATCCTCTCTAGCTCTTTTGCTAGGTCTTCTAGCTCATATTCTTCTGTCTGCGACATTTTAAACTACTTGATATCTAATCACCATGAACTTACTGCTAGGCAGTGTAGTAAACTAATATGACCATACACAAATAGCCTACTTGGCTAAGCTCCTTAGATATGTAGGTCTTCAAAAATACCATAAATCGAATAAGCATCATTTAGGCTTGAAAGTATCACAGTTAAATTGCTTACCATTTACAACGCCCGTATAAACCTTCAAGTAACTTAGAATATAGCCTACTGAACCAAATATATAATTCTCCTTTAAATATCAGCATAAACTGTAATGCACAAAGACATTATCTTCTTTCTCAAAATAAACAAAGTAGGCTATCTTTCTTCACTCAATAATGCATTTTCAATAATGTTACCATGCACAGAATGTCAGTAAACAATTACATTAATGCTCCTCATTTCTTATGAAAACAATATTGCACTTAAGCTACACACAGTTCCTTGTAGTTATCCGTTCCCTTGTGTCACCTTTCAGAACACAAACTTAAGTGTCTGGCTTATTGACGTTATATGAACGAACACTGAGGAACTAATGTGTCCAAGGCAAGCTTATCTGAATTTCCCGTCTTGATGATCTGTCGCCGTCCTCCTTGTCGAGAGCGAGCAAAATTGGGAACGTTGGATCAATTGACTTGGGCGCAGATGAGTTACGTCTTCAACCACGCGGTTGAGTTCGACTATCACTCCCTCCGGGAAATACCACCACAGTTCTTCATACAGATGACTTTTATTCACACTTCGCCATTCATCACCGTCGAACTATAAATACATACAGAAATACACAAATACAGAATAAATATATACACAAATTAATAACATAAAATGTACAGCAAAACATACACGCTTGCATGCTAGCCGAGCTAGCAACGTAACGTTACCTCACTGGCTGCATATGACCAAGAGGGAATGAGTCGTTTGAAGAATCTTCACAGAAAATCCGTCTTCCAAGTCAAAACTCTCAATAAACATAAAACATAAACCTTGTCTCCAAATGAGCATTAAATGATAACTTAGAAACTTAAAATAGGAGACATGAAACGAGTGACGACCGTAAACTTGTCAGCGCAGCTTGTCTGCTTCTCTTTGGTGACGTCAGTTCTAGTGTCGTCGACAGAACGCATGAAACACATGGAATCAGGGCGTGTTACGTTAAAAAATGTCCCTGTGCAACAAATCATAGCTCAGTAATGTACCATATCACTTTTCATAAAATAAAGTCTGCATATTAACATGCATAATATCAATTAGATTAATTACTCTAATTAGGCTTGGCAACCCAGCCACTGAGGATGCACAAGCCAGTGCATCCTTAGTGCCGGTCCCAAGCCCGGACAAATGGGGAGGGTTGCGTCAGGAAGGGCATCCGGCGTAAAATCTTTGCCAAATCAAATATGCGGATCATAAATAAGACTTACATACCGGATCGGTCGAGGCCCGGGTTACCAACGACCGCCACCGGTACTATTAACCAGCAGGGTGTCGGTGGAAACTATGCTACTGTTGGGCGAAGGAGAAGGAGAGGAGGAAAGCATGTCCAGAGGCAGCTAGAGAGGAGGAAGGGTAGGCATGTGGAGGTGAGAGTTGGAACTTTGAATGTTGGCACTATGACTGGTAAAGGGAGAGAGCTGGCTGACATGATGGAAAGAAGAAAGGTAGGCATACTGTGTGTGCAAGAGACCAGGTGGAAGGGGAGTGAGGCCAGGAGTATCGGAGGTGGGTTCAAACTCTTCTACCATGGTGTGAATGGGAGGAGAAATGGGGTAGGGGTAATTCTGAAGGAAGAGTATGTCAAGGGCGTGCTGGAGGTGAAGAGAGTGTCAGACAGAGTGATGAGTATGAAGCTGGAAATTGAAGGTTTATTGCTGAATGTTATCAGCGCATATGCCCCGCAAGTTGGGTGTGAGATGGATGAAAAAGAAGAATTCTGGAATGAGTTGGACGACATGGTGGAGAGGGTACCCAAGGAGGAGAGAGTGGTGATTGGAGCGGACTTCAATGGACATGTTGGTGAAGGGAACAGAGGTGATGAGGAGGTGATGGGAAAGTATGGAGTCAAGAAGAGAAATGTGGAAGGACAGATGGTGGTCGATTTTGCGAAAAGGATGGAAATGGCTGTGGTGAATACATATTTCAAGAAGAGGGAGGAACACAGGGTGACGTACAAGAGTGGAGGAAAGTGCACACAGGTGGACTATATCTTATGTAGAAGGCACCATCTAAAAGGGATTGGAGACTGCAAGGTGGTGACAGGGGAGAGCGTAGCCAGGCAGCATCGGATGGTGGTCTGTAGGATGACTTTGGAGACCAAGAAGAGGAAGCGAGTGAAGACACAGCCGAAGATTAAATGGTGGAAGTTGAAGAAGGAAGACTGTTGTGTGGAGTTCAGGCAGGAGTTAAGACAGGCACTGGGTGGTAGTGAAGAGTTGCCAGATGGCTGGAAAACCACTGCAGAAATAGTGAGGGAGACAGCTAGGAAGGTACTTGGTATGTCATCAGGACAGAGGAAGGAAGACAAGGAGACTTGGTGGTGGAATGAGGAAGTACAGCAAATTATACAGAGGAAAAGGTTGGCAAAGAAGAAGTGGGATAGTCAGAGAGATGAAGAAAGTAGACAGGAGTACAAGGAGATGCAGCGTAAAGCAAAGAGAGAGGTGGCAAAGGCAAAGGAAAAGGCGTATGGTGAGTTGTATGACAGGTTAGACACTAAGGAAGGAGAAAAGGACTTGTACCGATTGGCTAGACAGAGGGACCAAGCTTCAAAGGATGTGCAGCAAGTTAGGGCGATCAAGAATAGAGATGGAAATGTGCTGACAAGCGAGGAGAGTGTGCTAAGAAGGTGGAAGGAATACTTTGAGGGGCTGATGAATGAAGAAAATGAGAGAGAGAGAAGGTTGGATGATGTAGGGATAGTGAATCAGGAAGTTCAGCGGATTAGCAAGGAGGAAGTGAGGGCAGCTATGAAGAGGATGAAGAATGGAAAGGCAGTTGGTCCTGATGACATACCTGTGGAGGCATGGAGATGTTTAGGAGAGATGGCAGTGGAGTTTCTAACTAGATTGTTTAACACAATCCTGGAAAGTGAGAGGATGCCTGAGGAGTGGAGAAGAAGCATACTGGTACCGATTTTCAAGAACAAGGGCGATGTGCAGAACTGTAACAACTACAGAGGTATAAAGTTGATCAGCCACAGCATGAAGATTTGGGAAAGAGTAATAGAAGCTAGGTTAAGAGGAGAGGTGACGATCAGCGAGCAGCAGTATGGTTTCATGCCACGAAAGAGCACCACAGATGCGATGTTTGCTTTGAGAATGTTGATTGAGAAGTATAGAGAAGGCCAGAAAGAGTTGCATTGTGTCTTTGTAGATTTAGAGAAAGCTTATGACAGAGTGCCGAGAGAGGAGGTGTGGTATTGTATGAGGAAGTCAGGAGTTGCAGAGAAGTATGTAGGAGTGGTGCAGGATACGTATGAGGGAAGTGTGACAATGGTGAGGTGTGCGGTTGGAATGACAGATGGGTTCAAGGTGGAGGTGGGATTACATCAAGGATCGGCTCTTAGCCCTTTCTTGTTTGCAATGGTGATGGACAGGTTGACGGACAAGATCAGGCAGGAGTCTCCATGGACGATGATGTTCGCGGATGACATTGTGATCTGTAGCGAGAGTAGGGTGCAGGTCGAGGAGAGCCTGGAGAGGTGGAGGTATGCACTAGAGAGAAGAGGAATGAAAGTCAGTAGGAGCAAGACGGAATACCTATGCGTGAATGAGAGAGAGGACAGTGGAATGGTCAGGATGCAAGGAGTGGAGGTGACAAAGGCATCTGAGTTTAAATACTTTGGGTCAACTGTCCAAAGTAACGGGGAGTGCAGTAGAGAGGTGAAAAAGAGAGTGCAGGCAGGTTGGAGTGGGTGGAGAAGTGTGTCAGGAGTGATTTGCGACAGAAGGGTACCAGCAAGAGTTAGAGGGAAAGTTTACAAGATGGTTGTGAGACCAGCTATGTTATATGGTTTGGAGACAGTGGCACTGACGAAAAGACAGGAGGCGGAGCTGGAGGTGGCAGAGTTGAAGATGCTAAGATTTTCACTGGGAGTAACGAAGAAGGACAGGATTAGGAACGATTATATTAGAGGGACCGCTCAGGTTGGACGGTTTGGAGACAAAGCAAGAGAGGCAAGATTGAGATGGCTTGGACATGTGTGGAGGAGAGATGCTGAGTATATTGGGAGAAGGATGCTGAATATGGAGCTGCCAGGGAAGAGGAGAAGAGGAAGGCCAAAGAGGAGGTTTATGGATGTGGTGAGGGAAGACATGCAGGTGGCTGATGTGACAGAGGAAGACGCAGAAGACAGGAAGAAATGGAAACGGATGATCCGCTGTGGCGACCCCTAACGGGAGCAGCCGAAAGTAGTAGTAGTAGTAGTAGTAGACTCTAATTAGGCTTGGCCAATAATACAATTACAAAAAATAATGACAAATAATAATATTTGGCAGTTAAAGTGTTTATGGTAAATAATATGAGTTAATTTATAGTGTGTAAGATAAATATTATGAGTTAATTTATAAAGAGTGTGTAAGATACATATTATGAGTTACTCTATAAAAAGTGCGTTAGATAAATATTATGAGTTAATTTATAAAGAGTGTGTAAGGTAAATATTGAGTTAATTTATAGAGTGTGTAAGATAAATATGAGTTAATTTATAGAGTGTGTAAGATAAATATTGTGAGTTAATCTATAGAGTGTGTAAAATAAATATTATGAGTTAATTTATAAAAAGTGTGTAAGATAAATATTATGAGTTAATCTATAAAAAGTGCGTTAGATAAATATTATGAGTTAATTTATAAAGAGTGTAAGATAAATACTATGAGTTAATTTATAGTGTGTAAGGTAAATATTAGGAGTTAATTTATAAAGAATGTGTAAGATAAATATTATGAGTTAATTTATAGATTGTGTAAGGTAAATATTATGAGTTAATTTATAAAGAGTGTGTATGTTAAATATGAGTTTATTTATAGTGTTAGATAAAAATTCAGTTAATTTATAAAGAGTGTGTAACATAAATATTATTAGTTAATTTATAGTGTTTAAGATAAATATTATGAGTTAATTTATTAAGAGTCTACTACTACTACTACTTTCGGCTGCTCCCGTTAGGGGTCGCCACAGCAGATCATCCGTTTCCATCTCTTCCTGTCCTCTGCATCTTCTTCTGTCACACCAGCCACATGCATGTCATCCCTCACCACATCCATAAACCTCCTCTTTGGCCTTCCTCTTCTCCTCTTCCCTGGCAGCTCCATATTCAGCATCCTTCTCCCAATATACTCAGCATCTCTCCTCCACACATGTCCAAGCCATCTCAATCTTGCCTCTCTTGCTTTGTCTCCAAACCGTCCAACCTGAGCGGTCCCTCTAATATAATCGTTCCTAATCATGTCCTTCTTCGTTACTCTCAGTGAAAATCTTAGCATCTTCAACTCTGCCACCTCCAGCTCCGCCTCCTGTCTTTTCGTCAGTGCCACTGTCTCCAAACCATATAACATAGCTGGTCTCACAACCATCTTGTAAACTTTCCCTTTAACTCTTGCTGATACCCTTCTGTCGCAAATCACTCCTGACACACTTCTCCACCCACTCCAACCTGCCTGCACTCTCTTTTTCACCTCTCTACTGCACTCCCCGTTACTTTGGACAGTTGACCCCAAGTATTTAAACTCAAATGCCTTTGTCACCTCCACTCCTTGCATCCTGACCATTCCACTGTCCTCTCTCTCATTCACGCATAGGTATTCCGTCTTGCTCCTACTGACTTTCATTCCTCTTCTCTCCAGTGCATACCTCCACCTCTCCAGGCTCTCCTCAACCTGCACCCTACTCTCGCTACAGATCACAATGTCATCCACGAACATCATCGTCCATGGAGACTCCTGCCTGATCTTATCCGTCAACCTGTCCATCACCATTGCAAACAAGAAAGGGCTCAGAGCCGATCCTTGATGTAATCCGACCTCCACCTTGAACCCATCTGTCATTCCAACCACACACCTCACCATTGTCACACTTCCCTCATACGTATCCTGCACCACTCCTACATACTTCTCTGCAACTCTTGACTTCCTCATACAATACCACACCTCCTCTCTCGGCACTCTGTCATAAGCTTTCTCTAAATCTACAAAGACACAATGCAACTCTTTCTGGCCTTCTCTATACTTCTCAATCAACATTCTCAAAGCAAACATCGCATCTGTGGTGCTCTTTCGTGGCATGAAACCATACTGCTGCTTGCTGATCGTCACCTCTCCTCTTAACCTAGCTTCTATTACTCTTTCCCAAACCTTCATGCTGTGGCTGATCAACTTTATACCTCTGTAGTTGTTACAGTTCTGCACATCGCCCTTGTTCTTGAAAACCGGTACCAGTATGCTTCTTCTCCACTCCTCAGGCATCCTCTCACTTTCCAGGATTGTGTTAAACAATCTAGTTAAAAACTCCACTGCCATCTCTCCTAAACATCTCCATGCCTCCACAGGTATGTCATCAGGACCAACTGCCTTTCCACTCTTCATCCTCTTCATAGCTGCCCTCACTTCCTCCTTGCTAATCCGCTGAACTTCCTGATTCACTATCCCTACATCATCCAACCTTCTCTCTCTCTCATTTTCTTCATTCATCAGCCCCTCAAAGTATTCCTTCCACCTTCTTAGCACACTCTCCTCGCTTGTCAGCACATTTCCATCTCTATCCTTGATCGCCCTAACTTGCTGCACATCCTTTGCAGCTTGGTCCCTCTGTCTAGCCAATCGGTACAAGTCCTTTTCTCCTTCCTTAGTGTCTAATCTGTCATACAACTCACCATACACCTTTTCCTTTGCCTTTGCCACCTCTCTCTTTGCTTTACGCTGCATCTCCTTGTACTCCTGTCTACTTTTTTCATCTCTCTTACTATCCCACTTCTTCTTTGCCAACCTTTTCCTCTGTATAATTTGCTGTACTTCCTCATTCCACCACCAAGTCTCCTTGTCTTCCTTCCTCTGTCCTGATGACACACCAAGTACCTTCCTAGCTGTCTCCCTCACTATTTCTGCAATGGTTGTCCAGCCATCTGGCAACTCTTCACTACCACCCAGTGCCTGTCTTAACTCCTGCCTGAACTCCACACAACAGTCTTCCTTCTTCAACTTCCACCATTTGATCTTCGGCTGTGTCTTCACTCGCTTCCTCTTCTTGGTCTCCAAAGTCATCCTACAGACCACCATCCGATGCTGCCTAGCTACGTTCTCCCCTGTCACCACCTTGCAGTCTCCAATCCCTTTTAGATGGCGCCTTCTACATAAGATATAGCCCACCTGTGTGCACTTTCCTCCACTCTTGTATGTCACCCTGTGTCCCTCCCTCTTCTTGAAATATGTATTCACCACAGCCATTTCCATCCTTTTCGCAAAATCGACCACCATCTGTCCTTCCACATTTCTCTTCTTGACTCCATACCTTCCCATCACCTCCTCATCACCTCTGTTCCCTTCACCAACATGTCCATTGAAGTGCGCTCCAATCACCACTCTCTCCTCCTTGGGTACCCTCTCCACCATGTCGTCCAACTCACTCCAGAATTCTTCTTTTTCATCCATCTCACACCCAACTTGCGGGGCATATGCGCTGATAACATTCAGCAATAAACCTTCAATTTCCAGCTTCATACTCATCACTCTGTCTGACACTCTCTTCACCTCCAGCATGCTCTTGACATACTCTTCCTTCAGAATTACCCCTACCCCGTTACTCCTCCCATTCACACCATGGTAGAAGAGTTTGAACCCACCTCCGATACTCCTGGCCTCACTCCCCTTCCACCTGGTCTCTTGCACACACAGTATGCCTACCTTTCTTCTTTCCATCATGTCAGCCAGCTCTCTCCCTTTACCAGTCATAGTGCCAACATTCAAAGTTCCAACTCTCACCTCCACATGCCTACCCTTCCTCCTCTCTAGCTGCCTCTGGACATGCTTTCCCCCTCTCCTTCTCCTTCGCCCAACAGTAGCATAGTTTCCACCGACACCCTGCTGGTTAACAGTACCGGTGGCGGTCGTTGGTAACCCTGGCCTCGACCGATCCGGTCTGTAAGTCTTATTTATGATCTGCATATTTGATTTGGCAAAGATTTTACGCCGGATGCCCTTCCTGACGCAACCCTCCCCATTTGTCCGGGCTTGGGACCGGCACTAAGGATGCACTGGCTTGTGCATCCTCAGTGGCTGGGTTAATTTATAAAGAGTGTGTTAGATAAATATTATGAGTTAATTAAAAGAGTTAAGATACATATTATGAGTTAATTTATAAAGAGTGTGTTAGATACATATTATGAGTTAATTAATAAAGAGTGTGTAAGATAAATATTAGGAGTTAATTTATAAAGTGTGTGTAAGATAAAAATTTTGAGTTAAGTGATGAGTAGTGGAGAAGGGGTGGGAGTAACTAAGGTTATACTTCCTCCTACTCCTGTTTGAACATGTAATATTTAATTTGTGTTTAATTTGTTTGTTGAGTTTGTTTTATAGGTATATTGAACATTTCAGTTTAATATTATTATTGTTTTGTTTTTATGTTTTCTTTTTGTTGCCTCTTGTTTTACTTGTTCAGAATTAATCAGATCGAATCAAACCTTCATGAAAGGTCCAAATCAACCTGCTTTACTTTATTTTTCAATTGTAAAGTAAAAATGTTGAGAATCTAATTCAACACAATGACACTGCATCAACTGGAACACAACTGTTGTTGAAGTGGTGAATTTGTCCCCCTACCACCCCCCACCCCTCTTTAACTCTCAAGCATATTCAGCCCCTGGGACCCCCCCAGCCAACCGCTCGTCCTTCAGTGGTGTCGTCCCCAGAGACCCAGCTGGACTGTACCGAGCCCAGGTTAGTCGAACCGAGCCCAGCTTAGTTGTACCGAGCCCAGGTTAGTCATACTGAGCCCAGGTTACCGAGCCCAGGTTAGTCGTACCGAGCCCAGGTTATTTGTACCGAGCCTAGGTTAGTCGACCCGAGCCAAGGTTAGTTTTTCGAGCCGTGGTTAGTTGTACCGAGCCCGGGTTAGTCGTACCGAGCTGAGGTTAGTTGTATCGAGCCCAGGTTAGTTTTACTGAGCTCAGGTTAGTTTACCGAGCCCAGGTTAGTCGTACCGAGCCCAGGTTAGTCGTACTGAGCTGAGGTTAGTTTTACCGAGCCCAGGTTAATCGTACTGAGCCCAAGTTAGGCGTACCGAGCTAAGGTTATTTGTACCGAGTTGAGGTTATTTGTACCAAGCCCAGGTTAGTTTTACTAAGCCCAGGTTAGTCGTACTGAGCCAATGTTAGTCGTACTGGGCTGAGGTTAGTCGTACTGAGCCCAGGGTAGCCGTACCTAGCTGAGGTTAGTTGTACCGAGCCCAGGTTAGTCATACTGAGCCCAGGTTAGTCATACCGAGCTGAGGTTAGTTGTATTGAGCCCAGGTTAGTCGTACCAAGCTGAGGTTAGTCGTACCAAGCTGAGGTTAGCTGTACCAAGCCAGGGTTAGTCATACTGAGGTTAATTGTACTGAACCCAGGTTAGTTGTACCGAGCTGAGGTTAGTTGTACCGAGCCCAGGTTAGTTGTACCGAACTGAGGTTAGTTGTACTGAGCCCAGGTTAGTCATACCGAGCCCAGGTTAGTTGTACCGGGCCCAGGTCAGTCGTATTGAGCCCAGGTTAGTCGTACCGAGCTGAGGTTAGTTGTACCGAGCCCGGGTTAGTCGTACCGAGCTGAGGTTAGTTGTATCGAGCCCAGGTTAGTTTTACTGAGCTCAGGTTAGTTTACCAAGCCCAGGTTAGTCGTACCGAGCCCAGGTTAGTCGTACTGAGCTGAGGTTAGTTTTACCAAGCCCAGGTTAATCGTACTGAGCCGAGGTTAGTCGTACCGAGCTAAGGTTATTTGTACCGAGTTGAGGTTATTTGTACCAAGCCCAGGTTAGTTTTACTAAGCTCAGGTTAGTCGTACTGAGCCAAGGTTAGTCGTACTGGGCTGAGGTTAGTCGTACTGAGCCCAGGTTAGCTGTACCTAGCTGAGGTTAGTTGTACCGAGCCCAGGTTAGTCATACTGAGCCCAGGTTAGTCATACCGAGCTGAGGTTAGTTGTATTGAGCCCAGGTTAGTCGTACCAAGCTGAGGTTAGTCGTACCAAGCTGAGCTTAGCTGTACCAAGCCAAGGTTAGTCATACTGAGGTTAATTGTACTGAACCCAGGTTAGTTGTACCGAGCTGAGGTTAGTCATACCGAGCCCATGTTAGTCATACTGAGCCCAGGTAAGTCGTACCGAGCTGAGGTTAGTTGTACTGAGCCCAGGTTAGTCGTACCGAGCCCAGGTTAGTTGTACTGAGCCCAGGTTAGTCGTACAGAGCCCAGGTTAGTTGTACCGAGCCCAGGTTAGTCATACTGAGCCCAGGTTAGTCGTACTGAGCTGAGGTTAGTTTTACCGAGTCCAGGTTAATCGTACTGAGCCGAGGTTAGTCGTACCAAGCTAAGGTTATTTGTACCGAGTTGAGGTTATTTGTACCATCCCCAGGTTAGTTTTACTAAGCCCAGGTTAGTCGTACTGAGCCAAGGTTAGTCGTACTGGCTGAGGTTAGTTGTACTGAGCCCAGGTTAGCCGTACCTAGCTGAGGTTAGTTGTACCGAGCCCAGGTTAGTCGTACCGAGCTGAGGTTAGTCGTACCAAGCTGAGGTTAGTTGTACCGAGCCCAGGTTAGTCATACCGAGCCCAGGTTAGTCATACTGAGCCCAGGTAAGTCGTACCGAGCTGAGGTTAGTTGTACCGAGCCCAGATTAGTCGTACCGAGCCCAGGTTAGTTGTACTGAGCCCAGGTTAGTCGTACTGAGCCCAGGTTAGTCGTATCAAGCTGAGGTTAGTTGTACCGAGCCCAGGTTAGTCGTACCGAGCCCAGGTTAGTTGTACCGAGCCCAGGTTAGTCATACTGAGCCCAGGTTAGTCGTACAGAGCCCAGGTTAGTCATACTGAGCTGAGGTTAGTTGTACCGAGCCCAGGTTAGTCATACTGACGTTAATTGTACTGAACCCAGGTTAGTTGTACCGAGCTGAGGTTAGTTGTACCAAGCCCAGGTTAGTTGTACCGAACTGAGGTTAGTTGTACTGAGCCCAGGTTAGTCATACCGAGCCCAGGTTAGTCATACTGAGCCCAGGTTAGTTGTACCGAGCTCAGGTTAGTCATACTGAACCCAGGTTAGTTGTACCGAGCCCAAGTTAATCGTACCGAGCCCAGGTTAGTTGTACAGAGCTGAGGTTAGTTGTACCGAGTTGAGGTTAGTTGTACCGAACCCAGGTTAGTCGTACTGAGCCGAGGTTAGTCATACCGAGCTGAGGTTAGTTGTACTGAGTTGAGGTTAGTTGTATCGAGCCCAGGTTAGTCGTACCAAGCTGAGGGTAGTTGTACCGAGCCCAGGTTAGTCATACTGAGCTGAGGTTAGTTGTACCGAGCCCAGGTTAGTCGTACTGAGCTGTGGTTAGTTGTACCAAGCTGAAGTTAGTTGTACTGAGCCCAGGTTAGTCGTACCGAGCCGATACCGAGTCGAGGTTAGTTGTACTGAGCTGAGGTTAGTTGTACCGAGCCCAGATTAATCGTACCGAGCCCAGGTTAGTCATACTGAGCCGAGTTTAGTTGTACTGAGCCCAAGTTAGTCATACTGAGCCGAGGTTAGTCGTACCATGGTTAGTATTACCGAACCCAGGTTAGTCGTACCGAGCCCAGGTATGATAAGCTGCTTAAAAGAGCTGCCTGTGGCCCTGGTGGAGTAATAATAATAATAATAATAATAATAATTACATTTATATAGCGTTTTTCTAGGTACCCAAACTCAAAGTAAGTTTAGTTACGGAGGAGGTAACAGCTACTTTCCTTTGGTACAGTGATTGTAGTACTGTTGTAAATTCTTTGTACATAAAGTTTTTGGGTTTTTTTTGGGGGGGGGGTTGAAAGATATTTGAGTTATTGAGGAACTAATTTTTGTAATATTTTGCAATCCTGTATATAGAGTAATTTCTTTTTCTGTTTTTCATCTTTTTGCACTTTGTAAATGTTCTCACTGTGTGCACCTTGGAAGGCCAGCTCAATAAATAACACCATCATCTTATTTTCCATCTATGCCTGTTTTTCCAATTTTTGAGGAGTTTGAAATGACATGACCAGTCTGACCATGACATATGGTGTCAGAAGTGAGATGGCTAGTCAGAAGAAGATAACCCTCCTTCAAATGCAGCACACAGGACTGCACTCCCAACTGTGAGAGTAGAATGAGGAGACGGCAACCATCAATGCATAACCGATTTGGGAGACAGTGCCTTCATCATCATCATCAAAGGAAGACAATGAGGAGGACAGGTCCAGGCCAACCCCCAGCAGCTCCTGCAGCGCCAGCATCAACAGGTGGACTAGGGGGAGTACTACTGACAAAAGTGAGAGACGACTTGGCAGCACAGCAAAGGAGACAGGAGGGCCTGTTGGCAGAGATTTGAGGCCTGCGGCCTCTCTTCCACTGACTAACCAGTTACCTCACCCTGCCCCGTCAATATGTTGCCACTACGCCGCCTGCTACCAACCTGCCAGTCACTGCTACAGTGCCAAGCAGTGACAGCATCCAGCCCCAGACTTGAACTGCCAACACGAACACCCCAGTGTGTGCATCAGGCTGCACTGTCAGAGGTACCCTCTCTCCAGTTTCAAGACTCAGAACAGCAGACCTGACCGGCCAAGGCAATAGTGGAGGCGCTATACTGAGCCAAAATCACACAATATCAGATGGGTGAGGACACTGAGAACTTTTTGTTACGTTTTGAGCCCATTGCCAAAATGTGAAAATGGCCAGAGAGAGAGTGGACATGCCGACTCGTTCCACTGCTTTCTGGGAAGACATTGGAGGCCTACACTGTGATGGGCAGGAAAAAGCCCACTGCTATACAGACCTGAAAGCAGTGCTGCTGACCAAGTTCGACATCTCCCCAGAGACATACCGGCTGCAGTTCTGGTCAACTACTGTACTTGCTACCTGGCGAGAACCCCTCCGAGACCTATCCCCACTTTAAGGGCCTCTACTGGTGCTGGATTCGGCCACAGCAGCACACCAAGGTGGAGGTTGGTGAGACCATCATCTTGGAGCAGCTACTCTGGGTACTTCCCTTTGAGGTGAGGACCTAGGTGAAGAAGCATGAATGTGGCGCGAATTCACGTTTGCAGCAGCCTCACCCAGTACCGGTGTGGGTGTGGGAAGATGGCGACACAAATTCACGTTTGTGGCACGCTCACCCAGTACCATCCATGCAGTGTCTTTGTCCACGTCTGCGTCTAAGTTTGTCTTCGTTTGATGGCTGGGAGAGCTGGCGCTGGATCGGCTGGGAGAGCTTGGTGTACTGCATCCTGTGGGCCCAGGGACCAATGCCCTGCCTGGAGCTGTGCTCGAAGAAGAAACACTGAGGGCAGTCTGACAGGACGCAGTAATGGGACAGGCTAAGCTAACTGCTAGCCCATTTAGACCGGCAGTTCCGATAACACCGAGGGCGGCAGCCTCGCCTAGCGTTGACTGTGGTGTTTTTGGGGTCGTCATGTGGAGTGCGGGCAAGTGTGTTGTAACAATAGGAACTATTGTTAGGAACCATTGTTTAGTTCCTTGTTTACACAGGGGTCGTTTAGGTTGTTGCACCTGGAATAACGGACCGAGCGTGATGCATAACCTTACGTGCCGAAGTTATTATTAAAGTTTATAGCCCCGTGGGGTTGAAACGAGTTGTAACGTCTCATTAGTAGAAGGTAACAACACACTTTAACATGGTGGCAGCGGCGGACGACTCGGTTTGAAGTTTGGTGCGGAAAAGTTTCTAGGAGCGGGAGAGCGGTTAGTGTTCCTAAGCAACGTTCAGTATATGTTAGCATTAGCTGCTAGCGTGAGACTGCCGTGTGACATGGATGGGCTTAAACCACCGCAAACGTTATGTCTGGACTCAAGCAACCTTTCGAGGACATGGAGGGACGAGTTTGCTCTGTATGTGGATTTAGCCATGGCTGACGCCGATGACAAACAGAAGGTGAAACTGTTCAGCTATCTTGTCGGGGAGAGCGGCAGGGAACTTATGGACACGTTACTGGGCGACACACCGAAGGATGCATGGACGTTAGATGACGTTATCGAGAAGTTTGATGATCACTGCGACCCCAGCGTTAACGAGACTGTGGAACGTTATCGTTTTTTTTACAAAAAAACAGGGCACCAGTGAAAATATAGACCATTATGTCATGGAACTGAGAGTGTTGGCAAGAACATGCAACTTTGGGACAGTGAGAGACTCGCTCATTCGGGATCGGATTGTGTGTGGAGGTAACAACACAATCGTAAGAGAAAGACTGCTCCGAGAGAAAAACTTGACACTGGACACATGTTTGCAGCTGTGCAGAGCCGCTGAGCTCTCAAAGGACAATGTGAAAACCATCTCGGGATCGATGGTGGAAGAGGTACATGCAGTGCAAGGAGCACAGTATCGGAAACAGACGAGCAACACTGTGGAGTGCAGATATTGTGGAAAAACGCATGAGAAAAGTAAACAAAAGTGCCCAGCGTTTGGGAAGAAGTGCACAAAGTGTGGAAGAGAGAACCACTTTGCAGCAAAATGCAGAGTAAAACCGGAACTAAGGAAAAAGAAATATGTGAGTAAAATAACAACTGAATCTGAGAGTGATGAATATGAAGATAGTATCACCTGTGTAAAAGAAACTGAGAAAATGAAGAAAACTCAGCTTCTCTATGCTGGCATGCTTCTAGGCAAGGACATGATCAAATTCCAAATAGACTGTGGTGCCAGTTGCAATATCATCCCAATTAACCTGCTGAATCCAGATGCCAAATTAGAACACACGAAGAGTGTACTAGTAATGTACAATAAAACCAAATTAAAACCACTGGGAAAATGTAAAGTGAAAATAAGAAACCCGAGAAACAACAAGCTATATCGCTTAGAGTTCCAGGTGGTGAATGCAGCTGGTACAGTGCCTCTGCTGGGTAGGAGAGCCAGTGAGGCCATGAAATTGATAAAAGTGCAATATGAAAACATCATGACAATAGACAGTATTGTCACAACAGAAACAACAACAGGACAGTGGATAATGGGACAAATTAAAGATGAGTATGCTGATGTGTTCATTGGCGATGGCTGCCTCGAGGGAAAATACAAAATAGAGGTGGACAGCACAGTGAAACCAGTACAGCTGCCAAAGAGGCGGGTCCCAGTCGCCATGATGAAACCACTGAAGGACGAGCTACAGGACCTACAGCAAAGAGGGATCATAACACCTGTGGAATGCAGTACAGATTGGATCAGTGCAATGGTGGTGGTACAGAAACCAAGTGGGAAACCAAGAGTGTGTATCGATCCCAAGCCTTTGAACAAAGCTCTAAAGCGCAGTCACTTCCCACTGCCAACCATTGAGGACATTTTACCGGACTTGTCAAAAGCAAAAGTGTTCACAGTGTGTGATGTCAAGAGTGGATTCTGGCATGTGCAGCTGGAGGAGGAGTCCAGCTATTTAACAACATTTGCCACTCCATTCGGACGTTACAGGTGACTGAGGATGCCAATGGGGATAAGTCCGGCCCCAGAAATCTTTCAGAGAAAGCTCACACAAGCGCTGGACGGTGTACCGGGCTTGTACATTATAGCTGACGATGTACTGATCACAGGCCAAGGGGAAACACAGGAGGAAGCTGAGCGTGACCATGATGGAAACTGAGACTGTTTCTTGAAAGATGCAGACAAAAGAACATCAAGCTGAACAAAGACAAATTCAAGCTGAGACAAAAGGAGACCACATACATTGGACACCGCCTGACGGCTGATGGACTCAGGGCGGATCCAGAGAAAGTGCTTGCCGTTGAGAAGATGCCGGCACCGACTGATGTGAAAGGAGTGCAAAGGCTGCTAGGTATGGTAAATTATCTAGCCAAGTTTTGTCCCCACCTCTCAGACCAGTGCATAGTGTTGAGAGATTTGACACACAAAAACAGGGAGTGGAACTGGACAGCACAGCATGAGGAGGCTTTCCTCAAATTGAAAGAGACTATAGCAAAGGTCCCAGTACTGAAATATTACAACCCAGATGAGGAACTCACAGTGCAGTGTGACGCTTCAGACACAGGTTTAGGCGCAGCGCTCATGCAGATGGGTAAGCCAATAGCATTTGCAAGCAGAGCACTCACTCAAACAGAGCGTGGGTATGCACAAATAGAAAAGGAGTTCTTAGCAATGGTTTTTAGCATGGAAAGATTTCACCAGTACACATACGGCCGAAAAGTGACGGTGCAAAGTGATCACAAGCCGTTGGAAACAATAGTGAGAAAACCTCTACTAAGTGCACCCAAAAGGCTGCAGGGAATGATGCTGCGCATACAAAAGTATGATCTGGATGTAGTATATGTGCCAGGTAGAGACATGCTGCTAGCAGACACTCTGAGCAGAGCTTATCTTCCTGAGAGTGCACCGGATGCAGAACTAGAGACTGTCAACATGGCACAACACTTACCTATCGCAGCAGACAGGCTACATGATATACGATCTGCCACAAAAGAGGATGAAACACTGCAACTTCTCATCAAAATGATGCAGCAAGGATGGCCTGACGATAAGTCAAAAACACCAAGGGAAATCAAGCCCTACTTCTCATTCCAAGAGGAGTTAAGCCACCAAGATGGAATAGTGTTCAGGAGTGAGCGCGCTGTCATCCCTGATGCGTTGAGGAAAGACATCACTTGCCGCCTACACGCATCACATCTGGGTGTGGAAGGATGCCTACGGAGGGCTAGGGAGTGTGTCTATTGGCAGGGCATGAACGACCAAATAAAATCATATATAGCAAAGTGTGACATCTGCAGATCAATGGACATTAAACAACAAAAAGAAACACTAATGTCACATGATGTGCCAAGCAGGCCGTGGGCAAAGGTGGGCACGGATCTGTTCATGTTTGAAAACAAAGACTACCTCATAATTGTAGATTTTTTCTCAAATTTTTGGGAAATAGATTACCTGGCAGATACCAAGTCAACCACAGTGATACGGAAGCTGAAAGCTCATTTTGCCCGCCAAGGTATCCCAGATATTGTAATCTCGGACAATGGCCCACAGTATTCGTCACAAGAATTCCAGAAGTTCAGTCGACTGTGGGGATTTCAACATAAAACCTCATCACCTGGTTACCCGCAAAGCAACGGCAAAGCTGAGTCAGCTGTTAAGACAGCAAAAAGACTCTTGCTCAAAGCCAAGGCTGCTGGACGGGATCCTTATCTCGCCCTTCTGGACCACCGCAACACACCATCACAGGGTACTGATACCGAACCAGCACAGCGGCTGCTCAGTCGCCGTACCAAAACACTACTGCCAACCAAGGCAAGCCTGTTACAGCCGAAAGTTGAGCAGGTGAAACAGGATTTACAAAATAACCAACAACGGCAGAGGGCATACTACGACAGGTCGGCTAAAGACTTGGACACGCTTGCCCCAGGTGAATGTGTGAGAGTTCAGCCTCTCGCACCCCACACTGCCTGGAGAGTGGGCAAGGTGCTGAGGCCGGTCGATAGGAGATCCTATGAGGTCCAGCTGCACACGGGTGGTGTCATCAGGAGAAATCGCAGACACCTCAGGCATGCACCAGGGGCAATCTTCACTGACACTATGGACATGGAGATCAGCAGCCCCAGTCAGCCAGAGAGTGTTGAACCCGGACATTCAGAGAGTGTTCCTTCTCGCAGTGTCTTAGCAGGAAACAAAACCAAGGACACTGGTGACAGGGCCAACCCTGTTACCACCAGATCAGGCCGCTCTGTTGTGCAGCCACAGCGATACAAAGACTTTGTGACCTCACATAGATGAATGGATCTGTAGCACTAATGGACTTTGGGGGGGGCATGAATGAAAAAGAAAAAAAAGTGAATCACAAATGTTGTGCAAATGTATTAAAGGTTCTAAAAAAAAAGAAGAAGAAACTGAAAAGAGAAAGGATGTAACAATAGGAACTATTGTTAGGAACCATTGTTTAGTTCCTTGTTTACACAGGGGTCGTTTAGGTTGTTGCACCTGGAATAACGGACCGAGCGTGATGCATAACCTTACGTGCCGAAGTTATTATTAAAGTTTATAGCCCCGTGGGGTTGAAACGAGTTGTAACGTCTCATTAGTAGAAGGTAACAACACACTTTAACATGTGTCGAGGGTGTCTGGCTGGGAGAATCTAGAATCGAAACGTCAAAACTAGAATTGATTTTAAAATTATGTTACTTGTATACAAAACGCTAAAGCCTTGTACCTCAGTATATAAAAGACATGCTAATTACATGCAAACCAGCAAGAGCTCTCAGGTCCAAAGGCAGGGGTCCTTTAATCCTCCTTCATGCTAAGTCTACATCAGGGGATGCAGCATTTTGTATTTACGCCCAAAGAAGGTTGAACGTCTGTTATATCTGGTTAGGTAGTGTTATGCCCGAGTCTGACTTGTATGGTTGAGCACTAGCAGTTACTGTGCCTTGAAGAAGAGCAGGGGGCAGTGTGAATTACGGCAAGGTGGAAAGTGTCGTGAGTTGATGTTGGTTAAGTAAAAGTTGTAAACGTGGCTCCCGGTGTGGTCATTGAACATAATATTTGGCGAACGAGGATGGCTGGCTTCGTTCAATCGCCACCGCCACCTTTCCTACCCGTTCCCGGTGACCCAGGTGTTCCCTGGGACTGATGGATATCGTCGTTTGATTACTATTTACTGGCTCTGGGGCATTCGGATTTAGCAGCAGCTAGAAAGTGTGCGCTCTTGCAGCACTGCCTCGGTCAGGAGGGGCAACGTATTTTCGCTACACTCTCGGTGGCGGATGACACCTATGCTGTGGCTACCAACGCACTACAGCCCCATTTGCTCTGGTTTGAGTTTCGCCAGAGAGCCCAGAAGTCTGGTGAGTCAGTGGGCCAGTTCGTCTCTGCCTTACGTGGGCTAGCAAAGCATTGTGACTTCGGGGCTTTGGAAGATGGACTTGTGCTCAGCTGAGGGAAAGACTGTTACTCGAACCAGACTCCATGACATTATCTGACGCTATAGTGATTGGGAATCAGTTGGAAACGGCTCTGCTGGAAGCGCACAAGTTCTCTCGCGCTGTGCAGGAGCCCGTGACGTCACTGCTTCCGGCAGTTCACCGCTTAAACGCGTCTCTGCTTAAAGTACCTACTGTTGCCCAGGAGACGGCAGGGGCGGCTGACATGGACAGTGACAGGTTTGATGTGCAAAGAGTGGCAGACAGGGGGTCTAGGGAGAGTGCGCCCAAGCGTTGTACTAACTGTGGCTCCACAAATCATGTATCTCGGGACAAATCATGTCCTGCCCTGGGCAAGCACTGTCATAACTGCAACAAGATGAATCACCTTGCACGCTGGTGCCGCTCCCCCCCTGCAGACTCACAGGCTGCTGCAGTTCCTATCAACACAGTTCAGAGCCAGCGAGCCTCATTCAGCTACTGCACATGCCTTGTGGGCGGAGCCTACATACCGCTCCTTGTTGACACAGGGGCAAAGGTGTCACTTCTGAACAAACCAACATATGACCGGCTTTTCTGTCACTTGCCCCTGGAAGCGGCAGCCAACTCCCTGTCGGGCTACGGCCACGCCCCCAACGCCACTTTGGGAGTAGTCTGCCTTCCTGTTGAGTATAATTACCAGTACATCCCTGAAACCAGGTTCTACATCACACAGAAAGGGGCTAACATCATGGGGCTAGACTTGTTCCATGCTCTGGACTTTACACTGACTGACACTGTGGGCCTGTGTGTCCTGCAGGTCTCCTCCTCCTGGTCTGAACATTACCCAGAACTGTTTGGAGGACTGGGCTGCATGTCTGGGTTTGTGCACCAGCCTACTGTGGACTCATCGGTCCGCCCAGTAATTCAGCCACTATGGCGCATTCCCCTGGCCCTCCGGGATGGCATGGAAGAGGAGATACACCGCCTGGTGAAGGAGGACATCATCAGACCAGTCAACGCCTCACCCTGGATGTCCAAACTAGTGATAGCCAAGAAGCAGGGTGGTGGACTGCGCCTCTGCGTGGATCTGACGGACATCAACAAAGCCATCATCCTTGTCAGATACCCCCTCCCACAGCTGAGGAGCTGACTAGCCATTTCCATGGCTCCACAGTTTTCAGCAAAATGGATTTACACCACAGCTACCTGCAGGTTCCCCTGGCACCGGCCAGCATGGACCTCACAGCTTTCATCTGACATGTGGGGGGTGTTCAGATACAAGTGCATGGCTTTCGGGCTGTCATCAGCCCCAAGCTGTTTTCAGAAAATAATGTCACTCATCCTAGCTGGCATTCAGGGGGATGCTATCTACCTGGATGATGTGGTGGTACACGCACCCTCTGCCACACTGCACGATGCTCATCTCGAACAGGTCTTTCAGTGCTTCACGCAACATGGGGTCACACTGAACACTGAGAAGTGTGTGTTTAGTGCCAAGGAGGTCGAGTTCCTGGGTTTCCGGCTCTCCAAGGGGGGTATCACCCCAATCATGTCCCACACGGAGGCCATTCTGTCCCTGCCAGACCCACAGTCACCGTCCCAGCTGTCCTCTTTTCTGGGGCTGGCCGCCTACTATCGCTGTTTCATCCCACACTGCTCCAACTCAATGATCCCCCAGTGCCAGCTGCTATGGAAGGATGCTGTATGGGACTGGACCCCAGCATGCCAGGAGGCTGTGGGAGTCATCAAACAGCAGCTCACATCCCTGCCCACTTTGGCCCATTTCAGCCTGACTGCGCCCACCATGGTCACCTGTGACGCGTCCGGGGTGGCACTTGGTGCAGTGCTCTCCCAGGTCCATGAGGGGGTAGAGCGTCCAGTGGTCTTCGCCTTGTGGGCACTCACTCCGGCAGAGCAGAAGTACTCAGTGGGGGAAAGGGAAGCTCTTACCTGCCTGTGGGCATGCAAACGCTGGCATGTCTACCTGTACGGCAGGGCTTTCACTATCTGCACAGATCATCAGGCGCTGACGGCTCTGCTGGCGACCCAAGATTCAGGGCACAGGCCCATGAGACTACTGAGATGAGCGGATAGGCTGAATCAGTACAACTTCAGACTCAAGTTTATGCCGGGGCGTACCAATACAGTGGCCGACCTCCTGTCCCAAGCCATCTCTCTGACCAAAGAGGTAAGAGCGGCGACGCCAGAGGATGACAACGACGACAATGACGACTGTGTCCACATGCTACATGGGCCCCTCAGCACAGTAGTCACCCTGGCCAAGCTGCAGAAGGCCTCGGCTGAGGATGAGACACTCACAACCCTTCGTGCCTACGTCCAGGATGGCTGGCCTGCCAAGGTGGATGACAGGCTGCTCCCCTACCATAAAGTCCGCGACGAGCTCTCCTGCTGGGGGGAGGTGTGCCTCTCCTGTGGCCACCGTGCCATTGTACCAGAGACTCTAAAGGCCAGAATGCTGTAAATAGTGCATGATGGGCATCTGGGGGTGGTCAAGGTGAAGCATCGCTTCTGAGACACTGTGTTGTGGTCTCACATAGACTCTAACACAGAGGAGCGGTTGCGTAACTGCACCTGCTGCCTTCTGAGTGGGAAAACCATGTTTCGACAAAGCGAGACAGGAACAATCATTAAGTGTGTGCTCACATTGTCATTAAGTCATAGAGGTGCTTCATGTTACTTGTATTTTAATGTAACTAATGTTTGTGTTTTTCTTTATCTCAGTCCTGGTACCTGGGAAACTGAGCGAGCGCTACAGGGAAGAACATGACCACGGCATCACATCAACAGCGTTCTTATGACGACACACAGCACAAGGAAAATAAACTCATGTGGAAACTTAGCATGTGGTGGTACATGTATAAATATATATCTAGAAATACTTATATATGTATCGACACAGCAGAGTTGTCAGAGACCGCTTGGATGGACAAAGACAAGTCGAGAGGTTGAGGCATTCTGCTACTTCTCACTTGTGCCGAAAAGTAATGCCAAAAAGGTATGAGGGTTGACATAAGATGGCCTTCAATGTGCATACTTCCGGTGAAAATATCAGGAAAGAAGGGGAAGTCTGGGTAGTCCACAGACTGTTTCACCCGACTCAACTCAACCCTCCTATCAGGCGTCTACCCTCAGTCTGCTGGTTAGAATCGGCTCTGTGCATCACTGTAGTCCACTGACTTCCGGTTTCTACTGCAGCGGTCTTACCAGTTTCCTGTTTGTTGGCGTGTGCTGTTGACAATGGCATGTTTTTGGCGATGCCTGCAAGATTTACCATGGATAAATGTCCACCACATGCACACAACTGTCCACAAACTTCCGCCTGCACCTCCCAGCACACGGGTGAAAAGTTTCCAGTTGTACATATCAAGTTACGTCCGTCAGCCCATCCGCTCATCCTCATAGTTGTGTGACGTAACTTGATATGTACAACTGGAAACTTTTCACGCGTTTGCTGGCAGGTGCAGGTAAAGTTTGTCGACAGTTGTGTGCATGTCGTGGACATTTATCCATGGTAAATCTTGCAGGCAACGCCAAAAATATGCCATTGTCGATAGCACACGCCAACAAACAGGAAACTGGTGTGACCGCTGCAGTAGAAACCGGAAGTCTGGACTACAGTCATGCACAGAGCCGATTGGCCCTGTTCCTTAGGATGAATATTAGCCTTTCTTTTGCTTCCTAATTCCCCTCCAGAATGCTGTAGGAACGATATTACCTTCCCCCTCCCCTACCTAAGATTTCTTCTACCCCTTCCAAATGTGGGTGCTGCTTCTTATATATGCAATTAAGCTTTCTTTCCGGACCAACCGAGAAGAAGGAGGTCCTGTTGGTAATGATTATTTGCACTTTTCTATGTTTTTTGATGCGCTTGAGGAAATCCGAAGAGTTCAAACAGCACTTGTACTGTTCTGTCCTCCTGCTAAAATAGAGGTTTTCTCTTTACTTTTGTTGACAGTCGTCAGTGTGTTGGTATCATGTTTCTTTGTGTGAGTGGTGTTTTAGGACTGTTCTGCTGGTGCTTTCTTTAACAGCTGCATCGTTGCTGCTGAGCACAGTAGTACCGGTGTCAGTACTACAGAGGGCGAGGCAGCGTCACCACTTCTCAACATATCTTGTGTTGAAGGGGGGACAGCAAACTACAGAGTTGTAATAACACGACTCTACAGAAGGACGTAGTAGTGCGCAGCAAGGCCCTTTGTGACTGTGTTTGTGCCTGACCAGATAATGCAGCACCGCTGTGCTACTCCAGCTGTAAAAGAAGCTGTAACCTGGGGCATCCGGGGGGCGTGGCGGCCTATTCCGTTGCCTACCAACACGGGGATCGCCGGTTTGAATCCCCGTGTTACCTCCGGCTTGGTCGAGCGTCCCTACGGACACAATTGGCCGTGTCTGCGGGTGGGAAGACGGACGTGGGTGTGTTCTGGTTGCTGCACTAGCGCCTCCTCTGGTTCATTGAGGCGCCTTTTCGAGGGGGGGGTGGAGGGGAACTGGGGGGAATAGCGTGACCCTCCCATGCGCTACGTCCCCCTGGTGAAACTCCTCACTGTCAGGTGAAAAGAAGCGGCTGGCGACTCCACATGTATGGGAGGAGGCATGTGGTAGTCTGCAGCCCTCGCGGGTCAGCAGAGGGGGTGGAGCAGAGACCGGGACGGCTCGGAAGAGTGAGGTGATTGGCTGGATACAATTGGGACGAAAAAGGAAGAAGAAATCCAAAAAATTAAAAAATACCAAACATATTTGACATTCATATCAGGAAGTCCAATAGTGTGAACGGAACAGCGATGGCATCTCGAGCAGAAACCCACAACAGCCAGTCAGAACAAAATTCAGAAATTTGGGAAGTGGAATGTTAAGAACTCAAAACAATACCATTACTTTTAATCGTCAGTTGAATATAGTAGTCAACCTCCACTATTGTTTTGCCCTCCAGTCACGCTCCATTGCAAGTTTTTGAGACTTGTTCTTTTTTTTATAAAGGCGGTTAGTATTACAGTTGTGTTGCATTAGTGCCATCTGCTGGTTTAAGATAAAACAGCTGTGGGATTCAGGACTGATTGGTGGTTAGTATACACACGTGTCATCTTTGCTTAACTGGCTAGTGTGTGCACTTTGACGACTGAAGGACAAAAAAAAATCTGTGAAATGTGCCACCGGTCTGTGATACTGCTTCCGCCGAACACCGGAAGTATTACCCATAATCGTTTCCAGTGGAACCCCCCCAGGGAACTCGTGGATATGTGTGGTCTCTCATGTGTTCAACATCAGTTAGGATTTGGAAAGTCCTCCAGTGTGTGTCCAACCTACGTGTTACATTGGGGAACTCATGACTCTGACCCTTCTCCTTGAGTTTGGCGTGGCGGCATGAACCTCAGACCTTTAACCCACAGATGACGTAGGGATGAGTAAGAGGTGCATGTCGGGTGAGGACCTGTAATCTTTAGAATGGCAAAATTGGGAAGAGTTTCTTTCCGACAAAACGTCAGTGGTTTTCTACAACGGTAACCAGTGAACAGAATACTCACACGGCCATGTACACATGCTTGACTGCTTCCGCAGAACAAGCAATATCTGTGTCAGACATTTCACAGACTCCTGTCACTGATCTCTCGAGCCTGATCCTGTCCGAGGCGTTTCATTGCTTAAGATCCTCTGTACCACACTGAACAGAGAACATTTAACAGAAGATAAACCAAACGTGAATCCCCATCACCAGCAACGCCAGAGCCACTAATACGGTGTGTGATGCCATGCACATGCAATAGTTACCGTGCATGCTGTGTGCTGCTGTCCGTCCATTCATATAGGCGTACATTCATATAGGTGTGCATTCATAGAGGTGTGCATTCATATAGGCGTACATTCATATAGGTGTGCATTCATATAGGTGTGTATTCATATAGGCGTGCATTCATATAGGTGTACTCTAGTAGACAACGAGCCAAAACAGAATCAAACTTTAGAAGATGTCGCTATGCATATTTGCATGTAGCAGCAGTGGACTTGCAACACATGCAACAGAAGGACTTTTTCCATGTGCGGAAGAACGTTGCGTTTCGTAACCGGATAAGCAGCTTTGTACTGAACAATCAAGTATACTCAAAGGACACAGCGCTTTGACAAGCACTGAAAACCACATTTGCAGACTAGTGTTTGATACTTGGTCCAGTTTTGTTACATCTGAAGTGTTGCTGCTGAACAGCAATCCATTTTACCTTGTTGCGTTGGGTAATATGCATGTCGGGGGTGGTGTTGAGTGAGGTATAGTATACTTTGAACAGGTTGTTCCTTTTTTAAGTTGGGTTAAAGTTAGCGGTAGTGGATGTATACTATTGATTCAGTTTGTGTGTTGAACTTGCTGTTGCAGAACCCTGTGTATGTTGGGTTAGTTTTGCAGAACCGTTTGTATGTTGGGTTAGTTTTGCAGAACCCTGTGTATGTTGGGTTAGTTTTGCAGAACCCTGTGTATGTAGGGTTAGTTTTGCAGAACCCTGTGTATGTTGGGTTAGTTTTGCAGAACCCTGTGTATGTAGGGTTAGTTTTGCAGAACCCTGTGTATGTTGGGTTCGTTTTGGTGAAAGTTAGCTAAAAGCTGATGTATACTGCATGGTGCTTATCTTGGTCGCTGTGCTGACCTGAAGAATGCATGGCTCAGTCTGACGATACCTCTCTCTTCCTATCCTGTTCTTCCTCATCCTCTTGTTCTTGCTCCTTTTCCACCAATTTATCCTGTTGTAAACTTATATTTTGCATGAGATTTCATTAAACACATGACGTGCCTTGCCTTTGGTTAACGGATAATAATAATAATAATACATTATGGAAAAAATATCATCTTTTTTTTTAAACTGGTTACTTTTCAAAAAATACAGAAGTATCGCTGCATGTGTGACTGCTTGCCATTACTTGGCTTAGTCTAGAGACAACGTGAGGTCTGGAGAGGTTGGTCTGTTAACTGACATACTTCACCACATGAGTTGAGTTTGGGACAGCACCTATCTTGTATTAGTTTTAAAAATAATGTTTCAATAATGTTTCTGTATGTGTTGTGTCATATTATGTCTCGAACAATTTATTAGCATTAGCTTTGTTAAACAACTCATTAGCATTAGCTTTGTTAAACAACAACTCATTAGCATTAGCATTAGCTTTGTTAAAAGTGACAGAAGATGTTTGCTGTCCTAAACGACACGTAAAGGTGTGTTTTAAGTTTGACATTATTTCAGGACTGTAACTTGAGGCTGTCTTGGATCTAATGACAGCACATTGGTTAGTTATGAAGAAAAACTCAATAAAATATTTGGGTTGTGACATCACTATATTCTATAATGGTGTTCAGTCCTGATGAAATGTTTATAATAAACAATCAAACTGTTCAGTTGAACCAGGAAGTATATGAATGGATTGTTTTGTTCTGTAGCGTCTGTGTTGATGTTTTGTAGGCGTCTTACATAAGTATTTATTGTGTGCAGAAAATGCCAGCCATTCTATCAATGATGACATATTGTGAGTACTTTGTCAACTGCGAAATGCTCATGCTAACATGACGTTCCTTTTGAGGCTGTGGCCACACTTCCCAGTATAAATGTAATGACATGGAAGGGTTTTAACAGGTTTAGGATTAGATTCTGCAGCTGAGTGAAAGACCAACAGAACCCCTTTCAGTTCTTCACTGGAGAAGTTTAACTATTTGACTTATTCTGTGACAGGATGTTAAAAATATGTTACACTTTACAACAAGCCCACATCTTACATCAGCTTTTGTGAAGATGTGTGTGTGCATACCAAGACCTTCTGCACATACAACAACAACAACAACAACAACAACAACAAGCCATGGTTCACTGCCAAACTAAGACACATCTGACAGGCCAAGCAGGATGCCTACAGAAGTCAAGTCAAGTCATGTTTATTTGTATAGCTCAATATCACAAATTATAAATGTTCCTCAAGGGGCTTTACAGCAACACAACATCCTGTCCTTAGACCCTCACATCAGATAAGGAACAACTCCCTACAAAACCTTGGAGAAACAATAGGAAGAAGCCTCAGGGAGAGCAACAGCAGAGGGATCTCTCTACCAAGACGGACAACATGCAATGGATGTTGTGTTTACACAATTTACACAATACAACACAGAAAGAGGATAACACAATTATAATGGAATTATAAAATATATGACGCATATGATGAGGAGGATGCCAAGCAGTGTCCAAACACCACCAGAACAGCCCAGGACCCGAGCAACGTGACCAGCATCACCATGTAAAACAAAAAAACAAAAGAAAAAATTAGTCACACATCTGAGTGAGAGAAGGATTTAACATTAAAACAGGATAACAAAGTTAGATGGATTTATAAGATATATAAAAAGAAAATGTGATGAGGGGGATGCCAAGCAGCGTCCAGGTGGCAACCACCATCACCATGAAGACCTGGGAGGAGGACAGACTGCACATGCACACAGGAACGATTCACCTCACAACATGCACATACGCGGGAGAAGAGAAAAGAGAAGACATCATTCAGAGAGAGAAAAGACACGTGAAGAGAACAGTTTGCAATAGTTAATAATCTATACTCTATAATCTGGTGGGCAGAACAGTGGTTGGTAAATTCATTGAGACAGAAACTGACCCACCATGCAGTACAGGTTGTGAAGCACTCAACTTAAATGCAACTAATTGTAAGCTAAGACAAAAAGATGAGTTTTAAGTTTGGATTTAAAGGACTCAACAGACTCTGATGGTCTGATGGCAGCAGGCAGGTTATTCCACAAGAACGGGGCCCGACAGGAAAAGGCCCTGCCACCAGCTGACTTCTTTAAACTTGGGTACCCACGGGATCCCTGTATTTTGAGAGCGAAGAGCTCGGGGTAAGATGGAGCAAGTGAGGAGAGAAGGTGGAAGGAGTACTTTGAGAGGCTGATGAATGAAGAAAATGAGAGAGAGAAGGTTGGATGATACAGGGATAGTGAATCAAGAAGTGTGGATTAGCAAGGAGGAAGTGACGGCAGCTATGAAGAGGATGAGGAGTGGAAAGGCAGTTGGTCCTGATGACATACCTGTGGAGGCATGGAGATGTTTAGGAGAGATGGAAGAGGAGTTTATAACTAAACTTAGCACAAAAAGTAAGGAAATGTGTGTTTGGTAGATTATTTCTTTGTTGTAACAATGCTTCTTGGCAATAAATCTTACATCAGGCAGCTGATGGTCAGCACCTGGGGTACCAGAAGCTCAAAACAAGAGTCAACAGCAACAACAAAATAAGCTGTTTGGCATTGGCAGAGAAGATTTGGCAAATTTTTCATGGGTGCAACCCACATACTCAGTTCTGTTGCTCACCCCACAAATGCATGTTCCTTACACATGTGGCCCCATTTAAAAGGGAAATAAACAGGCTTTCCAACGGTATAAGATTTATTGACAAGAAGTATTGTTACAACAAAGAAATCATCTACCAAACAAAAATGTCCTTCCTTTTTGTGCTAAGTATAGATTGTTTAACAAAATCTTGGAAAGTGAGAGGATGCCTGAGGAGTGGAGAAGAAGCATACTGCTACCGATTTTAAAGAATAAGGGTGATATGCAGAACAGTAGCAACTACAGAGGTATAAAGTTGATTAGCTACAGCATGAAGATATGAGAAAGAGTAATAGAAGCTAGGTTAAGAGGAGAGGTGACGAACAATTAGCTAGCAGCAGTAAGGCTTCATGCCACGAAAGAGCACCACAGATGCGATGTTTGCTTTGAGAATTTGGATGGAGAAGTATAGAGAAGGGCAGAAGGAGTTACATTGTGTCTTTGTGGATTTAGAGAAAGCATACGACAGGGTGCTGAGAGAGGAGGTGTGGTATTGCGGAGAAGTATGTAGGAGTGGTGCAGGATATGTATGAGGGAAGTGTGACAATGGTGAGGTGTGCGGTTGGAATGACAGATGGGTTCAAGGTGGAGGTGGGATTACAAGGATCGGCTCTGAGCCCTTTCTTGTTTGCAATGGTGATGGACAGGTTGACGGACGAGATCAGGCAGGAGTCTCCGTGGACTATGATGTTTGCAGATGACATTGTGATCTGTAGCGAGAGTAGTATGCAGTTGGAGGAGAGCCTGGAGAGGTGGAGGTATGCACTGGAGAGAAGAGGAATGAAAGTCAGTAGGAGCAAGACGGAAAACATATTCCTGAATGAGAGAGAGGACAGAGGAATGGTGAGGATGCAAAGAGTAGAGGTGACGAAGGTGTATGAGTTTAAATATTTGGGGTCAACTGTCCAAAGTAAAGGGGAATGCAGAAGAGAGGTGAAGAAGAGAGTGCAGGCAGGGTGGAGTGGGTGGAGAAGAGTGTCAGGAGTGATTTGTGAAAGAAAGGTACCAGCAAAACTTAAAGGGAAGGTTTACAAGATGGTTGTGAGACTAGCTATGTTATATGGTTTGGAGACAGTGGCACTGATGAAAAGACAGGAGGTGGAGCTGGAGGTGGCAGAGTTGAAGATGATAAGATTTTCACTGGTAGTGATGAAGGACAGGTTTAGGAACGAGTATATTAGAGGGACAGCTCAGGTTGGACGGTTTGGAGACAAAGTAAGAGAGGCAAGATTGAGATGGTTTGGACATGTGTGGAGAGATGCTGGGTATATTGGGAGAAGGATGTTGAATATGGAGCTGCCAGGGAAGAGGAAAAAAGGAAGGCCAAAGAGGAGGTTTATGGATGTGGTGAGGGAGGACATGCATGTGGCTGGTGTGACAGAAGAAGATGCAGAGGACAGGAAGAGATGGAAACGGATGATCTACTGTGGCAACCCCTAACGGGAGCAGCCGAAAGAAAATAGTAGTGGTAGACAGATAAGGTGGGGCAAGCCCATTTAGGATTTTATAGGTCAGTAGGAGCACCTTGAGGTTTGATCTAACATGGATAGGAAGCCATTGAAGGGATGCAAGATTTGGTGTAATATGGTAAAGTTTCCTAGATTTAGTTATAATTCTGAACCATCTGAAGACTGTTGGTACTAGCACGTGGCAGACCTGAAAACAGAACATTACAGTAATCAAGTCTGGATGAAACAAATGCATGTATTTATTTTATTTTATTTATTTATTTATTTTACTACTTTATTAATAGGGAAATTCTCCCTCTGCATTTAACCCATCGTACCTGTGTAGCTAGGAGCAGTGGGCAGCCACCATGCAGCGCCCGGGGACCAATTCCGGTTCGTCTTGCCATGCCTCGGTCAGGGGCACAGAGTATTAACCCTAACAGGCATATCTTTTGGATGGTGGGGAAAACCGGAGCGACCCAGAGAAAACCCACCGCAGACACGGGGAGAACATGCAAGCTCCCCACAGAGGACGACCTGGGATGACCCCCAAGGTTGGACAACCCCGGGGTTCAAACCCAGGAGCTTCTTGCTGTGAGGCAACAGTGCTAACCACTGGACCACTATGCTGTAACAAATAGGATTTTATTCCTAGTTTGTGGTTCCGGGGAGCAATTCGAGTGTGATACAGACCACGAGTGATGCTGGCTAGAGATGAAAGTACACTCAAAAAAACAACTTGTTAGATTTACTTAATAAAATCCTCGTAACAATTTGCACTAACACTAACTAGGTAACTTTTACCGTCACAGTATTAAGTACATCTCACTAGCCGGTATCAACTAAAATGTACTTATTTCTAAACTTAACATCTATGAAAATATTAAGTAAATGTTTTATTAAGTAAATGTTTACTGAATAAATAATATTCATTTAAGCTAATTAAGTAAAATCTACTTCATTTTTTCACAGACAGGAACATGACTGTTATGAAATTATTAAGTAAATCTTATTATTTAGAGTTATGAAATAACTAAGTAGATTTTATTATACTTTTTTAATGTTCAATTACTTCGTTTTATGAAATTTTATTACCCATTA
This sequence comes from Lampris megalopsis, assembly GCA_022114975.2. Classification (NCBI taxonomy): domain Eukaryota; kingdom Metazoa; phylum Chordata; class Actinopteri; order Lampriformes; family Lampridae; genus Lampris; species Lampris megalopsis. Next base: position 6,359,426 of record JAJHIY020000425.1, read on the forward strand.
TAATTAGGAACATTTTGTTCATCTTCTATTGATAAATGCTAATAAAGCTTTGTATACATCACAAATCATACAACTATAATTCAATACAAACATTATTTTGTCAACAGTAAACATTGATAAGTCACTCCATTCAAATGACCTAACACAGCAACAAATTAGTGCATTTAGTAAAAACTCGTATTTTGAAATGACAAAGGGGCCCCTGGGGACTGGGGCTCTTATTTTAAACAACTAAAATTTCAGCATTTGTTAATAGTTTTGTTTGTTTTTTTAGAATTAGCAATATTAACACCACATGACTCTTAACTCCACGGTCAATTCAAATAAAGAACCAAACTCCGATCCCTAAGCATTATACTGTAACAATGTTAAAACATGTATTGATTTGTCAGTAAAAATTGGAAACATTTGTTCGTGTGAATATTTCCTTGATCTTAAATTTACTGCAGTGCTTTGCAAATATTCAAGTAAAACTTTCCAGCCCTCCAAAACAGTGCAATTTCAACATTCAAACAGGCACTAAATGAGGTATTCCTGCATTATTGCATTTAATTTTTAAAGAATAAAACGTTTAAGTTTAAGAATGAAACATAATTTTTTCTTTTTATCTGCAATCAACTTCAAGGACAGAGAACACATGCCTTACTTGACATAACACAGATAACATAAGACTTCCCACAACTAGTTAGCCTCGACCAGGTTGAACTCAAGAGGCAGGGAGCCACAAGTGTACAAGCAGGGTAACAATAACCCTGCATTACTATTTTTGTAAAGTGTCTTACATACTATTGGGACTACGTGTTTATCATAGAAGGGATATTGATGGTAACATGGTCACACCATGAATCATCATTACACTTAGATTGTTTTGGCATTTATGTATTACTTTTGCATTGAACCATTTTAGAACAGAAAATATTTGTCAAAGTCCTAGTCATTTTGTGTTCATTCTGTGTGCATTTAAGACAGCAACTTCAACTTTAAGCTCTGTGCTTTTGGAAACAGCTTAATCCCATCCAGTTCAAGAAAGAGTTTCTGAAACACCTCAAATGTGTAGTGCAGTGTTGGGGGGTATGCAAGGTTGAGGGCATAAATAGGGCCCATAAGCCACGTGCAAGCTTTGGCAGTACTGCCGCATCCCACCAACATCTCCTTGCCTTCGAGAAGGATGGATACATCAACAGGATCTTCTCCATCAGTGCCATGGACAACCAGGATCTTGATGATGTGTTGAGCAGCATCACTGCAGCTGTCCTCCTGTATACAATGTACAAGAATTAAGACAATACTATGAGCAGATCAAAAAAATAGAATTGCGTGTTAACTACCATGATTAAAGAATTACTCAGTTTACAAGTTTGCATTTCTCTTAATTTTGAGTTAAGATTTTGAACCCTTTTACTAAAAAGACAAAGCGAAAGTTGAATTGTTGAATCTTCTTAACCACCAGCTAATGAAGTATTACAAACACTGATAAAATAACAAAAAAAAAAAGCTTTACCAGGCAATCTTCAAAAAGTGCCTCCTCTTTCTCACCAAGGTAAAGGATAAGGCTGCGGATAACAGCTTCACGTCTCATCTCAATGCTTTGGTTCTGTGAACAGATGAATATATTGTCAATACTGAAGCCAGTATTCATACACAACGAACTGCATAAATCTGCAACAAACAGTGACTTGAGAGCAAAGCAAGAGCCATTTGAAAAATGGAGAAAGATGGAGTGTGGACTAGCAGAGGCAACAGAGTGTTGGAGTTGGTGCCTCATATGCATAGGGATGGAGCAATGTGCGTGTATAGTCTTTCTCACCACAATTAAATGTGAACAAGCACAATTTTGAACAAACACATCTGACTAAGTTTGTCCAACAACGGCCTCAGCTTGGTCCCGAGGACACCACCCTTGGCTTTCATGAAGGTGACCAGTTTTGGTGTGTAGTAGTCAAGCTTGTACATAAGCGTCTGCTCGAGGGGAATTGTGGTTATTCTTCTGAATTCTGCCTTGATCTGAATGGACAAAAGTCAACATTAGGAACTGAGCCAAATAGTCAGATGGTTAAATAGGCTAAATGATTTTAGAATTGATTATGTAGTGAAGACTAGGGTAAAATAACAACAGCAGTATAATATCATGTATATTTAGATTTATACTTGCCTGAATGAGACTAATGTTTCCATGTTGAACAGTCAATCCTCCTATGTAGCCCTCAATGTACACTCCAGTGGCTCATCATGCAGTATATCCTGGGCTTAACATGTGGTAACACAATTCCCTGCTGTATTGTTCTGATTCTTGAGCATTCCATTTCATTAAATTTCAATTCAAGTAAAATACAATGTTACTGAAAATAAGCAATAAAAAACAAAGGACTATACAGTGAGGGGTTGAGCTCCAGGTGTGTTTTTTAAGTTAGTTTAATTTTTTAAGAGGGAGGGGCACATTAACATATAAGTAATTATATCAGTATTTGAAAAAAAAAAACACATTAAATTTTGATCTTGTGCTAACAATACTAAATTATGTGTGCAACCAACTGAATACAATAACTACAAAAAAAAAAAAAAAAACATCTGTACTGTAAGCTACTTGGTTTGTTTGGCCTAAGTAGCTCTTAACTAAGCCAGAGCTTCCCAAACTTTAGAGGCTTGAGGTCCCTAAAAAATTTAGCAAAATCTCCAAGACCCACACGATTCTTCGTCCCATCCTACACATCGTTCAGCACTGCAGTTATTTCCACAACAAAGCCAGAATGAAAAGGTTTTAGTCAACGTATCAAGCCTTACTAGCATAGCAACAGGATGGCTAACATTAGCACAGAGGTGTTGTAGCTTCCTAGCATTAGCACAGAAGTGTTGTAGCATCCTAGCATTACCACAGAGGTGTTGTAGCTTCCTAGCATTAGCACAGACGTGTTGTAGCTTCCTAGCATTAGCACAGACGTGTTGTAGCTTCCTAGCACTAGCACAGAGGTGTGGTAGCTTCCTAGCATTAGCACAGAGGTGTTGTAGCTTCCTATCATTAGCACACAGGTGTGGTAGCTTCCTGGCATTACCACAGAGGTGTGGTAGCTTCCTAGCGTTAGCACAGACGTGTTGTAGCTTCCTAGCATTAGCACACAGGTGTTGTAGCTTCCTAGCACTAGCACAGAGGTGTTGTAGCTTCCTAGCATTAGCACAGAGGTGTGGTAGCTTCCTAGCATTAGCACAGGTGTGGTAGCTTCCTAGCTTTAGCACAGACGTGTTGTAGCTTCCTAGCATTAGCACAGTGGTGTTGTAGCTTCCTAGCATTAGCACAGAGGTGTGGTAGCTTCCTAGCATTAGCACAGAGGTGTGGTAGCTTCCTAGCATTAGCACAGAGGTGTGGTAGTTTCCTAGCATTAGCACAGGTGTGGTAGCTTCCTAGCATTAGCACAGAGGTGTTGTAGCTTCCTAGCATTAGCACAGAGGTGTGGTAGCTTCCTAGCATTAGCACATAGGTGTGGTAGCTTCCTAGCATTAGCACATAGGTGTGGTAGCTTCCTAGCATTAGCACAGGTGTGGTAGCTTCGTAGCATTAGCACAGCGGTGTTGTAGAAACCCTCGATATGAAGCGCAGAAGCACCTGCAGTCACCATGAGATATGTAAACACGGCTCTCACACACACAGACCCACATATTATCACAAATGTAGAGAAGCCAATAACTTACGTTACAGACGAAGATATTCGGCGACGAAGCTCCTCCGTGAAGCCCGGATATGACGCGGCAAAAGCACCTGCAGTCACGTGTCCTCTTGCCGCTCGGACTGGAGTCCGACGGTTAAACTCGCGCGGGCTTGGTTGATTCAAATGTGCTGTATGTTTAGATTAAGAAAACTTACTTACTATTTTTAGGTTTATGTGCAGTGATGATAAAACATGTCAACAGCATGAGAAGTTCTGTAGTAAAACTTACTCTTGCAACAGAGTAAATTTATTGCATGATTAAATTGTGTAAACATATACATTTTTACTTAAGAGATTCTAGTACTCAGTGATTCTTATTTTTACAATGTAGAATGTATGTCAGTTAATCTAGTAAATTTTACAATACCAAAAAGTTCCTTTTTTGAGTGTAACTGAACTGTATGACCTAAGGATTTCTGTTGATAAAGTGATAAGTAAGCAAGTAAAGCTTTAACCGTCCATTCTGCAGGGTTAAGTAAAGAACGGAACAGAATGAAACATGGTGGCAGCAGGTCAACCGTTCTAGTTGCCGTTTGATGTGGACGAGTGTAGCAATCAGCTAGCTAGCTAATTAGCTTTGAGGAGTCGACTGGCTAACCACCCAACGCAACAGCGGAACGAGAAAAAAACAACAAACCGCTGACGTCGCGATGGAAGGACTGAAACCTCCAGCAATGCTTGCTTTGGACTCCAACAACCTAGCAAAGGCACAGAGGAGTTGGGAGGAGGAGTTTACATTGTACACGGACCTTGCCATGCCCGATGCAGAGGAAAGTACAAGAGTCAAGCTGTTCTACTATCTCATAGGAGAGGCGGGAGAGAGCTGTTGAACACTCTGGCAGGTGACAGGTCGTCAGCGAGGAGAACAGTGAGCACAATGGTGGCGCTGTTTGACGGACACTGTAATCCAAAGGTAAACGAGACTGTTCAGAGATACAGGTTTTTATGAGAAACCAAGAATTAACAGAAAACGTTGACAAATACGCCACAGACTTGAGAATCCTAGCCAGTAGTTGTAATTTTGGAGACATTAAAGACTCGCTAATAAGAGACCGGATTGTGTGTGGCACGAATAGCTCTGCAATGAGGGAGAGATTACTCAGGGAAGAGAATCTGACACTTGAAAAATGTCTGCAAATGTGTAGAGCTACAGAGCTGTCAAAAGAGAACAGCAAAACACTACAAGGACAGATAGTAGAGGACGTGCATGCCCTGAAACAGACAGCCGTGAAAAGCTAAGAAAACGAGATCTGCTGTAAATTTTGTGGTAAAACACATGAGAGAAGCAAAAACAAATGCACAGCTTTTGGAAACAAGTGTAAGACGCGTGGGAAAGAAAATCACGTTGCCTTACAATGCAAATCAAGAGCAGAGAACAGCAGGAAATATAAGCCAGTGCATGTTGTCTCAGAGCAGGACAGTGACACATATGAGGGCATTATGACCATAACAGAGGAGACTTTAAACCAAGTTGAACGGAGTCACAGCAAAGGCCAACAACTCTATGCAGGAATGTTGGAAGGCAAGAAACTAGTTAACTTCCAGATAGACTGTGGGGCTACCTGCAATGTGATTCCAGTACATCTCATGACCACAAACACACAGCTGGAGCACACAGGGAAAGTGCTTGTGATGTATAATAAAATCAGGCTTAGTCCACTGGGTAAATGTAAGATCAAGGTCAGAAACCCCAGAAACAATAAATTGTACAGACTAGAGTTTCAAGTGGTGGACCAGAAAGGCAGAATTCCTTTACTGGGCAGGAAGGCCAGCGAAGCCATGAAGTTAATAAAGGTACAGTACGAAAACATCCTGGCCATTGACAGCATAGTGAAAAAAGAACTGAGTCATGTAACATGTGAGGAGAGATGTGGCAGACACATGACGATGGAGAAAATCAAAACAGAGTTCGAAGATGTGTTCACTAGGGATGGCTCTTTGGAGGGAGAATATCGCATTGAAATAGACAACAGTGTACCACCAGTGAAACTGCCAAAACGCAAAGTGCCAGTTGCTATGATGGTACCTCTTAAAAAGAGGAACTCAAGGATCTGGAGAAAAGAGGGATCATCACACCAGTAGAGCGGAGCACAGACTGGATAAGTAGTATGGTCTCAGTGACAAAACCGAATGGGAAGCCAAGAATCTGTATAGACCCAAAGCTACTGAATAGAGCACTTAAAAGGAGCCATTTCCCCCTACCTACGATAGATGACATCCTCCCAGAGATGTCAAAGGCAAAAATATTCAGTTTGTGATGTAAAGCACGGCTTCTGGTGTGTCAAATTAGAGGAAGAGTCAAGCTGCCTAACCACATTCTCCACCCTATTTGGCCGGTACCGTTGGCTGAGAATGCCGATGGGTATATGGCACCAGAAGTCTTCCAAAGGAAGCTCATGCAGGCGCTTGAGTGCTTACCTGGAGTATACATCATAGCGGATGATGTGTTGATCACAGGTGAAGGGGCGATACAGGAGGAGGCAAACCAGGACCACAACGCGAAACTCAAGACGCTTTCTGACCAGGTGCTGAGAGTGAAACATCAAACTGAACATAGACAAATTCAAGCTACGACGACCAGAAGTACCCTACATTGGACACCTGCTGATGACTGAGGGTCTGCAGATTGACCCAGGAAAAGTACGTGCAGTCAGGGAGATGCTGAGGCCAACAGATGTAAAGGAGGTACAGCGACTGGTGGGTATGGTAAACTACCTGTCAAAATTCTATGATCACCTGTCAGATGACTGAGATTTTGAGACAACTCACACACAAAGAGAACATGTAGGAATGGACAGATGCATAGGAAGAAGCATTTCAGAAGCTGAAAGACAAAATAGCCAATGCACCGGTTCTGAAATACTACAACCAGGACGACGAGTTGACGCTACAGTGTGATACATCAGAAACAGGACTGGGAGCAGCCCTGACACAGAGAGGTAAACCAGTAGCATACAGCAGTAGGGCACTCACACCTACTGAGAGGGGATATGCCCAAATCGAGAAAGAATGCTTGGCAATAGTGTTTGGGATGGAAAAGTTTCACCAATATACTTATGACAGACAGGTGACTGTACAGAGCGACTATAAGCCGCTGGAGAACATTTACAGTAAGCCACTTCTCAGTGCACCAAAGAGACTGCAGCGGATGCTACTGAGGCCACAAAACTATGACATCAGAGCGATCTACGTACCAGGCCGAGGTATGTTGCTGGCAGATACACTGAGTAGGACATACTTACCAGAGATCTCTAATGGAGAAATTGAGACAGAGTTAGAAACTATGAACATGGTTATCTACCTTCCCATCTCTACAGAGAGACTGAGCTCAATTAGATCTGCTACGAAAGAGGACACAAAGTTACAGAGGGTGACAAACATGATTCTGACCGGGGGGCCACAGATCAAAAATTACATCCTAGCAGACATCCAGCACTACCACTCATTCCAGGATGAACTGAGTTTTCAGGATGGCATAGTGTTCAGGGGAGAGAGAGCAGTGATACCTGATGCATTCAGGGCTGATATCACTCATCATATCCACTCCTCCCATCTTGGAGTAGAAGGATGTCTCAGGGGAGCGAGGGAAAGTGTATACTGGCAAGAAATGAATGAGCACATAAAGACTTTCATCTCCAAATGTGACACATGCAGGTCAGTACACCCAAAGCAACAAAGAGAGACACTATACCCTCATGATATGGCATACAGACCTTGGGCCAAGGTAGGGACAGACCTGTTTTCCTTTAATAAGAAAGACTACTTGATAACTGTAGACTACTGCTCCAACTTTTGGGAGATAGATTATCGTTCTTCTGCACATCCCCTGTAGGCCTTGGTGTGCAGCCTCATCTGCCCCCGGGGACTGCCTGGGGGTAACCACTCTTCTCCCTGTTCCTCTGGTCTGTGGGCAACGTCGACTTATATGACCTGGCTCTCCACAGGTGTAACAGATATATCTTCCTTCGATATCCTTTTGAGGTGGCTTCTTAGGATCGTTCTGCTGAGCCTTGACTTTCCCACTGCTGCGTACTGCTTTAAAGAGTTCTTCCTGACGAGCAGAAATCTTCTGTATAGCTTCATGGAGCATCTCTAGCGTAAGAGTGGATGAAGTGTCATCTGCTGCCGCCATGGCATGTATGGCCCCTCTGCTACGAGTACTGTTTCTCGGCTCGCTTTTTGCTTGCACTTCCTCCTCCTCAGACCAGGAGATAGCAGCCTGCATCAGCTGGGCAAAAGCCAGGGTCTGGTCCTCTTTAAACTTCCTCTTCCATCTCGTGTCTTAGGAAGTCATCTCTTAGCCCCAAAACCAAATGTTCCTTTAATACCATGTCAGCATCAGGGACACGGCTGGGCTCTCTGTGCTGGATTTGGTCCAGCTTTTCTTGTAGGTCATATGCATAGGAGCGCACTGTTTCTGCTGACGTTTGTTTTCTACCAATGGGATCTTTATCGCCATAAGTCTTCCGGAGGACTCCAAAGATCTCGTTGACATCTCTCTCTTTTCCTTTAAGCATCAACTTCACAGTTGCTCTTGCCTCATCTTTTTAGTGCTGTTTGACGAGTTCCACACGATCCTCTTCAGGTATCTTCCTGACCCGGAATGCAGACTCCATGGATGTAACTCATTCTTCAGTGTTAAATTCATCATGCTTTCCAGAGCACCCGCCGAAGTCTTGGAGCTTGCGATCTCAAGGGATATAGATAGTGGCAGGGGTGTTTGGAGCAGCAGCCTGTTGGTCAATAACAGCTTTTGCCAAAGCAAGGGCTTCTCTTTGCTCCGATCTGGCCTGTTGCAATGCTCCGGACTGCTCTTCTAGCCTCCGCTGCATCTCTTTAAACTGCATTCTTAGTTCGTCCAGCTCTTCAGACATTTTTCAGCTCTGGCCTGGGACCGGCGTTACTAACTTGGGTTCTACTAAAACTTAAGCAAAATAATCCTATCCTGTTCGTGACGCCAAATATTTAGCGGGCATAATAGGCCACGCCTTGTAGGGGTAGTAATAGTACTTATTTACCTTGAAAGATTAGGTTAATGAAGGGATCTGGGTCCCCATTCCCAATGCAGTTAGTCTCAGTACCTACGTGGGTAAGTATGTGGATGCCTATCCTGCTGAACAGAGTGGTTAGTACGTTACACCCTATAACATATCGTGGGGTGGGCTTCACGCTAAGGTATTTGACACGGCGGCCCCTGACGTGTAGAGTGTATGCTGTGCTATGGGTCCAACTCAGCATAACCCTCCCTCCCCAGAACCAACAGGACAGTTGAGACGTCCCTACTCCAAGGTAAGTACACAACTCCAAAATACTTATAAACCCTCAGGTAAGTATTGTAATAAGCCCTAAACTCCAAACACAGTAAAGATGAATCAATAGGCAACAACAGTTTAGTATTACTTGAATGTAATACTATAGGATGACAATAGCAAAAAAAATAAAATGCAAAAAAACAAAGACAAAACATACAGTTTGACTTTCTTTGTATACACAGTATCTCTTGGTACACACAATAGCAACACAACCTCAAATGAGAAACGCACTCTAAATGTTGAGTATCAGAACCAATTAATGTTCAAACATAAACAGTTCAGTTCGGGTTTTTTTTAACATAGTCTAGTAATGAGTAATAACGAAATTGACACAAATACTAGTCTGATGAATCCTGGGCACAGGAGATGAGCCACTGGAGAGACGACTATATGGCAGGGCAAACCACGTGACGTGCGTGTAGTCCACGTGACTCACTGTAGACGTTAGATGGCGCCAACAGCAATGCAATGCGTTCAATGTTCACACTGCTCTTGAAATAACTTTCACTCGGGCAGCAATCTCCCGTCACACAACTAAAAAACACGACTGTCCTCCGAGTCCTCTTCTCAGCATCCAACAGGTCATCCAAACGCACTGAGAACTAACGAGCCACTCCGACCAGTGACCTAGCTAGCTTCACTGACAAATAGACTAACTTTAGTACTATAGGCTAATCCAGTACGGTACTAAGCTAGTGCTGGAGAGAGTCCAATCACTAAACACTAATGTCTACTAATGTTTGTCTAGAATCCTCTTCGTGCCTCATGCACACTACAACAACGGCAAATGTTCCTCTGAAAGTCATGGCACCGACGAAGCACTGACTTCCCCGTCCTCAGTCCATGACCATTTCAACACTCCACTGCTAGTCGGGGGGATTCATGCTAGCTGGTGGTCACTCGCAGCCTCCAAGCAGGATACCTTCTCCGACGCACCCCAGGTATACGACAGGCAAGGGAGTCGCGATTAATACTGTGCTTTATTCAGCCATCTGCTTCCAGTACAGAGTAGAACAATCCCAGAATGCCCCAGTACAGAACTGCGCTAAAACATATTGTTGCGTGCCCCTCCTCTTACGTACACAGCATGCTGGGCACAGTACTTCTCATTACATCTCCCTCCTTTTAAAGAACATGTATGTTCCAATGGAAAGAATAACATTGCTAGATTATAAAACATAGCAACAGCAATACCATATTAGCAATTTGCTAATTAACAGCATAACCAGCTAACAATGAAGACATGCACTTCAAAAATTCAAAAATTAACCTGAAGGGTGGGGTAGACTGCCCAGCCCTTCGACTGAGTGTGGGGATTATTCTGCCCCATTGCTCACTAAGTATCTAAACATCATATCGCTTTGGGGGTTTCACAACTCTGCCACTGGAGGTGATGGTGAACCCAGAGGGCCTTGCTGGCACGTCCGGCTCCGTGGGAGTGCCCGATGAGGTGGCGACCAGTGGGCTGAGTTGTTCCTGCTGCAAGTCATTGCTGTCGCTGGCTGGTTGGGTAGCAACAGTTGCAGGGGCAGGCACGGATTGCAGGTGCCTGTGGTTCCGTCTGAAGACAGCCCCGTCTTCCGTAAGCACCATGCAGGAGCGTGGCTCCCCTGAGGGATTCACCACGACTGCGGGCATGTTCCACCCCTTTTGCCCGTCTAGTTTGACTCGTACCCTCTCACCCGAGTGCAGTTCGGTTAGGGCACGTGCAGAGTGTCTCCTGTCGAAGAAAAACTTATAAGCCTCTTTTGCCCTTCTGTCATTCTTCTCCACCTCCTTGTGGTCGAAGAGCTGTGGCTGGAGTTTCCTCTCCAGCACAGGCATGTTGGTCCGGACCTGGCGGCCGGTCATGAGCTGCGTGGGGCTCGCACCTGTGGCAGCAATTGGTGTGGCGCGGTAGCACATCAGCGCTAGGTGAGGGTCAGGCTGCCGCAAAATTCTTTTGGCCGTCCCGACGGCCCTTTCGGCAGCTCCATTTGCCTGGGGGAAGTGGGGGCTGCTGGTTGTGTGGCGGAAATCATAGTTCCTACAAAACTGCCTAAATTCGGCTGACGTAAACTGTGTGCCATCGTCACTAATGAGTTCCCCAGGGACGCCCCATCGTGCGAACATACCTTTCAGCTGCTCAATCACCTGTAGACTGGAAGCGGTCCGTAGCTGGGCGATCTCAATGTCCCTGGAATAATAATCAACCACCACCAGGTAGTTTTTTCCATCCTGCTCGCAAAGGTCTGCCCCAATCTTGTGCCATGGGCTAGGCAGCAGTGGTGTTGTACGTAGGGGCTCTTTGTACTGTGAGGGCTTATTGATTTGGCAGAATGTGCACTGTGTAACTTTCCGGTAAATGTCCGATCCGATGCTGGGACACCAGACAGACATCTTGGCTCTTTCACGACACTTTGTAAGGCCTTGGTGCCCTTCGTGAATCCTGTGTAGGATGTCTTCCTGATACGCGGGGAATTACAATCCTGTCTTGGTACAGGAGCAGCCCGTCTGCCTCGGAAAGCGATGCCCTCGCAGCGTGGTAGCCATGCAGATAAAAGGGCACGTGCCTCGGCCATCCCTCTCTGGTGTACCCGATCACCCTCTGCATTGTGTCGTCCTGACGCGTGGCCTGCTTTAACATGTCCAGCTTCGTGCTCGACACCGGTTTGGTTTCAATCACAGCTTCGACATGCGCACGCATATCCCCGTCTGTGTCTGCCCCGCGGCCGTCCTGGCGTGAGTTCCTGGAAAGGGCGTCGGCCACCACCAGCTGTGAACCCGGAACATACACTGCTCTGGGGTTAAAACGCATTAGACGAATTAGAAGCCGCTGGCATCTCGGTGGCACTTTGTCCAGATCATATGCATTAATGAGGGGGGCCAGGGGCTTGTGGTCTGTCTGTAAGCTAAACTCAGCTAAGCCTAACAGATAACGGGAAAACCGCTCACAGGCCCACACCCCTGCAAGGCATTCCTTCTCTAACTGAGAGTATCTCTTCTCTGCATCTGTGAGAGTTCTGGAGCAGAAGGCAACAGGCTGAACTTTGTCCCCCTGAACCTGCAACAGTGCTGCCCTCAGCCCGTAACTACTAGCGTCCGCGCTCACAATGGTGGGCCTTGCTACATCATAGTATGCCAGGGCAGGAGTGGAAGACAACATTGCTTTTACCTTGGTGAAGGCTTGCTGTTGGGGCTCCCCCCACTGCCACTCTGCGTCTTTCTTCAGCAGCTCACTCACCGGGTGTGGCACAGATGACAGTTTGGGTAGAAACCTCCCCAGATAATTTACCATACCCAGCCACTGTCTCACCTGAGGGACATTCTCGGGGCTCTGCATGTCTGAGATGGCCTTCACCTTGCCTGGACCTGGTTTGATGCCGTCTTTGCTGATGATGTGCCCGAAATATTGCAACTCACTCCTGCTGAAGCGGCATTTCTCCCGGTTGAGCTTCAGCCCTGATGTTTTGATTGTCTGCAGTACCGCCTCCAAGTTTCTATCGTGCTCGTCCTGGTCCTTGCCATACACGAGTATGTCATCCATGACGACGACCGTGCCCTTGTGGTCTCTCAGCAGAATGCACATTTCCCTCTGGAAGATCTCCGGTGCCGATGTGATGCCGAACGGGAGCCGCTGGAAACAGAACCGGCCTCTGGGAGTAATGAAAGTGGTTAGTTTTACACATCTGGGATCTAGCGGAATTTGCCAGAAGCCAGACGATGCGTCTAGCGTTGTGAAAACCCCTGCCCCTGCTAACTTGGGCATAATGTCCTCCAGCGTGGGAAGCATAAACCGCTCACGCTTAACTGCTTAAGGTCCACACAGATCCGTATCTTGCCGTTCTTTTTGACTACAGGCACCATGGGTGCACACCACTCTGTGGGCTCGGTCACTTCTGTGATGATCCCCAAGGACTGCATGCGTTGCAGCTCGTCGTCCACCTTCGGCATGAGAGGGAAAGGGACCCTGCATGGCGTGCTGAGGGCATAAGGCTGTATATTGGGCTTAAGCTCAATCATGACAGGTTCACAATTAAGCAATCCAATGTCCCCGAAAACATCTTCGCTAACCTGATCTGTTCTAAAAAACTAGGCCTATTTCACATGCAGATTGTTGGCATTTGGCCCTTTTATCACAAAAATCCCAATTTTGTGCATCTTCCTCCGTCTCTCCGTGCACGCCACAAACTTCCCCGCACACTGCAGTGCTCCCCCTGGGCTTCTCAGGTCGATCGATGTTTTAAACAGCTGTGGCCGTTCAGGCGATGACCTATATGCAGTCTGTGACATGGTAGTGATGTCCGCCCCTGTATCGATTTTAAAATTAACCAACTTGCCGCAGATCGGTAACTCCACTTGCCACTTTTTCTCAAAATCCATCCCCTCAATGCAACCAAGAAAGTAGGGGCGGCTTTCACTTTACGCTTCGCCCTCATACGCATCATCCTGGTAAACAACCTCCCTCACGTCTCTGGTTTTGCATACGGCAGCAAAATGTCCCAGCTTGTCGCATTTCCTGCACCGCCTGTTGCGTGCAGGGCATTCCTGCTGCTGCCCGTGCACGCGATTACATCGGGGGCAGGCTGTTTGGGCCGCTGTGCGTTTCCGTCGCCCTTATTGTAGCGGTTGCTAGCGTTACTGCGGTCGCGGTTGGCATTGGCGCCCTGTGCTTTGCTAACTGCATCCAGTTCAGCTGCAATTCCTTCCGCATTTTGCTGTTTAACCAGCTCGAACTGAAGGGGGGCCATTTGCACCGCTTTTCCTAGCGTGAGCTCATCTTCCATCTGCAACTTCTGTGACGTCTCGGTCAGCAACTCCGATCACAACTCTATCACGAATTTGCACTTCCTTTAATGCCCCGAACTCGCAGTGTTCTGCCAGTTCATATAAACTTGTCCTATACTAGACTTTATCACATTAGTATAGCTGTAAAATAATAACGAGGCAAGAGACGAGCGCCGTGTAATGATCTGTGCCCTCTGGCTATGTTAACTTATAACATTAATAAAGCAAGGACGACTTCTCTCGTGCTGGGCGTTTATTCACCGACCGGATTCCCACTGACGTTGTTACGTACATCACGTGACTTTGTTGTGGCGCTATGGAAAGCCGTAAGGGACATTAGCAAATCAAATATTACTAGCAAATATTACATCTCCCTTTTTCTGAAAAGTGCTGCTTTCTCTACAGAGATACAGACCACGTTGAGCACGTTTATAAGCGAATACAATCTTAATAAGAAAGAATATGAAAGTGGAACTCTTATATAACTGGACTGCAACAAAGTAGTGTAAAACATTTCCTTCACTGTCCAAATGTGACACCGTAATAACGTTTCATCTTCTTTTTTTTTTCATTTCATTACTGGTAACTGCAAACAGCAGGTAGGTACACAAGGTAAGTGAACGCTGTAAATATTTCTTTTCAAAACATAGCAGGTATAGTACAGGTTGGTGTACAATTCTCTCTTTTTTAACATTCATAAGTCAAGGATTTGTCTTGGTTTGATCGTGCGACCTGACCTCGTGGTGTAACCAGGCTGTGTGTCTGGTTGTCGCTGATTGTTCGTGTCTGGAGGTTCAGCATGCTCTTGCTGATGGGCTTGTGTGTTGTTGTTAGCGCTGGTAACAGTCTGCTGTGAAGTGTGTGTGTGTGTAGTGTGAGTGTTCACTCTGCTTTGTCGCAGGTGTTGACGGTTGCGTTGGTAGATCTGACATTCTTTGGTTTGGATGTGGTAGCTCCTGTCTGTGTTCGCTGGTCTTTCCACAGTTGCAGGTCTCCAGGATCCATCCTCCTGCCGGAAATGGATTGGTGTGCCTGCGGGCAGGTGGGGCAGAGGTTTGGCTGTTCGGTTGTAGTATGCCTGCTGGCGCTGTTGACATACCTCTCTCCTTTTGTGAACATCCTCCTGACTGGCGATCTGTGGCTGCAGGTGTTTTGCTGTTGATGGGAGAATGGACCGCAGCCTCCGACTCATCAGTAGCTGTGCCGGTGATTTCAGGTTGTCCACCGGTGTGTTGCGATACTCCAGTAAGCTCATGTAGGGGTCTTTGTTCTCAGCTTTGGCTTTGTCCAGGATGCGTTTGGCCGTCTGGACAGTCTTCTCGGAGAGGCCGTTGCTCTGTGGGTAGTGGGGGCTTGTGGTGGTGTGTGAGAAACCCCATGTCTGTGAGAAGTTGCGGAACTAACCAGAGCTGTAGCACGGACCGTTGTCGCTGATGATAGTCTCGGGGATTCCGTGTCGAGCCATTGCTGCTTTCAGCTTCATGATGACGGCAGATGAGGTGCAGCTGTAAAGTCTCTCTAGCTTGAAGAATCTGGAGTAGTAGTCCACAGTGACTATGAAGTCCTGTGAGTTCCATGTGAATAGGTCTGTGCCTATCACTTGCCACGGCCGCTCGGGTATGGCGTGTGACATCATTGGTTCCTTTGCATTTGCGCTGCGCCGTTCTTGGCATATGCTGCAGTCTGCTACCGCATCCTCGATCTGTTTCCCCATGCCAGGCCAGAACAGTAAGTCTCTTGCTCGGCATTTGCTTTTTTCCACGCCAAGGTGGCCGGCATGGATGCGCTGTATCATGTCCTTGCGAAGCTTTTGGGGGACAATGATTCTCTCACCTTTGAACAGGATACCGTCCATTTCTGAGATTTCTGCTCTGTGGTTCCAGTATTCCTGGATGCTGGGCGGGCACTTTTTCTTTGTGTCTGGCCAGCCAGTGAGTGTGGCTCGTCTGAGTGCGGTGAGCTGTGGATCTTGCGCTGTTTCCTGCTTGATTTCTGTGAGTCTTGTGTCGCTCACAGGGATGTTGCTGAGGACTGTGTGCACTTGGGCCTCCATCCCTTCCTGTAGGTCACTGTCGTGGTGTTCTATTGACTTGCATGACAGTGTGTCGGCCACCGGTATGTCCTTACCGGGGCGGTGGATGATTTGGATGTCGTATTTTTGGAGCGCCAGGATCATCCGTTGCAGCCGGGGTGGTGCTGCTGCCAGTGGCTTTTTTAGTATTGCCTCCAGAGGCTTGTGGTCGGACTCCACAATCACTTTTCGTCCGTACATGTACTCGTGGAACCTCTTGCAGCCGAAGACCACAGCGTAGAGCTCCTTCTCTATCTGTGCGTAGTTTTCTTCAGTGCTGTTGAGTGACTTGGACGCATAGGCAATTGGTTTGCCATCTTGGAGCATGACAGCCCCAAGGCCACTTTTGGATGCATCCACTTGGAGTTGCAGCTCTTTCTGCGGGTCGAAATATGACAGTACTGGACCTGGGTGCTGTGTAATGAGATTCTTCATCTCTTGGAACGCCTTGTCGTGGACTGCATCCCACACAAACTCACTGTCCTGTTTCAGAAGCTGTCTGAGGGGTGAGTTTATCTGTGAGAGGTGTGGAGCGAATCTGGCGAGGTAGTTGATCATGCCGAGGACTGTCTCCAGCTCTGCTTTGTTCTGTGGGGGTTGCATGTCCTTGACCGCCTTCACCTTGTGTGGGTCTGGTTTGATGCCTTCGTGTGAGAGCGTGTGGCCGAAGTAGCTTACCTCGGACACGCATATGTGACACTTGTCGGGGTTGAGCCTCACCCCTCGCTCCCTTGTGCGCTTCAGCATCGCTCTGAGACACTGGTCATGTTCCTCTTTAGTCTTGCCGAACACTAGTATGTCGTCCACTATGGCCGTCACACCGTCCAATCCTTCATATGTTTCATCCACGCGTCTCTGGAACTCGTCTTGAGCGGACACGATTCCGAATGGCAGTCTGAGGAAACGATAGCTGCCAAACACTGTGTTAAATGTCGTCAACATTGAGGATTCAGTGCTCAGTTTGATGGCCCAATAGCCTGACCGCGCGTCTAACACGCTAAAGTACTCAGCTCCAGCGAGCTTTGTGGTGGCGTCCTCCAGCGTGGGGAGGGGGTAATGAGGTCGTTGTATCACTTTGTTAAGAGCTCTGGGGTCTAAACACACTCTAAGTTTGCCTGTCTTTGGCTTCTCAACAATGACGAGTGCGTTCACCCATTCTGTGGGTTCTGTTACCTTACAGATTATGCCGCCTTTCTCCATGCTGTCAAGCTCGTCCCTCAGTTTGCTGCGTAGGGCGATGGGGATTCTGCGTGGCGGGCAGACGACCGGCGTTGCATCTGGTGTGACGCGGAAGGTGCACTCGCCTGGGAACTCTCCTATTCCCTGGAAAACATCTGCATACTCATCCATTATGCTCTGTGATGTGACATTGTTTTCCTCGCTCACAGCCATCACTATTTTTACCAAGTTTAGGTCACGGCATGTTTTCATTGCCATGACTGGTGGGGCGTTTGTGTCAATGACGTAAAAGTCCAGCATCATTGCATTGTCTCTGTACTTACATTTGAGTTTGCATGTGCCTTTCACGCTCAGCGCGCCTCCTCCATATTCAGTGAGTCTGTGTATTGCTGGTTTCAGTGTCACATTTTTGAACAGCGCCTGGAACAGGTTGGTGGGAATAGTATTGGCCTGTGCCCCAGTGTCTAGTTTAAACTTTACCTTCTGTGGAGGTGTGCCAATTCCAACCTCTACGTAAGCCTGCTCGTTGCTTTTTCCGTTGTTCTCTATTGAGATGCAGTCTATGTACAGCTCTGTCTGTTCTCCCACAGTGGTGCTCTCCACTGTAATGTTGTCGAAGTACAGTTCTTCCTGCTCTCTGTCAGTGGTGTACTCTTCTGGGTTCTCTCCGACGGCATGTACTGTGCCGCGGTAGTACTTTGTCTGTCCCTGGGAGCTAGACTTGCATACTTTAGCAAAATGATTGAGCTTCTTGCATTTAATGCATTGTTTACCCTTAGCTGGGCAAGTGGCTTTAGCGCCGTGTAGCCCTCCACAATAGCTACACGCCCTGGCGGCGGTGCTAACGTTACCCTCCCTTTGTCTGAAGTTAGCGTTAGCTGCTTTGGGTGCGTTCGGTTTGTAAGTCTTTCTGCCTATTGCGTGCACCGTTTCATGTGTGCTGCCCTGGCCCATAAACTTTAGCTGTTGCTTTGCTAGCTCGTGTGAGCGGGCTACATCTATGGCTTTCTCTAGCGTTAGCTCAGCTCCCTGGCTAAGTAGCTTTTCTCTCACTCTGGGTGAGTTGGTGGCAAACACGATGCGGTCCCTGACCATCTCGTCGGCATTTGGGTAGCCACAGTCTTTGACTAGGAGCTTTAGCTCAGTTACAAATTGTTCGAAGGATTCACTCTCTCCCTGCATCTTTTCATGAAATTTATATCTGGCATAAATCGGGTTTGTTTTGGGGGTGATGTACTCAGTGTACTTATCGCAGTACGTTTCTAGCTTCTTGGCTTGTTCTCCGCTGAGTGTCCAAGTGTTGTGCACATCGCGCCCTTTTTCCCCTATCCAGAGCAGGAGGTAGCTGCATTTCTCCTCTTCGTTCTTCCCGCGCAGGGGGCCCTTGAACATTAGCTCCGTTGTTTGTCGAAATCGTCTCCATGCTTCAGGTAAGTTCGCCGATTCCCAGTCCATCCGTGGAGCTGGAACGCTGTACGAATCCATATTGGGTATTTAAACTCCGCTACTCTGACACCATGTAATGATCTGTGCCCTCTGGCTATGTTAACTTATAACATTAATAAAGCAAGGACGACTTCTCTCGTGCTGGGCGTTTATTCACCGACCGGATTCCCACTGACGTTGTTACGTACATCACGTGACTTTGTTGTGGCGCTATGGAAAGCCGTAAGGGACATTAGCAAATCAAATATTACTAGCAAATATTACACGCCGTACATTTTCAACTCCTTTCTTTTTATCTCACTTCGTCATCACCCTCAGCGCCGTACTACTCAGCAACAATCATTAGGCTACTGCGCCCTCTGGTGGCGTGGTGGTATTGCAATGCATGAACAATGAATGAACCGACTACACAACAAAACTCCTCACCAAGGCCTCGACAATCTCTCCAGCTCTCTGCGAGCGCTGGTGAAAACATGCACGTTCGTGGATTACATTTCTCCGTGGTACGAAATGCTCGTTTAGTTTACTGACCACCCTGTCATAATCGTTAGCGTGAGAAGCCTCTTCGAACGTAAATGAATTAAAAATAGCTTCTGCATCTTTCCCCATTGCGTATATCAAGGAATTGACTTGGATCTCACCATCCTCCGCATTTAGCTTGGTTGCTAGTCGAAACCGGGAAAACCTCTGAATCCAAATCGGCCATGAAATCAAACGCCTCGGGGGGAGGAAATTTTGCCATTCCTCGTCTCACCGGACCAACTCCTTTCCCGATTATTGAGGTAAGTGGATTCGAAGATCTTCTGACACCATATCATGTGCATATACGACAGGCAAGGGATTCGCGATTAATACCGTGCTTTATTCAGCCATCTGCTTCCAGTACAGAGTAGAACAATCCCAGAATGCCCCAGTGCAGAACCGCGCTAAAACATATTGTTGCGTGCCCCTCCTCTTACGTACACAGCATGCTGGGCACAGTAGTTCTCATCACACCAGGAAACACGAATTCGCCCCAAAGGATTCTTGTAGACGGTAGCACATTCAATCCACGTACAGTACGTGTCTGTCTCTCTCTAGATTTCGTATTTTTTTCTATTAGAAAAAACATTTGTTCAGCGACCCACACACAGCCGCAAAGCTCTCGCACACCACCTCGCTTCTTCTTTTTTCCCTTTTTTTCCCCTTCCCCGGTGTGTTACAGACCCTCACTCTGATTGGCTACAATGGAGGAGGCCTGCCTGATACTAACCCTATCACATACGACTATACTCAGAATAGTTGCATACCCTACACCTACTAAACACAAGATTCGTATGAGAACGAAAACTAGATAATCTAGCGATGAGTGAACTAAGCACAGAAAATAGCTAAAGCAGAATAAATTGTAGTGAATTCAGGGAGCAGTCCGGGAAACCGTCGCCACAGCCGGGACGCGAACCTGTGTTTCCCACTCCGCAAGTGACAACGTTAACCAGTCGACTAGAGGGTTCGACCCGTTAGTCAAGGACCAACCTGTCTACTTATCCATGCACGTTACACTGGCTAAGTAGACACGTTGGTCCTTGATAGACTGCTGACTCAGGACAAGACTCAGCAGTCTATCTACACCTAAAGGAGAAGACACACTCCTTCGAGGACAGCAACGTACACATTTTGGACAGAGAAGATAGATGGTTTGAAAGAGGGGTGAAGGAAGCCATCTGTGCGAAACTGGAAAAACCATCCCTCAACAGAGGTGGAGGTCTGCGACACCACCTATTTCCCACTTACAATGCCGTCCTTTCATCTCTACCCAGGAGACTCAAGAAGCCTAGCCTCCAAGAACAACAGTCGGTCACTAACGACTCCAACGACTCTCATGACCACTGAACAATGAAGTCGAAATTAACAACCCCAACGACCGTCGCTGCTAAACAAATGCAAATCAATAGTTGGCGACATAGGTACATGTAACCCGCACTTTGCGTTCGGCCGTCGTCTCCCTACACGCCCTGGGACTCTGCGTTGTGTTTGTTGTAGTATGATGTTTGCGTGGAAAAGGAAGGAGGCGGAGGCTTGGG
Source organism: Lampris megalopsis (assembly GCA_022114975.2). Taxonomy (NCBI): domain Eukaryota; kingdom Metazoa; phylum Chordata; class Actinopteri; order Lampriformes; family Lampridae; genus Lampris; species Lampris megalopsis. The sequence continues at coordinate 6,379,965 of JAJHIY020000425.1, forward strand.
ATCGTGGCTGAGACCTGGACACTTTATTGGCACTCGCTTACACTTCACCTCTCATTAATCAGCTGGCCGCTGGCCTCATCATACTCACAGCTTCCGGCAGAAGAAACAAAAAAAAACATTTGATCAACATAGCCTTTTGCCCGGGACAAGACTTAGGGGTACGGTGTTGCAAAAGGGACAAACATCGCCATTTGCGGCATTCCCAGGGGAACATACAGCGTAACAGTGCCACCCTGTGGCAGATTTGCATTACTACCTTACATCTACCCCTTCTTTAATTGATGGCGTCCCAGCCATCAGACCAAACAAAACAAAACAAATAAAACTTATGAGCATAAACCTTAAAACAGATCACACTGAAAGTGACGTATTAATACCATGAGTTGCATATGAAATGTAGATGTGTAAATGCAATCAAAGTAAATAAACCATTAATAAAACTTGTTTGTTTTGTTTTTTTTCCGTGGATTATACGTGCCTTGCTACTCTCTCTGCTATGGCCCTCTGCCACAATGTCCAGCCCCTCTCTATCTTCTGCTGTTCCTCTTTTGATCTCACCACCTGTGACTCGTAAGACAGTTTCTTTGGGGGACGTCGAGTTCTCTGTGGGTTCCTCCTCAGGCTGGGGCCATCAAGTGCGTTGGTGTCGCTGACATTTATGTCCTCTTCCCCCCCTTGACTCACTTTTTCGGCTTCCTCCCCCATTACCTCCATGCCATCCACCTCCCAGTCCCCCATGTCAGACTCAACTCCTGCACTTGTTGCTGCACCAGCCCGCTCCACCGGAAGAAACATACACTGTGTAAGAAGGTTGCGGTGAACCACTCTCTCTTTTTCACCATCCTCTGTTCGGACTACATATACTGGTATACTGGTGTGTTTCTTCACCACAATGTATGGGCGTGACTCCCATCTGTCTCCCAGTTTCTGCCGTCCCTCCACATGACATATTTTGACCAAGACTCTGTCCCCTGGGCTGAAACCTTGACTCTTTGCCTTTTGATCATAGTACCTTTTCTGCTGCTCTTTTGCATGTCGTGAGGCCTGGTTAGCCTGAGTATAAGCTTCCGACAGACAGTCATGCAGGGTCTGGACATATTCACTATACTCACATGGCTCTTTGGTGGTAGAAAGCCCAAAAATCAGGTCGACTGGGAGTCGTGGATGTCTACCAAACATTAGGTAATACGGTGTGTACCCAGTAGAGTCATGTTTGGTGCAGTTATACGCATGTGTCATTGCATCCACATACTCATGCCAGCGGGGTTTCAGGTGAGGCTCTAGTGTCCCCAGCATGTCCATGAGAGTCCAGTTGAACCTTTCGGTGGTGCCGTTACCCTGGGGGTGATAGGGGGTTGTGTGTGTCTTAGTGACACCAGTACACTTACACAGCTCTTTCACCACAGCACTTTCAAAATTACGCCCCTGGTCTGCATGTAGTTTTGCTGGGAATCCAAACCGACAGAAAAAGTTCTTCCACAGTACCTTCGCCACTGTACAGGCTTTTTGGTCTTTAGTGGGATAGGCCTGGGCGTACCGGGAGAAGTGGTCAGTGACAATAAGCACATTTTCTATGCCTCCCTTTGATTTCTCCAGAGTCAGAAAGTCTACACACACAAGTTCCATAGGAGCGCTGCTGTGAATACTGACCAGGGGAGCCCTGAGGCCTGCAGTCGGAGTCTTTCTGAGGCAGCACCTTTCACACTGCTCACACCAAGCCTTGATTTCCTGGAACATCTTAGGCCAGTAAAATCTCTCCATTATCATCTGCAGCGTTCTCTCAAACCCTAAATGCCCTGAGTCATCATGAAGTGCAGTCTTGACGGATGTGTGAAATCTCTCTGGTAGTACCAGCTGCTCTACTACTCCCCTTTGACAGTCTTGGACCTGACGATACATTATTCCATCCCTTACTAATAACCTCCGCCACTCTTTTAAGAGAAGGCAAACCTGCCTGCCACCACCAATCCTCTCGCTGCGGCTCGGTTTTTGGTTCACACTTTTAAAGTGCAAAACGGGACCGATTACAGCATCCTCTTTTTGCCCTGCACGAATCTCCTGTTTTGTCAATGCAGGTAGAGAGTCCATCCCCACATCTTGATAGGATTCACCAAGCGTGTGTGACAGAGGTTCTTGATGCTCAGGTCCCTCTGAAGCGGAGCTTTCCAGTTGTTGGGGAGATTGTTCCTCTACACACCTTTGTACTTTGGCTGATACAAGCTGAGGGCAGGTTTGCAGGACTTGGGTGACCTCCTGGTTAGACAGCCGGGAGAGGGCATCAGCGTTCGCATTATTCTGTCCCCTTCGATACTGCACATCAAAATCAAATGCTGACAGCCGAGACACCCACCGCTGACCTGTAGCATCCAATTTTGCAGACGACATGACATACTTGAGGGGGTTATTGTCTGTCTGGACTGAGAACTTGCGCCCATATAGATGGTCATAGAACTTGTCGGTCACTGCCCATTTCAGAGCGAGGAACTCTAGTTTGTGTGCAGGATACCTCGTCTCTGCTGGGCTCAAGCCTCTGCTGCCATAAGCTATGACTCTCTCGACTCCGTCCTGAACTTGGGCTAATACAGCACCAAGCCCCTCCCCCGAGGCGTCAGTCTGGAGCAGAAAGGGTAGGCTGTAGTCTGGATAGCCTAACACTGGAGCAGTTGTCAATCTTTCTCTCAGTGACTGAAAAGCCTCCTCACACTCATCAGTCCAGACAAAGGGCAGGTCAGGCACTAACCTCTTCTTCCCCCCTCTCCGTTTCTTTCTAGGGTCACCAGCGGTAAGGCGGTACAGGGGCGCGGCCAAGGTGGAGTAACTGCACACAAACCGCCTGTAATATCCGGTGAATCCCATGAACTGAAGCACCTCTTTACGATTCGTGGGCCTCGCCCAGTCCTTGACTCTGCTGATCTTCTCTGGGTCTGTCCTGATGCCCTCCGCAGACACCAGGTGACCCAAGTAGTGCACCTCCTTTCTCACAAGCTGACATTTGGAAGGCTTCAACTTCAAGCCATTCTCCTTCAGTCGATCGAACACCAGCTGCAGCCTCTCCAGATGCTCATCAAAGGTTTTAGAGAATATGATCAGATCATCAAGGTAGATCAGGAGATGGGTGAAGTTCAGATCGCCAAAACAGCAGGTCATGAGTCTCTGGAAGGTGGACGGAGCATTTTGAAGGCCGAAAGGCATTCTGTTGGCTTCAAACAGCCCCATGGGAGTACTGAATGCTGTTTTGTGTTTGTCCTGCTCCGCCACCTCTACCTGCCAGTATCCAGATGTGAGATCAAGTGTTGAGAAATACTTTGCTTGACCCAGAGCCTCCAGGGCCTCCTCTATTCTGGGCAGTGGAAATGCATCTCTTGTGCTGCAGGCGTTAAGCCTTCGGTAATCGATGCATAATCTTAGTGATCCGTCTTTCTTGGTAACAATCACTACTGGCGAAGCATATGGACTCTTACTAGGCCTGATAACCCCTGCTGTTTCCATTTCTGTCAGCAACTTCCTCACATCCTGCCACTGTGAAGGGGGAATCTTGCGGTACGGGAGTCGAAAGGGCTTTGAGTCGACCAGGGGGATTTCGTGCTGCACTGTTTTTGTGTGGCCGTAGTCCATTGAGTGCTGTGAGAATACCCCCACATTCCTCTCCACAAGCTGTTTTAGGAGGGCGCGCTGGTGCTCATTCTCCACTGCTGCTTCACTTATGTCCACCCCACCACTGCTCACAACTTGGTGCAGACACCGGTATGTCTCTTTGTTCTCCTCATTTTGATGACAACCCTGTTCCGTGGCTGAAAAATCCACAACACTGTCCACCAGGAAGGCGCTGGCCAGCTGTGTGTGTGGTTTGATTGTGACAGTTTGTTGGGACAGGTTCATCACTCTGACAGGAGCACAGCCTTTCTTCACATCTGCAAGAACTTTGGCGACCATAAGGTCCTGAGGAAGCCGAATGGAGGCGTGGCCTTCAATTAGCGCTGTGTATGTCTTTCTTTGTGGGCCAGTTTTGATTTTGCACATTAAGTCCATCTCTTTCCCTCCCGGGATGCGTATTTTACGGCCAGTGTACACAGCAGGGCCCACCATGTCGTCTGCTCCTGTATATTCAGTGTCGCCAGTTTCCAGTAAAGCTGTGTACCACTCTGGATGGCTTTCCTTCACCCGCTGAAGATATTGCTCCCCATAGGTTGCTTGGAGGTGCCTCCTGGCGGCATGGACGACATTAGTTCCCACAAGCAGTGGGACGGAGGAGCGATACTCGGAGTCAGGGACAACAAAAGCCAGCACTCTCTGGAACTCTTTCCCCAGCACTTTCAACTTAATGCGCAGGACACCAGAGTAAGGCACATCCTGACCTGCTGCACCTGCTATGGGTATTTTAGAGGGCCGTAGTTTCTGTCCATGGAGGTCAGGGTAGTTGCACCAGTATCCGTGAGTAATACTGGTTACCCTGAGAGCCGGAATCGATAAGAGCCCTGCACTTTATTCCATTGACTTCCACCTCACCCTCATTCCTGGGACCCACAATAGGAATGTCCTCTACTCCATCATCAGTATCGCTCACCTGCAGTGGGGGGTAGTGCTGCTTGCCCATGGTTGCCCCAGTTACCACAGGCTCTAGGCGTTTAAATGCTGCGTTGAGTGGGGCGTGGTGCTCTCCGCGGAGGTCGCAGGCTGGGGTCGGTGAGTCCAGGGCAGACTGGGATCTGGGAGCACCGCTCGACATACTCGGGCTATATGCCCTTGCTTCCCACACCGGTAGCAAACAACACTGGAGCCCTGAGTAACTGTTCTGGGAGATGGTTGGGGCCTTAGTGGGGGTGCAGCAGCTGGTGCAGGGGTAGGTGCAGCAATTCCCAACTCAAGGTGAGCCAACTTGGTCATCTGTTCTTCTTGGCTAAGAGCTAATTTCTTGACCATATCTTTAAGCTCTGTCCACTCTGAAGTGTGTTTTGACCTCTCTGACCTCATATTGGTATCACATTCTGATGTGACCTGCACCTGGGTGAGCGCTTTCTTTGTCTTGTGTTGTGACTGGAACTTCTGAGTCTCTTTTGCAAGGTTTCTAAGCTCTGCTTGCAGCTCCCGGAAACTCAAAAGCCTGGGCTTCATTGGTGCGATCCTTGCATACACCATCTCATCCATAAGCCCTCTTAGAAACTGTCGAGTGAGTTTACTATCACGATCAGGAAATTGCCTGCCCCTTCTCTGACTTTCCTCTACCGCTCTCAGTGTTGCCTCCAGAGCAATAGCATAAGAGCAGGCAGACTCTCCGGACCTCTGGCTGCGCTCATAGAAGTCGGCTAGTGGATCAAGTGAGCCTTGTGTGTCGCTGTATTCAGCCCTGAGCTCCTCATACGCCTTCTCTGGAGTCTGGTCGTGGGGGGGTAGGTTCAGGACTAGCTTCCTGGCCTCACCGCTCAGGTGTCGCACAACAGTCGAAAAGCGGAGGTGTGTGGGGAGCTCGATTGCCTCCAGAAGGTACTGCATATCACGAACCCAGTCTTCTACAAGTATTTTGCTGTCTGGATTGCCAGTGAAGATTTGGACATTTTTTACCTGATGAGTTTGCATGAACCCACCATATGCAGCTGGTGGAAGGGTTGTGTTGGCTGCTGCTCTGACGGCAGCATTCATTGGGGGCTCATACGGACGTGGGTGCATGTGCGGGGTGGTGGATGGGTGTTGTGGGAGTGTGTTGTGGTACATGACAGCTCGAGGGTCTGAGGCAGGGGCTGTGTGGTTAGGGGCTACATGTTGCACTGCTAGTGGGGTGGTCACCTCTTGGGGGTAGAGGGCAGCAGGCTGTGACATATGCAGCTGGGGGATTGATCCATGCTGCAAACTTTGAAGGGTCTGGCCAGTAGAAGAGAGGTAGCTCATAATGTTCATCATTGGTGGCATTTGAAAGCTTGGCATGAGGGCCTGGGGCACAGGGGGATTATATGCAGGACCAGTGTAGACCTGGGGTTTAGGCTCGGCAGCAGGGCTTTGGTAAGGAGGGGTGTCTGGGTGAGTCATGGTCGGCCGCTGTACAGTTTGCATTTCCATGGAGGTGGGGCACGAGAGGCTGTGAATGGGCAAAGGGTGTGTGTGCTGGTTCACACTGGCTTGGGCCGGGGGATTAGGTTCCACTAATATCTGTACAGCTGGAAGGGATGCACTGGGCAGGCTGTAGTCTGGCCTGCTGTTTCGGTGGATTGGTTTGGCAGCTGGGCTGCTGTCAAAACATAGTGAGGGTGCTTGCATTGGAGCTCTAGAGGCTGGCAAGGTGGGTGCATGAGCTGGAGTGGAGTAGTGAATAGGGTAAGGTGACAGTATTGGGGGTGGTGGAGTGAGTGGTGCACTTAGTCCTGGGTATGGGGGCTGCTGACTGCTGTGGTGGTCTTGAGGGAGGATCAGCTGTTGGGTGGTGGTGGGGCTAGTGAAGTAGTTGTTAAGCTTTGGCCTCACTGATTGCTGTTGATTTGCAGCACTGGTGGTTGTTACGCCCTTGCTTGAAAGGTGGGGTTGTGTCTGGGCTGGAGTGTCACAGTTGTGGCTGGCTGTGGGCATCGGGGGCAGTTGGGAACCCGGTGTGGCAGCAGAGGCACCTTCTTGCTTTGACTGATAATCTGCATAGTCACTGAACATTTTGATATATTTTTTTCTAAATCACTATGACTGGTGTAACTGTTGGTGTCAAAACAGATGACTATTAATGATTCACTGTGTTCACAGAATAAGTTTAGCTGTGTATGCAAAATCTCCCCTTTTTTTTCCAGTAAATATATCAAAAAACAATAATCACTATCAACTCAAAACTCACATTAAACTTGAGTCAAAATCAGATGGTCAATACACAACCCTTAACCAAAACCAAAAAATTATGAATGATATATATCAGCATAATGTTAAATACAGTGTTCCTATAGCAGGATCTCACATAGCACACTTTTACACAACTCAAATAACAGTTAAGTTTATGGAAATATCATAAAAAGCCCTCAAATGGATATAGCAAGCTTTCAACAGTCTTTAAAGGATATTTGAAGAGGTGAGTATCTTGCCAATGCTGCAGCGCCGATGACAGTAGTTCAGTCCACCACACTGTCCAGTCACTGAAGGTAACGCAGTTCAATGCAGCAGCAAAGGCGAGGACGCGAGTCTCTGTATCTCCTTGGATCTCGAAGCACCACGATCCGGGTCACGGCACCATGATGTAACCCGCACTTTGCGTTCGGCCGTCGTCTCCCTACACGCCCTGGGACTCTGCGTTGTGTTTGTTGTAGTATGATGTTTGCGTGGAAAAGGAAGGAGGCGGAGGCTTGGGATCGTGGCTGAGACCTGGACACTTTATTGGCACTCGCTTACACTTCACCTCTCATCAATCAGCTGGCCGCTGGCCTCATCATACTCACAGCTTCCGGCAGAAGAAACACAAAAAAAAACATTTGATCAACGTAGCCTTTTGCCCGGGACAAGACTTAGGGGTACGGTGTTGCAAAAGGGACAAACATCGCCATTTGCGGCATTCCCAGGGGAACATACAGCGTAACAGTGCCACCCTGTGGCGGATTTGCATTACTACCTTACATACACAAAAGAGCCACGCATATCTATGGCTCTGTTAGTGACGGGCGTTGGTAAACATCTGACCACAAAGAGCCACGCATATCAATAGCTCTGACAACAACTCATAGAGGATAAATTCTGAGTCTCATCACCAGCCAGTCAGACTAGCTTGGTCTAGTCAGAAAGGCACGAACCGATTAAGCTTCTTGGATGAGAGGCGAAACGTCTTCACGGATATATACCAGTCCAGTTGCACTTGATTCAACTCCTTTGGATAACCATGACCTGGATGAATGAGAACATTCACAGACATATACAGAGGAAGAGGTTGGCAAAGAAGAAGTGGGATAGTCAGAGAGATGAAGAAGGTAGACAGGAGTACAAGGAGACACAGCGTAAAGCAAAGAGAGAGGTGGCAAAGGCAAAGGAAAAGGCGTATGGTGAGTTGTATGACAGGTTAGACACTAAGGAAGCAGAAAAGGACTTGTACCGATTGGCTAGACAGAGGGACCAAGCTGCGAAGGATGTGCAGCAAGTTAGGGTGATCAAGGACATAGATGGAAATGTGCTGACAAGTGAGGAGAGTGTGCTGAGAAGGTGGAAGGAGTACTTTGAGGGGTTGATGAATGAAGAAAATGAGAGAGAGAGAAGGTTGGATGATGTAGGGATAGTGAATCAGGAAGTTCAGTGGATTAGCAAGGAGGAAGTGAGGGCAACTATGAAGAGGATGAAGAGTGGAAAGGCAGTTGGTCCTGATGACATACCTGTTGAGGTACAGAGATGTTTAGGAGAGATGGCAGTGGGGTTTTTAACGAGATTTTTTAACATAACCTTGGAAAGTGAGAGGATGCCTGAGGAGTGGAGAAGAAGCATACTGGTACCGATTTTCAAGAACAAGGGCGATGTGCAGAACTGTAGCAACTACAGGGGTATAAAGTTGATCAGCCACAGCATGAAGATTTGGGAAAGAGTAATAGAAGCTAGGTTAAGAAGAGAGGTAGCGATTAGCAAGCAGCAGTATGGTTTCATGCCATGAAAGAGCACCACAGATGTGATGTTTGCTTTGAGAATGTTGATGGAGAAGTATAGAGAAGGCCAGAAAGAGTTGCATTGTGTCTTTGTAGATTTAGAGAAAGCATATGACAGGGTGCCGGGAGAGGAGGTGTGGTATTGTATGAGGAAGTCAGGAGTTGCAAAGAAGTATGTAGGAGTGGTGCAGGATATGTATGAGGGAAGAGTGAAAATGGTGAGGTGTGCGGTTGGAATGACAGATGGGTTCAAGGTGGAGGTAGGATTACATCAAGGATCGGCTCTGAGCCCTTTCTTGTTTGCAATGGTGATGGACAGGTTGACGGACGAGATCAGGCAGGAGTCTCCATGGACGATGATGTTCGCAGTTGACATTGTGATCTGTAGCGAGAGTAGGGTGCAGGTTGAGGAGAGCCTGGAGAGGTGGAGGTATGCACTGGAGAGAAGAGGAATGAAAGTCAGTAGGAGCAAGATGGAATACATATGCGTGAATGAGAGGGAGGACAGTGGAATGGTGAGGATGCAAGGAGTGGAGGTGACGAAGGCATATGAGTTTAAATACTTGGGGTCAACTGTCCAAAGTAATAGGGAGTGCAGGAGAGAGGTGAAGAAGAGAGTGAAGGCAGGGTGGAGTGGGTGGAGAAGAGTGTCAGTAGTGATTTGCGACAGAAGGGTACCAGCAAGAGTTAAAGGGAAGGTTTACGAGATGGTAGTGAGACCAGCTATGTTATATGGTATGGAGACAGTGGCACTGACGAAAAGACAGGAGGTGGAGCTGGAGGTGGCAGAGGTGAAGATGCTAAGATTTTCACTGGGAGTGACGAAGAAGGACAGGATTAGGAACGATTATATTAGCGGGACTGCTCAAGTTGGACGGTTTGGAGACAAAGCAAGAGAGGCAAGACTGAGATGGTTTGGACATGTGTGGAGGAGAGATGCTGGGTATATTGGGAGAAGGATGCCGAGTATGGCGCTGCCAGGGAAGAGGAGAAGGGGAAGGCCAAAGAGGAGGTCTATGGATGTGGTGAGGGAAGACATGCAGATGGCTGGTGTGACAGAGGAAGACGCAGAAGACAGGAAGAAATGGAAATGGGTGATCCGCGGTGGAGATCCCTAACGGGAGCAGCCGAAAGTAATAGTAGTAGTTGCTCCCAAAGCTAGCATTCGTGAATGCAGGCTGCTGAGGCATGGTCTGCTTGTGCTTCTCTCTGGCGTGTGGAATGAAAGCAAACGGTTTCTGAGTTTTGCGCAGTCTTTTCTTACAGTGTCTTTCAGTATCAACAATGAGGCACATCGCTAACCTGCCTCACGTTTTGTGAACGGGTGTATTTTGACTCCCTCCCACCCACTGATTTGCCGTCTTCTGCCTACCCAGCCATGGCCCTCACTGCACGTTACTGGACACGTGAGTCAAGTGAAATGTGCAGTGACTTGCAAGGAGCTAACCAAAAGAAAAACAAGGAAAAACGGGGCTAAATTAACATAACAAAGCTGTGTTTCCAGATGGCTCAGAAAGACCAATAGCCTTTGCCTCAAGAACGCCAACTTCAGTTGAATGCAACTATGCACAGATGGACAGAGAAGCCCTAAGCCTTGTGTGGGGAGTCAAGAAAATCAATCACTACCTGTATGGCCAAAAGTTTACCCTGTTGACTGACCATCAGCCTCTCAAATCAATCTTCAACCCAAGGAAAGGCGTTCCAGTGATGTCAGCACAAAGGCTGCAGCGATGGTCTCTTTTCTTAGGAGGTCACATGTATGACATTGAATACAAGGGGACCAAGCAACATGGCAATGCAGATGGTTTGTCCCGTTTACCACTGCTGACTTCAGAGATAACTACAAAAATGGATTCAGCAGAGATATTTCACACAACAATAGTTGATCAATTACCAGTGACAAACAGCCTCATTGAAAGAGAAACACGCAACAACCTTGTGTTCTCAAAAGTGTATGACATCACGGTAAAGGGATGGCCAGCGCATGGTAACACACTGTTACCAGCTTTCTCAGCAAAGAAGCAGCAGTTGTCAGTGTGTTGGGGAACACCAATGTGGGGTTCACGAGTCATGATTCCTCCCAAGCTACGCACCAGAGTACTGGAGGAACTGCACAAGGGGCACCTGAGTACCGTGAAGATGAAGAGCCTTGCCTGTTTGGTGGCCAGGAATCGATAAACAGTCTGGTGGCGGTCTCGCGTAGCGTCTATTGTGCAGTGTTTTGTTTTTGTTTTTTCTGCGTCTTCGTTTGTGTCGTCGTGTGGAGTGTGGGGGAGGTGTGTCGAGGGTGTCTGGCTGGGAGAGCTGGCATTGGATCGGCTGAGGGAACCTGATCTGCTGCATCCGATGGGCCCAGGGACCATGGCCCTGCCTGGAACTGCGCCTGAGGGGGAAACACGGAGGGTGGTCTGACGGGACGCAGAGGCGGAGCAGGCTAAGCTCACTGCTAGCTCATACAGACAGTCATCCTAGCTGGCATTCATTCTCTGGACGGTGGAGGTTTTGGACTGTGTTATACTGGGTTGACTGTGTTGTTGGCTGTTTGTGTGTTTTTGTTTTTTTTTGCTTTGTTCTCTGTTTTTGTATGTTTTTGGTGGTGTTGTTTTTGTATGTTTTTGGATATGTGTTTTTGTCTTTTGCATTGCACTGCTGTGGGCTGGAGGAAACAGAATTTAGTTTCTTTTGTTTACTTAGTACATAAGATGAAATGACAAATAAATTGAATAAATTGTCCTGTTCCCGATTCCTGATTTTCCTGACCTTTTCCCAACTCCAGAATGGATTCCGCCCTATCATAACGAGGATGAGTGTTTATGAAAAATGAAAAAAAAAAAAAACTGTGTTTTGATTATCTGCACATTACTTGCTATGACATGTTATCCATTGTTTGGTTATGTTTCTTATTAGAATCATTTTGTTGTGTTGGTCTTTTTTGCGTCTCGCATTACATCAAGTCCACTTGCACCCTATCTTAACGCCCTCAACTACACCGACCATCTGAGACCGAGTCCCTTATGCAGTGACCTTGCATGATGAGTGCGTGGCCTGACCAGTGGTTGAGAAAGTGCTTGTCATGTGGTCTTCTGTGCTCACTCTCTCAGCTGAGAGTCGCTCCCAGCCAGAATGACCTCTGGTCTGAGGTTCGGGCCTGGTGTTTGAGTGTAATTGAAATATTTTTGCCCACTTCATTTTAAACTTTATTTTGTGAGCATGATATCCTCAAAGGGGGGAAATGTAGTAGAAAAATACAGAACCACTTGTTCCGAGTTAGACATCATGTACTGCTCACATGTTTTGCCTACAACTGGGGGGAATAGTGTGATCCTCCCACGCGCTACGTCCCCCTGGTGAAACTCCTCACTGTCAGGTGAAAAGAAGCGGCTGGTGACTCCACATGTATGGGAGGAGGCATGTGGTAGTCTGCAGCCCTCCCCGGATCGGCAGAGGGGGTGGAGCAGCGACCGGGACGGCTCGGAGTAGTGGGGTAATTGGCCGGATACATTGGGGAGAAAAAGAGGGGGGAAAAAAAATAAAAAAAATTTTTTCTTTTAAATAAAAGTTATTTTAATCTTACTCCAAATTCCTACATGATACAGCAAATCTGAAATTATTTTTGCTTTCATCATGACATTGTCTATCATTTCTGATTTTTTCAGGAAGCAGATCGTTTGAGAGCATTGTTGTCCAGTGCCATTACTCTGTGGGTGGGGAAATCATCTATTCAGTTTAAGCAGTCAAGCGTGCTGACTGACTCAGCCGCCGGACCTCAACTCGTCCACTCAGCGGGGTCGAGTTTGGGACGCCGCGTGGGAAAGGACCTGTTTTCTCCAAGACATGGATGCATGCATTGATGGATGGATGGATGGCTAGATAGATAGATTGCATCCATCTTTTCCAGCTTTTCTCGCTGCAACAGCCGTCATCGTCACCGGCAACGACGATGAGTGGGGGAAAAACCGTCCACGTTTCCTTGTGTAACTTTTCCAGGAAAGCGAGAAGGCTGCATTTTGAGGAGAAATAGGATGCGCCCTGACATTGGGCCGGAGACTGTCTTCTCTTGCCCAATGGGGGCGTAGCTGCTTAAGGGACGTAGGAGTAGAGTGGACATCCTACCGATAGAGGGCAGCACGAGCCTCTGTTGTGTCCAGATTGTCAGTCTTAGAGAAGAAGAGGGTTCGTCGTCAGTTGTCAGCGGGAACTTGTGAACGGTGGAGTCAGACGCTTGTGTTCTCGTCCTTTTTGTTGCTTCTAGAAGGATTCGTTTTGTCCGATTATATGCTGTCATCAATCAGCTAACGTGTTACTGGATACCGACAAGCTACAGACAAACCAACCGGAAGAGGTTCCGATTCAGTCTGTCATCATGAAAAAGCTTTTTAACAAAACTCTACAAGTAAACATAAAGTGCGGTGATGGTGAAGAAAGGTAAGCTTGCAGCATTATTCTAGCAGGGCAGGGTTGTGTGTTTGTCAGATAAAACCCACAATACTAGCTAGTTACCTAAACCAAAACTAGCTGGTTACCTAAACCAAACTAGCTAGTTACCTAAACCAAACTAGCTGGTTACCTAAACTAGCTAGTGTACCTACAATACTTGCTAGTTACCTAAACTAGCTAGTTTACCTACAATACTTGCTAGTTACCTAAAATAGCTAGTTTACCTGCAATACTTGCTATTTACCTAAACTAAACTAGCTGGTTATCTAAACTAGCGAGTTTACCCACAATGTTGTGAAACGTTTTCGGCATCAACATTTAGCAGCTCCATATGTGTACATGTGTATTTTAGTGTGCCTTCATGTGTACTTTAGTGTGCCTCCATGTATACTTTAGTTTGCCTCCATGTATACTTTAGTGTGCCTTCATGTGTACTTTAGTGTGCCTTCATGTGTACTTTAGTGTGGCTCCATGTGTACTTTAGTGTGCCTTCATGTGTACTCATGTGTACTTTAGTGTGTCTTCATGGGGATCAGCGCGAATGGTCTTGTGACATTGTGTCCATTTTTGCTGCATTTTGCAGTTCACATTCCGACATAAAAATAAATGCTTGCAGAGTTTTGACGTGTGAAAAGAGACGAAGTTTAAGTCTGGGTTGTTAGGAAGACCAGCACCGCCTCAGATACCCCGGAACAGGGTCTGACAACTTCTCCATGACTCTCTGGCCTCGTTCACAACTGGCGTTGTGTTTTCACGTATACTTATTCTAAAAGTCACCGAGCTCAGTTGTGTGTGACTGAGCCAGCATCAGAAGATCTCAGTTGTGTTGGTGTTGACCCTGTAAGGGGACTGGTCTTTTTTTCTGGTCTGTTTCAGTGCAGACGAGCTATCAGACCACTTGTTCATACTAAGTCTGCTTTACCAGTTTAACTGAAACATCTCCCTTCTCTCAGGTATGGCTCTTAAAAAATGAACATTTTAAGAATGTGTGCACATCACCCACAATAAAAAGCAAAAAAATAAAATAAAATCTCATTTTGTCAACTAAGTTCAGTCTGGCACAGTGTTGATGAAGAGCAGCTAACAGACCATCTTAGTCTTAGCGATTGTTTTTCACAAATGAAATATTGTTCTTTGTATTACTCATCATCCTTCCATCCATCCATCCATCCATCCATCCATCCATCAATCATCCAAACCGCTTGTCCTGCTCTTAGGGTCGCGGGATACTGAGAAGCATTGGGCGGCAGGCGGAGAGACACCCAGGACAGGCTGCCAGGCCATCACAGGGCAACAGACTACTAAGCACCAATAGTGACATTCTCATACTTGATTTAATAGATAAACCCCCCCCCCCAGAGAAAATAATAACACTTTCTTAATGCATTTCCACTTCTAGGCTGTTTTATCACAGCATTCAGAGAGAAAACGGCCGTTTAGCTCCTCTTTGGCTCCAATGGTTCACTTTTTCAAGGTGGTAAAAACAGGCTTTGGAGATGACACTTTCTGCCTTTAAAATGGGATGAGTTAGACCATAATGGTCTGAACTGCTCAGATCTGCATCGGAGACAAACAGAGGCATCCCTCCCAGTGTTTGGGTTGTTCTGGACTTAGACCATACTGGCCTGAACTGCTTAGATCCACAGATAATTGAAGAACAGCCATTTCTTCATGTTTAAGAAAGGCCACTAACTTTATTGACCCTTACAAGTTAATGTCTTGTTTTACAGGAAAGCAAATATCCGCGTCGTCATTGAACTTCAGTTAACCACAAGTCCTGTTCACAAAAAGGTGAGTAGACACTTGGAAGAAAGCAAAAAAGATGTTGGCATTAAGGTATTGTCAGTGTTAAATGACCTCATAAAGCTCACAATATCTGTTGTGAGTTAGGCCTAAAGGGCTGATCTAGGTATTCATCACCTAGATCAGCCCATTAGGCCATTGTGTTAATGTTTAGAATCGAAGTTTAGATTAATGATTTTTATAAAGAATATTGAATATTATGTATTTCAGTTTGTCATAGGACACTCGTGCCTACCTATTGTCACTTTCTGTCGGTATTTTGAAAATGCAACTATAAGCATCAGCCCTGAAGAACACAAGCCTACAAGTAAACCTTTTTTTTTTTTTAAATGAGCTAAAATCCAGAAAAATATAGGGACATTTTGTGGTCCAATAGATACTATACTTTTTAATGACCGGTTTTAGTTTCCATGGCAACACGATTTCCACGCTTGTACATCAAACAAGGATACATCCTCACACTTTGTTTCGGCTTGTTACACCTTGCTGATCCTACTAAATGGAGTGTGTATTCAGCGCTGCAGGCTAACACCTCTGACTGGTGGCACTAGTGCCATTAAGTTTTACACATGATGCCATCAGTACATTATTTGTTGTGTAACAATAGAAAATATAGCTGCAAGCAGCAGTTACGGGGCACAAGGAGGACCAGCTATCGACCAATGGACGTCACATTTTGAATGTGTCCTTGGAGTCACACCCTGCATGGGTGTGCAGAATGAGGGGAGTATTGCACAGTGTATTTATCAGTTATAGCAGATAATATCTGAAAGTATGTTCATCAGTTATAGCAGATAGTATCTGAAAGTGTGTTCATCAGTTATAGCAGATAGTATCTGAAAGTGTGTTCATCAGTTATAGCAGTTAGTATCAGATTCAAAAAAAGGACTGGTTGTTAAAATCCCTAGTGTTTGCACTGCAACAGTTTCGGTGGGAATTAAACTGGAAATGTCTGCCAAGGTGACATTGCCACCACCAGGACACATCGTCAGTTGTGTACCTCAGCATCACAGGGTGTTACGGCCTTTTATCACAGGTTGATTGGTCCAGGGTGTGTGACCTGTAGTTAACTGTTCACCCTGGCAGCCCAGACGGCATCTCTCCTTTTGATCCGGATCCAGTGGCTAGTCCTCTCAGCAGTGTCGGCTAGCTCTTTGATCACTCTCCTGTGGGCCTGCCCCCTGACTCCTAGTTCCCTCAGGAGTTTTGCTGTGGAGCTGGCAACAAAGCCCCTACAACCTACCTCCACAGGGCGCACCTTCACCTTCCAACCTCTGTCCTCTGCTTTGGCTGCTAGGTTGGCGTACCGCAGCTTCTTACGCTCGTACGCTTCATCGACTGCATCCTCCCAGGGGACTGTCAGCTCAATGATGTAAGCGAGCTGGCAAGAATTGGACCAGAGGACGAGGTCTGGTCAGAAGGTGGTTGTTGCGATCTCTGTCGGGAAGATGAGCTTCTGGCCTAAGTCCACCTGCATTTCCCAATCCCTGGCTGAATTTAGTGAGTCTTAAGTCGGGAAGTAAAGGGTTGGCCTTCAGTTTATCCCCCTCCCGAACGGAAACTGGAAAATGCCGGGGCCCTTCCTGGTTGTTGAAGGGTTGGGCATTGATGGAAACCCTCTTGCGCTCGAGTTCAACTGCCAAGCACCTGAATACCTGATTGTGTCGCCAGGTGTATCTGCCTTGGGTGAGGCTGGTCTTGTAGCCAACCAAGATGTGCTTGAGGGTTGCTGGGGCTGTACACAGGGAGCAAGATGGATTCTCTCCAATCCAGAGATTTAGATTTGTGGGAGAGGGCAGGACATCATATGTGGCTTTGATGATGAAACTCAGCCTGTTTGATTCCATGCTCCAGAGCTCACTCCATGTGAGTGCTACGGTGCTACGGTAGGTGTTTTTATTCCCAGGCCAAGGCCGCCTCTGCCTTGTTGAACATGGCCTACTACATCTCGGTGGCGGAGGGCAGATTTCGCCTCCAGTACAGCTGCAGCTGGGGTCCATTTCTTCCCTGTTGCTAGGGTTGGAGCAACTCCACTCACTACCGGGTCTCGGGATTCTGTGAGGGACATGTCCAGCCTCACTTTGGCACATTTGAATTCCTCAACCAGGCTGGAAATTGGCAGTGCGAGGGCTCAATTGCTGTAGAGTCCAACACTGCTGAGGCACTTTGGCAGTCCGAGCCACTTCCTCACCTGCAAGTTCACTAGCCTCTCCAAGCGATTGGCATGAGATAGTGAGACCTCGTACATGGTTATTGGCCACATGAGTCAGGGTAGCAGCCCAAATTGAAAGCACCAGAGCTTCAACTTCCCAGGCAGAGCAGTGTTCTTGATTTGCCTGAGGCCGCTGATTGTATCCTGATGAAGTTGCTCCAGTTGCTGGGTGTCTTTGAGGTCTGCATTGTACCACCGTCCGAGGCTCTTGATGGGCTTCTCCCGGACTGTGGGGATTGGTTGATCACTGGTGCAGAACCGTTCATCTGTTAGTTGGCCTTTAACAATGGAGATGCTGCGGGATTTGCTTGGTTTAAACTCCATTCGTGCCCACTTGATGTTTTCCTGGAGTTTCTGCAGCAGGCGCCTGGTGCATTGTTTCGTTGTCACGTCATCCATGTATGCCCGGATTGGTGGAAGATGCAGGCCATTCCTGGACCTTTCGCCTCCCATCACCCATCGAGATGCACGGATGACGAGCTCCATTGCCATGGTGAATGCCAGAGGGGAAATAGTGCAGCCCGCCATGATGCCTATTTCCACATGTTGCCAAGTGGTGGTGGTATTCTGTGTTGTGACACAGAACTGGAGATCCTGATAGTAGGTCTTGACCAACTCTGTGATGTTTTTGGGGACATGGAAAAAATCAAACGCCGTCCACAGGATCTTGTGAGAAACTGATCCAAAAGCGTTGGCAAGGTCTAAGAAAACCACGTGCAGGTCTCTCCATTCTTTCTTGGCAGCTTGTATCTGGTGCCAGATGATATTAGCATGCTCCAGACATCCTGAGAAGCCATGGATCCTGGCTTTCTGCACTGATGTATCGATAAAGTTGTTTCTTTGCAGGAATGTGGAGAGCCTTTGGGCAATTATGCTAAAGAAGATCTTTCCCTCTACATTTAGAAGGCTGATCTGGCGAAACTGGCTGATGCAGGAAGAGTTCTTCCCCTTGGGGATCAGAATGCCTCCTGCTCTTCGCCATGCCCTGGGTATGACTCTTTTCTGCCATGCCACTTTCATCAGCTTCTAGAGGTATTTCAGGACTTTAGGAGTGTTCTTATAGAGTCTATACTGAATACCATTGGGCCCAGGAGCTGACATCGATCTTGCTTGCTTTACCATCCTCTCCACCTCGCTCCATGTGGGGGTCTTGTGTCCATATGGTGGTCAGGTGGGTGAATTGGTGGCATGTCATCCGGAATGGTGACTGGCTCATGTCTCTGGACATCAGAGTAGGTCTTCTTTAGGTGCTCTTCCAGATCTCGTATGGGGACTCTGAGGCTCCCATTCTTCTCGCTGTCAAAAAGGCTCTTGACAGAGCTGTAAGGGTTGCTGTAGAAGCGAGTCCTAGCCCGTTCTTTCCTCTTATGCTTTCACCTGAGGTGTTCTGCTCTTCGCAGCTTTGTCAAACGCTGCTTTATTTCAGCCTGCAGTGCGTCAAGCCCAACCCTCTCTCCCTCTGTGGCCTTCCTCCACTGCTTCCTCAGTTGTCTTCTCTCCTTCACCAACCTGTCAATTTCCCGCTGCCTACTGGATTTGGGCTGGGTTGAAGGGTCTTTTTGCCTACTGGGTATCCTCTCCTTTACCCCAAATCTCTCTACGCTATAGCTGTAAATTATGGCTCCCATGTTCTCCAGTTTTCTTTCAACTGTTCCCTTTTGACCTTCTAGCAAGAGGACAAGGTCAGAGTTGATGGTCTCCCACTCAATCTTCTGGCTGGACTTGGGCCACAGGATTTGAGGTTTTCTTCCTTCCGTCTTCCTCTCTGCTGCTGGCTGTGGCTGGCCAGGCTCCAGACCGGAGTCCACTGGAGGATCTATGGAAAGCTGAACTTCGTCTGGGGTGCTGATATCCTGAGGACTGTGGGGGTTCTCCTGCCTCCGGGCTTCACTCGACTGGTTTGGCCTACTTCTTTAAAAGTATTGGTCGATGCAAGCCCCCTTGCCGAGCTCACTAAGGCACTTCACTAAGGCAGATAGTATCTGAAAGTGTGTTCATCAGTTATAGCAGATAGTATCTGAAAGTGTGTATATCAGTTATAGCAGTTAGTATCTGAAAGTGTGTTTATCAGTTATAGCAGATAGTATCTGAAAGTGTGTTCATCAGTTATAGCAGATAGTATATGAAAGTGTGTTCATCAGTTATAGCAGATAGTATCTGAAAGTGTGTTTATCAGTTATAGCAGATAGTATATGAAAGTGTGTTCATCAGTTATAGCAGATAGTATCTGAAAATGGGCCCTGCCCACAAAACTTTTTTGAACTTTGACAAATGACTGTGGCCAAATGACCCAACCCAGAATGTATTTAGTCTTCAAGTCAGAGCAGTCCAGACATGAGCCACATTGGGTGAAGACTGGATTACTTCTGTAGGTTAAGCAAAAAAAAAAAAAAAAAAAAAAAAAAGGTTTTGGCAAAATTCAAAATGGTGGAAAATCAATACGTTGCATGACTTCTATTTGCAAAGTTATGTCTTGATGAATGTTTTGGCATCAAATGCACATCTATTGGAAGATGACAGCAAGAGGCGTCTTCATTTGAAAATTCAGATATTTGAATTCACACAATAGTGTCCCCAATGGAGTTCTCCCAAATTTTCATATTATTTCAAAGTACACTGCTGAAGATGACTATTACATTCTGTCCTGAGCCCGCTGCTGAATGGTCATGGTTTAGCTGTGCTGTGAGATCTGCTCAGCTCAAGTCAGATTTAATTCTATAGTCCAGAATCACAATGTAGTCTTAGATGGTTTAAGATCACATTACATTCTGTGCAGTGAACCTTTAGACCATCACTTTAGATGAGGAAAAAGTCCACAGTGAAAACCTTGTCAGGTAAACGAACTGGGAGAAGCCCAGGAAGACCAACAGAGGAGATATCCCTGTTTCAGGACACCTGGGCATGCAGGAGGTGCTGAATGGACATGTTTTCAAAAGAATGATCTGTAGCACTCTCCATGTTTATTATTATTATTATTATTATTATTTTGGATTTTCCCCCCTTTTTCTCCCCAATTGTATCC
The DNA here is from genome assembly GCA_022114975.2 of Lampris megalopsis. Lineage (NCBI taxonomy): Eukaryota > Metazoa > Chordata > Actinopteri > Lampriformes > Lampridae > Lampris > Lampris megalopsis. The sequence continues at coordinate 6,400,021 of JAJHIY020000425.1, forward strand.
GGTCAACTGCTCCACTCTTCTGAGCCGTCCCGGTCACTGCTCCACCCCTCTGCTGATCCGGGGAGGGCTGCAGACTACCACATGTCTCCTCACCAGCCGCTTCTTTTCACCAGACAGTGAGGAGTTTCACCAGGGGGATGTAGCACGTGGGTGATCACGCTGTTCCCCCCCCAGTTCCCCCTCCCCCCGACCACGTTACTGGTCACGCTGCCCCCCCCCCCCCCCCAACCACGTTTTATAGACCTTGTTACTGTAGCCTTAGTTTGTAATAGTGTATTATCATTTGGTACATTGGTATGTTATTATCTTGTACATTTGCATCCACGTGTATGATTCCCCTTTGGATGATTTTTGGTTCCTCCTGTAGTGTGTTCCCCCTTGGCACCTTTACTGACTGCACACCAGAAAAGTGAGAGGAAAAAAAGGAGAAAGTGGGACGTTGCTTGTGGTTGCTGTAACTGCCCTGTTGGCCTGCTTGTAATAAAGAAGAGTTTGATTAGACCAGTGTCTCTTGTAGTCCAGCATATTGAATAAACGCTGCAGGAGACTTGGACAACGATGCTGCACCAGAATATCAGTTACATTACATGTGTTAGATTAGCAGCCTGTGTTATCCGTTTTGTTTTTCAGTCATATCTTCACTTTTTCTATGTTGCTACTCAAGTTCCACCATGTCTGTCTGAAGTTGAAAGTGTTTAAAAACTGTTAACATTGTTAAAATGTTAATTCTGGTGTCAGTTAGTTTCTAACAGACAGACTAACATATACTATATTACAGCTGGTGTTTATCTTGACAGAATAGGCCATGGTGGTGTTGGGTAGGGGTGGAACCCGGTGGTTCTGGTGGTAGAACACATCATGTAATGCATTGTGTGGACCTGACAGCTGCAGGGATTCATGTTTTAACTGGATGTTTTCATTCAGGATCTCCTTGTGAGACTCACAGATGACGCTGATCCGTATTTCCTGTTCAGTCTGTCCATATCAGAGGAGGACTTCCAGAGGTGTGTATTTAAGAAGGAAGTGTAATCCTGGTTGAACATCATGAAAGGTGTATCATGAGCAAGGCAATATGATACTTCTGCTCACTCCAGACTCTGTTGTGTGTTTGCTAAGTTTGAAAGCTGAGCAGGGGCTGCTGATAGACTATGCATCATTTCCTGATAAGTTCATCGGCCTGCTGAACCTCTGCATATCAGAACAAGAGTCAGACAGTCCAAGGTACAGACACACACCTGGTTCCATCCATCCATCCACAAGGTACAGACACACACCTGGTTCCATCCATCCATCCACAAGGTACAGACACACACCTGGTTCCATCCATCCATCCACCCACAAGGTACAGACACACACCTGGTTCCATCCATCCACCCACAAGGTACAGACACAAGTCTGGTTCCATCCATCCACCCACAAGGTACAGACACACACCTGGTTCCATCCATCCATTCACAAGGTACAGACACACACCTGGTTCCATCCATCCATCCACCTACAAGGTACAGACAGACACCTAGTTCGATCCATCCATCCACAAGGTACAGACACACACCTGGTTCCATCCATCCACCCACAAGGTACAGACACACACCTGGTTCCCTCCCTCCATCCACAAGGTACAGACACACACCTGGTTCCATCCATCCATCCACAAGGTACAGACACACACCTGGTTCATTTGACTGAATAACCACATCAGTGACATGTAATGTTATGAGTGAAATGCATTGCATCCATTTGCTGACATAAACTACAGTTGTGTTGTTTTTTGTTGCTCGCTGATGTCAGTTAACTTGGGTAGTAATGTGCATTGAATTATAATCATTTAATTTCTTTTCAGTACTACAGTTAAGTGATATCGTCAACCTGCATACAGTGTATTCCTAGCTTTAATGTTGTGTGTGTGTGTGTGTGTCTGTATGGGGGGGGGTACCAACTAAATAGCTTTTTTATCCTTTGGTTATAAACATATTGTAGCTTTTAAATCCGTACTTTTCTTATAAGGCAGATTTGCTTACTCCAAATATTAATGTGTATTATACACCATGGTAAATGACTGGATCAGTGCTCTTTTATCTGTTTGCTTTTAAAAGCAGTTCAGCTACCATACCATACCACACCACACCACGCCACACAACACCACACCACACCGCACCGCACTGTACCGTACCGTACCATACCATACAAACCATACCATACCATACAACACCATACTATACCATACCACGCCACACCACGCCACGCCACACCATACCACGCCACGCCACACCACAACATACCATACCATACCACAACATACCATACCATGCCACGCCACACCATACCATGCCACGCCACACCACACCACACCATACCATACAACACCATACCATACCATACCATACCATACCATACCACACCACGCCACCCCACACCACAACATACCACACCACACCACACCATACCATATCACATCACACCGCACCGCACCATATCATACCACACCATACCATACCATACCACACCACACCACACCACACCATAGGCACTTACTGCTGAGAGCTTCAGTTATATGCTTTTGGGAACCCAACTTTTGGGAAGTACTGGTGCTGGCAAATGCTTCTACTTTATTTGTGAAATCTTGCTAGAAGTTGAAGTACTTGCTTATTGGAAGTTGAAGTACTTTGTTGCTAGAAGTTGAAGTACTTGGTTGCTAGAAGTTGAAGTACTTGCTTATTGGAAGTTGAAGTACTAAGTGAACTAAGGTTTTTTTGGAGGGGGCTTTGAAATTTACCCTGGACATGCTCCTTAGATTGACTAGTCATTGATAAATTATGGGTTTGCTTCCACTGCTCAGTAAGACATTACTTTAACAATTACTCAAGTACTTCCTTGATAATTACAGCAGTGAAGGACTTCTAGTCAGAAGTGTGTTTGTCATGTTTCCACAGGTTTCTGCTGCAGTTGTCCTGTCGGTCCCCTGTGCTCGGAGGCTCTGCCAACTTAAGTATTGTGGAGGCTAATGCATTTAAACACCTTAACCATTTGACGCTAAGGCTTCTTGAGGGCACTGACAAAGAAGTGAAAGACTATCTAGCAGCATGTCTCTCCTTTTTGAAGGTTAGTCATTTTAACTTTGTTAGCATAATAGAATAGTACAAAAGCTTGATTTCATATTTGCTGCACATAATGAGATTTGGTTCTGAAAAAGCCCCTGAGATTTGACTTGAATTATTGAGTAAATGTACTCAGACTGCCTTGTCAAACCTCTTTTCGGGCACAGGAAACTGTGCCAGGGGGACTTTGGCGTGACGGTGCACTTTAGAGCTCTGGCATGCCGTACAGGTGTCAGGCCAGTCTCTCACATCTTTTCTGAGCCTGTGCCAGATGAACTTGGCCACCACCAGTCTTTCAGACAGCTTTTTGCCCAGAGGGAAAGGCCACGGACAGCGTGGAAAACACACTGCCTCCCATCCTGTGGGAAAGATGGGCCAGGGCTGACCCATGGAGACATTGCACGGGAGCATGGTGCAAGCATTGTCGAAAGCCACGTCCTCTAACTGCAGCCCTGTGACAGCCGACCTGAAAGCCTGCATGTGTGGGTCGGTGGCCTGGTCAGCTGCCATGCGGGCGTAGTCAACTCTCAAGTGGACAGCCCCCACTCACCATTCTCTCACTGATAACGGATTTTCAACTTTATCTCTGTCTGCAACAGGGATAGTGCATGAAAAACACCGGCACTTGTTCCTGACTGTTTCTGCCTCTCTGAGTGGCAGTGAATCAGTTTTGTTTTGTTTGGGTTTTTTTTGGAAACCCTGTTAGGCTGTATTTATATTTATGAGTTGTCAGAGGAACAATAGTTGGCGATGTTTCTAGATGGGTAAAGTTCCCTGCAAGAGTGGACATTGACTCAGACAGGTGTTGCGGTTCCTGTACAGCTGTGGGCTGACAGAGGGGAAATGGCATGAACTTCCACATGTTACATTGCTCCAATGAATCCTGTCACTGCTGCGTGGGAAGAAGTGACTCTGCTTCTGTGGGAGGATGCAGGTGGTGGTCTTCATCTTCCCTCACAGCTGTAAGGATCATGCAATGGCAGGACCCAACAATAGAGGGTTGGACAAGCCAAATTAGAGGAACAGTACGGAACAGTAAAAAAAAACAAAAAACAAAAAAAAAACGCAGCCTTATGTAGAAAACATAAACAGGAATGGTAGCATAAAATCATCCAAATATATATATTTATAACAGTTTTTTGGAGATGAACAATCCCAGTGTTTAAACAGAACTTCCTAATACATTTTGAGATGACTACATGATTAAAATCATGTGGTCATGTATCAAGGCAGTCAGATGTATTCAAAGTGTGTGTCTTTATCTAAGACATTATCAAATAAAGGCCACTTCTGTGATCCTTTCAGGAAGAGAAGCAGTTGCTGGAGGTGGAGTTTAAAAAGACTCAAGCTGACCTTTCTTCACAGTTGAGCTACACCCAGCAGGTATGTTTGGTCCTTATTATCATCCCACTTCGTAAATGATCTGCTGTGAAAGCCCCAGCTTCCACTGACGCCACTTTACTGGACATGGGCTTTTGATGCTATGGTTATTATTATTATCATTATTATCATTATCATTATTATTATTATTAAAATAATCATGCAAACCTTACTTATTCTTTTTCTGCAAACCCCAATTCCAATGAAGTTGGGACATTGTGTAAAACATGAATAAAAACAGAAAACAATGATTTGCAAATCCTTTTCGACCTATATTCAACTGAATACACTACAAAGACAAGATATTTAATGTTCAGACTGATAAACTTTATTGTTTTTTGCAAATATTCACTCATTTTGAATTTGATGCCTGCAACATGTTCCAAAGAAGCTGGGACAGGGGCAACAAAAGACTGGGAAAGTTGAGGAACGCTCAAAAAACACCTGTTTGGAACATTCCACAGGTGAACAGGTTAATTGGAAACAGGTGAGTGTCATGATTGGGTATAAAAGGAGCTTCCCCGAAAGGCTGAGTCGTTCAAAAGCAAGGATGGGGTGAGGTTCACCACTTTGTGAACAACTGTATGAGCAAATAGTCCAACAGTTTAAGAACAACATTTCTCAACGTACAATTGCAAGGAATTTAGGGATTTCCTCATCTCCAGTCCATAATATCATCAAAAGATTCAGAGAATCTGGAGAAATCTCTGCACGTAAGCGGTAAGGCCGAAAACCAACATTGAATGCCCGTGACCTTCGACCCCTCAGGTGGCACTGCATTAAAAACTGACATCATTCTGTAAAGCATATTACCACGTGGGCCCAGGAACACTTGGGAAACCATTGTCAGTTAACACAGTTCGTCGCTACATCTACAAGTGCAAGTTAAAACTCTACCATGCAAAGCCAAAGCCAGATATCAACAACACCCAGAAACGCTGCCGGCTTCTCTGGGCCCGAGCTCATCTCAGATGGACTGACGCCAAGTGGACAAGTGTGCTGTGGTCTGACGAGTCAACATTTCAAATTGTTTTTGGAAATCATGGACGTCGTGTCCTCCGGGCTAAAGAGGAAAAGGACCATCCAGATTTTTATCAGCGCAAAGTCCAAAAGCCAGCATCTGTGATGGTATGGGGGTGTGTTAGTGCCCATGGCATCATGGGTAACTTGCACATCTGTGAAGGCACCATTAATGCTGAAAGGTACATACAGGTTTTGGAGCAACATATGCTGCCATCCAAGCGACGTCCCTGCTTATTTCAGCAAGACAATGCCAAGCCACATTCTGCACGTGTTACAACAGCGGGGCTTCGTAGTAAAAGGGTGTGGGTACTAGACTGGCCGGCCTGCAGTCCAGACCTGTCTCCCATTGAAAATGTGTGGCGCATTATGAAGCGCAAAATACAACAACGGAGACCCCGGACTGTTGAGCAACTGAGGTCGTACATCAAGCAAGAATGGGAAAGAATTCCACCTACAAAGCTTCAACAATTAGTGTCCTCAGTTCCCAAATGCTTATTGAGTGTTGTTAAAAGGAAAGGTGGTGTAACACAGTGGTGAACATGCCCCTGTCCCAGCTTCTTTGGAACGTGTTGCAGGCATCAAATTCAAAATGGATGAATATTTAAAAAAAAAAAAAAAGTTTATCATTTTGAACATTAAATATTTTGTCTTTGTAGTGTATTCAATTGAATATAACTCGAAAAGGATTTGCAAATCATTGTATTCTGTTTTTATTTACGTTTTACACAACGTCCCAACTTCATTGGAATTTGGGTTTGTATAAAACTCAGATTGTTTTCCACAGAAATATATTTACATTAAGAGGGCTGTCATTGGAATGTGAAACAGGAAACCTACAGTTCTTTTCATTTGTCTTTCAGGCTCTATCAGAGAAGACTAGAGAGCTGGAGAAGGTGCAGTCAGAATGGACAAGTCAGAAGAACTTCCTGTCCAGCCGCCACTCTCAGGACCTGATGACCGAGAGAGAGAAAGCTCTCGAGGTAAAGTAATCTTTACAACCTGCACCATATATACTTGCCCTGTCCTACATCGCTCTCTTTTTTCTTTTTCTTTTTTGGGACCCCCCCCTTTTTTTTTTTTTTTTCTCCTCAATTGTATGCGGCCAATTACCCCACTTTTCTGAGCCGTTCCGGTCGCTGCTCCACCCCCTCTGCTGATCTGGGCGGGGCTGCAGACTACCACATGTCTCTTCCGATACATGTGGAGTCACCAGCTGCTTCTTTTCACCTGACAGTGAGGAGTTTCACCAGGGGGATGTAGCGCGTGGGATCACGCTATTCCCCCCAGTTCCCCCTTCCCCCCCAAACAGGCGCCCCGACTGACCAGAGGAGGCACTAGTGTAGCGACCGGGACACATACCCACATCCGACTTCCCACCCACAGACACGGCCAATTGTGTCTGTAGGGACATCCGATCAAGCCGGAGGTAACAAGAACCGAGATCCCCATGTTGGAAGGCAACAGAATAGACTTCTACGCTACCCGGACGCCCTCCTGTCCTATATTTCTAATGCTTGCTAGTATCAATGCATCCATGTTGGGTGCTTTGTTGATCAAACAAGTGAACATTTAAGCTCTCTGTAGTCGATGTGACTTTTCCCAGGAGAGCTTTCTCGGTCTGTTTCACTTTTTCTGCCTTCTTTCAGCGCTCAAAGCTAAAATCTCAAAAGATTTTGGGTTTTGTCAGCTTCATGATGCCTAACACATTATTGGTGATCACAGTTGTGTTCATTGTCATCCAAGACCCAGACATCCATTCATGATGAAATAGAGTGCTATTACATCAGCACCCCCCTCTCAAACAAACAAACAAAAAACAACTTTCAGTGTTTCCCAAAGCGATGAAGGAGAAACAGCATCAGTTTGTTAACTTCTAAGAAGTGATCAGTGGATGAGGATCCATAATCACAAAATTATTTGTCTGAGAGGAATTTAGCCTCATAAAGGGTGGGCGGGTGGGCGAGCAGGCACATTAAAACCACCGACAAGTATGTGTATAACATTGATTATCTCGTTACAGTGGCACCTGACAATGGGTGGGATATATTAGGCAGCACGCAAACAGTGAGTTCTAAAAGTGTTGTGGAAGCAGGAAAAATGGGCAAGTGTCAGGATCTGAGTGACTTTGATAAGGGCCAAATTTTGATGGGTTCTGACGGGGTCATAAACATCTCCAAAACGACAGGTCTTGTGGGTTGTTCCCAATATGCAGTGATAAGTACCTACCAAAAGTGGTCCAAGGAGGACAACTGCTGAACTGGCAACAGGGGCGTGGCCGCCCAAGGCTCACTGAATCTTGTGGGGAGCAAAGGCTAGCCCATCTTTTCCGTTCTCACGGAAACTAATGAACCTAATGATATGAAATTATACTAGTGACGTTAAATATCACACATTTTACCCATTATAAAGACAAAGTCAACGTTTTCCCTTGGAATGAGCCTTTGATGACACCTTGGTGTAGCTATAATGATGTGGTTATCTCTTTGCTGAATTTTTGAATGGTTTCCCTGTGATCTCATTACCCTCCCAGTGGTGAAAATGGCACTTATCTTTTTCATTTCTGTTGATTTCCTTCAGTCAGTAATACCGACATGTCATCTCATTGTGTTGCAGAGTTTGTGTACCAAAAACAAATTCCACCGGCCTTGGTCATGTGGCTAATAAAACAATCTAATCTAATCTAGTCATTGTTTTGCATGTTTTAAAAGTATTTACAAGCTAGTCATTGATAAGCTGGACTACTAAATAGAATTTTATCAATTCTTGCAGATGCAAACCAAGCTTCATGAGCAAAATGAGCAGCTACGCCAAGAACTGGAGAGTACTCATAAAAAGACCACCCAGCAGCTTCAAAGCAAGATTGCTGAACTAGAGGCCTGCAACCGAGAGCTGACGGAGAGGAAATACAAGAATGAGGCGTGCATCACGGATCTGAAAATAAAATTTGCTGCTGGTGAAGAGGTAATGTAAGACAGTTCTACTGATTCGAATACAAGTAGAGAACATTGGTTGAACAAACAGCCAAAGAGCATGTATGTTTATATACATACACGTGTATTTAAATATATACTATATAATATATATATGTATATATAGATGTAGGAAAAAAAACTTTTAATACATAGCAGGAAACAAGCTTGTACTGCTATGTATTAAAAGTTTTTTTTTTCCTACATCTATATTGATATTCAAAACAAGCTTGTACTGCTGTGTATTAAATGTTTTTTCCTACATCTATATTGATATTCCGCTTCTCATTAGTTGAGCGCTTTTATCAACACCATTGATGGTTTCCGAAAAAGAAGAAAAAAACGCACACACACGCTGTGTGTGTGTGTGTGTGTGTGTGTGTGTATATATATATATATATGCATATATATATATATGTATATATATATATATATGTCTTTGTTAAAAGAATCACTCAACGGTAGGGAAGTGCTCAACAAATAAGGAGCAAAATAATCCAGTGAGTCAAGTAAATTCTCTATGAGACAGTATAAGCCCGTTTCATGTCATAAGCATCTTCAGCTGTCAATAAAGCTACTTGGTAAAGGACATACCATTTACTGCCTCGTCATGCACATCACATGCACAACGTCCAATGGGGAAGGGAGAGGTGCGACATTCAAAAATTCCAAAAACACGTGAATGGTCCAGTGGGGAGGTGGGGGGGTATTTGTGGAATTTGTCTATTGTCATGATTTATTTATAATTACAAAATAGGTGCGTAAATCTATGTCTGCAACTGCTGGCCAATGCATTCCTGTTATTCAATGTGGACATTTCTAGTTTTTCAGTGAGACCTAGCTTTCACATTCTACTACTGGTTGAATATGCTTTGCTTCCAGGTGGTTGAATAATTAATGTTTCTGTCTGCCAATGACCAAATATAAGGGCTTAAACATGTGACATTCTTTAAACGGTTGTTTCTAAAGCTACACGTGTGCATTAAACCTCTTGTTGAGCGTCCCCTCTGTTAGACCCACGTATATGGCTCTATTGTGTCGTTGTCCTCTCTCGTCACCGTAGCTTGGTAGATAACGCCCTTCGTCTGGCATTTTCCCTTGAGGGGGCGTGAGTCGTTCACACGGCAGTTGCAGTTGGGGGAGTCCGTTTGTGATGAAGGTGTCATTGATTTGTTGATGATTCTTGTGTTGTGGGACGATATTGTTTGTTGAATGTTAGGCATGCAGCTGTAACTAATTTGGTGGTGTTCTTATTTAATATCTTACTCAGTTGGTGGTCTGGGGCAAAGCACTTACCCAAAAGTTAAAAATACTGCTTATCCATGTTTGTGGCCACGGTATCACTGTAGGATGGGTTGTACCAGGTGATGTTTCATTTTCTGCTACGTTTGTTGGTTTGCTGGCAGTCAATGTTTAATGGTGGGTTGTACTTGAGCTTAAAGTTGTAGCCGCTCTTTTGTAATGCATCTTGGTATGGAGGTGCAGCGTCATCGAAGATGGACTCACTAGATTACAATTTTGAGAGTCTTCTATTAATGCTTTCTGGGATATTCTTCAAGATGGAGGGTGGGTGGTTGCTTTCTCTATGGACATACTGCAGAGTGTTGTTGGGCTTAATGTACGGCTTGTATGTGTCGTTCCTAAGGTCCATTGAGATGTCCAGAAAGTCAATATGTTTTTTGTTCACTTCAATTGCTTCAACTTTCAATTCAATTGCTTCAACTTTTACTTTTTTTCCTACATCTATATTGATATTCCGCTTCTCAGTTGTTGAGCACTTTTATCATCACCATTGACAGTTTCCAAAAGAAAACCCACTATATTTTATATACGTGTATATATATATATATATATATATATATATATATATATATATATATATATATATATATATATATATATATATATATATATACTATATATCAACACGGATACAGAAAAAAAGATTTTAATACATAGCAGTACAGGCCTGTTTCGTGCGTCTCGCACTCATCAGCTGCTAATGTTTTTTTCACAAAGACTCATACAGTTATGTTGCCCAGCGTCACGCCCCTAATTTCGGTTGGACAGCAAACCAATCAGATGGGGAAACACTAAAATTATAACAGCCAATGGGGTAGGTACTTATGATGCACAGCAACCAATGGAGGGGTAGAAAGCATTACAACCAATGGGACTGGGGTTTGTTTTGAAAAGCATTTTAGGGGCCAGGGCGCTGTTGAAATGGCCTACATTAGAAATATAATAAGGTAACTTATGTGAATTATGTATTGGAGTGGTGCTGGGGCACAGTTGGAAGGACAGGTAGTTAAAAAAACATATTTAGAAAACCTATATTTAAAATAGCATAGTAAAAAAACATATTTAGAAATGCCTAATAAATGTCATATATGTGTATCATCTAATGGGGGGGGAAATAAAGACGTTTTACTTATAGTTACAATGGAGATATTTTTTTCGGTGTCAACAACTGGTGGCCAATTCGTTTCTATTATTCAAGGTGAACATATCTATTTTTCTGCCAAGCACAGGTTACATCTTTTACCTCTAATTGAATATGCACTACTCTTTGCAAGGGTTTTCCATGAGAGGGAGTAACTGATACTCTTGTCTACCAATGACCAAATGTGGCGGCTTAAGGCCATTGCATTTTTCGTGTGCTCATTTCTGAAGTTAATCATATGGGCGTTAAACCTAATTATAAAAGGGCCCTCTGTTAATCCAACGTAAGTATCTACATTGTAGTTATCTTTTCTTGTCACCGATGTCTGGTAAATGACTCCCTCTGTCTGGCATTTTCCTTCTAGAGGACGCGAGGTCTTAACACGGCAGTTGCAGTTGGAGGTGTTTGGTTGTGGTGAGCGGGTCTGTGCCTTGGTCATGATGCTTGTGTTGTGGGATGAAATAACCTGCTGAACATCTGGCATGCAGCTGTAGCTCATTTTGACTGTGTTTCTGTTGAATATTTTCCTCAATTGGTGGTCTGGGGTAAAGCACTCATCCAAAAGCTTGAAAAATTGTTTTCCAATATTAGAGGCCATGGTGTCGCTGTAGGAGGATTATACCAGGTGATGTTCCGCCTTCTGTTGTGCTTTTTTGTTGTTGTTGTTGCTGGCTGTCACTAATTGGTGGTGGATTGTACTTGAGTCTGAAATCATATCCGCATGTTTGTAAGGCTTCCTGGTATGGGGGGCTGCTTCGTTAAAGATGGCCTCTCTGGATGATAAACATGAGAGTCTTTTGTTTATGCTCACTGGGTTATTTTTCAAAATGGATGGTTGCTTTCTCTGTGGATTGGCTCTCATGGCCAAGGCACAGACCCCCTCACCACAACCAAACACCTCCAACTGCAAATGCCTCTATTTTTGCATATTCATCACACTGAATGATTTCAGATTATCATACAAAATATAAGACAAGGAGAACCTGTGTAAACACAAAATATCGTTTTTAAATAATAATTTCATTAATTGAAGGAAAAACGTTATCCAAAACCCATATCACCCATGTGAAAAAGTAATTGCCTCCCTGAAACTGATAACTGGTTGTGCCACCTTTAGCAGCAACAACTGCAGCCACCACCTGCTGTAACTGGAGGTCATTCTTTCACATCGCTGTGGAGGAGTTTTGATTCACTCTTTGCAGAACTGCTGAAGTTCAGCGACACTGGAGGGTTTTTGAGCATGAACAGCTCATTTAAGGTCCTGCCACAGCCTCGCAATGGGGTGGTTCAAGTCAGGACTTTCACTAGGCCACTACAAAATCTTAATTTTTCTTTCTTTTTTTTTTCCAGGCCTTGAGGCAACCAAGCATTCCCACACCATCACATTACCACCACCATGTTTGACTGTTGATATAATGTTCTTTTTGTGAAATGCTGTTTCTTTTACACCAGACATAATGGTACCCATATCTTCCAACAAGTTCCTCTTCTCACTTGTCTGTCCACAGGACATTATCCCAAAGGGCTTTGGGGTCATCAATGGGCTTTTTTTGAAAATGTGAGACAAGCACTATTGTTTCTTTTAGATAACAGTGGTTTGTGCCTTACAACTCTCCCATGAATTCCATTTTTGCCCAGTCTCTTCTTTATTGTCAGATCATGAACGGTAACCTTAGCTGAGGCTAGAGAGGCCTTCAGCTCTCCAGAGGTTGTCCTTGGTTTTTTTGTGACTCCCTGGATGAGTCGTCGCTGCACCCTTGGAGGAAGTTTGATTGGGCGGCCACTCCTGGGAATATTGTCCACTGTTCCAAGTTTTCTCCATTTGGAGACAATGGCTCTCACTGAGGTTCACTGGAGTCCCACAGCCTTAGAAATGGCTTTGGAACCCTCTCCAGACACCTCAACCTTGTATACCTCAACAATTTTTTTTCTTCCTCTGTCCTGGAATTTCTTTTGCTAGTTGTTGAAACCTTGTAGCCTACTTCACGTTGAGAGTAAGGTTCTATATAAATCATGTTTAGATTCCACAAGGTTGACAGTAATAAAGCCTGGGTGTGTCTGATCTAATTGAATCCAATGATCAATTAAATTTAATTATTGTGTTGATTAACTAAGGGGGGAAATACATTTTCACACAGGGTCAGTTGCTGTTGGATAACCTTTTTACTTGGATAAGATTATCATTTAAAACTGAATTTTGTGGGGTGTCTGGGTGGTTTGGCGGTCTATTCCGTTGCCTACCAACATGGGGATTGGCGGTTCGAGTCCCCGTGTTACCTCCGGCTTGGTCAGGCGTCCCTGCAGCCACAATTGGCTGTGTCTGCAGGTGGAAAGCCGGATGTGGGTATGTGTCCTGGTCACTGCACTAGCGCCTCCTCTGGTCGGTCGGGGCACCTGTTCGGGGGGGAGGGGGAACTGGGGGGAATAGCGTGATCCTCCCCCGCGCTACGTCCCCCTGGTGAAACTCCTCACTGTCAGGTGAAAAGAAGCGGCTGGTGACTCCACATGTATCGGAGGAGACATGGTAGTCTGCAGCCCAGATCAGCAGAGGAGGTGGAGCAGCAACCGGGACGGCTCAGAAGAGTGGGGTAATTGGTTGCATACAATTGAGGAGAAAAAGGGGGAAAAATCCACAAAAATAAAACAGAATTTTGTGTTTACTGAGGTTCTCTTCATCTTATTACATTTCGCATGAAAATCTGAAAACATTAAGTGTGACAAATGTGCAAAACTAGAGGAAATGTGGAAGGAGGTAAATGATTTTTCATGACACTGCGTATGTATAGCTGATGTATTCATGTGCTAACAGGAATGTCAGCGAGCAAAGCAGCAGGTTATTTCTCTGAGGAGGGAGAACTGCACCCTGGACACTGAGTGCCATGAGAAGGATCGTGTGATCAGCCAACTGCAGATGCGAATGGCTGTTTTGGAGCAGGAGATGAAAGACAAGGACCAACTAATGTGTCGCACAAAACAGGTGCTTGAAGCCACTCAGCAGCAGAAGGTAAGAACTGCACGTCACACTGTAGTGTACAAACCTTTATGTCTTAAAACATTAGCATTTTAGGCCTCTAAACTTTGAAATAACTTTTAGAAAAAAAACATGGAGCAAATGATATAGCTGTTTTAAGACGTACCTGATGGTTTTCTATAAAAGGTCATCTAGGCTTGTGCCACTGGACAGTGTGAAGCTTTCCTCGATATTTATCAGCAACATTCATGATTGTTCCTGTCAGCAGAATGGGATAACATTACAAAGTATGTTGAGTTACTTAAGAGAGCATGCTGCTGTTGGTTTAATTATCCTACATTGTTTGAAAATTGTACTTAGACTGAGATTTAAAGATTCTTTATTCGTCACGGCGTTCAGTTGGCAGTTTTATTCAACAGGTATGGGGTATTCAGCCAGCAGGCAGTGGAGGCTTTTAGCTCACTAAAACCTCACTTTTAGCCACAGCAACTTTGTCAGTTTGTCATCTTTAACTGCCACAATATCACAGACATAAGCTTACAGGTGTTACAGACGACATGCAGCACAAGCATCCCAGACCAAACCAAACAACCCCCCCCCCCATCTCATCACATTCTTGGCTGTTATTTTGTTGGTTGGAATATTGATTTTCACAGTTTACAGTTAGTTTATCAACCGTCCATAGGGTTAGTGGATGTGTCAGGAAGGGCATCCGGCGGAAAATTTTGCCAAATCATTATGCGGATTGACAAGACCATACCGGATCAGTTGAGGGTCCATATGGGATTGGCTGAGGTTGGCAACATCCGGGTTAGCAACAGCCGCCATTGGTGCTGTGCCCTCACCGGGTACCGATGAAAACTGTACAATCCGCTGTGGCGACGCTTGAGAAACAGGGAACAAGCTGGAAGAAGAAGAGTTAGTTTATCAACACTAGTAACGTATTCAGCGAGGCGAGGAACTATTTCTTCCATCTGCCGAGTGACCTAAATCCATGTAACATAATTATTAGCTGGCTAGCTATCCTGCTAAGACTAGCTACCTCACATACCCTAACACGCACATGTGATGCAGTAACATATGCATGTGATGCACTAATGTGCATGTGATGCAGTAACATGCACATGCAATGCACTAACATGTGCACGTGATGCAGTAACATGTGCATGCGATGCGCTAACGTACGGATGTGATGCACTAACATGTGGATGCTATGCACCAACATGCAGATGTGATGCACTAACACGCACATGCGATGCACTAACATGCAGGTGTGATGCACTAACATGCACATGTGATGCATTGACATGCAGATGCGGTGCACTAACATGCACATGTGATGCAGTAACATACACATATGATACAGTAACATGCACACGGGATGGGACTTCATTCTGTGCTCAGGACGCCATAACGCCATTCTCTTGACATAGAAAATAGTTGTTTGCTGATATATTAATGTTCTAAATCTCATGTATAGCGTTGTGTAGTTAGCTGTTCTTGCTGTGCTCAGGGAGAGGGAGTTGGAAAATATGGTAAAACGGCATGAGTCTCAAAATCGCACAACAAAGCAAATTCTGACAATATTTAAAAAAGAAAATTGTCCTGGTTTCCACTCTTGGGAAAGTTAAATATGCTTTATTAGCCTTTGTGTTTGAACAAGTTGTGGCAGTTGCTGCTGCCACGGGAGACAGTTCAGGAGGGAAGACAGAAGGATGGACACAGTTTCAACTGAACACAGGTTTTTTTTTTTTTTTTTTACGTCTAATTTAAAAAGTCTCCTAGTGTCTATTAGTCCATGGGCCAGAGCCCAAAATTTCCTATTTCGGTACACTCAAGGTGGCAAAACTTACTTATAATTTTTGAAAGGATCCATGTCTGTAGATGATATTTTGGTATGATAACCATTCCTGAGTGGCAGCTGTATCACAGTTATCAGCTCATGAAGTTAACCACCCCCTAAAGTAAATTGCATTTTAGACGCTGGTGCATATCCTGGTTTAGCCTCATGGTCAGGACATTTTTCAATGTTCTATAATATTGTCTTTGGTATCATTTTAAAGGGGACCTTCTTAGCTTTCATTCAAGCCCTGTTGTGGATATTTCTCACAAATATAGAGGTCACTTGAGCTCTTCAACCCGTCAATAACACACATCTTTCTGCAATGTTCGCCTAAACTATATACTTTCTTTTAGCCCTGTGGCATCTAGGAATATCAGGGACACAAAACACAAAAACTGGAATACTCACAGGACTGTAAAGATTCAGGAAATGTATAATATACCCATACTATTTCATTGTGTGAGGTGATTGTGAACCTTAAATTAGAAGGGCATTATTACTAAGAAACTAACTAGACCAAAGCCAGTTAGTCCATGGGTCAGACCAGATATCGATATCACCCAAGGTGACACAACTTCACTGGTGCCATTTTATTTGGTACACTAACAGAAGTAAAATAATACATGATAACCTTTCCAAATGAGCAGCTATTTCATTTTTCTTTCAGGAAACCTGTTTCTGTGCCTCTCACGATTGTGTATTTGCCCAGATTTGTACAAATATAGCATTTCAACACCCCTGGTACTGATTAGCCTAGCTTAAACTCTGGGACAGTTCTTAGTTGGCCAGCAACCAAGGATAACCAGTACTGTGTACTTCCATTCATTGTGCTAAGCTAGGCTAACGTGCAGCCAGATAGCTTTCTACTAAACACATATAGAGGAAACTGGTATCTATCTTCTTGTCTCACTCTGGAGAAGATTGTAAGCTAATTTCCCATAATTTTAGCATGTTCTTTTAATGTATATGTTAATATGATTAGTTAAAGTGGTTAGGAGGAACTTTCATCTTGTGTTGATTTTAGCGGCCTCATGTGGACAAAATACAGCTGTTGCATAGCAACTAGTTAATGTATCTATTTGTGGCTATGTAAGATAAATAATGGTAATATGACGCTGGTGAAGCAAAGTAAACTTTGTTTTAGTAGTGTTCATACACCTAAGTTACATGTATTTGTTTGTATGTGGCAGGTGAAAACTGACTGAATATGGCCACTGGTGAACAAGCAAGTTTTTACCCAATACCAAAGCGCCCACGGGTGGAGTGCATTATCCACTGTTCTGATGATACAGATAAGCTGGTTTCACTACAAAGTGTCGACTCATGGAGAACTCTGCTCAGGGCAGCTCAGATACGAAATCATGCACCAGTTTTGAAACTGGCAAAAGACATTCCTGAGGGACAGATTCCAGCAATCTACTACCACAGAAAGTGTCGCAGTATCTTCACTATGAAGCAAATTCTTGATGGCCTCCTTGCAAAAGAAAAGAAAAGTTGTGTCTCTGCTGAAGAGAAACAATCTAAGAGAGTAGCTCGACATGCTCCAAGTACATCTAGGACTTATGATGCAGAGTGCATATTTTGTCAGAAAAACAGCAAATATTCCAAGAGACAGAATACGAGAGAAGTACTGGTGCAGTGTCGAGAACTGCGAGCTGATGCAAAGATCAGGAGTGCAGCCACAAAGAAAAGGGACAGCAGAATCCTTGCCATTGTGAGTAGAGACCTTGTAGCAGCTGAAGGGCACTACCACAGGTCATGCTATAGACTTTACACCAAAGAAGAGGTTTCCAAAGGAGAGGTTGCCAGCAATGAAGATGATGATGCTGCAGCCCAGTATGAAGCTGCTGTGAATAAGGCATACAATGAGCTGTTCCTCTTCATCAGGATGGAGCTTTTTGGCAATCCTCAAGTGATGACAATGACTGATCTCTCTTCTAGACTGGTAGCTTAAGTGAACTCCCAAGGCATTGCCCAAGTCAAGGAATCAACCAAGAAGCACATAAGGCGAAACCTGGAGAGTGAGTTTGCTGGAGCCTTGCAGATATTCCCTGATGAGAAAGGAAAATTCCTCCTCTATCCCGATAACTTGTCCATGAGGGAACTTGCCAAAGAAAATCAGTCTCTCAAAAGGGAGCTGCAGACCCTGAAAAGTGTCAGTGCACAAGATGTTATAGCCAAAGCAGCCATCAAATTGAGAGCAGACATTAAAAGTCAAGATGTTCCTCAAACCTGGCCGCCTGAAGTCAAACCAGAAGCAGAATGTCCTACCATTCCAGAGTCGCTCATTATCTTCCTGTACTCTCTACTCACAGGCTCAAATGATCCTGATCATGCATCCCAGAGAGTGCAGTGCCTTCTGCAGTCATTTGGCCATGACATAGTATATGCAGTGACATGTGGAAATACCAAGCCTTCCAAGCACATTGTTCTGTCATTCAGTGTCAAATCGTTGACAGGAAATGTAGAGTTGATAAACATCCTCAACCGACTTGGTCACAGTGTGTCCTATTCACAGATGGAAGAGATCAACACTGCCCTGTGTCTCCAGAAACTCTCATCATCAGGGAGTGGCATTGCCCTTCCAGCTAACATCCATCCTGGCATATTCACAACTTTAGCCTGGGACAATATCGACCGTCTTGAAGAAACTGTCAGTGGTGAGGGAACATGTCACAGAGTCAATGGGATTGCTGTGCAAGCAAAGCCAGTCAACCCACTTCCTGTCCAACCCATGCCCACTGTTCCCAAAACAAAGAAGAGAAGCATTGATGGACCCCCACCAATGTTACCAACTTACAATGCTGGACAACGGGTAGGGCCACCACAAAGCAAAAAGTCAGATGCCGATACTGCAGCCAATACTAAGCTTGCCAGAGAGAAAAACCTTCTTTGGGTCCTAGCACGCATGTCACAACAAGAAGAACAGTCAGTCAGCAGCTGGACAGGCTTCAACATCCTGACTCGAGGAGAAATGACGGTCATCCCCGACAATATAGGCTATCTGCCTACCATCAATGCTCCAGCGACACAAATGTCTACTGTCAACGAGGTGCTTAACCAGTCACTGAGCATCATGCAGTGCTTAGGCCTGAGGAAGATTGTCCGTGTCTTTGACCAAGCCCTGTATGCGAAGGCTGTCGAGATCACATGGAAACACCATGACAAGTTCCATGATATCATCGTTAGGCTTGGGGTATTCCACACCATCTGCACACTGCTGGCAATAATAGGAAAGCGTTTCCAAGATGCTGGACTCAAAGACCTCTGCATTGAGTCTGGCATGATTGCAGAAGGCTCAATTGCTGGTGTTATGGATGGCCGCAAGTACAACAGGGCAGTGCGACTACACAAGCTCCTGTATGAGGCTCTCATGCGACTGACCTTGAATGGTTTCCTGTCCTGGTTGGAAGAAACTCACAGGAATGACATGGTTCACCTGAATGAGACACTGAAGACCATTGACAGCCTTGGGAAAGAAGTCTCACAACATGCTTTGAAGGAGGTCCTCGAGAACAGCTCTTGTACACGCATCATGGATCTATTTGAAGTCTACCGTGAGTTCCTTAGAGGTGGAAACGGCAGCCTCTCGAACTTCTGGATGTCCTATTTGGACATGGTTGAAATCTTGTTGGGGCTCATCCGAGCATCCAGAGAGGGAGACTGGATGCTACACTTGGCTAGCATTCGAGCAATGATCCCATGGTGCTTTGCTTATGACAGGATGAATTATGCACGCTACCTCCCCTACTACTACGCCCAGATGTCTGAGCTGCCCATCACACACCCAGATGTGTACACAGAATTCATGGAAGGAGGCTTCTCAGTCCAACTGGGCTCCACCAATCCCTTTGGCCGAATCCCTGTTGACCAAGCTATAGAAGAAACGGTGAACAAAGACACCCAAACAGCTGGAGGGACAAAGGGATTCAGCTTGAAGCCAGGAGCTGTGACCAAATATTATCTCACAGCTGAGTATAGAAGCATGTACCTCAGACAGCTGAGAGACCTGACAGGTCAAGGCAGGTGCAAATGGTCTCATCCAGATCTACAGAGTCCAAGGATCAAGAGAGATGAAGCAGATGTCCAGTCTCTCATGGACCTTATGGAGAATAACTGGCTCAATCCTATGTCCCCTGATGAGATTGATTTGGTTAGCCTCTCCACTGGCAACATGGCTCCACCTGATGTGACCATAGATCTCTTGAGAGCTCTTGAGAAAGGAGAAGAGGCCTACCAAGCATTCCAGCAAAGAAGGTTAGATGCAGACCCACCACCTGTGAAATTCCACGACAAGATGACCAAGCAAAGTCTGAAAACATTCTCCAATGTCAGCACAAAACAAGCTCATGGAAAGAAAGCACAGGATGTGGTTCTGAAGGCAGATAGAAACCTTTTCAGTCACATGATCCTGGTGGCTGAAAGCAGGAAGGTGAATCTGAAGGATGTCCTTGCCTACCCATTGGGCCCACTACCATGGGCACTGGCAAATGCTGATGGGTCCTTACGAAAAACAAACAAGGCTGCACTTGCCAGAGAGCTTGAAAAGAATGTATCTCCTGCAGAAGACATCCCAATCCCATCTACTTCCATCATTGATGGGATGAGCCTGGTCCAAAAAATGAATGGCAACAACAAAACCTTTGCACAGGTGGCAGAGTCAGCCTTGACCCAGGTCCTCCATGAGGGAGCACAGAGTGGGAGGATTGATGTTGTTTTTGATGTCTATCACCAGACTTCGATCAAAGATGCTGAACGACTGAACCGGGGTGGAGACATCACTCTCCAGTACAAGAATCTTGCAGGGGGACACCACGTCCAGCAGTGGAGAAAATTTCTGTGCAGTTCCTCCAACAAGACCAGTCTCATCAAGTTTCTGGTGGAAGAGTGGAAACTCCCACGATACAGAGCTATGCTGCATGGCAAGGTGTTGTACATGACCTGTGAGGAAACCTGCTACAAGTTGACAGAAGATGGGTGTGAGGAAGCAGCAGAACTGCACTCCACACATGAAGAAGCTGACACCCGTCTGCTCCTGCATGCATTGCATGCAGCAAATGCGGGCTCAAAGTCAGTAATCATCACAGCTGAGGACACTGATGTCATGGTGCTTTGTCTTGGCTTCCAGAAGGACATCACCTGTCCCATCTACCAGAAGTGTGGGACTCAGAACCGCACACGGTTTGTCGACATCACCAAACTGGCAAGTTCACTTGGAGACAGCATCTGTGACAGCCTAATTGGCTTACATGCCTTCACAGGCTGCGACACTGTCAGTGCATTCGCTGGTCGAGGGAAGCTGAATGCCCTGAAGATAGTGAGAAAGCACACTTCCTGCCAAGAGACTTTTAGTCAACTGGGACAGACATGGAATGTGAGTGATGAGCTGTTCCAGAAAATTGAGCAGTTCACCTGTCGGATGTATGTTGCTAATAGCAGCACTGCTGAGGTGAACAAACTGCGTTACCAGCTCTTCTGCACCAAAAGGGGAGAGGTTGAGTCCAGCCAGCTGCCACCATGTAGAGACTGTCTCTTTATGCATGTTCAACGAGCCAACTATCAGGCAGCAATATGGAAGTGCTGTCTGCAGGCTAACCCTGTGGTGCCAAGCCCTACTGAGTATGGATGGACAGACGATGAAGGCAAGCTGGCCATTTACTGGATGCGCTCCCCACCTGCACCAGATGTGGTCTTGGAAATGCTAACATGCAAGTGTGTGCATTCATGCAAAATGCCAAGCTGCATGTGCCTGTCAAATGGACTTCCATGCACAGACATGTGCAGGTTACAGACCTGCAGTAACCAAAAACAGCAGGATGGTCCAGAACTGGACTTTGAACTTGGGGAGTCAGATGATGAGAGAAACGAGCAGTTTGATGAATGACAGTGTGATGATTCTGATGGTATTACTGTGGTAGTAGTCTATTGATGCACAGGATGTTGATTCTGGACTTGGTTACCCAGAGCTTGATAACAATAATGTAACCATATTCACATATACCCATTACCCTACCCATTACCATTACATATACCCACTAATGATATGGGATTACATGTATCATTGACTAAGTATATGTAAATGTCAATGTTGTTTAAAATATTAAAATAGTTCATTACCTCACTATGGTATTCCTTTTTATCATGTATTTTGATTGTGTATTTAAACAAATGTATAGAGACCAGTTTGTGACCTAACTGGCTTTGGTCTAGTTCTCATTTAAGGCTCACAATCACCTCACACAATGAAATAGTATGGGTATATTATACATTTCCTGAATCTTTACAGTCCTGTGAGTATTCCAGTTTTTGTGTTTTGTGTCCCTGATATTCCTAGATGCCACAGGGCTAAAAGAAAGTATATAGTTTAGGCGAAAATTGCAGAAAGATGTGTGTTATTGACGGGTTGAAGAGCTCAAGTGACCTCTATATTTGTGAGAAATATCCACAACAGGGCTTGAATGAAAGCTAAGAAGGTCCCCTTTAAAATGATACCAAAGACAATATTATAGAACATTGAAAAATGTCCTGACCATGAGGCTAAACCAGGATATGCACCAGCGTCTAAAATGCAATTTAGTTTAGCGGGTGGTTAACTTCATGAGCTGATAACTGTGATAGGAATGGTTATCATACCAAAATATCATCTACAGACATGGATCCTTTCAAAAATTATAAGTAAGTTTTGCCACCTTGAGTGTACCGAAATATCGTCTGGCCCATGGACTATATGGCACTGTGGTGCTGCAGCCTGCTGCCTCGCTCTCTCTCACTTTCTCTCTCTCTCTCTCTCTCTCTCTCTGTTTCAGAGCGGCGTCTGGCTCACTTTCTCTTTCGTGTGTTCCTGTTTTCACGTCTGTGTTAGTGTCAGTCCAGGACCCGGTTTCACTACAGTATATAAAGCATTGTTAGGTAATTTGGCACACCAGAGGCTGATCCCTAATCAGCCTCCCTATTGCGTCTACTCTCCCACGAGTCACACTCCCTCTCTCCGCTTGCAGCTGAGGCTAAACCACATATCCCCACCACCCAAGTTAGGCCAGGGTAACATCTGGCCAGTGGCCAAACCCCCACCCCCTGAGTGGGACAGGAAATCGCCCATGACCATCTGCCCCTGGGCTTTGGACCACCTTGAACTCAAAAGTCTGTAATGCCAGATACCAACAGGTGAGCTGCGCGTTGGCATCCTTCATGCGGTGGAGCCACTGGAGCGGGGCATGGTCCAAACAGAGGGTGAATGAGCGCCCCAGGAGGTAGAAGCAGAGGGAACCTGGTCAGGCACTCCTTCTCTATGGTGTTGTACTTCATCTGTCTCTCTGCCAACTGATGACTTATGTATAGCACCATATGATCGGCTCCCTCCACCTCTTGGGACAAAACAGCCCCCAGCATTCTGTCCAGCGCATCAGTCTGTAAGACAAAAGGCTCCCCCCACAGGGCCTTTTTAGCCCTCTTAAACCCTACCTGATACTGGTCCATCCACTGGATTGGATCTGAGACAGCCTTTCGAGTGAGCTTGGTCAGGAGATTAGTCAGCGCCACAAAGGTGGGGATGAACTGCTTGTAGTAGCCAGCCAGTCCCAGGAATGCCTTCACCTGCTTTTCATCTCAGGCCTTGGGCTGGCCGCATCGGTGCTGTCTTCTCTATCTGGGGACACACATGCCCACCGCCTAAGTGGTACCCCAGATACCATACCTCCCGCTGCCCAACCATGCACTTCTTTGGGTGCCGTGAGCCCCGCCCTCCTCAAGGAGTCAAGCACCGCTTCCACCTGCTGCATATGCTGCTTTCAACTGCTACTGTGGATAATAACATCATCCAAGTAGGCGGCAGCATACACAGCCTGCGGCTGCAGAACCCGGTCCTTGAAAGGTGGCTGGAGCCCCGAACAGCCCTAACGGAAGTGTCATGAACTGGTACATACCATCCGGTGTAGAGAAAGCCATGCTGTCCTCAGTCTCTGATGGTAAGGGAATCTGCCAGTAGCCCTTGGTTAAATCCAGTGTTGTAAAAAAGCAAGACATGCTGAGCTGGTCCAGGAGTTTTTTGACCCGAGGCACTGGATAGCTATCAAACTTTGACATATTGTTCACCTTGCAGTAGTCTACATAGAAACACATAGACCCATTGGATTTATGCACAAGGATGATGGGACTACACCAGTCACTGCTAGACCCCTCTATTACCCCAGTTTCCAGCAAGGCCTTGACTTCTGCCTGAACAGTTTTCTTTTTGTGTTCAGGCAGCCAGTACAGACATGAGCACACTGTCACGCCTGGTGATCTTGCTATATGGTGTTGTATGAGGTTTGTGTGTCCTGGCAGGGAGGAGACCACATCAGCAAACTGCTATTGCAACAAGGCAACCTCGGCTTTCTGGCAGGGCGAGAGATGATTCTTACAATGGAAGGAGGCAGGATTGTTTGATTTTTGTACCTCAAGCCCTAACTCATCCCTCTCTAATACTTCTGTGGGCAGAGAAACCGGGACCGCCTCTGTCCATGTTTCCAGGAGATTGAGGTATTAAACTTGTGTTGCGCCTCCACTATCATTGCGCACAACCTCATAGTCAACATCCCTCACCTGCTGTGTGACCATAAAGGGCCCTTGGAGAATAATTTGGAGCTGGACGTTGGAAGTAATACAAGGGCTTTCTCTCCTGGTGCAAATTGATAAGAGTCGTGCTCCTCTGTTATACAAGCATTGCTGTTGTTCCTGGGCCTGGAGCAAATTCTCTCATGGTAACTGTCCTAGTGTATGGAGTTTTGCTCTCAGGTCTAGGACATATTGTATTTCGTTTTTACTGGTGCTCAGACTGCTTTCCCAGTTTTCTTAAATCAGGTCCAACACATCTCTCGGTGTTCAGCCAAACAGTAATTCGAAAGGGGGAAAACCTGTGGAGGCCTGGGGAATCTCCTGCACTGCAGATAACAGAGGATCAAACCATTTATCCCAATTGCAGCTATCCTCGTGCATGAACTAACGAATCATGTTTTTGAATGTTTTATTGAATCTCTCCACAAGCCTGTCTGTCTGGGGGTGATACACTCTCATGCGGATCGATTTTATGCCCATTAATTCGTATAGTCCACGTAGTGTGCATGACATAAACAGTGTATCCAGATCCATCAGAATCTCTTTCGGGATTTTGCCGTGGGAGATAAAATAAAACTGTGCCTATTCAACACTTTTAGCCAAGATGCTGCGCAATGGCATGGCTTCAGGGTAGCATGTTGTGTAATCCACTATGACCAACACAAAGCATATCTGTGTGCGCTCCTGTCTAATGGCCCAACGAGTTCCATGCGAATACATTTCAACAGGATCTCAGTTAATTGTAATGGGCGCCATGGCACTTTTGTGGCTGGGACAGGTGGTGGGTGGTAGGTTTAACATTGACATTTGCAGCAAGACGCACACCACTGATTTGCATCGCTGTGAATCCCTGGCCAGTAGAATCAAGCCATTATCCGTTCAAGTGTGTTATTATAAACAAGGTGACCTGCCATGGGGTTGTTCTGTGCAGCCTGGAAGATCAGTTCCCTGTTAACAATAGCATGATTTCTAGCCCGGTTTGAGTGTCGTGATTCATGCGATATAGCCAGCCTTTAATGAGTGAAAAATAGGGATGAGTGAGCGCGGCATTTGGGTGCACCTGTTGAACATCGATGGTTATTACAGTCAAAGGCAAAGTACAGTGTGTCATTCCAAGTCTGCTTGGTGGGCAAGTCCTTCACTGGGTGGACCACCGGAGTCCTTGTAGACTCCCCCTCGCATGACTCATATGCCTGATAAAAGGGGCTGTGACAGGCCCTTTTTATTAGGCTTTTATTATGTGGCCTGGACTTTATGCTTCTTTCCCCCTGATATCTTGTTTCAATGGTCACCACCAGATACTTATGAATATCCCCATGCACACACCAAATTTCTACCCACGATGCCTTCACCTAAGTCCCGAGCCGAAGAAAGGCTTTGATGGATCAGCACCTGCGTGCAGCCTGTATCCACTAAAGCCCGATATATATACCCCCTTGCATACCTACCGGCACGTGGTATCTCTCATCTGGACTGGCCGAGGGGGCTGACAGGGCTAAGAACCTGCACTACATGGCCCACCTCCATTAACGGACACTCCCTCTGCCAGTGGCCTGGTTTTCTGCACCGCCAGCGCTCCTGGCCTGGTGTCCATGGTGCCCCCTGTCGGTCCAGGAGGGCAGAGGCTGAAGCTGGGTCCTTTGGAATAAGTAAGGGGGAGGGGTTGGTACAGAGACGAGGTGTAGGGGTTATATGCTGCTGGGTAGAGGTCTGTGTATGTGCCCCGGTCCTGTCTCCTCCGCAGGGCCAGGATGGCGCTGGCTGCTGGCGCCGGCTCGTGGTCCTCACTGCGATGGTCTTGGGCTGGAAAGGCAAGGTGGTCCTCAGCTAGGGCAGCAATTTTCTCCTATTAGACTATTGGACTGAATTTATGTTTGAATAATTTCCGGGTATTACAAAATACTGATCAGAGTTGTTTATGGAAAACGTATGAGAAATTGCTACCTACTTTTCATCTACCTACCATGAAATTACTGTCTGATATATCTACTTACTAAGTATTGAAGCCAAATCGCTGCCTAGTTTTCATCTACTAACCACAAAATTGCAGAGAAGTTGCTACCTAGTTTTCACCTAATTTTAGACCCGTAAAATAGTGTTATCCAAAGTTGAAATTATACAGTGGTTTTAGAGAAGTCTGGTGAGAGTTAAAAACTTATGTTCTCCCGTCTGTAGGACTCGACAACACACAGCCACATCCAGGCTACACTCTACTTGATAGACAGGTTTTATCATAATTTGCACCAGAGACGCTGAAGTGCACGTAAAGCATGATTTTATCCGTGTATTTAGTTTTGTGTGATTTTGTGTTGAAGGACTCAATAGAGGGAAACTTTGAAAGTAAAGAACATCAAATAAGAAAACAGGAAGCAACAGTGAAGTCACTGTCTGAAGAGCTGATTAAGGTTGGTGATGCTGCATGATGGTCACATTTTAGAACCACATGCCTATCCCTAAAGTCCATGAGCTAATTAAATTGTCCACTGTTTACCTTGTACATTTTGAAGCGTGCAAAATATACTTCACAGGACTCACTTTTGCTGAAATTGTGGGCTTAAATTTTGTTGAAAAAGTTTGCTACATTCTCATTTACATTTGGACTTGAAATGAACTGTACTACATTTGCAACACAATAGTGATTACATCAGCTAAACCTTGCACATGCCCTAACTACTCGTTGATGAGTTTGCCTTTGAAAGTGCATACTGGCATAACTTTAACTAATGGTGCTAATGATGTCTGTCCTTTCACTAGGCTAATGGCATCATTAAAAAGCTGCAGGGAGAGCTTCGAAGCCTACTTGAAAAAATCAAAATCAAAAACAGAGTCACTGTGTCACAGGAAAAGGTGATCAAGGATACTTCAGAAACACTGCAAAATGTCAAAAAAGAACTACAGGATGCTCAACTTGAACTCGTGCGTAAGGATGAACAGGTATGTTTTAATGAGTAAATATGTATACTGATCCAGTACTGTTACTCATGGTCAGGGTTGCTCAATATTATTCACACATGCATTGGACACAAGACAGGGTCAGGTTCTAGATAGATTGCCAGTTCATCGCATGGTGAACACAGACAATTTCACTGACCTACACGTCTCTGGACTGGGAAGATGTCGGGGAATCCAAAGAAAGCCCACAAGAATGTACAAACACACAAACTCTACACAGAAATGTCCCACCCCAAAATTGGAACTCAAGACTCTGTTATCTTGAGACGGAAGTGCTAACCACTGTCCTGCCGTACTGTTACATCCCTAAAACCTGAATACATATATAGAATGAACTGACTATATAGAACAAACCCTGACTCTATAGAACAAACCCTGACTATATAGAACAAACCCTGACTCTAGAACAAACCCTGGCTCTATAGAACAAACCCTGACTATATAGAACAAAATCATGCACATATACAAACCCCAATTCCAATGAAGTTGGGACGTTGTGTAAAACGTGAATAAAAACAGAATACAATGATTTGCAAATCCTTTTCGACCTATATTCAGTTGAATACACTACAAAGACAAGATATTTAATGTTCAAACTGATAAACTTTATCGTTTTTTGCAAATATTCACTCATTTTGAATTTGATGCCTGCAACTCGTTCCAAAGAAGCTGGGACAGGGGCAACAAAAGACTGGAAAAGTTGAGGAATGCTCAAAAAACACCTGTGTGGAACATTCCACAGGTGAACAGGTTAATTGGAAACGGGTGAGTATCATGATTGGGTATAAAAGGAGCATCCCTGAAAGGCTCAGTCGTTCACAGGCAAGGATGGGGAGAGGTTCACCAATTTATGAACAACTGCGTGAGCAAATATTCCAACAGTTTAAGAACAGCGTTTCTCAACGTACAACTGCAAGGAATTTAGGGATTTCATCATCTACAGTCCATAATATCATCAAAAGATTCAGAGAATCTGGAGAAATCTCTGCACGTAAGCGGCAAGGCCGAAAACCAACATTGAATGCCCGTGACCTTCGACCCCTCAGGCGGCACTGCATTAAAAACCGGCATCATTCTGTAAAGGATGTTACCACATGGGCTCAGCAGCACTTCGGAAAACCATCGTCAGTTAACACAGTTCGTCACTACATCTACAAGTGCAAGTTGAAACTCTACCATGCAAAGCGAAAGCCATATATCAACATCACCCAGAAACGCTGCCGGCTTCTCTGGGCCCGAGCTCATCTGAGATGGACTGACGCAAAGTGGACAAGTGTGCTGTGGTCTGACGACTCCACATTTCAAATTGTTTTTGGAAATTATGGATGTTGTGTCCTCTGGGCTAAAGAGGAAAAGGACCATCCAGATTGTTATCAGCGCAAAGTCCAAAAGCCAGCATCTGTGATGGTATGGGGGTGTGTTAGTGCCCATGGTAACTTGCACATCTGTGAAGGCACCATTCATGCTGAAAGGTACATACAGGTTTTGGAGCAACATATGCTGCCATCCAAGCGACGTCTTCTTCATGGACGTCCCTGCTTATTTCTGCAAGACAATGCCAAGCCACATTCTGCATGTGTTCCAACAGTGTGGCTTCCTAGTAAAAGAGTGCAGGTACTGGACTGGCCTGCCTGCAGTCCAGACGTGTCTCCCATTGAAAATGTGTGGCACATTATGAAGTGCAAAATACGACAACAGAGACCCCGGACTGTTGAGCAACTGAAGTCGTACATCAAGCAAGAATGGGAAAGAACTCCACCTACAAAGCTTCAACAATTTGTGTTCAGTTCCCAAACGCTTATTGAGTGTTGTTAAAAGGAAAGGTGGTGTAACACAGTGGTGAACATGCCCCAGCTTCTTTGGAATGTGTTGCAGGCATCAAATTTAAAATGAGTGAATATTTGCAAAAAATCAATAAAGTTTTTCAGTTTGAACATTAAACATCTTGTCTTTGTAGTGTATTCAACTGAATATAGGTTGAAAAGGATTTGCAAATCATTGTATTCTGTTTTTATTTACGTTTTACACAACGTCCCAACTTCATTGGAATTGGGGTTTGTAATATGTTGTAGGAAAAGTTGAATATATAGAATGAAACCTGTCATCGACACCATCCTTTGTTGCTGTGACATTGAGCTGAAATTTCTCTACTCACCAGATTTGTGCCAACGCAAATCAGGAGTCTGTTATTGTGTAGGATGTAATAGTCTAATTCAATTTTCCTCTTTTTAATTGAAATCACTGTTTGCAGAAGGACTCTGCAAATTTTGATTTCTTCTGTAATAGGCTCATAGGAATGTCAAGGACGATTGAATTAGTTCATCTGGATACAACGTTTATTGACAGACACATTTCATCACTCAACTAAGTGACCTCTTCAGTCTCAACTGACTGCAGGTGTCCCCAGCTTATAAACAATACAGTGACTGCAGGTATCCCCACCCTTATAAACAATACAGTGGCTGCAGGTGTCCCCACCCTTATGAACAATATAGTGACTGCAGGTATCCCCACCCTTATAAACAATACAATGACTGCAGGTATCCCCACCCTTATAAACAATACAGTGACTGCAGGTATCCCCACCCTTATAAACAATACAGTGACTGCAGGTGTCCCCATTCTTTGAAACAATAAAATGACTGCAGGTGTCCCCACCCTTAGAAACAATACAGTGACTGCAGGTGTCCCCACCCTTAGAAACAATACAGTGACTGCAGGTGTCCCCACCCTTAGAAACAATACAGTGACTGCAGGTGTCCCCACCCTTAGAAACAATAAAGTGACTGCAGGTGTCCCCACCCTTAGAAACAATACAGTGACTGCAGGTGTCCCCACCCTTATAAACAGTACAGTGACTGCAGTTGTCCCCACCCTTATAAACAATAAAGTGACTGCAGGTGTCCCCCCGCCCCTTATAAACAATACAGAGACTGCAGGTGTCCCCACCCTTATCAACAATACAGTGACTGCAGTTATCCCCACCCTTATAAACAATACAGTGACTGCAGGTGTCCCCACCCTTATAAACAATACAGTGACTGCAGGTATCCCCACCCTTATAAACAATACAGTGGCTGCAGGTATCCCCACCCTTATAAACAATACAATGACTGCAGGTATCCCCACCCTTATAAACAATACAGTGACTGCAGGTATCCCCACCCTTATAAACAATACAGTGACTGCAGGTATCCCCACCCTTATAAACAATACAGTGACTGCAGGTGTCCCCACCCTTAGAAACAATACAGTGACTGCAGATGTCCCCACCCTTATAAACAATACAGTGACTGCAGGTGTCCCCACCCTTAGAAACAATAAAGTGACTGCAGGTGTCCCCACCCTTAGAAACAATACAGTGACTGCAGGTGCCCCCCCCCTTATAAACAATACAGCGACTGCAGGTGTCCCCACCCTTAGAAACAATGCAGTGGCATAACGACCCCAACCAACGACCAGTTTCATATGCAAATATGTATGTAACCATTAATTAGAGTTTCAATGGCCATGTGTACTATTCACAGAGGATTGGGGAATAGTTGCAATCACAGCATTGTAAGATGGTGACAGATGGACACCCCCCCCAGTTCAGGGATGGTGTTCCTTCTTCACATAGATGGCCTCTTTGACTCCCCATTCAAACCAGTGTTCCTCCCTATCAAGGATGTGCACATCCTCATCCTTGAAAGAGTGGTCACTGGCCTGTAGATGGTGTAGACTGTGGAGTCCTGGCCTGACATGTTAGCTCTCCTGTGTTGTGTCATCCTCTTGACCAGCGTCTGTTTAGTTTCCCCGATGTCCAAGTCACGGCAATCCTCCTGGCACTTAACGGCGTACACTCTACTGCTCTTTTTGTGCCATGGGACCCGATCCTTGGGGTGGACCAACTTCTGGCGCAGTGTGTTTTGGGGTTTGAAAAGAACTGTGATGCGGCGTTTGGAAAATGTGCATCTCAACTTTTCCGGCACTCCTGCCACATACAGAATCACCCCTGGTTTATGCTTAGACCGCTGTCGTCACACCCAGGTCACACCCATATTTGCATATGGAACTGATCGTTGGTTTGGGTCGTCAAGCACTGTATTGTTTATAAGGGTGGGGACACCTGCAGTCACTATTGTTTATAAGGGTGGGGACACCTGCAGTCAGTGTATTGTTTATAAGGATGGGGACACCTGCAGTCACTGTATTGTTTATAAGGCTGGGACACCTGCAGTCACTGTATTGTTTATAAGGGTGGGGACACCTGCAGTCAGTTTAGACTGAAGAGGTCACTTAGATGTTGATGAAACGTTTCTGTCATTAAATGTTGTGTCCAGATGAACTGATTCAACCCTCTTTGATTTTCTCTCCTGGATTATTGAGCATGCATCAAGATGCTCACTGGAATAATGAGAAAATCTGTTGTTGCTTGAGTATGTAATTGTAACATCTGTCTGGCCAAATGTTAATCTTGACTTATATAATGAATTCCTGAAATTACTTGATCCTAATGACACCATAGACAAAATGAGAAGGAACACAGAGAACATTAAGATTTTGGCAAAGGTGTTTTTTTTTGGGGGGGGCATTTTTTTTCTCCCCTTTTCTCCCGAATTGTATCTGGCCAATTACCCCACTTTTCTGAGCCGTTCCGGTCGCTGCTCCACCCCCTCTGCTGATCTGGGCGGGGCTGCAGACTACCACATGTCCGATACCTCTTCCGATACATGTGGAGTCACCAGCTGCTTCTTTTCACCTGACAGTGAGGAGTTTCACCAGGGGTATGTAGTGCGTGGGAGGATCACGCTATTCCCACCAGTTCCCCCTCTCCCCTGAACAGGCGCCCCGACCAACCAGAGGAGGCACTAGTGCAGCAACCAGGACACATTCCCACATCCGGCTTCCCACCCACAGACACAGCCAACTGTGTCTGTAGGGACGTCCAATCAAGATGGAGGTAACACCGGGATTCGAACCGCCAATCCCCATGTTGGTAGGCAACGGAATAGCCCACTATGCTACCCGGACACGCTCAGCAAAGATGTTTTTAATCATTTTCTTTTATTGGCTTATAGGTAGAATGAAACCTGAAGTTCATTTCAGTTTCATTCTGTATAGATCCATCTATCTGAATTTATAAAAGGAAAACTCAACATGAAAACATGACATGAAAACCCAACACGAAAACATGACATGAAAACCCAACATGAAAACATGACATAAAATCATAACACGAAAACAACACGAAAACATAACATCAAAACATAGCACAAAAACATGACATGAAAACCCAACATGAAAACATAACACGAAAACTCAACATGAAAACACAACATTAAAAACTTAACATGAAAACCCAACATGAAAACAAGATGAAACCTGAATATATATAGTATGTACGTGTGTGTGTGTGTGTGTGTGTGTGTGTGTGTGTGTGTGTGTGTGTGTGTGTGTGTGGTGACTATGACTGATTCATTGTACTTGTGTTACATGGGTGTTTATGGGATGCATGGTTGTCGGGTGCTGTGCTGAATTATGTGTGGAAGTACTGACAGATACACACAGGTTGCGCATACTGCACTGCTGTGATTGTATCTTGTAGTATTCTGCCTGGAGAATGCCATTTTTCAAGCCCCTGGAAAGTTTTTAGGCAATTTTCCTTCATATTCCTTTTCAGATTATGTCTTGTTTCTATTTGAATGTTTTATATTTGTAAATTAAGAAACCAAACCAAACCAGGCTCAGCCACATCTGGAAAACAGCTGGGCAGAAGGGGGGCAACACACCAGGAGAGGAATCTCCTCCGCTCCCCTCCTCACTCCTATGATGTAAGAGGAGAAATGTGGTACCAGGGAGGCACAACCACACACGTGAATGTCATATGGGCCTCTATTACCACGTGATCATGCCCAAGAAGAACACTCCAGTGGAGAACAATCACCCTCATATGATCAATGTTTGCCGTGTGTGTGTTTTATTTGTATTCTAACAATTTGTATATGATTTCATTCTATAACTACTCTTGTAATATATATTAGAATTGCCTTTACTGTTCAAATACCTGTCAGTGAAAGTTATCAAGAGGCCAGTTGAAGGGACAGCTGGCAGTTACTTGGGAAATACCAACAAAACTAACTTGGTGGGTTCTGCCATGTTAACGTTGTTGCATATTGACATTTACAGAGTTCCAAGCTAAAGGAGCAGCTGGGGCAAACAATTCAGAAACTAAATGAAAGCAGAGAAGTCCTGAAAACAAATGAGAATGGTAAGGAAGATGTTTCTACTAATTTTACATTGAATTTGCATCACCAGTTAAGGACTGTATGCAAATGATTTGTCAGCATTTTTTCATCAAAAGTGCACTACTCTAATTTTGCATAATGCAGCCGATTTCCTGCAAAAAATGTAGGTATCTGGATATTACATTCCCCCTCAATCCTGACCAGTGCCTTTCTACCCCACTGAGGAGAAACATCCTCATAGTTTCCCCCACCATGTGTAACATTAGCTGTTTCCACCACCACATGTAACATTAAGTGTTCCCCCGCCATGTAACATTAAGTGTTCCCCCGCCATGTGTAACATGAGGTGTTTCCCCCACCACATGCAACATTGGGTGTTTCCCCCACAATGTGTAACATTAGGTGTTTCCCCCCACCATGTGTAAAATGAGGTGTTTCCTCCACTATGTGTAACATAAGGTGTTTCCCCCACCATGTGTAACAATAGGTGTTTCCCCCACCATGCTTAACCTTAGGTGTTTCCCCCACCATGTGTACCATGTGTACCGTTAAGTGTTTCCCCCACCATGTGTAACATGAGGTGTTTCCCCCACCAATTGTAACATGAGGTGTTTCCCCCACCATGTGTAACATTGGGTGTTTCCCCACCATGTGTAACATGAGGTGTTTCCCCCACCACATGCAACATTGGGTGTTTCCCCCACCATGTGTAACATTAGGTGTTTCCCCCCACCATGTGTAAAATGAGGTGTTTCCTCCACTATGTGTAACATAAGGTGTTTCCCCCACCATGTGTAACAATAGGTGTTTCCCCCACCATGCTTAACCTTAGGTGTTTCCCCCACCATGTGTACCATGTGTACCGTTAAGTGTTTCCCCCACCATGTGTAACATGAGGTGTTTCCCCCACCAATTGTAACATGAGGTGTTTCCCCCACCATGTGTAACATTGGGTGTTTCCCCACCATGTGTAACATGAGGTGTTTCCCCCCACCATGTGTAAAATTAGGTGTTTCCCCCACTATTGTAACATGAGGTGTTTCCCCTACCATGTGTAACAGCTGTTTCCACCACCACGTGTAACATTAGGTGTTTCCCCTACCATGTGTAACATGGGGTGTTTCCCCTACCATGTGTAACATTAGCTGTTTCCACCACCACGTGTAACATTAGGTGTTTCCCCCACCACGTGTAACATTAAGTGTTCCCCCCACCATGTGTAACATTAGCTGTTTCCCCCACCACGTGTAACATTAAGTGTTCCCCCGCCATGTAACATTAAGTGTTCCCCCGCCATGTGTAACATTAGGTGTTTCCACCACCATGTGTAACATTAGCTGTTTCCCCCACCACATGTAACATTAAGTGTTCCCCCGCCATGTAACATTAGGTGTTCCCCTGCCATGTGTAACATTAGGATTAGGTGTTTCCCCCACCATGTGTAACATTAGATGTTTCCCCCACCACATGTAACATGAGGTGTTTCCCCCACCATGTGTAACATAAGGTGTTTCCCCCACCATGTGTAACATTAGCTGTTTCAACCCACCACATGTAACATTAAGTGTTCCCCCGCCATGTAACATTAGGTGTTCCCCTGCCATGTGTAACATTAGGATTAGGTGTTTCCCCCACCATGTGTAACATTAGATGTTTCCCCCACCACATGTAACATGAGGTGTTTCCCCCACCATGTGTAACATAAGGTGTTTCCCCCACCATGTGTAACATTAGATGTTTCCCCCACCACATGTAACATGAGGTGTTTCCCCCACCATGTGTAACAATAGGTGTTTCCCCCACCATGTGTAACCTTAGGTGTTTTCCCCACCACATGTAACATTAAGTGTTCCCCCGCCATGTAACATTAAGTGTTCCCCCGCTATGTGTAACATGAGGTGTTTCCCCCACCACATGCAACATTGGGTGTTTCCCCCACAATGTGTAACATTAGGTGTGTCCCCCACCATGTGTAAAATGAGGTGTTTCCTCCACTATGTGTAACATAAGGTGTTTCCCCCACCATGTGTAACAATAGGTGTTTTCCCCACCATGCTTAACCTTAGGTGTTTCCCCCACCATGTGTACCATGTGTACCGTTAAGTGTTTCCCCCACCATGTGTAACATGAGGTGTTTCCCCCACCAATTGTAACATGAGGTGTTTCCCCCACCATGTGTAACATTGGGTGTTTCCCCCACCATGTGTAACATGAGGTGTTTCCCCCCACCATGTGTAAAATTAGGTGTTTCCCCCACTATTGTAACATGAGGTGTTTCCCCTACCATGTGTAACATTAGCTGTTTCCACCACCACATGTAACATTAGGTGTTTCCCCCACC
This sequence comes from Lampris megalopsis, assembly GCA_022114975.2. NCBI lineage: Eukaryota > Metazoa > Chordata > Actinopteri > Lampriformes > Lampridae > Lampris > Lampris megalopsis. Next base: position 6,435,860 of record JAJHIY020000425.1, read on the forward strand.
ACGTGTAACATTAAGTGTTCCCCCCACCATGTGTAACATTAGCTGTTTCCCCCACCACGTGTAACATTAAGTGTTCCCCCGCCATGTAACATTAAGTGTTCCCCCGCCATGTGTAACATGAGGTGTTTCCCCCACCACATGCAACATTGGGTGTTTCCCCCACAATGTGTAACATTAGGTGTGTCCCCCACCATGTGTAAAATGAGGTGTTTCCCCCACCACATGCAACATTAGGTGTTTCCCCCACTATTGTAACATGAGGTGTTTCCCCTACCATGTGTAACATTAGCTGTTTCCACCACCACGTGTAACATTAGGTGTTTCCCCCACCACGTGTAACATTAAGTGTTCCCCCCACCATGTGTGACATTAGCTGTTTCCCCCACCACGTGTAACATTAAGTGTTCCCCCGCCATGTAACATTAAGTGTTCCCCCACCATGTGTAACATTGGGTGTTTCCACCACCATGTGTAACATTAGCTGTTTCCCCCACCACATGTAACATTAAGTGTTCCCCCGCCATGTAACATTAGGTGTTCCCCTGCCATGTGTAACATTAGGATTAGGTGTTTCCCCCACCATGTGCAACATTAGATGTTTCCCCCACCACATGTAACATGAGGTGTTTCCCCCACCATGTGTAACATAAGGTGTTTCCCCCACCATGTGTAACAATAGGTGTTTCCCCCACCATGTGTAACCTTAGGTGTTTCCCCCACCACATGTAACATTAAGTGTTCCCCCGCCATGTAACATTAAGTGTTCCCCCGCCATGTGTAACATGAGGTGTTTCCCCCACCACATGCAACATTGGGTGTTTCCCCCACAATGTGTAACATTAGGTGTTTCCCCCCACCATGTGTAAAATGAGGTGTTTCCTCCACTTTGTGTAACATAAGGTGTTTCCCCCACCATGTGTAACAATAGGTGTTTCCCCCACCATGCTTAACCTTAGGTGTTTCCCCCACCATGTGTACCATGTGTACCGTTAAGTGTTTCCCCCACCATGTGTAACATGAGGTGTTTCCCCCACCAATTGTAACATGAGGTGTTTCCCCCACCATGTGTAACATTGGGTGTTTCCCCCACCATGTGTAACATGAGGTGTTTCCCCCCACCATGTGTAAAATTAGGTGTTTCCCCCACTATTGTAACATGAGGTGTTTCCCCTACCATGTGTAACATTAGCTGTTTCCACCACCACATGTAACATTAGGTGTTTCCCCCACCACGTGTAACATTAAGTGTTCCCCCCACCATGTGTAACATTAGCTGTTTCCCCCACCACGTGTAACATTAAGTGTTCCCCCGCCATGTAACATTAAGTGTTCCCCCGCCATGTGTAACATGAGGTGTTTCCCCCACCACATGCAACATTGGGTGTTTCCCCCACAATGTGTAACATTAGGTGTGTCCCCCACCATGTGTAAAATGAGGTGTTTCCCCCACCACATGCAACATTAGGTGTTTCCCCCACTATTGTAACATGAGGTGTTTCCCCTACCATGTGTAACATTAGCTGTTTCCACCACCACGTGTAACATTAGGTGTTTCCCCCACCACGTGTAACATTAAGTGTTCCCCCCACCATGTGTGACATTAGCTGTTTCCCCCACCACGTGTAACATTAAGTGTTCCCCCGCCATGTAACATTAAGTGTTCCCCCACCATGTGTAACATTGGGTGTTTCCACCACCATGTGTAACATTAGCTGTTTCCCCCACCACATGTAACATTAAGTGTTCCCCCGCCATGTAACATTAGGTGTTCCCCTGCCATGTGTAACATTAGGATTAGGTGTTTCCCCCACCATGTGCAACATTAGATGTTTCCCCCACCACATGTAACATGAGGTGTTTCCCCCACCATGTGTAACATAAGGTGTTTCCCCCACCATGTGTAACAATAGGTGTTTCCCCCACCATGTGTAACCTTAGGTGTTTCCCCCACCACATGTAACATTAAGTGTTCCCCCGCCATGTAACATTAAGTGTTCCCCCGCCATGTGTAACATGAGGTGTTTCCCCCACCACATGCAACATTGGGTGTTTCCCCCACAATGTGTAACATTAGGTGTTTCCCCCCACCATGTGTAAAATGAGGTGTTTCCTCCACTTTGTGTAACATAAGGTGTTTCCCCCACCATGTGTAACAATAGGTGTTTCCCCCACCATGCTTAACCTTAGGTGTTTCCCCCACCATGTGTACCATGTGTACCGTTAAGTGTTTCCCCCACCATGTGTAACATGAGGTGTTTTTCTCCCACCAATTGTAACATGAGGTGTTTCCCCCACCATGTGTAACATTGGGTGTTTCCCCCACCATGTGTAACATGAGGTGTTTCCCCCCACCATGTGTAAAATTAGGTGTTTCCCCCACTATTGTAACATGAGGTGTTTCCCCCACCATGTGTAACATTAGGTGTTTCCCCCACCGGGGCGTGCCGACTTCCGGCATTGCAGATTTGTCCTCGTGATGTGGAATGTCCCCTCTCTGGCAGGGAAGGAGCCTGAGCTGGTGCGGGAGGTGGAGCGATACCAACTAGATATAGTTGGGGTCACCTCCACACATAGCATGGGCTCTGGTACCAAATTCCTGGAGAGGGGCTGGACTCGTTACTTTTCCAGAGTTGGCCAAGGTGACCGGTGCCGGGTGGGTGTGGGGATACTCACAAGTCCCCGGTTGAGCACCGCCATGTTTGAGTTCTCCCCGGGGAATGACAGGGTCGTGTCTATACAACTGCAAGTCGCTGGGGGGAAGGCTCTGACTGTTGTGTGTACTTACAGTAGTGCTTGAAAGTTTGTGAACCCTTTAGAATTTTCTGTATTTTTGCATAAATATGACCTATAACATCATCACATAAAAGTAGATAAAGAGAAAGAACCCAATTAAACAAATGAGACAAACATATTATACTTGGCCATTTATTTATTGAGGAACATGATCCAATATTACATATCTGTGAGTGGCAAAAGTATGTGAACCTTTGCTTTCAGTATCTGGTGTGCCCCCCCCCCCCCGTGCAGCAATAACTGCAACTAAACGTTTCTGGTAACTGTTGATCAGTCCTGCACATTGGCTTGGAGGAATTTCAGCCCATTCCTCTGTACAGAACAGCTTCAACTCTGGGATGTTGGTGGATTTCCTCACATGAACTGCTCGCTTCAGGTCCTTCCACAACATTTCGATTGGCGTAAGGTCAGGGCTTTGACTTGGCCATTCCAAAACATTAACTTTATTCTTCTTTAACCATTCTTTGGTAGAACGGCTTGTGTGCTTAGGGTCGTTCTCTTGCTGCATGACCCACGTTCTCTTGAGATTCAGTTCACGGACAGATGTCCTGACATTTTCCTTAAGAATTCATTGGTATAATTCGAAATTCATTGTTCCATCAATGATGGCAAGCCATCCTGGCCCAGATGCAGCAAAACAGGCCCAAACCATGATACTACCACCACCATGTTTCATAGATGGGATTAAGTTCTTACGCTGGAATGTAGTGTTTTCTTTTCGCCAAACATAATGCTTCTCATTCAAACCAAAAGGTTCTGTTTTGGTCTCATCGGTCTAAAAAACATTTTTCCAGTAGCCTTCTGGCTTGTCCATGTGATCTTAGCAAACTGCAGATGGGCAGCAATGTTCTTTTTGGAGAGCAGTGGCTTTCTCCTTGCAACCCTACCATGCACACCATTGTTGTTTGGTGTTCTCCTGATGGTGGACTCATGAACATTAACATTAGCCAGTGTGAGAGGGCCTTTAGTTGCTTTGAAGTTACCCTGGGTTCCTTTGTGACCTGGCCGACTATTACACACCTTGCTCTTGGAGTGATCTTTGATGGTCGACCACTCCTGGGGAGGGTAACAATGACCTTGAATTTCCTCCATTTGTACACAAGCTGTCTGACTGTGGATTGGTGGAGTCCAGACTCTTTAGAGATAGTTTTATAACCTTTTCCAGCCTGATGAGCATCAACAATGCTTTTTCTGAGGTCCTCAGAAATCTCCTTTGTTCTTGCCATGATACACTTCCACAAAAATATGTTGTGAAGATCAGACTTTGATAGATCCCTGTTCTTTAAATAAAACAGGGCACCCACTCACACCTGATTGTCATGCCATTGATTGAAAACACCCAACTCTAATTTCACCTTCAAATTAACTGCCAATCCTAGAGGTTCACATACTTTTGCCACTTACAGAAATGTAATATTGGATCATTTTCCTCAATAAATAAATGAGCAAGTATAATATTTTTGTCTCATTTGTTTAATTGGGTTCTCTTTATCTACTTTCAGGACGTGTGTGAAAATCTGATGAAGTTTTAGGTCATATTTCTGCAGAAATATAGAAAATTCTAAAGGGTTCACAAACTTTCAAGCACCACTGTATGCACCGAATAGCAGTTTGGAGTATCTGGCCTTCTTGGAGTCTCTGGGTAGTGTCTTGGATAGGGCTCCGCCTTGGGACGCTATAGTTCTGCTGGAGGACTTCAGTGCTCACATGGGCAATGATGGAGAAACCTGGAGGGGTGTGATTGGAAGGAACGGCCTCCCCGATTTGAACCCGAGCGGTGCCTTGTTATTGGACTCTTGTGCGAGTCATGGATTGGCCATAACAAACATCATGTTTGAACATAAGGTCGTTCATATAAGTGTACTTGGTACCAGAACACCTTAAAAGGTCGATGGTAGACTTTGTGGCCATATCATCAGATCTGCGGCCATATATTTTGGACACTTGGGTAAAGAGAGGAGCAGAGCTGTCAACTTATCACCACCTGGTGGTGAGTTGGATCAGATGGCGGGGAAGGCTGCCGGACAGACCTGGCGAACCCAAACGTGTAGTGAGGGTGAACAGGGAACATCTGGCGGAGACCCCTGTCCATGAGGTCTTCAAATCCCACCTCTGGAAGAAGTTCTCGTGGACATGGAGTCTGAGTGGGCGATGTTCAAACCCTCTATTGCAGATGCGGCAGGCTGGAGCTGTGGTCATCAGGTCATCAGTGCCTGTCAAGGCGTCAACCTAAGAACCCGTTGGTGGACACTGGCAGTGAGGGAAGCCGTCAGGCTGAAGTAAAAGGCCTTTCGGGCTTGGTTGGCCCAGGGGTCTCCTGAAGCAGCAGACAGGTACCAGGAGGCCAGAAGGGCTGCGGCTTCAGTGGTCGCGGAACCAAAAACTTGGGTGTGGGAGGAGTTCGGCGAGGTTATGGAGGAGGACTTTCGGTTGGCCTCAAGGAAGTTCTGGCAAACCATCCAGTGACTCAGGAAGGGGAAGCAGGGCTTGACTCAGGCTGTGTTCAGCCGGGGATGGGAACTGTTGACCTGGACTGGGGATGTTGTCAAGCAGTGGAAAGAACACTTTGAGGAGCTCCTGAACCCAGCTAACATGTCCTCAGTGGAGGAGGTAGAGTCTGAAGACTCAGGGGAAGCCCCACCCATATCCCTGGCAGAGGTTTCTGAGGTAATTAAGAAGCTCCTCGGTGGCAAGGCGCCGGGGGTAGATGAGATTCGCCCTGAGACGCTGAAGGCTCTGGACATTGTTGGGCTGTCTTGGTTGTCATGCCTCTTTGGTGTTGCGTGTAGGTCGGAGACAGTACCTGTGAAGTGGCAGACTGAGGTAGTGGTTCCCATATTAAAAAGGGGGAACAGAGGGTGTGCTCCAATTATCGGGGCAACACATTGCTCAGCCTCTCTGGGAAAGTCTACTCCAGGGTGCTGGAAAGGAGGCTCCAACCCATTGTCAAACCTCGGATCCAGGAGGAATACTACTACTACTACTAATAATAAATTAAACTTATATAGTGCTTTTCTAGTACTCAAAGTCGCTTTACAATAAACGGGGTGAAACAAGATAACAGATAAACATAACGCAGACATACAGGGGTGGATGGGAAGGGGGGACTACGAGAGGGAGAAGCGGCAGACACACATGACGCCAACAGTACTCTTCGACTTGGACAGATACAAAAGGGAAAGAAAAACAAACATCATAAATCACATAAATCACACATGATGTCTGAAGAGGTGAGTCCTGATTAATGACTTGAATGTAGGCAGATCACAGCAGAGTCTGATGTGCTTGGGGAGTGAGTTGAGGGAGGGAGCAGGTCGAGTGCTCGGTCCTTAGTCTGCCTGAGATTAGGGGTGGATGAGAGGACGGGGGGGGGGCATGAGAAGGCAGTGGAGAAGAGGTGTGTCTTGAGACGGGATTGGAAGAGTGGGAGGGATTCTGAGTCTCTAATGATTTGGGATAGTGAGTTCCAGAGCCTGAGAGCTGCCCTGGAGAAGGCTCGGTCACCAAAGCTGCGGAGGTTGGGCCTGGGGGTAGAGAGAAGGGAGGCTGAGGTGGATCTGAGGGGGTTGGTAGGGGGAGAGGAGGTCGGTGAGGTATGGGGGAGCCATTTTGAGAAGGGCTTTATAAGAACCAGGATTTTGTAATTGATCCGGTGCGGTGGGAGATGAGTAGCCAGTGGAGGTCTTTTAGGACTGGAGTGATGTGGTGCCAGGATTTGGTGAAAGTTAAAAGTCCGGCGGATGCGTTCTGGACCAATTGGAGTCTCTTGATAGAGCTTAGCACTGATGCCATAGAGGAGTGAGTTGCAGTAATTAGTCCATGGGCCAGACGATATTTCGGTACACTCAAGGTGGCAAAACTTACTTATAATTTTTGAAAGGATCCATGTCTGTAGATGATATTTTGGTATGATAACCATTCCTGAGTGGCAGCTGTATCACAGTTATCAGCTCATGAAGTTAACCACCCGCTAAACTAAATTGCATTTTAGACGCTGGTGCATATCCTGGTTTAGCCTCGTGGTCAGGACATTTTTCAATGTTCTATAATATTGTCTTTGGTATCATTTTAAAGGGGACCTTCTTAGCTTTCATTCAAGCCCTGTTGTGGATATTTCTCACACATATAGAGGTCACTTGAGCTCTTCAACCCGTCAATAACACACATCTTTCTGCAATTTTCGCCTAAACTATATACTTTCTTTTAGCCCTGTGGCATCTAGGAATATCAGGGACACAAAACACAAAAACTGGAATACTCACAGGACTGTAAAGATTCAGGAAATGTATAATATACCCATACTATTTCATTGTGTGAGGTGATTGTGAGCCTTAAATGAGAACTAGACCAAAGCCAGTTAGGTCACAAACTGGTCTCTATACATTTGTTTAAATACACAATCAAAATACATGATAAAAAGGAATACCATAGTGAGGTAATGAACTATTTTAATATTTTAAACAACATTGACATTTACATATACTTAGTCAATGATACATGTAATCCCATATCATTAGTGGGTATATGTAATGGTAATGGGTAGGGTAATGGGTATATGTGAATATGGTTACATTATTGTTATCAAGCTCTGGGTAACCAAGTCCAGAATCAACATCCTGTGCATCAATAGACTACTACCACAGTAATACCATCAGAATCATCACACTGTCATTCATCAAACTGCTCGTTTCTCTCATCATCTGACTCCCCAAGTTCAAAGTCCAGTTCTGGACCATCCTGCTGTTTTTGGTTACTGCAGGTCTGTAACCTGCACATGTCTGTGCATGGAAGTCCATTTGACAGGCACATGCAGCTTGGCATTTTGCATGAATGCACACACTTGCATGTTAGCATTTCCAAGACCACATCTGGTGCAGGTGGGGAGCGCATCCAGTAAATGGCCAGCTTGCCTTCATCGTCTGTCCATCCATACTCAGTAGGGCTTGGCACCACAGGGTTAGCCTGCAGACAGCACTTCCATATTGCTGCCTGATAGTTGGCTCGTTGAACATGCATAAAGAGACAGTCTCTACATGGTGGCAGCTGGCTGGACTCAACCTCTCCCCTTTTGGTGCAGAAGAGCTGGTAACGCAGTTTGTTCACCTCAGCAGTGCTGCTATTAGCAACATACATCCGACAGGTGAACTGCTCAATTTTCTGGAACAGCTCATCACTCACATTCCATGTCTGTCCCAGTTGACTAAAAGTCTCTTGGCAGGAAGTGTGCTTTCTCACTATCTTCAGGGCATTCAGCTTCCCTCGACCAGCGAATGCACTGACAGTGTCGCAGCCTGTGAAGGCATGTAAGCCAATTAGGCTGTCACAGATGCTGTCTCCAAGTGAACTTGCCAGTTTGGTGATGTCGACAAACCGTGTGCGGTTCTGAGTCCCACACTTCTGGTAGATGGGACAGGTGATGTCCTTCTGGAAGCCAAGACAAAGCACCATGACATCAGTGTCCTCAGCTGTGATGATTACTGACTTTGAGCCCGCATTTGCTGCATGCAATGCATGCAGGAGCAGACGGGTGTCAGCTTCTTCATGTGTGGAGTGCAGTTCTGCTGCTTCCTCACACCCATCTTCTGTCAACTTGTAGCAGGTTTCCTCACAGGTCATGTACAACACCTTGCCATGCAGCATAGCTCTGTATCGTGGGAGTTTCCACTCTTCCACCAGAAACTTGATGAGACTGGTCTTGTTGGAGGAACTGCACAGAAATTTTCTCCACTGCTGGACGTGGTGTCCCCCTGCAAGATTCTTGTACTGGAGAGTGATGTCTCCACCCCGGTTCAGTCGTTCAGCATCTTTGATCGAAGTCTGGTGATAGACATCAAAAACAACATCAATCCTCCCACTCTGTGCTCCCTCATGGAGGACCTGGGTCAAGGCTGACTCTGCCACCTGTGCAAAGGTTTTGTTGTTGCCATTCATTTTTTGGACCAGGCTCATCCCATCAATGATGGAAGTAGATGGGATTGGGATGTCTTCTGCAGGAGATACATTCTTTTCAAGCTCTCTGGCAAGTGCAGCCTTGTTTGTTTTTCGTAAGGACCCATCAGCATTTGCCAGTGCCCATGGTAGTGGGCCCAATGGGTAGGCAAGGACATCCTTCAGATTCACCTTCCTGCTTTCAGCCACCAGGATCATGTGACTGAAAAGGTTTCTATCTGCCTTCAGAACCACATCCTGTGCTTTCTTTCCATGAGCTTGTTTTGTGCTGACATTGGAGAATGTTTTCAGACTTTGCTTGGTCATCTTGTCGTGGAATTTCACAGGTGGTGGGTCTGCATCTAACCTTCTTTGCTTGAATGCTTGGTAGGCCTCTTCTCCTTTCTCAAGAGCTCTCAAGAGATCTATGGTCACATCAGGTGGAGCCATGTTGCCAGTGGAGAGGCTAACCAAATCAATCTCATCAGGGGACATAGGATTGAGCCAGTTATTCTCCATAAGGTCCATGAGAGACTGGACATCTGCTTCATCTCTCTTGATCCTTGGACTCTGTAGATCTGGATGAGACCATTTGCACCTGCCTTGACCTGTCAGGTCTCTCAGCTGTCTGAGGTACATGCTTCTATACTCAGCTGTGAGATAATATTTGGTCACAGCTCCTGGCTTCAAGCTGAATCCCTTTGTCCCTCCAGCTGTTTGGGTGTCTTTGTTCACCGTTTCTTCTATAGCTTGGTCAACAGGGATTCGGCCAAAGGGATTGGTGGAGCCCAGTTGGACTGAGAAGCCTCCTTCCATGAATTCTGTGTACACATCTGGGTGTGTGATGGGCAGCTCAGACATCTGGGCGTAGTAGTAGGGGAGGTAGCGTGCATAATTCATCCTGTCATAAGCAAAGCACCATGGGATCATTGCTCGAATGCTAGCCAAGTGTAGCATCCAGTCTCCCTCTCTGGATGCTCGGATGAGCCCCAACAAGATTTCAACCATGTCCAAATAGGACATCCAGAAGTTCGAGAGGCTGCCGTTTCCACCTCTAAGGAACTCACGGTAGACTTCAAATAGATCCATGATGCGTGTACAAGAGCTGTTCTCGAGGACCTCCTTCAAAGCATGTTGTGAGACTTCTTTCCCAAGGCTGTCAATGGTCTTCAGTGTCTCATTCAGGTGAACCATGTCATTCCTGTGAGTTTCTTCCAACCAGGACAGGAAACCATTCAAGGTCAGTCGCATGAGAGCCTCATACAGGAGCTTGTGTAGTCGCACTGCCCTGTTGTACTTGCGGCCATCCATAACACCAGCAATTGAGCCTTCTGCAATCATGCCAGACTCAATGCAGAGGTCTTTGAGTCCAGCATCTTGGAAACGCTTTCCTATTATTGCCAGCAGTGTGCAGATGGTGTGGAATACCCCAAGCCTAACGATGATATCATGGAACTTGTCATGGTGTTTCCATGTGATCTCGACAGCCTTCGCATACAGGGCTTGGTCAAAGACACGGACAATCTTCCTCAGGCCTAAGCACTGCATGATGCTCAGTGACTGGTTAAGCACCTCGTTGACAGTAGACATTTGTGTCGCTGGAGCATTGATGGTAGGCAGATAGCCTATATTGTCGGGGATGACCGTCATTTCTCCTCGAGTCAGGATGTTGAAGCCTGTCCAGCTGCTGACTGACTGTTCTTCTTGTTGTGACATGCGTGCTAGGACCCAAAGAAGGTTTTTCTCTCTGGCAAGCTTAGTATTGGCTGCAGTATCGGCATCTGACTTTTTGCTTTGTGGTGGCCCTACCCGTTGTCCAGCATTGTAAGTTGGTAACATTGGTGGGGGTCCATCAATGCTTCTCTTCTTTGTTTTGGGAACAGTGGGCATGGGTTGGACAGGAAGTGGGTTGACTGGCTTTGCTTGCACAGCAATCCCATTGACTCTGTGACATGTTCCCTCACCACTGACAGTTTCTTCAAGACGGTCGATATTGTCCCAGGCTAAAGTTGTGAATATGCCAGGATGGATGTTAGCTGGAAGGGCAATGCCACTCCCTGATGATGAGAGTTTCTGGAGACACAGGGCAGTGTTGATCTCTTCCATCTGTGAATAGGACACACTGTGACCAAGTCGGTTGAGGATGTTTATCAACTCTACATTTCCTGTCAACGATTTGACACTGAATGGCAGAACAATGTGCTTGGAAGGCTTGGTATTTCCACATGTCACTGCATATACTATGTCATGGCCAAATGACTGCAGAAGGCACTGCACTCTCTGGGATGCATGATCAGGATCATTTGAGCCTGTGAGTAGAGAGTACAGGAAGATAATGAGCGACTCTGGAATGGTAGGACATTCTGCTTCTGGTTTGACTTCAGGCGGCCAGGTTTGAGGAACATCTTGACTTTTAATGTCTGCTCTCAATTTGATGGCTGCTTTGGCTATAACATCTTGTGCACTGACACTTTTCAGGGTCTGCAGCTCCCTTTTGAGAGACTGATTTTCTTTGGCAAGTTCCCTCATGGACAAGTTATCGGGATAGAGGAGGAATTTTCCTTTCTCATCAGGGAATATCTGCAAGGCTCCAGCAAACTCACTCTCCAGGTTTCGCCTTATGTGCTTCTTGGTTGATTCCTTGACTTGGGCAATGCCTTGGGAGTTCACTTAAGCTACCAGTCTAGAAGAGAGATCAGTCATTGTCATCACTTGAGGATTGCCAAAAAGCTCCATCCTGATGAAGAGGAACAGCTCATTGTATGCCTTATTCACAGCAGCTTCATACTGGGCTGCAGCATCATCATCTTCATTGCTGGCAACCTCTCCTTTGGAAACCTCTTCTTTGGTGTAAAGTCTATAGCATGACCTGTGGTAGTGCCCTTCAGCTGCTACAAGGTCTCTACTCACAATGGCAAGGATTCTGCTGTCCCTTTTCTTTGTGGCTGCACTCCTGATCTTTGCATCAGCTCGCAGTTCTCGACACTGCACCAGTACTTCTCTCGTATTCTGTCTCTTGGAATATTTGCTGTTTTTCTGACAAAATATGCACTCTGCATCATAAGTCCTAGATGTACTTGGAGCATGTCGAGCTACTCTCTTAGATTGTTTCTCTTCAGCAGAGACACAACTTTTCTTTTCTTTTGCAAGGAGGCCATCAAGAATTTGCTTCATAGTGAAGATACTGCGACACTTTCTGTGGTAGTAGATTGCTGGAATCTGTCCCTCAGGAATGTCTTTTGCCAGTTTCAAAACTGGTGCATGATTTCGTATCTGAGCTGCCCTGAGCAGAGTTCTCCATGAGTCGACACTTTGTAGTGAAACCAGCTTATCTGTATCATCAGAACAGTGGATAATGCACTCCACCCGTGGGCGCTTTGGTATTGGGTAAAAACTTGCTTGTTCACCAGTGGCCATATTCAGTCAGTTTTCACCTGCCACATACAAACAAATACATGTAACTTAGGTGTATGAACACTACTAAAACAAAGTTTACTTTGCTTCACCAGCGTCATATTACCATTATTTATCTTACATAGCCACAAATAGATACATTACCTAGTTGCTATGCAACAGCTGTATTTTGTCCACATGAGGCCGCTAAAATCAACACAAGATGAAAGTTCCTCGTAGCCACTTTAACTAATCATATTAACATATACATTAAAAGAACATGCTAACATTATGGGAAATTAGCTTACAATCTTCTCCAGAGTGACACAAGAAGATAGATACCAGTTTCCTCTATATGTGTTTAGTAGAAAGCTATCTGGCTGCACGTTAGCCTAGCTTAGCACAATGAATGGAAGTACACAGTACTGGTTATCCTTGGTTGTTGGCCAACTAAGAACTGTCCCAGAGTTTAAGCTAGGCTAATCAGTACCAGGGGTGTTGAAATGCTATATTTGTACAAATCTGGGCAAATACACAATCGTGAGAGGCACAGAAACAGGTTTCCTGAAAGAAAAATGAAATAGCTGCTCATTTGGAAAGGTTATCATGTATTATTTTACTTCTGTTAGTGTACCAAATAAAATGGCACCAGTGAAGTTGTGTCACCTTGGGTGATATCGATATCTGGTCTGACCCATGGACTAACTGGCTTTGGTCTAGTTAGTTTCTTAGTAATAATGCCCTTCTAATTTAAGGTTCACAATCACCTCACACAATGAAATAGTATGGGTATATTATACATTTCCTGAATCTTTACAGTCCTGTGAGTATTCCAGTTTTTGTGTTTTGTGTCCCTGATATTCCTAGATGCCACAGGGCTAAAAGAAAGTATATAGTTTAGGCGAACATTGCAGAAAGATGTGTGTTATTGACGGGTTGAAGAGCTCAAGTGACCTCTATATTTGTGAGAAATATCCACAACAGGGCTTGAATGAAAGCTAAGAAGGTCCCCTTTAAAATGATACCAAAGACAATATTATAGAACATTGAAAAATGTCCTGACCATGAGGCTAAACCAGGATATGCACCAGCGTCTAAAATGCAATTTACTTTAGGGGGTGGTTAACTTCATGAGCTGATAACTGTGATACAGCTGCCACTCAGGAATGGTTATCATACCAAAATATCATCTACAGACATGGATCCTTTCAAAAATTATAAGTAAGTTTTGCCACCTTGAGTGTACCGAAATAGGAAATTTTGGGCTCTGGCCCATGGACTAAATCAAGGTGGGAGGAAATGAAGGCATGGATCAGTATCTCAGCAGCAGGGCGTGTGAGAGGGTCTTATTTTCGCAATGTTGCAAAGGTGGTAGAAGGAGGATTTGACCATTTGACAGATATGTGGCTCAAGGGAGAGAGTGAGATCAAGGATCACACTAAGGTTGCATACCTGGGAGGAAGGGGAGACAGTAGTGCCATCGATGGTGAGTTCGAGGTTGTTGATTTGGCTGAGAGTGGACTTTGAACCAATGAAGAGGAGTTCAGTTTTGTCACTGTTGAGTTTGAGGAGGTTTTGCTGCATCCAGACTTTAATTGCAGACAGACAGGAGTCGATGTGAGAGAGAGGTGGATTGTGAGGGGATTTGGTGCTGCGGTATATCTGGGTGTCATCAGCATAACAGTGGAAGTCCAGGTTGAAATGGCGGAGAATCTGAGAGGGAGGATGTAGATGATGAAAAGGAGTAGGCCGAGTACAGAACCTTGGGGAACACCTTGTGTGACTGTGGATGGAACAGAGGAGCGGTTGTGAAGTGAGATGAAGTGTGACCTGTTGGAGAGATAGGACTGGAGCCAGCTGAGTATGGTGCCTTCAATACCGACATCTTTCAGTCTGGTGAGCAGGATGTTGCGGCTCACAGTATCAAAGGCTGCACTCAGGTCGAGGAGGATGAGGATGTTAAGGGCTCCAGTATCAGCACAGGTGAGGAGGTCATTGAGTACTTTAAGGAGTGCAGTTTCAGTGTTGTGGAGTGGAGTGGGTGAAAACCGGACTGGAGGGGTTCGAGTAGGTTGTTGGAGTGTAGGTAGGTTTGGAGTTGTGTGGCGACAATGCATTCCAGGGTTTTTGAGAGGAAGGGAAGATTGGAGATTGGCTGGTAGTGGTTGAGGCAGGATGGATCAAGACCGGGTTTCTTGAAAATTGGGGTGACAGCGGCAGTTTTGTTGGCAGAGGGGACAATTCCATAGGACAGTGAGGAATTGAAAAGGTTGGTGAGGTAGGGGCATAGGGCAGGGAGACATTTCTTCAGTAGGGGGTGGGGAGGGGATCAAGGGAGCAGGTTGTGGATTTTTATGAGCTGATGAGTTCAGAGATAGTGGTAGGGGCAACTGGAACATTCTGGGAGAGGCGGCAATCAGGGGGAGGGGTAGGGAGGTCAAGAGGAATGGGGAGAAGAGGGGCCGGAATAGGTGCTGCCGAGTCAGATGCAGGAGACAGTGATTTGTTGATAGCGGTGATTTTGTCGGCAAAAAATTGGAGAAATGAGTCGCATTGTTCAGGAGTAGAGTTGGAGAGGGCATCGGCATGGGGCTTGAGGAGGTTGTTCACAGTGGAGAAGAGGGTGCGGGGGTTACGGAGGGAATCATTAATGATGGTGGAAAAATAGGTAGACTTGGCAGTGGTGAGGGCATCTTTGTAGGCAGAGAGGTGGAGGTTGTGGGCTTCTTGATGTACAGTGAGAGCCAGTTGAGGTGGTTTGGGCATCTGATTAGGACACCTCCTGGGTGCCTTCCTTTGAGGTTTACTAGGCATGGCCAACTGGGAGGAGACCCCGGGGTAGACCCAGAACTTGCTGGAGGTATTACATGCCCAATCTGGCCTAGGAACGCCTTGGAATCCCCCAGGAGGAGCTGGAAGGCGTTGCTGGGGAGAGGAACATCTGGAGTGCCATACTTAGCTTGCTGCCACCGCAACCCAACCCCGGAGAAGCGGCTGAAGATGAATGAATGAATGAATGAATGAATGAACAATGGCCATGTGTACTATTCACAAAGGATTGGGGAATGGTTGCATTCACAGCATTGTAAGATGGCGACAGATGTACTCATAGCCCCCCCCCCAGTTCAAGGTTGGTAGTTCCCTCTTCACAATGATGGTGTCTTTCAGTCCCTGATTAAACCAGTGTTCTTCCTTATCAAGGATGTGCACATCCTCATCCTTGAATGAGTGGCCACTGGCATCCTCCTCATGATATTCTTCATATATTTCATTATTCCATTATAATTCTGTTATCCTCTTTCAATTGTTGTATTGTGTAAATTGTGTAAACACAACTTCCATTGCACGTTGTCCGTCTTGGGAGAGAGATCCTCCTCTGTTACTCTCCCTGAGGTTTCTTCCTATTTTTTCTCCCTGTTAACGTTTTTTTAGGGAGTTGTTCCTTATCTGATGTGAGGGTCTAAAGACAGGATGTTGTGTTGCTATAAAGCCAACTGTGGCTAATTTGTGAAAATTAACTTGACTTGACATGTAGAAGGGTGTAGACTGTGGAGTCCTGGCCTGACGAAGTGGCTCTTTTGTCTGTGTTGTGCCATCCTCTTGGCCATCTGTCACCATTTTACAATGCTGCGTATCTTATAGTTGTATCTTACAATACAACTATTCCCCAGTCCTCTGTGAATAGCACACATGGTTATTGTAACTAGTTAATGGTCACAACAATTTGCATATGAAACTGGTCGTTGGTTCAGTGCTTTTGCAACTGTATTGTTTGTAAGGGTGGGAATACCTGCAGTCAGTTGAGACTGACGAGGTCATTCAGACGAGTGAAACGTTTCTCTCAGTAAATGCTGTGTTCAGATGAACTGATTCACCTTTCTCTGATTTCCTTACCTGGACTACTGAGCATGCATCAAGATAACATGGGTGCTTCTGAAGTGAAGTAAAAATATTTCTGCTTCCTTTCATTGGTTGTTTCCAGTACAACTTTTAAACCCGTCCACACCTTTTCAAGTGAACGGAGCATGGGCCAAACTAAACATTTCAAATAGCCACCCAGTGAATCCTCCCTCAGAATGGTTCTGTCATTTCAACTCATGCCCTTCATATTAGCATCTCTCCCGATATTCATCATTTTGATAACTGTTTCAGAGAATTTATTTGATGATGGGCATGGTTGGGCTTGGGGATGAGTTGATTGACAGCTCTACTCCCAGCAGCAGTGAGTGGCAGGCAGGCGGCATGCTCATCATGAACATGGGCCGGCATATCACGCTTCCTCTCCTCTCTACTGCACAGACTCTGCTTCCAGGTTTCATGGACTGTGCAAACGCGAGCAACATAGCAGTGACCAAAATGAGTATATGTTGTCTTCAGAACAGCATTGTGGGGGTGACTATTGTCCCTTCTACTTTATATACAGACACAATCCACTCTGCATAACTGTAGTCCACTGACTTCCGGTTTCTACTGCAGCAGTCACACCAGTTTCCTGTTTGTTGGCGTGTGCTCTTGACAATGGCATATTTTTCACGATGCCTGCAAGATTTACCATGGATAAATGTCAATGACATGCACAAAAGTATCAAGTTGTGAGGATACTCATCCTCATAACTTGATATGTACAACTTGAAACTTTTCACCCATTTGCTGGTAGGTGCAGGTGAAAGTTTGTTGACAGTTCTGTGCATGTCGTTGACATTTATTCATAGTAAATCTTGCAGGCATCGTAAAAAATATGCCATTGTCAATAGCACACGCCAACAAAAAGGAAGCTGGTATGACTGCTGCAGTAGAAACCGGAAGTCAGTGGACTACAGTCATGCACAGAGTGGACTGGCAGGACACATGACCTCTGCTAGCTCCCCACCCAGGAGCATGGCCAGTTATGCTCCCTGTGCCCAGACAAGCCGGAGGCCACAAGAATATAATGTTTGACCATATTACACAGGATTCCATAGCCAGGATGACATGAGAAGCCTGTTGATAAAGCGATAGCTACTACTGGACATGGATGCAGAAAAAAACTTGATGTTATAGTATTAATGTGTGGTGTTTACCACACGTGGTTTTTAGGGTATCCTGCAGTTATGACGTGTTGTTTGATAGCTAGGTTTTGTTCCAGATTCCATTGATCTTATATTTATTTAAAAAATTACTTCTATTAAACTGGGAAAACATGAAAACATTGTGTCCATATGTTGTGGTGTTTTATGTCTTATGCAGTGATAAGCTGGCTGAATAAACAACTAAATGAGAAACAGCTGTCCAGAAGACCAGATAGCACTGACCCATTTGAAACCACTCCTGCAGGAATGAGGGTATGCAGTATCCATTTCACAGCTTTCTTCACTCCCACTAAACTTTTAAGCCATACTTGATCCATCAATTTTGTTTGTTTGTTTGTTTGTTTGTTTTGACAAATATCAGCCTCCATAGTGAATTAAAGGTAACACATTCTGATTTTCAACCTGAACACAACATCAAACTTGTAATAATGGAGGGGAGCGTTTGTGGAAAATGAATCTAGAATGTTAATGACGTGTTCAGCCGGGAGCAGCTACCCACACTCTGCTGCCCCGGACTGGACTGGGGGACATCACAAGCAGCTACCCACACTCTGCTGCCCCGAGCTGGACTGGGGGGCATCACAAATACATCTTTATACTCAGCTCATGTAGCCATGTGTTTATTTCAGGCCAAGTTTTGCCCTCTGGCTGGCAAGCATGGAACATCACCTGTGGAGGAGCGAGTACTCCACCCTATGGAGCACATTCCACTGCAACCCTCCCGCAAACAGTGAGTTTGTAATGCTCTGCATCTTGTTGCATGCTCAATGCTGCAGGTACGCAAACCCCAGAAAGTTGAATATATATGCACACAACGGTTAGTTGGAAAACTAAACATCACTCATGTAAGTGACTTCGTCAGTCTCAGCTGACTGTAGGTGTCCCCACCTTATAAACAACCTTCTAAACAATACACCTTATAAACAACCTTCTAAAAAATACACGTTATAAACAACCTTCTAAACAATACACCTTTTAAAAAAAACCTTATAAACAATACACCTTATAAACAACCTTCTAAACAATACACCTTATTAACAACTTGTAAACAGTACACCTTATCAACAACCTTCTAAACAATAAACCTTATAAACAACCGTATAAACTATACACCGTGTAAACAACCTTATTAACAATACACCTGATAAACAACCTTATAAACGATGCTCCTTGTAAACAATACACCTTATAAAGAACTTTATAAACTATTCACCTTATAAACAACCTTATAAACTATACCCCTTATAAACAGCCTTATAAAAAATACACCTTATAAACAATCTCATAAACTATACACCTTATAAACAACCTTATAAACAATACACCTTATAAACAACCTTCAAAACTATGCACCTTATAAACAACCTTATAAACAATACACCTTATAAACAACCTTATAAACAAGACCTCGTAAACAGCCTTATAAACACTACACCTTATAAACAACCTCATAAACTATACACCTTATAAGCAACCTTATGAACAATACACCTTATAAACACCCTTGTAAACAATACAACTTATAAACAAGAGACCTTATAAACAATTCACCTTATAAACAACCTTATAAACAAGACACCTCGTAAACAGCCTTATAAACAATACACCTGATAAACATCCCTATAAACTATACACCTTATAAACAACCTTATAAACAATACACCTTATTAACAACCTTATAAACAATACACCTTATAAACAACCTTGTAAACTATGCACCTCATAAACAACCTTATAAACAATACACCTTATAAACAACCTTATAAACAATCTTATAAACAACACACCTTGTAAACAACCTTGTAAACAGGACACCTTATTAACAACATTATAAACACCACATCTTATAAACAACCTTATAAATTACACACATTATAAACACCCTTATAAACAACCTTCTAAAAAACACACCTTATAACAACCTTATAAACTATACACCTTGTAAACAACCTTATAAACAATACACCTTATAAACAGCCTTATAAACAATACACCTTATAAACAACCTTGTAAACAGCACACCTTGTAAACAACTTTATAAACAACTTTATAAACAATACACCTTATAAGTAACCTTATAAACAATACACCTTATAAACAACCTAATTAACAATACGCCTTATAAACAATCTTTTAAACAATACACCTTATAAACAACCTTCTAAACAACACACCCTATAAACAACCTGATAAACAATACACCTTATAAACAAGAGACCTTCTAAACAATTCACCTTATAAACAACCTTATAAACAAGACACCTCGTAAACAGCCTTATAAACAATACACCTCGTAAACAGCCTTATAAACAATACACCTTATAAACAATCTTATAAACAATAAACCTTATAAACACCCTTATAAACACTACACCTTATAACCAATATACCTTATAAACAACCTTATAAACAATGCACCTTATAAACAACCTTGTAAACTATGCACCTTGTAAACACCCTTATAAACAACAAACCTTATAAACAACCTTATAAGCTATACACCTTATAAACAATACATCTTTTAAACAACCTCATAAACAGTACACCTTATAAGCAACCTAATAAACAATACACCTTGTAAACAGCCTTATAAACAATACACCTTATAAACACCCTTATAAACAACAAACCTTATAAACAACCTTGTAAACTATGCACCTTATAAACACCCTTATAAACAACAAACCTTATAAACAACCTTATAAGCTATACACCTTATAAACAATACATCTTTTAAACAACCTCATAAACAGTACACCTTCTAAACAACCTTATAAAGTATACACCTTGTAAACAACCTTATAAACAATACACCTTATAAACAACCTTATAAACGATAAACCTTATAAACAACCTTCCAAACAATACACCTTGTAAAGAACCTTATAAACAATACACCTTATAAGCAACCTTATAAACGATAAACCTTCTAAACAACCTTCTAAACTATAGGCCTTATTAACAACCCTATAAACAATACACCATATAAACAACCTTAGAAATTAATACACCTTATAAACAACCTTATGAACTATACACCTTATAAACAACCTTGTAAACAGGACACCTTATTAACAACCTTATAAACAACACATCTTATAAACAGCCTTATAAATTACACACATTATAAACACCCTTATAAACAACCTTCTAAAAAACACACCTTATAACAACCTTATAAACTATACACCTTGTAAACAACCTTATAAACAATACACCTTATAAAGAACCTTATAAACAATACACCTTATAAACAACCTTGTAAACAAGACACCTCGTAAACAGCCTTGTAAACAATACACCTGATAAACATCCTTATAAACTATACACCTTATAAACAACCTTATAAACAATACACCTTATTAACAACCTTATAAACAATACACCTTATAAACAACCTTGTAAACTATGCACCTCATAAACAACCTTATAAACAACACACCTTGTAAACAACCTTGTAAACAGGACACCTTATTAACAACATTATAAACACCACATCTTATAAACAACCTTATAAATTACACACATTATAAACACCCTTATAAACAACCTTCTAAAAAACACACCTTATAACAACCTTATAAACTATACACTTTGTAAACAACCTTATAAACAATACACCTTATAAACAGCCTTATAAACAATACACCTTATAAACAACCTTGTAAACAGCACACCTTGTAAACAACTTTATAAACAACTTTATAAACAATACACCTTATAAGTAACCTTATAAACAATACACCTTATAAACAACCTAATTAACAATACGCCTTATAAACAATCTTTTAAACAATACACCTTATAAACAACCTTCTAAACAACACACCCAATAAACAACCTGATAAACAATACACCTTATAAACAAGAGACCTTCTAAACAATTCACGTTATAAACAACCTTATAAACAAGACACCTCGTAAACAGCCTTATAAACAATACACCTCGTAAACAGCCTTATAAACAATACACCTTATAAACAATCTTATAAACAATAAACCTTATAAACACCCTTATAAACACTACACCTTATAACCAATATACCTTATAAACAACCTTATAAACAATGCACCTTATAAACAACCTTGTAAACTATGCACCTTGTAAACACCCTTATAAACAACAAACCTTATAAACAACCTTATAAGCTATACACCTTATAAACAATACATCTTTTAAACAACCTCATAAACAGTACACCTTATAAGCAACCTAATAAACAATACACCTTGTAAACAGCCTTATAAACAATACACCTTATAAACACCCTTATAAACAACAAACCTTATAAACAACCTTGTAAACTATGCACCTTATAAACACCCTTATAAACAACAAACCTTATAAACAACCTTATAAGCTATACACCTTATAAACAATACATCTTTTAAACAACCTCATAAACAGTACACCTTCTAAACAACCTTATAAAGTATACACCTTGTAAACAACCTTATAAACAATACACCTTATAAACAACCTTATAAACTATACACCTTATAAACAACCTTATAATCAATGAACCTTATAAACACCCTTATAAACACTACACCTTATAAACAATATACCTTATAAACAACCTTTTAAACAATACACCTTATAAACAACCTTGTAAACTATGCACCTTGTAAACACCCTTATAAACAACAAACCTTATAAACAACCTTATAAGCTATACACCTTATAAACAATACATCTTTTAAACAACCTCATAAACAGTACACCTTCTAAACAACCTTATAAAGTATACACCTTGTAAACAACCTTATAAACAATACACCTTATAAACAACCTTATAAACGATAAACCTTATAAACAACCTTCCAAACAATACACCTTGTAAAGAACCTTATAAACAATACACCTTATAAGCACCCTTATAAACGATAAACCTTCTAAACAACCTTCTAAACTATAGGCCTTATTAACAACGCTATAAACAATACACCATATAAACAACCTTAGAAATTAATACACCTTATAAACAACCTTATGAACTATACACCTTATAAACAACCTTGTAAACAGGACACCTTATTAACAACCTTATAAACAACACATCTTATAAACAGCCTTATAAATTACACACATTATAAACACCCTTATAAACAACCTTCTAAAAAACACACCTTATAACAACCTTATAAACTATACACCTTGTAAACAACCTTATAAACAATACACCTTATAAAGAACCTTATAAACTATACACCTTGTAAACAACCTTATAAACAATACAGCTTATAAACAACCTTATAAACTATACACCTTATAAACAGCCTTATAAACAATACACCTTATAAACTATACACCTTATAAACAACCTTTTAAACAGCACACCTTGTAAACAGCCTTATAAACAACTTTATAAACACCACACCTTATAAACAACCTTATAAACAATACACCTTATAAACAACCTAATTAACAATACGCCTTATAAACAACCTTTTAAACAATACACCTTATAAACAACCTTCTAAACTATACACCTTATAAACAACCTTATAAACAACACACCCTATAAACAACCTGATAAACAATACACCTTATAAACAAGAGACCTTATAAACAATTCACCTTATAAACAACCTTATAAACAATATACCTTATAAACAACCTTATAAACAATACACCTTATAAACAACCTTGTAAACTATGCACCTTATAAACACCCTTATAAACAACAAACCTTATAAACAACCTTATAAGCTATACACCTTATAAACAATACATCTTTTAAACAACCTCATAAACAGTACACCTTATAAGCAACTTTATAAACAATACACCTTGTAAACAGCCTTATAAACAATACACCTTATAAACAACCTTATAAGCTATACACCTTATAAACAATACACCTTTTAAACAACCTCATAAACAGTACACCTTATAAAAAACCTTATAAACTATATACCTTATAAACAACCTTATAAACAACACACCTTATAAACAACCTTCTAAACTATACACCTTATAAACAACCTTATAAACAACACACCCTATAAACAATACATGTTATAAACAACCTTATAAACAATATACCTTATAAACAACCTTATAAACAATACACCTTATAAAAAACCTTGTAAACTATGCACCTTATAAACACCCTTATAAACAACAAACCTTATAAACAACCTTATAAGCTATACACCTTATAAACAATACACCTTTTAAACAACCTCATAAACAGTACACCTTATAAACAACCTTATAAACTATACACCTTATAAACAATCTTATAAACAATACCATATAAACAACCTTATAAACTATACACCTTATAATCAACCTTATAAACAATACACCTTATAAACAACCTTGTAAACAATACACCTTTTAAACAACCTTATAAACAATACACCTTATTAACAACCTTATAAACAATACACCTTATAAACAACCTGATAAATAATACCTTGTAAACAACCTTATAAACAATACGCCTTATAAACAGCCTTATAAACAATACACCTTATAAACAACCTTGTAAACTATGCACCTTATAAACACCCTTATAAACAACAAACCTTATAAACAACCTTATAAACTATACACCTTATAAACAATACATCTTTTAAACAACCTCATAAACAGTACACCTTATAAGCAACTTTATAAACAATACACCTTGTAAACAGCCTTATAAACAATACACCTTATAAACAACCTTATAAGCTATACACCTTATAAACAATACACCTTTTAAACAACCTCATAAACAGTACACCTTCTAAACAACCTTATAAAGTATAAACCTTGTAAACAACCTTATAAACAATACACCTTATAAACAAAAGACCTTATAAACAACCTTATAAACAATACACCTTATAAACAACTGTACAAACAATACACCTTATAAACAACCTTATAAACAACACACCTTATAAACAACCTTATAAACAATACACCTTGTAAACATCCTTATAAACTGTACACCTTATAAACAACCTTATAAACAATAAACGTTATAAACACCCTTATAAACACTACACCTTATAAACAATACACCTTATAAACAACCTTATAAATAACACACCTTATAAACAACCTTATAAGCTATACACCTTATAAACAATCTTATAAACAATACCATATAAACAACCTTATAAACTATACACCTTATAATCAACCTTATAAACAATACACCTTATAAACAACCTTGTAAACAGTACACCTTGTAAACAACCTTATAAACAATACACCTTATTAACAACCTTATAAACAATACACCTTATAAACAACCTGATAAATAATACCTTGTAAACAACCTTATAAACAATACACCTTATAAGCAACCTTATAAACAACCTTCTAAACTGTACACCTTATAAACAACCTTCTAAACTGTACACCTTATAAACAACCTTATAAACTATACACCTTATAAACAATCTTATAAACAATACCATATAAACAACCTTATAAACTATACACCTTATAATCAACCTTATAAACAATACACCGTATAAACAACCTTGTAAACAATACACCTTGTAAACAACCTTATAAACAATACACCTTATTAACAACCTTATAAACAATACACCTTATAAACAACCTTACAAACAAGAAACCTTATAAACAGCCTTATAAGCAGTACACCTTATAAACAACATTATAAACAATACACCTGATAAACAACCTTATAAATGACACAACTTGTAAACAACCTTATAAACAATACACCTTATAAGCAACCTTATAAACAACCTTCTAAACTGTACACCTTATCAACAACCTTATAAACAATACACCTTATAAACAATCTTATAAACAAGACACCTTATAAACAGCCTTATAAACAATACACCTTATAAACAATACACCTGATAAACGACCTTATAAACGATACAGCTTGTAAACAGCCTTATAAACAATACAACTTGTAAACAACCTTATAAACTGTACACTTTATAAACAACCCTATAAACTATATAGCTTTTAAACAATACACCTTATAAACAACCTGATGAACAATACACCTTATAATCAACGTTATAAACACTACACCTTATAAACAACCATATAAACGATACACCTTGTAAACAACCTTATAAACGATAAACCTTATAAACTACCTTATAAACTATAGGCCTTATTAACAACCTTATAAACAATACACCATATAAACAACCTTATAAATTAATACACCTTATAAACAACCTTATGAAATATACACCTTATAAACAACCTTGTAAACAGGACACCTTATTAACAACCTTATAAACAACTTTAGAAACAACACACCTTATAACAACCTTATCAACTATACACCTTATGAACAGCCTTATAAACAATACACCTTATAAACAACCTTCTAAACAATACACTTTATAAACAACCTTATAAACAACACACCCTATAAACAACCTGATAAACAATACACCTTATAAACAAGAGACCTTATAAACAATTCACCTTATAAACAACCTTATAAACAAGACACCTCATAAACAGCCTTATAAACAATACACCTTATAAACAACCTTATAAACAATAAACCTTATAAACACCCTTATAAACACTACACCTTTTAAACAACCTTATAAACAATACACCTTATAAACAACCTTGTAAACTATGCACCTTATAAATACCCTTATAAACAATACACCTTATAAACAACCTCATAAACAGTACACCTTATAAACAACCTTATAAACAATACACCTTGTAAACAACCTTATAAACAACACACCTTATAAACAACCTTATAAGCTATACACCTTATAAACAATACACCTTATAAACAACCTTATAAACAACACACCTTATAAACAATACACCTTATAAACAACCTTGTAAACTATGCACCTTATAAACAACCTTATAAACAACACACCTTATGAACAACCTTATAAACAACACACCTTATAAACAATACACCTTATAAACAACCTTGTAAACTATGCACCTTATAAACAACCTTATAAACAACACACCTTATAAACAACCTTATAAGCTATACACCTTATAAACAATACACCTTTTAAACAACCTCATAAACAATACACCTTATAAACAACCTTGTAAACTATACACCTTATAAACAACCTTATAAACTGTACACCTTATAAACAACCTTATAAACGACAGTGGCATATCTAACCAAACTGGTAAAGTTGCATCACAACCGAAACCAGCGATCGGTTTCATATGCAAATTGCCGTGACCATTAATGAGAGATGAAATGGCCACATGTGCTGTTGACAGAGGATTGGGAAATAGTTACAAATTAAATCTCAGGATGTACCACATTTCACCGACCACATGGACTCTGTGGACACCACATCAAGTTCACCAGGATGTGAACAATGACAGGTTAGACTTCTTACACTGTGACATTACAACTGGTGAAGGGGGACATGTGATTGTTGATGTTTACCGTAAACCAACACATACTGGTCAGTACTTAAGGTTTGACTCTCATCATCCACTGGAGCACAAACTAGGAGTCATCAGGATGCTGTACCACCGAGCTGACAACGTCCCCACCGACACAGCGCCCAGGGAAAGGGAGACCCCACATTAAACAGACCCTAGTTAAGTGTGGTTATCCTAAGTGGATGTTGGTCAAAGCCAGGAAGACCCCAAACAGTGCACCAGCTGATAGAAGAGAGGAGAAGGACAACAGCTGTCTAATGTGTCAGAACAGTTGAGACGCATATTTTCCAGACAACGCATATCAGTTTCTTTCAAACCCCAAAACACGCTGCACCAGAAGTTGGTCCACCCCAAGGATCGTGTCCCCCACTACAAACAGAACAATATAGTGTAGCTGTTAAGTGCCAGGAGGATTGCCATGACTTGTACATTGAGCAAACTAAACAGATGCTGGCCAAGAGGATGACACAACACAGGAGAGGTAACACGTCAGACCAGGACTCCACAGTCTACACTATCTACAGGCCAGGACTCCACAGTCTACAACTACAGGCCAGTGGCCACTCTTTCAAGGATGAGTATGTGCACATCTTGATAGGGAGGAACGCTGGTTTGAACAGGGACTCAAAGAGGCGATCTATGTGAAGAGGGAACGGCCATCCCTGAACCGAGAGGGGGGGGGTCTAGGAGTACATCTATCACCATCTTACAATGCTGTGATTGCAACTATTCCCCAATCCGCTGTGAATAGTACACATGGTCGTTTTAACTCTAGTTAATAATCATGGTAATTTGCATATGAAACTGGTCTTTGGCTTGGGTTGTTATGCCACTGTGTTGTTTATAAGGGTGGGGACACCTGCAGTCCCTGTATTGTTTATAAGGGTGGGGATACCTGCAGCCACTGTATCGTCTATAAGGGTGGGGACACCTGCAATCATTGTATTGTTTGTAAGGGTGGGGATACCTGCAGCCACTGTATTGTTTATAAGGGGGGGGACACCTGCAGTCACTGTATTGTTTATAAGGGTGGGGACGCCTGCAGTCACTGTAGTGTTTATAAGGCTGGGGACACCTGCAGCCACTGTATTGTTTATAACGGTAGGGACACCTGCAGTCACTGTATTGTTTATAAGGGTGGGGACACCTGCAGTCAGCTGAGACTGAAGAGGTCACTTAGATGATGATGAAACGTTTCTCCCACTAAACATTATGTCCAGATGAACTGATTCAGCTTTCTGGGATTTGTATGCTTTTTGTTTTTTTTTTTCCTTTAAAATGTTACAACTTTTAACCAATGTAATCTGAGGAAGGCAAAGAGCCCTTATCCATCCATTTTCCGAACCGCTTATCCTGCTCTCAGGGTGGCGGGGAGTCTGGAGCCTATTCCAGCAGTCATTGGGTGGCAGGCGGGGAGACACCCTCACCAGGCCATCACACAGGGCCAAAAAGACAAGCATGTTAGGGTTAATACTCCTGCCTGTGCCCCTGAGCAAGGCAATGGAAAGAAGAAGTGGAGTTGGTCCCCAGGCGCTGCAGCTGCCCACTGCTGCTATACAATAGAATGGTTATATGCAGAGAACATGTTCACTGTAACAATACACTGACAAAATAAAGTGGCTTCTTTTCATGAAGTCAAGAGATACAACAGTCATGTTCAAATGGCTAACACCACCCATGTTCACATGGCTAACACCACCCATGGAAACATTCTGAAAATGTAGCCATACATTAGGCTACTTTATGTGGTTTTATAATGTCTTGGAAAATAGACCAGGCCAGCAGAAGAGTGGCTGAAGAGGCAGAGGTAAAGGATAGATCAGTGAGATAGACACACCATCTGCACTGTGGTGATGACTGATCACATTTCCATCACTTCAGCTCAGTCTGCAGGTTCATGTGTCCAAGAAACACATGTGAGTCTGTGATCCATATGATGTCACTTCATTACTTATTCAAATCATTTCAGTCATGTCTAAATGGAAAACGGCGTTGTGTAACAGCTGTAAACAAAGAAAATGAGAGGGCTTTGTTTCGGTCAAATCAGGAAAATGTGTCAACACTGCCCGGGTCAACACTGCACTGGGTTTTGTTTCTGAAAAAAATGTCCAGTTTGGGCTGAAAGTGGCATCCAGAGTATTGGAGTAAAGTGTCAGCAACTTTCACTCCTCACTCAAAGCATTGTGTGTTTTCCTGTTCCACGGTTTGTTTTCTAAAATCTTTCAATGATTTCAAGTTTTTTTTATCTTTACACAATGTTCTCTGTGGAATGAAAAATAAAAAAATAACTTTGGGGTACACATCCTCAGTGGAGGAGGTAGAGTTTGAAGACTCAGGGGAAGCACCACCCATATCCCTGGCAGAGGTCTCTGAGGTAGTTAAAAAGCTCCTCGGTGGCAAGACGCCGGGTGTGGATGAGATTCGCCCTGAGATGCTGAAGGCTGTGGACATTGTTGGGCTGTCTTGGTTGACACACCTCTTCAGTGTCACGTGGAGGTCGGGGACAGTACCTGTGGAGTGGCAGGCTGGGGTGGTGGTACCCATATTCAAAAAGGGGGACCAGAGGGTGTGCTCCAATTATCGTGGCCTCACATTGCTCAGCCTCCCGGGGAAAGCCTACTCTAGGGTGCTCGAAAGGAGGCGCCGACCGATTGTTGAACCTCAGATCCAGGAGAAACAAGGCGGATTCCGTCCTGGCCGTGGAACGATGGACCAACTCTTTACCCTTGCAGAAGTGCTGAGGGGGGCAATGGAGTTTGACCAGCCAGTCTACATGTGTTTTGTGGACTTGGAAAAGGCTTACGACCGTGTACCCCAGGGCACTCTGTGGAGGGTACTGCAGGAGTATGGGGTACCGGAGCAGTTGCTACAAGCCATCCGGTCTTTGTATAACCAAAGTGAGAGCTGTGTCCACATTCTCAGCATAAAATCAAACACGTTTTCGGTGGGTGTCGGACTCCGCCAAGGTTGCCCGTTGTCTCCGATTCTGTTTGTGATATTCTTGGACAGGATCTCAAGGTGCAGCCAAGGTAAGGAGTGTGTCCGTTTTGAGAACCTCAGATTTGCACCTCTGCTCTTTGCAGATGATGTGGTTTTGTTGGCTTTATCAGAACGCCACCTCCAGTGTGCACTGGGGCGGTTTGCAGCTGAGTGTGAAATGGCTGGGATGAGAGTCAGCACCTCCAAGTCTGAGGCCATGGTTCTCTACCGGAAAATGGTGGATTGCTCCCTCCGGGTTGGGGCTGAGTTGTTGCCTCAAGTGAAGGAGTTCAAGTATTTCGGGGTCTTGTTCTCGAGTGAGAGTAGGATGGAGCGGGAGATTGACAATCGGATTGGTGCAGCATCAGCAGTAATGCGGACGTTGTACCGGACCGTTGTGGTGAAGAGGGAGCTGAGCCAGAAGGCAAAGCTCTCAATTTACCAGGCAATATTTTTTCCAACCCTCACCTGTGGTCATGAGCTTTGGGTAGTGACCGAAAGGGTGAGATCGTGGATACAAGCGGCTGAAATAAGTTTCCTCCATAGGGTGTCTGGGCTCAGCCTTGGAGATAGGGTGAGTGTAAAGTTTTGAAATAATAACTCAAATACCATGAAGCTGCGTTTTGGAATCTTTAGTGAAACATTTGCATAACAACAACGGTATATCTGCTAGTGTGTCTGCTAGCCATGGCACACTAACACACTTCTCTTACTCTCCTACTTCCGGGCTTAACACTTAACTTAAAGCGCCCCCTTGTGACCAGAATAAACATTAAAACTAACACCAGAAACATTACTAAACATGTTATAAAGCATGGACATTACAGTGAGGAGCTCAGACATTCGGAGGGAGCTCGGAGTAGAGCTGCTGCTCCTTCGCGTCATAGGAGCCAGTTGGGGTGGTTCGGGCATCTGATTAAGATGCCTCCTGGGCGCCTTCCTTTGCAGGTTTACTGGGCATGGCCAACTGGGAGGAGATCCCGGGGTAGACCCAGAAATCGCTGGAGGGACTACATGTCCAATCTGGCCTGGGAACGCCTTGAGATCCCCCAGGAGGTGCTGGAGGACGTTGCTGGGAAGAGGGACATCAAGAGGGCCCTGCTTAGCTTGCTGCCACCGCGACCCCACCCCAGAGGAGAAGCTGAAGATGAATGAATGAATAATTTTGGGGTTCATATCGGTAGTCCAATTAATTGCTCATCACTTTGTTAAGAACGAAGTACACCTTTTATCACAGTTCATGCACCTTCATTGGGCTGTGATTGGAGGTTTTGAAGAATTCATTTTTCTCAGTGTTGTTCTGAAACGCCATGACGACATGTGATATTAGGTCATGTCAGGTACCGCCGTGTCCCTGCTTTCCTTCTGCCTCAGGGAATCTCATATTTTAACACAATACTGGAAAGATTCAGCTTAAATAACTGTGAAGCTTATAAAAAATGTGTGTTCCCATGATGCCACATCTCCACTGGTTGTTTGTGTTTCTTCTCTTGTGAAGTGGAGAGCAGGCTGGTCTGGATCTGAAGTACTTTGGAAAGAGGGATGACAGCATTCCACTACCTGGTCTGTTAAGTAACGTGCATCATAGAGGTAAAGGTCAAGAGTATACCTTATCAGTATACTTTATCAGTATACCTTATCAGCCACTGATCAGGTATAAACAACCTACGTACACAATACAAAATACACACTATACTGTTAAGACTATTTGAAAACCCCTACTTTCACTCATTTTAATGCAGTAAAATAATCATGAGTAAAAATAGTTAACAGTGGGAAAATTATGTAAAACGTTACCTCATACAAGCAACACTTTTTACACAGCAACACTGAAGCAAGACGCTGCCACACAGGTCGACTACTATATTTAGTGGCCTTGAAACAGTCACAAGGTCTCTCTCATTTTACCATGTGATTATTGAAATCTGTTTCATTTTACCATCTGATTATTGAAATCTGTTTCATTTTACCGTCTGATTATTGAAATCTGTTTAATTTACAATCTGATTATTGAAATCTGTTTCATTTTACCATCTGATTATTGAAATCTGTTTCATTTTACCGTCTGATTATTGAAATCTGTTTCATTTTACCATCTGATTATTGAAATCTGTTTCATTTTACCATCTGATTATTGAAATCTTTCATTTTACCATCTGGTTATTGAAATCTGTTTCATTTTACCATCTGATTATTGAAATCTGTTTCATTTTACCATCTGATTATTGAAATCTGTTTCATTTTGCTTGACCTGCTCAGCGGTATAACTTTACTGAACTCCTCCAAACATTGTGAATGTGTCGGTGTTGCATTTGGAACATCACAATCGTTTAAGCATAACAACATTAACATTCTGACAGACTGAGGAGCCAAACGGGTTAGTTTTCACTCTGCTGCCATCGAGCAAGGCTTCATGAAGTGTCGACATGTCAGTCAGAACATCAGTTTTCACTCTGCTGCCATCGAGCAAGGCTTCATGAAGTGTCGACATGTCAGTCAGAACATCATTTTTCAGATGATGCCTAAAATCCTGAAATTTGAATTGGTAGAAAGATTTACTATTGTTAAGTGGGTTGTGTATGCAGTGTTGTTAAGTGGGTTGTGTATGCAGTGTTGATTGTATACACATGGGGTCTTAAGTAAACCACACTGGCATCACTACTGTCTTGTATCATGAATGAGGATGATGAGGGATGTATGAGGATGATGAGGGATGTATCATGAATGAGGATGATGAGGAGTCACGTGACATGGTTGACGAGAATGGCTGTGTGAGGAGGAGCTGTGACCCGCCCTGCGAATAATTAGCTTTGAAAACTGACAAAGAGCCAATTTTCTTTGACTTATTGGGCAAAAAGTTGGCAATATAGTGCAATGATGCCAAATGCTACGAGAAATTCCACAATTCCCTCAAGAACTTGCCCCGGCGGGGTGAAGGCTAACGAAGCGGCCAACGCTACCCAAGCTAACCAGAGGGTATCGCCGCCTCGCAACATATCAAACACTGATGAACCCGTTGCTAGCGCCATCTCCAGTGAAGTGGCCAAAGAGTTTGCTAAACTCACTGCATTAATTTTGGAAAAGTCTGACACCCACGACAAGAAGCTAGAGGCTTTATGGGTGACAACAAGAGCTACAGATAGCAAGCTGGCTGAAATTACCAACCGCATTTCTCAAGTCGAGAGTAGGGTGCAGGTTGAGGAGAGCCTGGAGAGGTGGAGGTATGCACTGGAGAGAAGAGGAATGAAAGTCAGTAGGAGCAAGACGGAATACCTATGCGTGAATGAGAAGGAGGACAGTGGAATGGTCAGGATGCAAGGAGTGGAGGTGACGAAGGCATATGAGTTTAAATACTTGGGGTCAACTGTCCAAAGTAATGGGGAGTGCAGTAGAGAGGTGAAGAAGAGAGTGCAGGCAGGGTGGAGTGGGTGGTGCGACAGAAGGGTACCAGCAAGAGTTAAAGGGAAGGTTTATAAGATGGTTGTGAGACCAGCTATGTTATATGGTTTGGAGACATTGGCACTGACGAAAAGACAGGAGGCGGAGCTGGAGGTGGCAGAGTTGAAGATGCTAAGATTTTCACTGGGAGTGATGAAGAAAGACAGGATTAGGAACGAGTATATTAGAGGGACAACTCAAGTTGGACGGTTTGGAGACAAAGCAAGAGAGGCAAGATTGAGATGGCTTGGACATGTGTGGAGGAGAGATGCTGGGTATATTGGGAGAAGGATGCTGAATAATGGAGCTGGCAGGAAAGAGGAAAAGAGGAAGGCCAAAGAGGAGGTTTATGGACGTGGTGAGGGAGGACATGCAGGTGGCTGGTGTGACAGGAAGACGCAGAAGACAGGAAGAAATGGAAATGGATGATCCGCTGTGGCGACCCCTAACGGGAGCAGCTGAAAGTAGTAGTAGATTTCTCAAGTCAAGAGCCAACTATGCTTCCTGGAGGATGCAAACGAAAGGCAGCAAGCTAACCCCCCAGCCACAGCCACAGAAGTGGAGGCCCTCCGACAAAAGCTGGATGACATTGAAAACCGGGAGCGAAGGAATAATTTACGTTTCATTGGATTTCCAGAGGGCAGCGAGGAAGGCGATGCCCTGTCATTCCTAGGCAAAATTTTGAGCATCGACTTCCCAAGGGGACTGGAAATTGACAGAGCACACAGGATTGGGGCATTACGCAAAAGCCCATTTCCTAATCAACCCTCGCCAGCGAGACCCATCATTGTCAGGTTCCTGAGATTCCAGGATCGGAACCGCATCGCAGAGGCTGCACGCAAGTTGGGTAATGTTATCTGGAAGGAGCACCGCATCATGGTCTTTGCCGACTACTCCAAGTTGGTTAATGAGAAGCGTATAAAGTTCAACAAGTGCAAGAAGATGCTCCATGAAAAACACGAGATTTTCTCTCGACTATCCAGCACTACTCACCGTGAGATCAGTGCAGGGTCCTTGCCGATTTGATGACCATAAAAAGTCCCTGGCCTATATTTGCTCCCTTGGATAACCCGGGGTTCCTTTGCTTTGGGTTAACAGCATTTTGCGCCTCACCGCTCCAGAATGTGGACACTTTTTAAATTACCTGCTTTTTGTGGACGTTGATTTTGCTTTTCAGGACAGAGAAACCAGGGTGAGGTCAGTAAAACCTTTATTGAACGACGTAATAACACTACTGATTCCCATTATGTAATGTTGGATTTTGGAGGTGAAGTAGTAAGTTTTATCTATACAAATATGTCTTTATCTGTACACAGTATGTAAGTGTCTTGGGTTAACAGTTTATTTTATTCATTTATTATTTTTTTAGTATAGACTAGTTCGGTCTAATATGTAAATAATTGCCAAAGTTCAACATGTCACGCTCTTTGTTACTAATGGTATGGTCCCGCTTGTGTCAGACAGAGAGGCGGATGTATTATCCGCACTCTCAGATGTTGGACACGAGCGCAGAGACGGGGTGGGAGGGGCGGGCAGGGCACTTTACCGCAGCTTCAAGTTAGAGAATCACGGACCAAACTGACGGTAGTTCAGGCGTCTGGCTTTGCAGACGCATTTTCGTAGCTTTTATTATATGTATGTTTAGTTTCTTTGTTTTTTGTCTCTTATTTTTTTGTGATGGCATGCATGAATAGGTCATTATGGAAGTTACAGCAAAACTTGCATAACAC
Source organism: Lampris megalopsis (assembly GCA_022114975.2). NCBI lineage: Eukaryota > Metazoa > Chordata > Actinopteri > Lampriformes > Lampridae > Lampris > Lampris megalopsis. The sequence continues at coordinate 6,470,587 of JAJHIY020000425.1, forward strand.
TTACTTTACATTATCTCAATCAGTAGTCAAAACGGTTGGAAGTTTATGAGCTGGAACGTCAGAGGCCTCCATAACAGAATTAAGAAGAAGAAAGTATTAACTTTCATTAAATCAAAGAAATGTGACATAGTGTTTATGCAGGAGACCCATTTACTAGCACAAGAATCCCAGAAGCTTTGTACTGACTGGGTGGGCTTTGTGGAGGCTGCTTGTTGCAGTAGCAAGAGCAGAGGGTTAGCAACATTAATTAATAAGCAAGTACAATTCAAATGCATAAGAAAGAGTGCAGATGAGGCGGGGAGAATTCTGTCGATGCTTTGTGAGATCCAGGGTAATAGTATCATACTAGCAAATGTGTATGCTCCAAATATAGACGATCTTGCATTTTTGGGACTACTTGAGAAGAAACTAAATGATATGGGGGACTATCCAATTATCATGGGTGGGGATTTTATTGAAAAAATGGACCCAATACTAGATCGTAGCTCTCCATCAACCCACACCTTCACAACACATGCGGTGCTCAAAGATATGTTCAAGGCATCTGGTTTGATAGATGTTTGGGGCTACAAAACCCATTATCAAGGGATTATACATTCTTCTCTCCACCCCATACCTCATTCTCTAGGATAGATTTCTTTTTGGTATCTCAGTTGCTAATACCCGCTATAGTATCAAGCAACATTGGTAATATAATTCTTTCAGATCATAGTCCAATATTTCTTCATGTACTGTCCTTTAATATGCCAGTTAGATCAACTAGATGGACATTAAACTCCAGCCTTTTATTAGATGAGACCTTTAAGGAACCACTTAGATCACAAATTAATCTTTACATAGAAACCAATTTACCAACAGCTCCATCGGCAGGAGTAGCCTGGGAGGCTCTGAAAGCCTTTTTGAGAGGTCACATAATTCAACACACTTCATATAAGAAGAAGCAAAATTATGCAAAACTTAAGGAGCTTGAAAAACATCAAAACTGCAGAGTCAAACTTTAAAAAAACAAAAACACATCCCCAGAAAATCTTACCAGATGGACTAGACTGAGGTACATATGAGTTTAATTCAATTATGACTCAGAGGGCAGAATTCTCTCTTTCGGGCCAGACAAAAATATTTTGAGGCGGGTGATAAGGCTGGTAGACTACTCACCAGATACATTAAACAGAAATAAGCAATGAGCACTATTCCAGCCATTAGGAGGGAAGATGGGCACCTTCTGTCTGATCCCGAGATAAATGTGGCTTTTAGAGATTTTTATGTTAAAGCTTTACACCTCTGAGTCAGAGGTGGACAAAAATGACATTACTTCATATCTGTCAACCCCCAATCTTCCATTGTTGTCAGAGGACCAGCTTGAACATGTTGATTCACCCATTACTATTGAAGAGATAACTGACGTTATTAAGCACCTACCCTCAAGTAAAACACCAGGTTTAGACGGCTACACGGCTGAGTTCTATAAGGCTTATGCTGAGTAACTAGCACCATTACTCCTAGACACCTATAACAAAGCTTTAGAGAAGGGAAAACTTCCTCCCTCTCGATCAGAGGCCATTATTACCCTTATTCCGAAAAAAGGGAAGGACTCTTTAGATGGTAAAAATTTCAGACCCATTAGTTTGACCTCCTATGACAGTAAGATACTATCTAAAATTTTAGCTAATCGGCTGGACAGGGTTATAACCTCTTTGATCCATCCTGACCAGGTCGGTTTCATACGCTCCCACTCCTCAGCAGACAACATTAGGAGATTTGTAGATATTATGTGAGCTACTCAGGATAAGACCTCTCCTATGGCTGCCATCTCACTGGATGCCGAAAAGGCATTCAGCAGGGTGGAATGGTAATATCTGCTCTCCACCCTGGAATGTTTTGGTTTCAGCAAGAAATTCATAGATTGGATTAATCTCATATACACCCATCCCAAGGCATCTGCGCTCACCAATGGCATAATCTCTCCCTTATTTGAACTCAGAAGAGGCACCAGGCAGGGGGACGCTCTCTCCCCACTGCTCTTCGCCATTGCACTAGAACCATTAGCAGTGGCTATCCGTAAAGAACCTACATTTCCAGGCATTCAAATTGGGGACAAATGTCAGAAACTGATGTTGTATGCAGATGACATTCTTCTGTTAATGTCCGATCCCGAACGCTCTCTTTCCTCCCTATTTGAAATTATTGACAAGTTCTCGTCCATTTCAGGTTATAAAGTGAACTGGACAAAGTCTGAGGCTCTCCCTTTTACGCCATATTGCCCCAAAAACCTCTTCCAATCAGGCACTTTTGCTTGGACTAAGAAAGCCATCCATTACCTTGGAATAACGCCCCCCCCCACTGTCTTACTTGATTAAAGTAAACTTTGACTCCCTATTGGACAAACTGCGGGCTGATATAGAGCGTTGGTCTCCATTGTATCTCTCAATGTGGAGCAAGGCAAACATCCTTAAAATGAATTGTGCTCCGAAATTCAACTACCTACTGCAGGCTCTCCCGATCCGAATCCCACTACACTACTTTAAACAATTTGATCAACTTCATAATAAATTCTTATGGAACAATAAACGCCCAAGAATGAGCCTGTGAAAACTGCAGAGGCCAGTGGACAGAGGAGGCCTTGCAGTGCCTAACCTGTTATTTTACCGTTATGCTTTCACTCTCAGGCATATGGCACAGTGGTCCTTGCCCCCGGAGAGAGCTCCCCCGTGGCTCCATCTTGAAAGCACCATTTGCACTCCTCTTACACCCATGAACTATATCACAGCCAAACTAGCCCCACAGTATCGGTCACATCCTATTTTGTCCCATATTCAGTGGATTTGGAAGAGAATCGCTCAGATCCTTAAATTTGATCCCTTTCTTCATCAGTCTGCCGGAATCTGGCTAAATCCCAAACTCTGTATAGATAAATCATCCTTCCTCCTGTTTTCAGAAAGGTATCACAGTCCTAGGCGACCTGTATCAGGAAGAAACATTAAAATTCTTTGAGGCCCTTAGGCAGGAATTCAGCTTACCACACACTCAATTTTAGAAGTATTTGCAGTTAAGACACCTGCTGGTACAAATTTTCGGCTCGCCGTCAATAGCCCCATCTAGTGGTGACACTCTAGAGAGTGTCCTTAAGAGCTTTGGATGTGGTCATGAGGCTTCTGTCTACTACTCTATGATCCTTACAGCCTCAGATTCCAATATATTGACCCTAAAATTGACATGGGAAACTGATTTAAAGGTTTAATTTTCAGAGGAACAATGGGGAAGAATACTTATGAATGGGAAAAAATGTCAAGGGAACTGCAAACAAGGTTGATCCAATTCAAAATTATAAACAGAGTCTACTGGACGCCATCTAGGCTGCGCAGAGTGGGTTTGGTGGACAGCTCAGAGTGCTGGAGGTGTCTTGACAAAGATGGTACTTTAGTACACATGCTTTGGAGTTGCCCAAAAATACAGGAGTTCTGGTCTGCTATACATATCGATTTAAAAAAAAATTACCAACCGAGGCATCCCTTTCTCTTCCAGTCTGTTTATTCTGGGTGACCCCTCTGCATTAAGTGATTTGACTCCACTGCTTGCTGACTGGATCCAGACTGCCCTAATGTTAGGACGGAAACTCGTGGTCAAAGAATGGGAAGCCTCCTCTGCACCAGCGCCATCTTTGTGGCACATTTCTCTTGGTCAGCTGGCTGCCCTAGAACAGTTATCATATAGGCTGCTTGATAAGGTGGAGGAATATCACTTGAAATAGGGGCAGTACCATTCTTATATACTGAGCGTTTAATGGCGTTTCCAGCTCATAAAAACAACAGTAACATAATCACATAAAATGCAAATAACAGATACATTTGGTTAGAATACCTGTTGACAAGCAATGCTGTAAACTTAAGCACTCCACGCATCACAGTCATGTTTTTTCTTCTTTTGTTTGTTTTTTCCCCTCTTTTTTTCTTGCCTTAATTCAGGATGTCTCTCCTATCGTTTATTTATTTTTGGCCTGGTTGTGTTTTTTTCATTCCTATCGCATTCTGATTTAATATCCATGTCATTTGTAATTGAAATACTTGTGTGTGTGTGTGTGTGTGTGTGTGTATACATATATATATATATATATATGTATATATGTTTTGTTTATTGTGAAAAAATGAGGGATGAATGAGGATGATGAGGGATATATGATGAATGAGGAAGATGAGGGATGGTGGTTAGCACATTCTGATGATATTATGAAGAGGTCCTAGGCATTACAGTACTCTCATCTGTCTTTATTTCTTGTTTTCCAGAATTTCCTGTGTGATCGTGCCAGCACTCGATGTCTTCTGCCTACGTCTTCTCATAAGACCGCTGGAGTTGTACAACTTGACTTCAGGCTACGTCATCACATATGTACTTCTTCTCATAAGACAACTGGAGTTGTACAACTTGACTTCAGGCTACATCATCCCATATGTACTTCTTGTCATAAGACAGCTGGAGTTGTACAACTTGACTTCAGGCTACGTCATCACACGTGTACAACACTAAGAACTACTGTGATGTGGAAGAGGTTTCTTTAGAAAGACCAGCCCTGTTCAAGCTGTATTTCCAAGTAGCTTTACGAGCATCATCTGAGGTTTGTGTTATATCCTCTCACCCGGAACTGATTTCTCTCATTTTGTTTTACACTTCGTTTTATTGTTAATTTTCTGCACAATTCTATTAAATGATTAGAATTACATTCAGATGTTCTGTTGTTTTAAACTTAATTAAAATGTTTATCTACGTAGTTGAAGCCTTTGTTTTTTAAATGTTTAACAGGGATGGCAGTTAAGTACTATAATATTTCTTGATTTGTCCAGTATTGTAAGTTTAGATGTACTTGTGGGTAGGGGTGTGTGTGTGTATTTGTGGTTGGGTGGTTGGGATATTTTGATGAGTTTTTGGAGTTGCACACTAACAGATTCACAGAAAGTTGAATCGGTTCATCTGGACACAACTGAATTCATCTCAATTGACTGCAGATATCCCCACCCTCATAAACAATACAGTTGCAAAAGGACATGAGGGAGGACATGCAGGTGGCTGGTGTGACAGAGGAAGATGCAGAGGACAGTTTGAGATGGAAATGGATGATCCACTGTGGCGACCCCTAACGGGAGCAGCCGAAAGTAATAGTAGTAGTAGCAGATATGACAGGGTGCCGAGAGAGGAGGTGTGGTATTGTATGAAAAAGTCGGGAGTTGCAGAGAAATATGTAGGAGTGGTGCAGGATATGTATGAGGGCAGTGTGACAGTGGTGAGGTGTGCAGTTGGAATGACAGATGGGTTCAAGGTGGAGGTGGGATTACATCAAGGATCGGCTCTGAGCCCTTTCTTGTTTGCAATGGTGATGGACAGGTTGACGGACGAGATAAGGTAGGAGTCTGCATGGACTATGATGTTCGCAGATGACATTGTGATCTGTAGTGAGAGTAGGGTGCAGGTTGAGGAGATCCTGGAGAGGTGGAGGTATGCACTTGGAGAGAAGAGGAATGAAAGTCAGTACGAGCAAGAGGGAATATATATGCGTGAATGAGAGGGAGGACAGTGGAATGGTGAGGATGCAAGGAGTAGAGGTGATGAAGGTGGATGCGTTTAAATACTTGGGGTCAACTGTTGAAAGTAACGGGGAGTGAAGAAGAAAGTGCAGGCAGGGTGGAGTGGGTGGAGAAGAGTGTCAGGAGTGATTTGTGACAGAAGGGTACCAGCAAGAGTTAAAGGGAAGGTTTATAAGATGGTTGTGAGACCAGCTATGTTATATGGTTTGGAGACAGTGGCACTGATGAAAAGACAGGAGGTGGAGCTGGAGGTGGCAGAGGTGAATATAAGATTTCTTCACTTCCTGCGGCATCTGAAGAAGGCGAGTCTCCCCCCATCCATCCTCATCACATTCTACAGAGGCACCATAGAGAGCATCCTGACCAGTTGTATCACTGTCTGGCATGGGAACTGCAAGGCCCTCGACTGTAAGTCCCTACAGCGGATAGTGAAGACGGCTGGAAAGATCATAGGAACTGCTCTCCCGTCCATCGAGGCCATCTATGATGCACGGTGCACCCAGAAGGCTCTCAGCATCGTGAAGGAACCCTCCCACCCTTCCTACATCCACTTCACCCTTCCTACATCCACTTCACCCTTCCCACATCCACTTCACCCTCCTACCCTCTGGCAGGAGTTACTGGAGCATCCGTGCTGCCTCCACCAGACTATGCAACAGGTTCATTCCTCAGGCTGTGAGGTTCTTCAACAGCCTGAACACTCAGACCTTCCACAAAATGACTTTTTGACCATCTTACTCGCTGTCTGTGTCAGGTGTGCTTGTGGTGTTTAGGTCTATGAAGTAATTCTTGTTTTTAATGCACTTTTTGTTTTTAATATTTATTGTGTTTTTGGTTTTTATGTGGTACTGAGGTCCTTGTGAAACGTAATTTCATTCCCTGGTAAGTAGGAGACATGCATATGAGGCAATGACAATAAGATTCAAAAAAAGGACTGGTTGTTAAAATCCCTAGTGTTTGCACTGCAACAGATTCAGTGGAGATCAAACTGGAGATGTCTGCCAAGGTGACATTGCCACCACCAGGACACATCATCAGTTGTGTACCTCAGCATCACAGGGTGTTTCGGCCTTTTATCACAAGACACCCTCCGCTGAGGCAGGCCCACCACAGGTTGATCGGTCCTGGGTGTGTGACCTGTGGTTAGCTGTTCACCCTGGCAGCCCAGACGGCGTCTCTCCTTTTGAGCCAGATCCAGTGGCTAGTCCTCTCAGCAGTGTTGGCTAGCTCTTTGATCACTCTCCTGTGGGCCTGCCCCCTGACTCCTAGTTCCCTCCGGAGTTTTGCTGTGGAGCTGGCAACAAAGCCCCTACAACCCACCTCCACAGGGCGCACCTTCACCTTCCAGCCTCTGTCCTCTGCTTCGGCTGCTAGGTTGGCGTACCGCAGCTTCTTACGCTCGTACGCTTCATCGACTGCATCCTCCCAGGGGACTGTGAGCTCAATGATGTAAGCGAGCTGGTTAGCGTTGGACCAGAGGACGAGGTCTGGTCGCAAGGTGGTTGTTGCGATCTCTGTCGGGAAGATGAGCTTCTGGCCTAAGTCCACTCGCATTTCCCAATCCCTGGCTGAGTTTAGTGAGCCTAAGTTGGGAAGTGAAGGGTTGGCCTTCAGTTCATCCCCCTCTCGAATGAAAGCTGGGAAACGCCGGGGCCCTTCCTGGTTGTTGAAGGGTTGGGCATTGATGGAAACCTTCTTGCAATCGAGTTCAGCTGCCAAGCACCTGAGCACCTGATTGTGTCGCCAGGTGTATCTGCCTTGGGTAAGGCTGGCCTTGCACCCAACCAAGATATGCTTGAGGGTTGCTGGGGCTGTACACAGGGAGCAAGATGGATTCTCTCCAAACCAGAGATTTAGATTTATGAGAGAGGGCAGGACATCATATGTGGCCTTGATGATGAAACTCAGCCTGTTTGATTCCATGCTCCAGAGCTCACTCCATGTGAGTTTCCTCTTTTCAACACCCTCCCACCTCATCCAGCGACCCTGTTTGGCTTGTGCTACGGCTTTGGCACATCTGGCTGCTTCTTCCTGTCGGCGGACCTCCTCAACCACCATAGTTCGCCGTTCGGTAGTAGTCGCCTTTTGCCAGGTAGATGTTTTTATTCCCAGGCCAAGGCCGCCTCTGCCTTGTTGAACATGGCCTACTACGTCTCGGTGGCGGAGGGCAGATTTCGCCTCCAGTACAGCTGCAGCCGGGGTCCATTTCTTCCCTGTTGCTAGGGTTGGAGCAACTCCTCTCACTATTGGGTCTCGGGATTCTGTGAGGGACATGTCCAGCCTCACTTTGGCACATTTGAATTCCTCAACCAGGCTGGAAATTGGCAGTGCGAGGGCTCCATTGCCGTAGAGTCCAACACTGCTGAGGCACCTTGGCAGTCCAAGCCACTTCCTCACCTGCGAGTTCACTAGCCTCTCCAAGCGATTGGCATGAGATAGTGAGACTTCGTACATAGTTATTGGCCACATGAGTCGGGGTAGCAGCCCAAACTGAAAGCACCAAAGCTTCAACTTCCCAGGCAGTGCAGTGTTGTTGATTTGCCTGAGGCCACTGATTGTATCCTGGCGAAGTTGCTCCAGTTGCTGGGTGTCTTTGAGGTCTGCATTGTACCACCGTCCGAGGCTCTTGATGGGCTTCTCCCGGACCGTGGGGATTGTTTGATCACTGGTGCAGAACCGTTCATCTACTAGTTGGCCTTTGACAATGGAGATGCTGCGAGATTTGCTTGGTTTAAACTCCATTCGTGCCCACTTGATGTTCTCCTGGAGTTTCTGCAGCAGGCGCCTGGTGCATGGTTTTGTTGTTGCTATGGTGATCAAGTCATCCATGTACGCCCGGATTGGTGGAAGACGCAGGCCATTCCTGGACCTTTCGCCTCCCACCACCCATCGAGATGCACGGATGACGAGCTCCATTGCCATGATGAATGCCAGGGGGGAAATAGTGCAGCCCGCCATGATGCCTATTTCCACATGTTGCCAAGTGGTGGTGGTGTTCTGTGTTGTGACACAGAACTGGAGATCCTGAAAATAGGTCTTGACCAACTCTATGATATTTTTGGGGACATGGAAAAAATCAAACGCCGTCCACAGGATCTTGTGAGGAACTGATCCAAAAGCGTTGGCAAGGTCTAAGAAAACCACGTGCAGGTCTCTCCGTTCTTTCTTGGCAGCTTGTATCTGGTGCCAGATGATATTAGCATGCTCCAGGCATCCTGAGAAGCCATGGATCCCGGCTTTCTGCACTGATGTATCAACAAAGTTGTTTCTTTGCAGGAATGTGGAGAGCCTTTGGGCAATCACACTAAAAAATATCTTTCCCTCTACATTAAGAAGGCTGATCTGGCGAAATTGGCTGATGCAGGAAGAGTTCTTTTTCTTGGGGATCAGAATGCCTCCTGCTCTTCGCCATGCCCTGGGTATGACTCTTTTCTGCCATGCCACTTTCATCAGCTTCCAGAGGTATTTCAGGACTCCGGGAGTGTTCTTATAGAGTCTATACTGGATACCATTGGGCCCAGGAGCTGACATCGATCTTGCCTGCTTTACCGTCCTCTCCACCTCGCTCCATGTGGGGGGTCTTGTGTCCATATGGTGGTCAGGTGGGTGAATTGGTGGCATAAAAGCAGTCTAAGTCTTACAGGAGCAGCCAAAAGTAGTAGTAGTAGTAGTACTACGCCTACTACTGCTGCTGCTACTTCCAGCTGCTCCTGTTAGGGGTCGCTACAGCGGACCATCCGTTTCCATCTTTTCCTGTCCTCTGCATCTTCCTCTGTCACACTAGCGACCTGCATGTCCTCCCCCACCACATCCGTAAACCTCCTCTTTGGCCTTCCTCTTTTCCTCTTCCCTGGCAGCTCCATATTCAGCATAGTAGTAGTAGTAGTAATAGTAGTAGTAGTAGTAGTAGTAGTAGTAGTAGTAGAGATACAAAATGTATGTGGCAATAACCAAGCTTTCTTCCGATCAATTTCATAAATTAAATCGTTCCACAAGAATGTTCCTCTGGGAGAACATTTCCTTTTTGCATGGCGAGCATTTCATATGAACTTATTGATGCATTTTCTCTCAAGAAATGGACTACCCTCTATAATGAGGTCAGAGTCCATTCTGACATTACCTCATAATAAGTGGTATTTCATTAACTGAATGGATCGTACAGGAAACCGCTAGGTTCTTAGGAATGTATCATACGAGAGATGGTTCAAATCTTTATCAGATAAGTCCAAATCAGAGGAGATGCGTTTGAAAATAGATTTGTTCCTTATTGTGAGGTCTTTGTTGTTCCATAAAATGGCTTTACTGAATGAATGAATGAATTCGGTCAAACATTTGTGTTCATATGCGACAGACAAAAAAAAGAAGAAGACAAAACATCGTGGTACATATTTACATCAATCCACAACTGTTACGGCCACGGGTGTGTCCGTGTCCGTATAGTTGTTTTGTGTTGCCTTTTTATATTTAACTCTCGCTCTACATTCAGGTATCCACCAGGTGGTCCTCATCGCCTAATCAACCGTCAACAAATCATCCAATTTCCATCAGCTGTGCAGTCTCCCATTTAAACCCCCACATGTCTTCAGTTCCCCGGCCAGCTAGTTTAGTTTGTGTGTTGTAGTTACTTTGTGTTGATGTCTTTGTCTCTGTTGCTACTTTGTGTTGATGTCTTTGTCTCCGTAGCTACTTTGTGTTTTGTAATGTCTGGCCCGTTTTCAGTTGTTTGCGTTTTGACTATTTTGAGTTATGTTTAGTGTTTAGTTGTTTAGTTCTTTTGGGCAAGGGGATCAAGGTAAGATGCCCATGGGCAAACACCCCATCACGCAGCTTACCTCTGTTAGACACACTAGGTTAGGAGCGGTTGCCACCCTCTGTCTTTAGACTTGCTGCTTTTCAGCACTGCCGGGGGGGGGGGGGGTGCTTTCGTTAGTAGTTTGTTGTTTTGGCACCCGTTCGGTTCCCTTGTCCTGTCATGGTGTGAATAAATATTTATATTTTATTATATTTATACATTTATGTCTCACTGTGTTGTACCCTCACCTTACTGTTACCTGGTACACTAATTGTTGCACCCTCACCAGACCAAGGGACGATAACAACAACAAACAAAACTCAATCAATGACCGAAAAAGGAACAGGCTGAAGCCCGAGGCTAGTTGTTGCCTGTCCTATACAGCCTTCAGTTGCCCTGGAATATCAGAGTTACACAAGGAAGAAAAAAAAAGAAAATGTTATACTAAGTGGTAATCCATAATTATTTTACATTTTAAAGATTTTCTGAAACTCAACAGCGAGCTGCACAATTTCAGCTCCTCGTGAAGATCACTCCATAGCTTGACTGACACACATCTATATTTTACACTGCTTCTCACTTTACATGTTTCAGAAATACACACCCCTCTTAAATGATAGTTTCCTTCTCTCAGTTTAAAAAGTTGTTGGATACAAACAGGAAGGCTTCTACCCCCATAAAGTATTTCCAATGTTTTTAAATACACAATATCTTAAGAATTTAAGGTGCAGGGCCGTATTAATAACGGATTAGTAGATTCACGGTAACAAGCTTTATTTGTTATTCTAATAGCTCTTTTCTGATGTTTAATTACAAGATCTATATGTGTTTTATAAACATTTCCCCAAACCTCAACACAGTATGACAGATATGACGTTATCAATGAACAACACAATATACACACACATTTACTATCAGCAGACACCTTGTTTTGTAAAGAATAGCAATAGATTTAGATAATTTCTGTTTAACATATTCTATATGTGGCTTCCAACAGAGTTTATGATCTATAATCAATCCCAAGAGTTTTGATTCAAATACTTTTTCAATGTCAACTCCATTTAACTTCAGTTCTATTTCACGATTAACCCTAAAACCACCGAACATTTTGTTTTATTTTCATCTAGTGATAACTTATTGATATCAAACCATTTTTAACATTCTCAATTCCCCCTCTGTTTTCAGCAATTCTTTCATATCCTCCCCAGAACAAACTAAATTTGTATCATCAGCAAACGTAACAAATTTCAACATATTAGATACCATAGAAATATCATTTAAATAAAGTTTCACGGATATATACCAAGTCCAGTTGCACTTGATTCAACTCCTTTGGATAGCCATGATCTGGATGAATGAGAACATTCACAGACATCATTTAAATAAAGTATAAACAACTTAGGTCCCAATACTGAACCTTGTGGAACACCACAAGTTACTCTTCTTAGATGTGATTCAGTGTTTTCAATGTTCACATATTGAAACCTATTATTTAAATACCTTCTTAACCAGCATTGTGTGACACCTCTGATACCATAGCGTTCCACTTTCTTCAAGAGTAAGGAATGATGGACTGTGTCAAATGCTTTACATCAATCAATAAAAACACCTAGTGTTTTGTTTCTTATCTACTGCTGTTGCTATATTTTCTACAAAATCCATCACTGCTAAAGATGTCTATCGATTACTCCTAAACCCATATTGATGGTCCCTCAATAACTCATATTTGTCAATAAAGTCATCAAGTCTATTTACAAACAATTTTTCAAGTATTTTAGAGAATTGAGGTAGTAAAGCCACAGGTCTATAGTTTGATACAACATGTTTGTCACCATTTTATAGACTGGAACCACCTTAATCATTTTCATTTTATCAGGAAAAATACCTGTTAGAAAAGATTTATTACATGTATAAGTAAATAGTTCGAGGACACAGTCTTTTGTTAGTGACATATCAATACTATAACCATCAGTGGATTTTTTATTCTTAAACTTGCTAACCACTTCGACAACATCACTCTCACAGACTCCACCCAGGAACACTGAAATTCTGTTGTCAAATCCAACATCAAAACCAACATTACTGTCTTCATCTGTAGGAAGGTTCATTTCCTTTGCCAAATTTGGGCCTACATTAAAAAAATATAATTAAACTAATTTACAATTCCCTCTATATTTCAATAACTGAATTATAATTTTTTTTTACAAAATATGATGGGAAATTCCTTTTCCTACCATTTTGAATCATGTCACTAAGCACACTCCAGGTAGCCTTAATATTATATTTATGCTTTTGCAGCAGCTGATTATAATAGTCTTTTTGTTGTGATCTCATAATAAATGTTAATCTGTTTTTATATTTTTGTACTTGTCCTCCTTTTCCTTTGTTCGATGTTTCATAAATTCCCTGAAGAGCCTAATATTCTTTGTACAAGCTTTTTCAAACCCCTTTGTGAACCATGGTTTTCCCCTCTTTTTAGAATTTTGTCTGTACTCTTTCAGTGGACAATGCTGGTCATAAATTGTCAAGAATGTGTCCAAAAATGCATCACATGAATCATTAGTGTCCTCTACATTAAATGCCTGCCAGTCATGAGCCAAAAGTTCTCCCTTAAGAGCCATAACTGCCTTGGTGGTTTTATTCTAATCAATTGTTAGTTTGCCTATTTGCCCCTAATTTTAACTTGTTACTTTCTAACAGTGTGAAGACAGGCAAAGGATTACTTTCACCAGCCACTAATACACCACTTTTTTATCTTTCCATCAGTTACATTTGTAAAAATATTTATTGTCAATCAAAGTTGCACTTTCCTTTGTCATTCTGCTAGGTTTTACTATTAACGGATAGAAACTCAAACTAAACATCATATTAACAAATTCTGTAGTCTTCATATGATCACTTGATCTCAGCAAATCAATGTTAAAGTCACCACAAATAAAAATCACTATCATTATATTTTTATTATAATTCAGAAATCTTCGTATTAAATTGATCCAATACATGACCCCGGTGTTCTATATATACAACTAATTATATATATGTAGCGCCTCCAGTGCAAACTAGGGGTAGCAGTAAAGGCGCTAACATCTAACTAGGTTCGATGAGGGGTTTGCCTTAACTAACTCACGAGAGGAGTTTATGTGTAGTTGAACAGTTGACAATTTTATTGCCTCACAACAGATCGCCCCTAGCGATTACAGCTTCAAGTCTTCTTGGGTATGAAGCTACAAGCTTGGCACACCTATATTTGGGGTATTTCTCCCGTTCTTCTCTGCAGATCCTCTCGAGCTCTGTAAGGTTAGATGGGGAGCGTCGCTGTGCAGCTATTTTCAGGTCTTTCCAGAGATGTTCAATGGGGTTCGAGTCTGGGCTCTGGCTGGGCCAATCAAGGACATTCACAGACTTGTCCCGAAGCCACTCCTTTGTTGTCTTGGCTGTGTGCTTAGGGTCGTTGTCTTGTTGAAAGGTAAACCTTCGCCCCAGTCTGAGGTCCTGAGCGCTCTGGAGCAGGTTTTCATCAAGGATCTCTCTGTACTTTGCTCCATTCATCTTTCCCTTGATCCTGACTAGTCTCCCAGTTCCTGCCGCTGAAGAACATCCCCACAGCATGATGCTGCCACAACCATGCTTCACTGTAGGGATGGTATTAGCAAGGTGATGAGAGGTGCCTGGTTTCCTCCAGACGTGACGTTTGGCATTCAGGCCAAAGAGTTCAATCTTGGTTTCATCAGTGAAAACGGCTGGGTGGCCGTCGTGACCTCTCAGATTTACGTGTAGAATCATTTTTTTCTTCATGTGCCACATCTTCACTTTCCTTTCCTTTATCAGTTGTCTTACAGGTTGGTTCATCATTCATGTCAGTATTTTGCTGAACTTCCTCAACAGCATTGTCATCTTCAGGATCCTCCAGATTAACAGGAGATGTGTCATATTCATCGTCAGCAATGGCTGGAATTTCATTTATCATGCCAAGTGAAGTTGTATCCTGTCCAGTAGGGGATTGCTCATACCTAGTGTCTGGCGTCTGTCCTTCAACCATACCAGGGGGCGTCTGAACAGGTTCAGCTGGCATCACAGAATGACCAACATGAGATTCGTCCTGAGGATGGGAGGTCATTGGCAGAGCTGGTGAGCATTTACCATCTGCTGTTTGCGTTACAGTGGGTTTCTGTGTCCTTGGAATTTCGTACACATGAACGAATCTTTCCTCAGGAAGGACAGACAGCTGGGTGGGAAAGAAAGGTTAGTCATCCTCAGACTCAGAGTGCTCCTCTAGAGGCTGAGGTGGACCACGCCTGGTTCTTGGCCTGCGGGCCTTTGGCTCGTCTTGTTCAATTTCCTCTGCTTCAGATAAGTCACCACAAGGGAGTAAGAGGTCCCTATGTAAGGTTCGGATAGGACCATCTCCATGTATGGGCTGTACTTTGTACACAGGTAGGTCTCCCATACTTTCCAGGACTTTGTACACTGTGGATTCCCACTTATCCGCAAGCTTGTGTTTGTTTTGCAACCGCAGATTTCTTACCAACACTTGATCACCTTCCTCTAGTGTTGACTCTCTTACTGCCCTGTCAAAGCGGTGTTTGTTTCGTTCAGCAACCTTTTGCGAATTCTTGCGCGCAATCTGGTAACTCTCCTCGAGTCGTGCTTTCAGGTTTCTCACATAGTGGAAGTGGGATTTAGGTGCACCATCTTTAACAGACAAGCAGAACGCAATGTCCACTAGTAACCTAGGCTGACGCCCAAACATTAACTCATATGGACTGAACCCAGTGACCTCATTCTTGGTGCAGTTGTAAGCATGGGTTAATGGCTTTACGTAGTCACGCCAGTGACTTTTCTTCTTGTCGCTCAAGGTTCCTAACATGCCAAGAAGTGTTTGATTGAACCGTTCAACCGGATTTCCCCGTGGGTGATAGGGACTAGTGCGCACTTTGGTGATACCCGCTAGAGTGCAGAGCTCCTCAATGAGTTGAGACTCAAAGTCCCTGCCTTGATCACTAAGTAGACGTTCTGGAAAGCCGTAATGCACTAAATACTGCTCCCAAAGGCACTTCGCAACTGTTGTAGCCTTCTGATCTTTGGTGGGTATGGCAACTGCATACTTGGTAAAGTGATCAGTTATAACCAAGATATCTTTTGTGTTATGACTGTCAGGCTCCAGTGATAAATAGTCCATGCATACCAGTTCCATGGGAAGAGTTGTTTGGATATTTACAAGAGGTGTGGATTTTTCAGGTGGGGTTTTCCTCCTGACACAGCACCCACATGACTTGATCTTTTTCTCTACATCTGCTGCCACCTTAGGCCAGTAAAATCTTGACCTAACTAAGTCAAGGGTTCTCTCCAAACCCATATGCCCAATATCCTCATAAGGGCATGTGAGAATGGTGGACCTTGGAGACTTGGGGACCACGAACTGGTAAGCGATGTCATCCTCAGATTGACGAGTTCTATAGAGAAGACCATCTCTCAATTCCAACCGTTTCCATTCTTTCAGCATCAATTTGAGCTCTGAAGACTCAGGATCGAGATTGGGGTTTGCTTCATCTCCTGTCTTCAATAGATTGACAACATGTCCAATGACTGGGTCAGACCTTTGATGATGTTGGAGTATTGCCTCACTGGCAGGTATGGTGGAACAACCTGGTCCCTCATCTCCATACGCGTCTGGCATCGCATCAGCATGAAAGGCACGGGATTCTACCAAGGTGATAGAGGGCAGGTTGTTGTCGGCTTCATCCAAGAGATGACAGTGATACAAGGCCTTAACTGTGTCAGCGGGTAGCTCTTGCTGATTGGAAGAGACAGATGGTGAAGACTGGTGGTGAGAAGCAAATTGTTTCATTCGCTGTCTTTCCTCGAGAGCATCATGGTCGTCATCCAGGGTGTCATGAGGCTGCCTTGATAGGCCATCAGCGTCTTGGTTGCATGTTCCAGCACAATACTTGATGTTAAAGTCAAAGGTGGAGAGGGCTGCTAACCAGCGATAACTGGCAGCATCAAGTTTAGCTGACTTCAGAATGTATGTCAATGGATTGTTATCCGTAACAACCGTGAATGTGTTTCCATAGAGATAGTCTTGAAATTTCTCCACAATGGCCCATTTCAGGGCTAGAAATTCCAGCTTGTGGGCCGGGTACCGCTTTTTACTGGGGGAAAGACCTCTGCTTGCATAGGCAATAACTCGCATCTCGCCATCTTGTTCTTGGTACAGGGCAGCCCCTAAACAAGTAGTGCTTGCGTCTGTGTGGAGAACATACAGTAGTTTGGGATTCGCGAATCCAAGCACTGGTGAGGAAGTGAGTTTTTCTATGATAGTCTCAAAAGCTTCTTGGCAAGCAGGTGTCCATCAGTTCGCAAAGGGTTCTTTCAGGTTGAAATACCCCCCCCCCCGGGCAAGGTGTTGCTTTTCTACCCTTCTTATAAGGTGGATAGTCTCTGGTAAGATCATTCAAGGGTTTGACTATCTTAGAAAAGTCCCTGACAAACCGGCGGTAATATCCTGCAAAGCCTAAGAAGGACTTAAGCTCACTGAGAGTTTGAGGCCTTGGCCAGGTGCTAAGGGCACTGATTTTTTTTCTCAGGGTCGGTCTCTACCCCTCTGCTGGAAACAATATGCCCCAAATAGCGCACTGAGCTCTGGAAGAAGCGACATTTTGCTGGGGGAAGTTTCAAGCCGTTCTCTCTCAATTGCTGGAGGACATAAAAGCTTGGTTTCATGCTCCTCTAATGTACTTGAAAAGACTATGACATCATCCAAGAAAACCAGTACTTCCTTCAGATTAAGACTGCCCATACATTTTCCATTAACCGTTGGAAGGTACTGGGGGCATTGGTGATGTCCTGAGGCATGCGATTGAACTCATAAAACCCCAGAGGACACACAAAACCAGTCTTGGGCTTATCACACTTCTCCATCTCAAGTTGGTAATAACCAGACTTGAGATCCATTACGGAGAACCATTTGGATCCGGCAAGAGCCGAAAAAGCCTCCTCCAGGTTGGGAAGTGCATATGCGTCTCGTATCGTCAGTGCATTTAACTTGCGATAATCGATGCAAAGGCGGACTTCTCCATTCTTTTTTCGAACCACCACGATTGGTGAAGAGTAAGGGGACTCTGATTCACGAATCAGTCCTGCATCCAGGAGGGTTCGCAGATGCTTCCTCGGAGCTTCATAATCATTTGGGTGAATTGGTCTGGACATTTGCTTGAAGGGTGTTTCGTCTTTTAGGTTTATATGACGTTTCACTTTGGATGCATGCCCAAAATCCAGGTCATGTTTGGCAAAAACACCAGCATAAGCACGTAGACTCTTGAGTTATCCTATCCTTCCACTATTCTTGGAGATGAGAATCACCAAAATCAAATGTTAGATCTGACTTGGTATGTTCACTGACTGACTGAGAAGTGACATTACAACACTTCACGGTGTCAACGTTTCTGTTGGAAGCAGGTAAGTTGTCCCAGATATCTTTGGGAGTATGAAGCTCTGCAATGACACAGTTTGAGGGGAGTGTTATGGCATGCTCAGTTTCATTTTTTACCCACACATGCAACTTATGGGAATGCTACTTGGGCAAAGTGACAAGACAACACTCTACAAGGATTCCACCAGGCAAGGCAGATGTTGTTGGCTGTTAGACAATGGCGCACTCGCTGGTGGCATTAGCCTTGACATAACCCTCAAGAAGAACTCTACCTTGAGCAGGTATCACTTGCTGGACTTGACCTTTAAGAGTCATTATGCCCACTCTCCCTGTGGAGCTCACCTTTTTCCTGAGCTTAAGTGTATAAAGAATCTGTCTATAGCCATAGACAGGAGACAAGTCACTTGGCTTTTTGCCATGACAGTGTTCATTATACAAGACGTTAAGTGCATTTGTTCCAATCAGTACAGGTAGGTCACAGTGAGAGCGCAAGTCTGGGACTACTAACGCTAAAGTAGAAACTTCAGGCTCAGACTCAACAAAAGTCTTTGGAAATTTAAGGATAAGAGGTACATATCCTAAGTATGGAACATTTTGGCCATTAGCACCTTCAATATCCAGGCCATCGATGGGTTGAATGTGGTGCTCTGACAGATTTCTGTCGTAGAAAAAAGCAGATACAGTGGTCACTTGAGACCCAGTGTCGAGGAGACAATTACAGTTAACTCCTGACACAGTGACATTAGCTATACATGTCTGTCCTACAAGGCCTTTAGGTAGTTTGGGTTGACGTTCTGCCTTGTGAGACTGAATTGATGCTTTAGTCTGAAGTTTCGCTTTGGGACATTCATTCTTAGTTTCAGTTCCTGACAGTCCCTCCTCAGGAACTGCACTCAGTTTAAACCAAGCTCATTTTGTTCCTCCCAGGCCTGCTGTCTTTGTTTAAACTCCTTACGCTTTGTCTCAACCAGTTTAGCATTTGTCTCATTACTGCAGGAAGGCACAATATAGCCATCCTCACTGCACTTAAAACAATATCCTGGGCGGGGCTTCTTTGCGAGTTTTGACCCGCCTGGGCATAAGGGATTTTCCTCAGTAGGGGCCTTGGTTTTAGCCTTTAATTTCTTACTTGGCTTAGCAGGGGTCTGGCTTGAACCAATACTCAGGGTTGCTTTCAGAGAAGCCATTTGTACTTGTAACTTAGCAAGTTGCTTTTCTATCTTACGTGCATTAATGGAAGATGCCCCATCTGCAGCAGTCGCTATGTCCATGTCATCAGTGGCATACTCCTCCACTGTAAGAGAATTTGCCTGGGCTTTGGTTTTGGGAAACCCCAAGTAGGGATGTAACGGTTACCGGTTTAATGATTAACCACGGTAAAATTCCCGACGGTTAGTATTACCGTTTCAAATTTTAATTATCGTTAAAACCGTGTTTGATTACCGCGCTTTGAAAAACGGTAAATACTGTCCAGCATAGTCTCTCAGACGCAGGCGCGCAGGCGCAGCATGCAACGTGGGTTTGTTTTGCCTCAATGAAACATGGAAGGCACAGGCAGTGACGGCGCTCGGGAGATTTTTTTGCCTACTAGAGGCGTTTGGTAACATGAAAGCTCAAGTTTACATTATTGACAAGCTATTAGCAAGTTAGACATGCAAACCATGATATTTTCCCCCATTCCGAAGTCCCCACATCATGCATTCAGCTAAAAGTTAATTTACCTTGCATTCGCTGTAAAGTTGTGGATGGTGGTCACGGAGATGACTCATAAGATTAGAGGTGTTGCCTCTAATCTTGTCGCAGCGATTTTCTTTTTGCATGTTCTGCAGACAGGGTAACCATCTTCGATCAATTTTCCCTCAGCACTCTTATAAAAACCAAAATACGACCACACTTCAGACTTAGGGTGAATCCCAATTCCTATCTTAACCCTCAATCTTAACCCTCGGTCTCAAAAATGCGCGCTCCCGCGAAGTGCTAGTACTGTTCCAATTCTCAGAGTGTTAAATTGAGGGACAAGATTGAGGGCTGTATCCCTCAATTTTAAGATTTTCCAGCACCTCCTTCGGCAAGTAAGTGCTATACCACAATGCCTTGCGTATCAACATTCAAAGCTGGCGGCGAACACCGGCAAGAAGGCGAGCTATAAATCTAAGTATTTTCTTTGTTAATAGAGATCTAAAAATTACGAAAACCACTGTATTATCTTAGTTTAATGTCATGTTATGGATTATATACCTCTGTGTAGCATAACATTTATTTTTATTTTTACGATATCCGTGCCGGGTGCGGACACGCGATTTATTGCTATCCTCGTGTTACAGAAGTCATTTTTCTCTGTGTTAATGTAGTTATGAAGTTGTTTTATCAAGATACAGCCTACATGAAATGTTTGCACCGACATTTTTATAAGATGACCGAGCTAGCGTCGTCTCCTCTAGCCGTAGAGATTGATATCTAACGATAGTTACAGCTGTTGTTTCGCTTTAACGTTAACAAAAGGCCGTGTTATGCGGTGGCTTTCTGCTGAATATTGCGGTATTTATACAGGTTATTTGGTTGAATATCAACTCATAACGAACTCAACGAACTTATAAGCTACAGAAAAAAACTAATAATGTAACTAATACATTACAGGTAGCCCACAACAATTTCATAAACTTTTGAACCCATGCATCAATAATGTTTGTTGTGTAGTCGGTTCATTCATTGTTCATGCATTGCAATACCACCACGCCACCAGAGGGCGCAGTAGCCTAATGATTGTTGCTGAGTGTAGTACGGTGCTGAGGGTTGATGAAGAAGTGAGATAAAAAGAAAGGAGTTGAAAACGTACGGTGCTCGTCTCTTGCCTCGTTATTATTTTACAGCTATACTAATGTGATAAAGTCTAGTATAGGACAAATTGGCGACGAGAAATGGCGACTGCAGCTGTGCCCTTACCTACTTTATTTCTGCCGTGTGCCCGACAACCTACAATTCCGTTCGACATGTGGGCTAGGATGTTCGAGAACGATCTGCTAGCCATTGATGCGGATGGTGATGACTGGCCAGACACGAGGTTACGTGCACTTCTTTTACATTGTCTGGGTACAGAGGGCCAGCGTGTGTTTTATACACTTGCAAATGCAGGTAGGACTTACAAAGAAGCAATGATGGCACTGCGTGCACACTTCAACCCAGCCATAAATGTTGTGGTGGAACGTCATAAGTTCAGACAGAGAATACAGACACCGCAGGAGTCCATTACAGAGTACGTTGCCGCGCTGCGCGAGCTTGCCACAACATGTGGGTTTGACAACAGTAGAGACGAAATGATACGTGACCAGATCATCGAGCATATCCATTGTGCAAAGATACGCGAGAGACTGCTAGGACAAGCAGATGCAAATTTGACACTTGAAAAAACACTCCAGATTGCATGCCAGGCGGAAGCTGCCATCGGGTATGCGCGCACGCTAGGTTCAGAGTCCCAGGTTCCCGTGCAAGCTGTAACGGCGAAGCCTAAACGTCCATTCGAAAATAAAGGGAAATACAACCGCTCTGCAGAGCCTGCAAACGCCACTCCAAGACAGGACAGATGCTGTTTTAGGTGTGGGTCGTCTACTCATCTTGCAAATGCTCCAGACTGCCCTGCCCTGAAAATGACTTGTCGGAAATGCAATAAAGTAGGTCATTTTGCCAAAGTTTGTAAATCTTCTGAAAGGTCAGGTGAAAAGTCTACCAAAAAAGTAGGTGAAGTTGTTGTGCAAGTGCTGGGAATTAATGCAACCCAACCAGCTCAGAAAATATCATGTGAAGTGACTATTAATGCCAAGTCAACTTCTTGCCCAGTGGAGCTAGTGGTGGATACAGGCGCCGCTGTGTCCATCATTCCTGAACACGTCTACAGACAGCATTTCAGCGATGTGCCCCTGACAGAACCAGAGGTTAAGTTAGTGTCATATACAAAGTCAGACATCCCAGTAATAGGCTGTCTATCAGCTACAGTGCAACACGAAGATACTACAGTTCCGGCTACACTATACATTGTGAAAAAGACAGGTACCGCTGTCTTGGGGATGGACTTATTCAGGGCACTGAGACTTTCTATAGTAAATAATACTGTGCTCTCAACTGCGGCTCCTGTGACAGAGGTTAAAACTGGACCAGTGAAACTGGGCTTAGCCAAGGGTTTTGTCCATCGTGTTAAAGTGAAGGAGGGCAATGAAGCAGTACAGCCCGTCCAACAGAAGCTGAGGAGACTTCCCCTCTCCGTGAGACAAGCTGTCTCCACAGAACTTGAGAGACTGTTAGAAATGGACGTGATAGAGAGGATTGATGCATCTCCATGGGTTTCACTCATCGTGGTCACGCGACGGAATAACGGTGCGGTGAGACTGTGCGTGGACTTACGTTAGCCTAACAAGGCTATAGTGATGGACAGTTACCCACTTCCACACATGGATGACTTGTTCTCCGAGATGAGCGGTGCTACTGTATATTCTTCCATAGATCTCACAAACGCATATCATCAAGTCCTTTTAGCGCCGGAAAGCCGGGACTTAACCGCATTCATAACGCACGACGGACTTTTCAGGTTCAAACGGGTCCCATACGGGCTGTGCTCCGCTCCAAGTGCGTTCTCCAAGATGATGTCGTTCATACTTAAAGGCCTCAAGGGGGTCCAGTACTACTTGGATGATGTCATAGTGTATGGCAAGGTCAAGGAGGACCACGACTGCAACCTGCAGGAGGTGCTCGCCGCTATCAGGGGCGCCGGCCTCCAACTAAATGAGGAAAAATGCCAGTTTAACCGGTCCAGCCTGCGGTTCCTTGGGCACACGATCTCTGCCCAGGGCCTGCAGCCACTCACCGAGCACGTCAGAGCCATTACAGAGGCTCCAGTGCCAAGTGATGCTACAACACTTCGCTCATTTCTAGGGCTCACGGCGTGGTACCAGAAGTTCGTAAACAACTACGCGTCACTCTTGGAGCCTATGCGAGCATGTCTGCGTGAGGACACATTTCAGTGGACTTCAGCAGCTCAGGAGAGCTTCGAGGCGGTGAAGGACCGTATTGTAAACAGCCCAGCGCTGTCCGTCTTCGACCCCAGCCTCCCCACCTACGTGTCTACGGACGCATTCGATTATGGCTTGGGGGCCGTACTGACACAACTACACCCGGATGGGACAGAACGTACAGTTGCATGTGCCTCACGCACACTTAACCCCGCTGAACGCAAGTACTCCATTGTTGAAAAGGAGGCGTTGGCCTGCATGTGGGCTGCTGAAAAATGGAGGACCTTCTTATGGGGTACTAGGGTTACACTACGCACGGACCACCAGGCTTTGACCACACTACTTGCAACAAAAGGCCTGGGCCGTGCAGGGATGCGTATTGCGCGTTGGTCTGCGAGACTACTGTGCTTTACATACGACGTGGAGTACCGTCCTGGCTCACAAAACCAGGCGGCCGACTGCTTTTCCCGGTTGCCCCTCCCTGCAGATGAGGATACAGAGCCAGTGACCGAGCCGGAGCTTGTTGCTCTGTTGGACACAGAACTGAAAGCTCTTTCAGTAAAAGACTTTACGGAGGCATGTGAGGCGTGCCCTGAGCTCACAGCTCTTAGAGCACAGATAAACAGGGGCTGGCCTAAGACAGCTAAGTCCCTACCAGATGAGCTCAAACCATATTTCGTCACGAGAAATGAACTGTCAATACAGGATGTGATTATTTACAGGGGGCCTCACCGACGACTTGTGCCTGTTGCCCTACGGAAGCAGCTGGTGGACTTGGCACACGAGACACACCAAGGGGTGGTCCGCACCAAACAGAGGCTACGGGACTTATACTGGTGGCCCGGTATGGACATGTGTGTGCAGGAGACTATCCGCTCATGTGGATCGTGCCAGATGAATGATAAAAGTGCCAAGACGCATTCTGCTCCTCTCCAGCCCATCCCACTCCCGGCTGCCCCATGGCAGAAAGTGGGGATAGACATAGTGGGACCGTTCGAGTCAGCTACTTGGGACTGTCGCTTTGCTGTGACGCTGACTGACTACTACACAAAGTGGCCAGAGGTCGCTTTCACTTCAACTATCACTACCGCTGCAATCACTACCTTCCTGTCTGCTGTGTTCTTCCGGTTTGGAAATCCTATCGAACTGGTGAGTGACAATGGAACACATTTCACCTCTACCGAGTTTGCAGACTACCTTGCAGCGAGAGACATTAAACACAGTAGAGTGTCTCTTTACTATCCACAAGCGAATGGAGCCGTGGAGCGCTGGAACCGCGTTCTCAAAGAAACACTACTCTCTGCCGAGCAGGAGAGAAGGCCATGGAAGCCATACGTACAGGATTTCTTGTCCACCTACCGTGCTACCCCACATGGCACCACCGGGGTGTCACCGTATGAACTCATGTACAACCGACTGATGCGCACCAAAGTGAACATTGGCCCTGCACGAAAACCTGACCCACTGTCGGAGGAACAACTACGCAGTCGGGTTGCTGCCAAACAGGAGGCATCGAAAACCTACACTGACAAGAAAAGGGGAGCACGTGTACCTAAGATCAAAGAGGGAAGCTTAGTCAGAGTGAGGAAACCTTTCCATGTGAAAAAGGGACTGTCTAAGTTTCAGAGACCTACCTGAGTGATGCGCAAAGCTGGTTCAAGTGCTTATGTGCTAGAGGATGGGCGTACATGGAACGCTGCCCACCTCTCTCTGGTCCCTGAAAGCGGAACAAACAGGGAATCCGATCCAGAGCCAGTTGCCAACCCTGCTCCATTGCCGGAGTCGGCCCGACAACCTGAGCCGCCCCAACAACCAGTTGGCACTAGGGTCATGGACAGACCTGTGAGAGTAAGAAAGGAGCCTGCTTGGCTGAAGGACTATGAACACTAGTTAGTCCAATGGAAGGTGAGAAATGAGGAGAGAATAAGTGGATGTAAAACTGTGAATAAAAAATACTGTTGATACTAAAATGTGAAAAAAAAACAATGCTGTGACTAAGAAAAAAAAAGAAATGTTTGTTTTGCACTGATTTTGATTGATACCAGGTTACTGTGATTTTAGTACCTTGTGATTGAAAGTGCCTATGTTGCACTGATTAACATTTTTGGGGTTACAGGTTCAAAATTTCCTGCTATATTTTATTTACAGTAATATTACAGTGGAACTGTGGTTCATGGTTATTGTGGTTGATGGTTATTATAATGTCGCGGGACTGGGTTTAGATGTTCTTATATTAAGTAGTTGGAGGCTGGGAATTATGGTGCGACAACACAGTCTCTGGCGTTAATTAGCCGGGCTAGGCTACGGGTTTAGCAACCCACCTTGCACTGCTCCTGCAGTCTGCAGACGATGACGGCCGCTGGCTAGCCTGGCTGGGATGGTCTCACTCTGCAGACACTCGCACTGTCACTGGCTGCACACTCTGATCTCTCTCTGGGGGCTGGTAATCACTCTTACTGGTTCTATTATGGTCGTCGCTGGTTAGTCACTGTCTAGCGTCAGCTCAGTCGAGGTGTAGGAGTCAGGAATGTTACGTCTGATCGCTAACACGTTATGCTAAGCTAACACTGTGTGACAGTCTGTAAACCACTATAACAACTAACCCGCGCTGTGCTGTGCAATGGATAACAATAGGCAGCACGCACGCATTCCTAAGTCTCTTCTCATTGGCTAACAGGGTCTCGCGTTACTTTAGTCAGACTGTCTGTCTGTCACTATCTGTCAGGGAGCTGTCCCGCAACACTACCCCCCCTTTAGATTGTTGAGTCCCTTCAACATAAAGATAAAATAACTCTGGGAACTAGAGTCGGAATTACACCCGGGACAAAACACCCGGCACACAACTAGGCCCGGAACTAAGGGCGTCAAAATAAACTGGTTGGGTGGTCACTATTAAAGTAGGACTCCTGTGACTAGCCTAGTAACCCCCTAAGTCAACTAGTCACGTCCGTCAAGATCAGGGTCACTTCGCGGGGCGACAAGTTGCATAGTCGCACAGGGACTCTCTTGGCAACGTCGACTACTACACTGCCTGAAGAGACTCCTTCTGCAAGGCCAGTGGGCTCCAGGACGGCAGAAATTCCTGGCTTTGGGCCTTCCACTAGACCCCAGACGTCGCGTTCGCTCTCCGCTGGTAAAGTCGAGGGGCACTCCAGCAGTACTCTGGAAACCGTGTACTCTCCTAGCGACCTGCCTATGACGACAGTGCCGATCGGTTCTCCATCAACGTGTACTTGTCCTCCGACCGAAACTGTGACTCTGGCGGCTAGCATAAAGTCCAGACCCAGGAGAAAGGGGTCGCGGATGGGTGCGACGTAGACGTCCCAGTCCTTGGTCTTACGGCCCAAGCGGATGGTGACTCTATACTTCGGAGTCTCGGTCATTTCTTTCCCCTCCTCCGCGTTCCTCAGGACGGCAGTCCCCACACTTGGCTGACCAGCTAGCTCCAGCTGACGGAAGGTGTCTTCAGACATGACGGTCGCCTCCGCGCCGGTGTCCACAACGCACTTGAGTTCCAGTTTGTTGACCGTGATGGGCACTACCAGACTAGGACCATCTCCTGCTGCTCGGTTTATGCGGGGTGCTGGCTGGCTATCGGCCTTTTCCTTGACGTGAGGGCTCGGTGAGCGGGAGGTGCAGTCTCGTTTGAAGTGGCCCTGGCCTCCACACTGGTAACAGGAGCCTCTAGGGGTGGCGCCCGGACTCGGTGATTGGTAACGCCGCTGCCCATTAGTGCTGCTCGCTGGCCGCTCTAGAGTTCTGCCCCGTTCCTCCTTCTTCTGTTCGGCTGTGTCGGATGTCAGCTGCGGGGGGGACGGTTTCCGGGAACGCCGCATTTCCTGCAGCAGCGCCGCTACCTCGGCTTTCAACTCCTTGATGTCAGCATTTAGGTCGGACTGCGTCGCGCCGGTGGCCGTCGATGTCGGGTTTGGCGCTCCCCCTTTACGCTCCGCTGGAGTACTGGTGACAAGGGGTTTGGGATGGTGACTTCTGTTGCGGCCATCCGCTACTGGGCCGACATTCTCCATTCCCGGGGGCAAAGCATATTCACGGGGTCTCACATCCGGTCCGTCTGGACGGGGGACCAGTGGAGTAGTTAACTCCATGTCCTGCACCTCCAATGTTGTAATGCTATGACTGGCTCCATGGCCACTATCAAAGCCCTCCTGATAGCCATTGAATGGCTGCGGGGAACTAGGGAGCGGGTGGAGTCCCGTGCTCAATTGCTGCACAGCGGGAGGTTGGGGATGTGGCACAACTCGCCCGACAAGTACCCCTTTAAGCATGCACTTCACCTCCTCCATTGATTGTTCCTGCTTTTCTTGGTTAAGGAGGGACCGCTCAAACATTTGGGCTAGACGACACATCTGCTTTTCCACAGCGCTATCCTCTCCCCCCCCTACAGCACCGTGCTCCACGTGCTCGATCTCCTCAGTAGGTTCCAACATCATCTAGATCACATGCAACGATGGCCTTGATAAAGTGCTACTGCACGTAATTAGCCGGTTGCTAGTTAGCAAGGACGCTAACGTAAATAGCAATAGCACCGCTATTCTGTATGGAGACAGAATGCAATCCAATTTCACCACTTCTGAACACCACTTGTCGCGGGACTGGGTTTAGATGTTCTTATATTAAGTAGTTGGAGGCTGGGAATTATGGTGCGACAACACAGTCTCTGGCGTTAATTAGCCGGGCTAGGCTACGGGTTTAGCAACCCACCTTGCACTGCTCCTGCAGTCTGCAGACGATGACGGACGCTGGCTAGCCTGGCTGGGATGGTCTCATTCTGCAGACACTCGCACTGTCGCTGGCTGCACACTCTGATCTCTCTCTGGGGGCTGGTAATCACTCTTACTGGTTCTATTATGGTCGTCGCTGGTTAGTCACTGTCTAGCGTCAGCTCAGTCGAGGTGTAGGAGTCAGGAATGTTACGTCTGATCGCTAACACGTTATGCTAAGCTAACACTGTGTGACAGTCTGTAAACCACTATGACAACTAACCCGCGCTGTGCTGTGCAATGGATAACAATAGGCAGCACGCACGCATTCCTAAGTCTCTTCTCATTGGCTAACAGGGTCTCGCGTTACTTTAGTCAGACTGTCTGTCTGTCACTATCTGTCAGGGAGCTGTCCCGCAACACTAACATTTCTATTGTGGGAAGTTGTGTTGATGCTGATAGTACTTGAGTTATTGTTCTACTGATGTCTGTGACATGGGACATAGTATTTTCATGTACGGGTAAGCTTCTTAAGAGAGGGGGAATATGTTGTGTAGTCGGTTCATTCATTGTTCATGCATTGCAATACCACCAGGCCACCAGAGGGCGCAGTAGCCTAATGATTGTTGCTGAGTGTAGTACGGTGCTGAGGGTGATGAAGAAGTGCGATAAAAAGAAAGGAGTTGAAAACGTACGGTGCTCGTCTCTTGCCTCGTTATTATTTTACAGCTATACTAATGTGATAAAGTCTAGTATAGGACAATGTTGAATTGATGATAGCTGCTTTTGTGGGTTATGATTACATTGGCAGTCTTAACAGTGAACAAAAAACCCTAAAGAAACTCTGATGTTGTCCCTGTTTCATTTCAGAGACCACAGAGGCAACGCGGGCCCTGATTCATTTCAGGGCCTCCAATGAGAAGTTTCTAGAGGACCAATTACATTTTCTCAACCATTTTTTGCCACTATTTTTTAATATATATAAATATGTTTGTTTACATTGTTTATTCAATTTTATATATATATCGTATTTTTTGATAAATGTTCTTTTTTTAATAAAAAGTTTGAGTGTAACAGATTGTGAGTGTTCTTATGTAATCTTACTAGATTCTCACATAGCTAGTAGAAACATTACCATGATATAGAAGAAAACACAAAATACTGTTTGGATATGAAAATGATTTAAGCCCACGCAAAAGAAATCACTTCAGCTGCAGACGGCATTGTTGCTGGTTCTGTTGCTTTACCAAAACACCGCGTCATTTTATGTCGACGGTAATGGACGACTTTTGATGACGTAACTGCATTTAAGGGGTGTCCCATTTCTAAGTCGCAAGATATCCCTTAACACATGGTTTTGAGGGCTAGTAAGACTGCGGGTTGAGCTTGAGGGTTAAGAAAGGAATTGGGATTCACCCTTAAACCTAATTTATGCTCCAAATGTCGGCTAGCAGACAAATGTCTCCCGGCAGACAAAAAAGTGTCTCTCGAGTTGTTGCATTTATGCTTGTCGCAATGTCGCTGACTGTCGCCTGGTATCTATGGAAACGTTTCGCGTCACGCGCTGTGTTGTAAACAGTAGCAAGTGTTCTTTTTATGAATGAGCGCGCGTAATGTAAACAACGCTGTCAAGCAAAACCATGGCAACTCTCGAACACCTCGTCCCTTCAATCCAACTATCCAATCACAGCTAAGCGACATAATGTGCGCGAGTCTGCGACATAAGAAAATATGTCGTGTACACGACAGCCCTGGGAGACACAAAAAGTGTCTCTCATGACGTCAAAATTGTCGAGAGACATCTGTCTGCTAGCCGACATTTGGAGTATAAATTGGGCTTTAGTCTTTGTGAGGGCCGACGGTCCGTTCCACTGGCTAAAGTTAGCTACTCGTGCGTAGTACGTTCTCAAGGAAAAGCAAGGAAAAAACCTCCACAGGACTCCGGTGTAAAAAGATAACAAAACGAAAATTTATTCCGGTTCCACAGCGAAATCTTCATACAGGAGTAATCAAATAATAATTTCCTAAACTATAACTAAGGCTGGCTATTACTGCCACATTATTACTACGGCTACGGTAAGAAAACTGTATAGCTTCAGTCTCCAAAATCACCGCCGACTCAACGCTCACAAATCTAGACGCTTCCTGGTTCACGTACACAGAAATTTTCGATCTTCTTAAAGTGACAGTAGCCCTAATGTTCAACATGAGCACTGAGCTAAATAAAACTGTTTCATATGCTTATCTATACCAAAACAGCATTCCCAATGCAGATTATATCCAAAGCTTGTTAAAATGTGAAGAAATGTCTTTTTGGTTGCCGTTTTCTTATTTGCAATGTGCAAAAGTGCAGTTACCTCTTGTCATGTGCATAAACGACAGGCAAGGGAGTCGCGATTAATAACGTGCTTTATTCAGCCATCTGCGTCCAGTCCCCGACCCGGACAATCCCCAGAATGCCCCAGTACAGAACCGCGCTAAAACATATGGTTGCGTGCCCCTCCTCTTACGTACACAGCATGCTGGGCACTGTAGTTCTCATCACATCTCCCTCCTTTTAAAGAGCATGTATGTTCCAATGGAAACAATAACATTGCTAGATTATAAAACATAGCAACAGCAATACCATATTAGCAATTTGCTAATTAACAGCATAACCAGCTAACAATGAAGACATGCACTTCAAAATTCAAAAATTAACCTGAAGGGTGGGGTAGACTGCCCAGCCCTTCGACTGAGTGTGGGGATTATTCTGCCCCATTGCTCACTCAGTATCTAAACATCATACCGCTTTGGGGGTTTTACAACTCTGCCACTGGAGGTGATGGTGAACCCAGAGGGCCTTGCTGGCACGTCGGGCTCCGTGGGAGTGCCCGATGAGGTGGCGACCGGTGGGCTGAGTTGTTCCTGCTGCAGGTCATTGCTGTCTCTGGCTGGTTGGGTTGCAACAGTTGCAGGGGCAGGCACGGATTGCAGGTGCCTGTGGTTCCGTCTGAAGACAGCCCCGTCTTCTGTACGCACCGTGTGGGAGTGTGGTTCCCCTGAGGGATTCACCATGACTGCGGGCATGTTCCACCCCTTTTGCCCATCTAGTTTGACTCGTACCCTCTCACCTGAGTGCAGTTCGGTTAGGGCACGTGCAGAGTGTCTCCTGTTGAAGAAAAACTTATAAACCTCTTTTGCCCTTCTGTCATTCTTCTCCACCTCCTTGTGGTCGAAGAGCTGTGGCTGGAGTTTCCTCTCCAGCACAGGTATGTTGGTCCGGATCTGGCGGCCGGTCATGAGCTGCGCGGGGCTCGCACCTGTGGCAGCAATTGGTGTGGCGCGGTAGCACATCAGCGCTAGGTGAGGGTCAGGCTGCTGCAAAATTCTTTTGGCCGTCCCGACGGCCCTTTTGGCAGCTCCATTTGCCTGGGAGAAGTGGGGGCTGCAGGTTGTGTGGTAGAAATCATAGTTCCTACAAAACTGCCTAAATTCGGCTGACGTAAACTGTGTGGCATTGTCACTAATGAGTTCCCCAGGGATGCCCCATCGTGCAAACATACCTTTCAGCTGCTCAATCACCTGCAGACTGGAGGTGGTCCGTAGCTGGGCGATCTCAATGTCCCTGGAATAATAAACCACCACCACCACCAGGTAGTTTTTTCCATCCTGCTCGCAAAGGTCTGCCCCAATCTTGTGCCATGGGCCGGGCGGCAGTGGTGTTGTACGTAGGGGCTCTTTGTATTGTGAGGGCTTATTGATTTGGCAGAATGTGCACTGTGTAACTTTCCGGTAAATGTCCGATCCGATGCTGGGCCACCAGACAGACATCCTGGCTCACTTTGTAAGGCCTTGGTGCCCTTCATGAATCCGTTGTAGGATGTCTTCCTGATACACGGGGGGAATTACAATCCTGTCTTGGTACAGGAGCAGCCCGTCTGCCTCGGACAGCGATGCCCTCGCAGCGTGGTAGCCATGCAGATAAAAGGGCACGTGCCTCGGCCATCCCTCTCTGGTGTACCCGATCACCCTCTGCATTGTGTCGTCCTGACGCGTGGCCTGCTTTAACATGTCCAGCTTCGTGCTCGACACCAGTTTGGTTTCGATCACAGCTTCGACATGCGCACGCATATCCCCGTCTGTGTCTGCCCCGCAGCCGTCCTGGAGTGGGTTCCTGGAAAGGGCGTCGGCCACCACCAGCTGTGAACCTGGAACATACACTGCTCTGGGGTTAAAACGCATTAGACGAATTAGAAGCCGCTGGCATCTCAGCGGCACTTTGTCCAGATCATATGCATTAATGAGGGGGGCCAGGGGCTTGTGGTCTGTCTGTAAGCTAAACTCAGCTAAGCCTAACAGATAACGGGAAAACCACTCACAGGCCCACACCCCTGCGAGCCATTCCTTCTCTAACTGAGAGTATCTCTTCTCTGCATCTGTGAGAGTTCTGGAGCAGAAGGCAACAGGCTGAACTTTGTCCCCCTAAACCTGCAACAGTGCTGCCCCCAGCCCGTAACTACCAGCGTCCGCGCTCACAATGGTGGGCCGTGCTACATCATAGTATGCCAGGGCAGGAGTGGAAGACAACATTGCTTTTACCTTGGTGAAGGCTTGCTGTTGGGGCTCCCCCCACTGCCACTCTGCGTCTTTCTTCAGCAGCTCACTCACCGGGTGTAGCACTGATGACAGTTCGGGTAGAAACCTCCCCAGATAATTTACCATACCCAGCCACTGTCTCACCTGAGGGACATTCTCGGGGCTCTGCATGTCTGAGATGGCCTTCACCTTGCCTGGATCGGGTTTGATGCCGTCTTTGCTGATGATGTGCCCGAAATATTGCAACTCACTCCTGCTGAAGCGGCATTTCTCCCGGTTGAGCTTCAGCCCTGATGTTTTGATTGACTGCAGTACCGCCTCCAAGTTTCTATCGTGCTCGTCCTGGTCCTTGCCGTACACGAGTATGTCATCCATGACGACGACCGTGCCCTTGTAGTCTCTCAGCAGAATGCACATTTCCCTCTGGAAGATCTCCGGTGCCGATGTGATGCCGAACGGGAGCCGCTGGAAACAGAACCGGCCTCTGGGAGTAATGAAAGTGGTTAGTTTTACACATCTGGGATCTAGCGGAATTTGCCAGAAGCCAGACGATGCGTCTAACGTTGTAAAAACCCCTGCCCCTGCTAACTTGGGCATAATGTCCTCCAGCGTGGGAAGCATAAACCGCTCGCGCTTAACAGCCTGGTTTAACCGCTTTAGGTCCACACAGATCCGTATCTTGCCGTTCTTTTTCACTACGGGCACCATGGGTGCGCACCACTCTGTGGGCTCGGTCACTTCTGTGATGATCCCCAAGGACTGCATGCGTTGCAGCTCGTCGTCCACCTTTGGCATGAGAGGGAAAGGGACCCTGCGTGGCGTGCTGAAGGCATAAGGCTGTATATTGGGCTTAAGCTCGGTCATGACAGGTTCACAATTAAGCAATCCAATGTCCCCGAAAACATCTTCGCTAACCTGATCTGTTCTAAAAACTAGACCCATTTCACATGCAGCTCTGCGACTCAATAGATTGTTGGCATTTGGCCCTTTTATCACAAAAATCCCAATTTTGTGCATCTTCCCCAGTCTCTCCGTGCACGCCACAAATTTCCCCGCACACTGCAGTGCTCCCCATGGGCTTCTCGGGTCGATTGATGTTTTAACCAGCTGTGGCCGTTCAGGCAGTGACCTATATGCAGTCTGTGACATGGTAGTGATGTCCGCCCCCGTATCGATTTTAAAATTAACCAACTTGCCGCAGATCGGTAACTCCACTTGCCACTTTTTCTCAAAATCCATCCCCTCTATGCAACCGAGGAAGTAGGGGCGGCTTTCACTTTCCGCTTCGCCCTCATACGCGTCATCCTGGTAAACGACCTCTCTCACGTCTCTGGTTTTGCATACGGCAGCAAAATGTCCCAGTTTGTCGCATTTCCTGCAACGCCTGTTGCGTGCAGGGCATTCCTGCTGCTGCCCGTGCACGCGATTACATCGGGGGCAGGCTGTTTTGGGCCGCTGTGCGTTTCCGTCGCCCTTATTGTAGTGGTTGCTAGCGTTACTGCGGTCGCGGTTGGTATTGGCGCCCTGTGCTTTGCTAACTACATTCAGTTCAGCTGTAATTCCTTCCGGATTCTGCTGTTTAACCAGTTCGAACTGACGGGCCATTTGCACCGCTTTTCCTAGCGTGAGCTCATCTTCCATCTGCAACTTCAGTGACACGTCTCGGTCAGCAACTCCGATCACAACTCTATCACGAATGTGCACTTCCTTTAATGCCCCGAACTCGCAGTGTTCTGCCAACTCATATAAACTCCTCACAAAGGCCTCGACAGTCTCTCCAGCTCTCTGCGAACGCTGGTGAAAACATGCTCGTTCGTGGATTACATTTCTCCGTGGTACGAAATGCTCGTTGAACTTACTGACCACCCTGTCATAATCGTTAGCGTGAGAAGCCTCTTCGAACGTAAACGAATTAAAAAAAGCTTCTGCATCTTTCCCCATTACGTATATCAAGGAATTGACTTGGATCTCACCATCCTCCGCATTTAGCTTGGTTGCTAGTCGAAACCGGGAAAACCTCTGAATCCAAATCGGCCATGTCGCCGGTTGCGTGAAATCAAATGCCTCGGGGGGGATTCAATTTTGCCATTCCTCGTTTCACCGGACCAACTCCGTTCCCGATTATTGAGGTAAGTGGATTCGAAGATCTTCTGACACCATGTCATGTGCATAAACGACAGGCAAGGGAGTCGCGATTAATAACGTGCTTTATTCAGCCGTCTGCTTCCAGTCCTCGACCCGGACAATCCCCAGAATGCCCCAGTACAGAACCGCGCTAAAACATATGGTTCTATTATCGCTACTCCGTAGTGCTATATTTACATATTGCCCTCTGACCTCGCCCCTGGCGACGCTAGGCTCTGAAATTCACCGCTCATGCGACAGCATCCCCTAAGCCCCGCCCACAACTGCACTTGACATGCGTCACCACGTCACTCGTCAGTTCGACTAGAGCCTCCTCCAAGGGAAGACGTGTCGCGTTGAGCTCTGTTGCGGGTTTTTTCTTCATTGCTAGCTAGATTAGCTATTTTCTCTATTTTGACGATAGTGCGGTTTTCACCGTCACTATGGCTGGTGTTAACGTCGACGTTGATGTTCTTTTCGCCGAGTTTTACAGTTGTTGCCACAGGAAGAAGGACGCTGGCGATTTCCATCCTTTTTGCAGCGACCATCCTAGCATGGCTCATGTTCGGGAGACTGCAGCTAGCCTAGAGGCGCCACCATGCATGGTGTGCGCTTCATGGCCGCTCAGTCGACGGACGAGCTGGGTTTCACACGCCTTTTCCACTCAGGTTGGTGCCGGTGTGTTCGAGATCCCTCCCCGGCCGGGCTCGTTGGTTTCTGCTGTGCTCCCTGGGAGCCAGGACCACATGTGCCCGCCGGCGGTTCCGCAGGCTGCTACTCAAGATGGCGGATCTTGCTCCTACCAAGTCCCTGAGGAAGGGTCCGAGGAGGAGGCAAAGTTCGACGATTTTTTCCCTTTTTTCCTCGAGAGGGCCTTGGCTTCGACGGGGACCACAAGGGCTGCCCCAGTCCATGCCTCGGTGACGCCCGGAATGGATCAGGCGTTCTCTGCCTCGGTGGAGGTGCGCAAGACCATAAGCACATTCCGCCCTCCCCCCCATCACGGAGTCCATCAAAGCCACATGGCCGGAACTAGAGAAGGTGCGCTCCACTGTTAAAGTGAACACCAAGAGCCACCTGACGGTTGCCGGCTGGTCTCCTGCTTCTATGCCGCCCCCCAATGTGGAGAAATTTATTTTTCCCCGGCTCTACCCTGGTAAGCTACGCGAACCGGAGAGCAAGGAGGCGGCGATGAAGATCAAACATCCCTCGCCAGACATAGCGTCCATGGATGACCACGCGCGCCAAATCTGGTTCGGTGTTCTCCGCCCCGCAGCGGCCATCTCCACAGCTGGTCTGGCAGCTGGTCATCTGGCGCGGGCGGTAGACAGTGAGAGCCAGGGGGATGACGACACCGATGCCTCACGCCTGGACGAGGCTTGGAGGGCTTCTCAGATCATCGGCACGTTCCTCCGTGATGCCGCGGTGAACCTGGGTGCGGCTCTGTCCTCCTCAGTCCTGCTGAGGCGCGAGTTCTGGACGAAGGACTGTCGCTTGGAGGACGGGGTCGTTAAGATGATCCGCAAGCTCCCCATCAACACGGACGGCCTTTTCGGTGTGGATGAGTCAGCGCTGGAAAAGATCCGTCACGACCTGGCCAACGCGGAGCTGCTGGCTAAGACCTTCAAAGAGAAGGGTCCCGCGCAGCCCCCGGCACGCGCTCAAGGCTCTCCGAAGCCCCAGCCGCAGGGGGGGCGAGGTGGAGCCTCGAAGCGCCGCAAGAACTACGACAAGAGCCAGTCGGCTGGCCCCGCGCCAGCCCCTGGGGCTCACAGTCAGTCTCACCACGCTGGCGGAGGCGGCGCGGGTGGTCCTCAGCCTGACGTGAAGCGGAAGTACGAGCACCAGACCAGGGGTGCCAGCTCGGGAGATCCGCGCCGCTGCTGACGGTGCGCGACAGACCCCCACACCCCCTGTTCGAACATTGCAGGTATTGATGTTATGGCCACTGGTGGCAAGGTTTTACCATGCAATGAGGGGAACATGTTGATGAATAAAGATTTCAGTTCTGCATTTTATCCATCGTGTTCCTCGTCTGTAGATTATTCTACGGTGGGTGGTCTGTCATATAATGTTGGTGATGTCGATGCTACTTTTATTCCACACGCACATGGTGTAGTGAGTAATGTTGTGTCACATGCCACCGGACTCTTCAAGCAAGTCAGAAGAAACGAAGATGTTCCAGATATGGCAACGGGTTCACTAGCTTCACAGGGTGTAGGCTATGTGAATTATACCGCTGAGATCAGTTCTGTTTCAAACCGTACACAAGGTTATGGGTTGTTGAACTCTGTATCTATGCCTGTCTCGGATAATCATGAGCTGTCAGATGGGAATGAAATTAGTTTATCCCATCGGACAGGCGTCCAGAGTTACGGGCTGGGTTTTCCCGTGCGTAAAGCAGGGTTACCGGAGCGCATGACTCGCTGTCTGTGGCCAGTCGGAGAGGGTGCTGGGCGCGCGCATGCTGATGCTGATTTTTCCGCGCTCCCACCTTCTGTTGGGCAAAATCCTGCACATATTCGCTCCCCATATGGGACGCGGTCCGCCGTGGGAGCCTCTCAACACTTCCGTGGAGAGCTCGGAGGTTGGACCGGAATGGCAGCGATACAGCCTATTTCTCGACAGCCAGACACAACGCGTCACGCGCCCTCTGTCTCCCCATTACGCACGCTGGCAGGCGCTGCCGGGTGTACCAGAGTGGATCCTCCGGACGGTCAGGCATGGGCACGAGATTCGGTTCGAGCAGGGTCCTCCCCCTTACACGGGCATACGTCAGACGCTGATCCATTCACCTGCCGAAGCAGAGGTGTTGCGGCAGGAAATATTGGAGATGCTGTCCAAAGACGCGATACAGGTGGTGGAGAGAGGCACAGAGGAAATAGGGGTTTATTCGAGATATTTCCTCGTGCCCAAGAAATCGGGGGGCATGCGGCCGATTCTAGATCTGAAATGGTTCAATACTTGGGTGCGCAAAGAATCATTCCACATGCTGACGGTCCCCCAGCTCCTAGCCATGATATCGAGCGGAGCCTGGTTGACATCTGTGGACCTCAAGGACGCATATTTCCATGTCCCGATAGTGGGCCACCACTGGAAATATCTCAGGTTCGCGTTTCAGGGAACGTGTTACGAGTACAAAGTCCTCCCGTTCGGCTACAGTTTGGCCCCACGGGTCTTTTCGATGTGCGTCAAGGCGGCTCTCACTCCGCTATTCGCCCAGGGTTACGTTATAGCCTACTACTTGGACGATCTGCTTCTGATAGCCCCAGATCACCGATCACCATGGAACGCACGAGTCGCCTGGTCTCGCACCTGTCAGACCTGGGTCTCACGGTAAACTGGAAGAAGAGCGCTCCCTGGCCGTCACGCGAAACCACCTATCTGGGATTAGCGTTGGACTCAGGGAGGATGCTGGCTTCCGTCTCGGAGGAGCGGTGGCAGGGGTTAGAGGACCTTCTTGCCAGTTTTGCCCCGGGCCGGTCGGTGACAGTAGGTCAACTGCGTCGGCTCCTGGGCATCATGTCCTCTGCTCACCAGGTGGTGCCTCTGGGTCTGCTTTTTATGAGGAGACTCCAGTGTTGGCTTATTCGAGGGGGCTGGTTCCGCCGACTGCGCCAACGGCACAGGTTAGTGGTCCCGGAGGGGGTGAGCTTGGACCTGGATCACTGGGCAGAGGCCTGCAGATGCAGGGTTGGGGTTCCCCTCGGTCCCAGATCGGAGGAGGTGATTCTATTCACGGACGCATCCCTGGGAGGTTGGGGTGCGATCTGTGGCCACGGCACAATCAGTGGAGTATGGCCCATGAGTCACAATGCGCAAATCAACGCGCTGGAGCTGGAGGCAGTGCTGTTGGCGGTGCGTCATTTCGCTCCTCTCCTACGACATCGACACATTCTGGTCAGGTCGGACAGTACCACTACGGTGGCGTATATCAACAGGCAGGGCGGGACGCGGTCGGCTGCGTGCCGTGCATTAGCCTATGACCTGTGGAGTTGGGTGCCTCAGAACGCGCAGTCCATTCGGGCAGTTCATGTGCCTGGCAGCCAGAACGAGGCAGCGGACATCATGTCGCGCGGCGGGCCCAGCTGGGACAACTGGTCCCTCAATCCTCTTATCGTGGAGATGATCTGGGCGAGGTTCGGAGTGGCGCAGGTGGACTTGTTTGCGTCCAAGAGGAACGCCAAATGCGCACGATGGTAGTCGCTCTGCCCGAGCGACAACCCGCCTATGGGGGTGAATGCGCTGGGCATCGAGCCGTGGCCACGCGAGCTGCTCTATGCTTTTCCCCCTCTGGGTCTGATACCGGCGGTGGTGGAACGGATCAGATGCACGGGCGCGTCGGTGATCCTGGTGGCTCCCAACAACCCAGGCGCGCCGTGGTTTCCGAACATGGTTTCCATGGTGCGCGCGCCACAGTTCCTCCTCCCGATGTGGCTGGACGCTCTGACGCAGGCAGACGGGATTATCCAACAGGAGCCCCTTCTAGCGGGGTTCCAACTGGCGGCCTGGCTTTGAGAGGGCCAGGCTGAGAGAGGAGGGCTTTGATGAGGCCACGGTGGCCACTATACAAGCCGCGCGCGCTCCGAGCACATCGGCGCAATACGACTCCAAGTGGAGAGTTTTTGCTAGGTGGTGCGTGGGAGAGGGCGTGCAACCTCTGTCTGCATCCTTGGCCCACGTTGCGGGGTTCTTGGAATACAAGAGATCGACTGACAATTTAGCCTACGAAACGATCAAGGGGTACTTGGCAGCGATCTCAGCCTTTATGCCTAGGCTGGGTGGCGACACTGTCTTCTCTCACCCCCGTATGGTGGCGTTCCTCAAGGGGGTGAGGAACAGGCAGGGTGTTCGGAACGACCGCACGGCCACTTGGGATTTATCCCCGGTTCTGTCGGCGTTGTGTTCTGCGCCATTCGAGCCTTTGGAATCGGCTGACGTTAAGTGGCTGTCGGCCAAGGTGGCGCTCCTGCTGGCCCTGGTGTCTTTGGGTAGGGTCAGCGAACTGTGCGCGCTCTCCACGGAGGGCATCGAATTTGCCGCGGACAGTTCAAAGGTGAGTAGTCTACCCGAATCCGTCGTTTCGTCCGAAACATGTCACCGCGCGTTACCAGCGGGTGCCATTGATGTTGTCGGCCTTTTATCCCTCTCCCTCTTCGGAGGAGGAGAGGAGGCTCCATCTCCTCTGCCCGGGTCGTGCGCTACGGGTGTACCTGGAGCGCACTGGTCCTTTCAGAAAGACTAAACAGGTCCTTGTCTGCTACGGGGCGACGGGCAGGAAAGGAGAGGCGCTGTCTAGCCAGAGGCTTTCTCATTGGATTTGCTCCGGGATCTCCCGAGCCTAGGTGGGGGCTGGTAGAGGAGTACCCAGGTTTAAAACGCACTGCACGAGGGGCACAGCCGCTTCGGTGGCTCTCTATGCTGGTGTGGCGATGGAGTCTATTATGTCAACGGCAATGTGGTCTTCGCCACATTCGTTCATTAATCATTACTTAACTGACCAGTCTGCTATGACAGTGACCGGTGCTGTGCTTGGCACAGCGAGGCGCACTGATGCGTAATGCGCTCCGGCCATACGCAAGTATCTCCCGTCGGGAGCGCGGACGTTTGTACATAGTTCTTTAAAAAAAAAAAAAAGAATATTATATATAGGATATAGCCTATGTGTATATGTATATGGAAAGTTGGAACGGTTACGTTCCCTTTTCTCTTTTTTCCCGCCCCCTTATGCGAGCCTGCCCTCTACGATATACTAGCCGACCAAAGGGGGGATTTGAGTACTGGGTGTGAGGTGTTGTTCCCCTTATTGTCCTCAGCGCGGGTGGCAGGCGAGGGGCATTAGTCCGCCGCTACTCCGTAGTTGGGGCAATATGTAAATATAGCACTACGGAGTAACGATAATAGAACTCCTGGTTCTGTAGAGAACCTAGGTTCTATGAGCTACGGAGTAGTGCTATATTTTCCTGCTCGCCTGCTGAGGTCCCTTGAAGGAGGCCTTGGTGGGTCGAACTGACGAGTGATGTGGTGACGCATGTCAAGTGCAGTTGTGGGCGGGGCTTAGGGGATGCTGTCGCATGAGCGGTGAATTTCAGAGCCTAGCGTCGCCAGGGGCGAGGTCAGAGGGCAATATGTAAATATAGCACTACTCCGTAGCTCATAGAACCTAGGTTCTCTACAGAACCTGGATTTGCGTGCCCCTCCTCTTACGTACACAGCATGCTGGGCACTGTAGTTCTCATCACACCTCTCATGGCCACATGGTGACATCTTTAATGCACATTTGTATGGTTTTTTTCATATGTTTACGTAAGGAATGTTATTATTTTATTTATTTATATTATTTTAATGTTTATGCAAACAAAGTGCATAGTGCTGCTAATTTTATTTGTGGTTTTCAAAATAAAACTTGGTGAAATGATTTCCGTGTGTGCATCAGTACTTTTTGAACATTTTCAGCACATTTTAACAATACCGCGATAATACTGATAACCGTGATAATTTTTGTCACTATAATCATGATATGAAATTTTCATACCTTTACATCTCTAACCCCAAGTGCTGTTTCATTCGAGTGGACTTAGCAGCTTGCCAGCCCTCCTCGGTGCGTACCAGAAGTAGCAACTCAGAGAACGGGGGTGGTTCATTCTTCTTCTGCTCAAGCTTGAGGCTGGTAATTAAGCTATTATTCCAGCAACCTCTACAGAACTGTTTAAGCAGCTGACGCTCTGAGTCACTAGCTGCAATGCCTCCACTTTTAACAACTTTACTCAGGGCTGTCTGCAATCGCTGTAAATAGCTAGAAGCCTTTCACCCGAGTTCTGATTAGTGTTCAGGAATTCTGCAAAAAGCTAATCTCCGTCATCAACAATGCCATACGCTGAGTCCAGTAGGCTAAGATAGTCATGAGGGTGTCCTTTAGGCCCAAGATGCTTAACAATGTTGGCAGCGGGCGGATGAAGGCTCTCAACTATTTTCCTGACAGTAAGTTTGCCAGACACAGTGGCATCTGTGAGAAGGAACTCAACATTATTGTGCCAAGTGTCATAATCAGACTCGGAATGTGGGCATGGGATTTTCCCTGAGAAAGGCCTAAGCTTGGCATGGCCATGATAATAGGAAGAGATTTCACTGTACTTAACGACATGCTCAAACACTACTTTGTGGACCTCAGGAGTGGTGAGCTGGTCAGGTGGTAAGTAGAGGACTTGTTTCTTAGGTAAGGGTGATGCCTGTGCCTCCAAAGTGAATGGGAGTGAGTCATGGTCATGAGTCGAATCAGTGCCTATTTTTATAGGAGTTTGACTTTTGTCAGCTGTTGGCTCAACTTCGGCTGTATTGCTAGCAGGCTGTGGTTCCTGGCTAACTACTAATACGTCTGGTTCAGTTGTGTCATGGTTTTTGGAAGACTTCTGAATTCTAGCCAGTTCATTTAGCAGAAGCTTCTCAAAGTCTGCTCCACTTAGTTTAGCAATACCCTGCAGTTTGGCTAAGTAAGAATGGGTTAAGCTTGAACTTTTGTCAGCACCATAAAGGTCAGACAGAAGCTGAATGTGATGGACAACATTTGGTTTACGGCTGGGTCTTTTGCAGGGCAAGGTATCCTGAAGAAACTGAATGGGTTCACCTGATGTGAATTCTACTATGGCTGTATCTTTAAACTGGGCTTCAGAACTGGTTACTTTAATTATCCTTTCAATAGACCCAAACTCTCCTAAGTACTCCATAACGTCATTGTCTACCTCATCACCAGTCAAGCCTCCAACTAGGACAGAATTAGGCACTTTAACATTTTCAGATTGAATTACAGCCATATTTTAGGCTTTCTTATTACCAAAAAATAAACCTAGGTAGCTGGTGTCAGTGTTCACAGATAGAATGCAACAAAAGTGTCAAACTGCTCAACTTTCACACAACAAGGAGCTCAAAACCACTCCTGGCTGGCTCGCCAAGTTTTGTGTAGCGCCTCCAGTGCAAACTAGGGGTAGCAGTAAATGCGCTAACATCTAACTAGGTTCGGTGAGGGGTTTGCCTTAACTAACTCACGAGAGGAGTTGATGTGTTGTTGAACAGTTGACAATTTTATTGCCTCACAACAGCAAAATATACACAACGCTGACTTTTACATAAAAGAATTGAAATAAAACAAAATAGAGCTCTTTAAAGTAAATAAAATAATAAACCAAAGAAAACCTCGTTCAAATCACAACCCTCAATGAGTGTTAGCAGTTTGAGATGAAAGAACAGTTCAGTTCCTTGTCCTTGAGTGTATGTGTTGGTCCAAGAGTTCAGTTCCTGATCTGTGAGTGTATTGAATATACTTCAACGATGACTATTTCTACCCTGGTAGAGGAAATAGGCTGGTGTGTGTGAGTTCTTATCTGGTGTCTGGATGAATGATTCAGGCTTGTCATACATTCCTGGGACAGATCCTACGGTAGGTCACCGCTTCTATGATCGTCCATAGTCTCACTGGCTGGGCTCACCGTCACAATCTTCCAAATTCTATCTGGTAGTTCAAAAAACCAGTCTACACAAATAGTGCAGAATAGTAAGTATTCCATTCTGTATCTGTTTCTAACATGAGATCTCATTAATTTCTTTTCATTCAGAGCATCTTGCAATATGCTTTCCATTAACATGTATATGAACTGCAATATCATTACTTAATCACTACACATATATAATTCTGTTACACAAAATCAGTGCAGTCACAGTGTAGCCTCAATACAAACCATTTAAGTGCGCTAACCACTTAAACCAAATGGCTTTAACGTCAACAGGGTAAGTGCCACGCATCTCTAACGCAACACAATTCCCCAATGCTTCACTGACTAAGCTAGCGCTTAGCACTCGCTAACTACTGGCGTGAGCTATCTTCTAAAACATTCAACATGACACAATGATACAATACGTACCAAAGTACGGGCTATTCAAACATTAACATTCTCATAACTATGATACAACACGTACTAAAGTACGGGCTATTCAAACATTAGACATTCTTATAACCCCGACTGGTTTTATGAAGAGTATCTTAACAGCTATATGATGATCCAGCGATATCTTTTCCCTTCAGTGGTTAGCAATAAGCTAGCACAAAACCCTGCTTTACCTCACCGGAGTTCCCAATACTTAAAACTCGACAGGCCTTCGTCTCGTAAGCTCACAGATGAGATTCTGATTATACATAACACTCTTCACAATCAAAACATGTCAATACTCTAACTTTCTGAGGCTATGTATAATGACATTCAGTCGTCGGTTCAAGAGCACAATTTCCAGGATGAACACAAAAAGACAAGAGAAAAGAAAATGACGACTGCGTGTAGCAGTCTCTACCCTAGCGAGTTGCATAGTGCGCCCCTGAAGGAGCGGCATGTCACTACACCTCTAAATCAATGACTATTAGTAGCCCTATATGTCATATGGGTTACATATATATATAAATCGTTTTTTTCCGAAACCGTCAATGGTGTTGAGTGCTCAACTAATGAGGAGCGGAATATCAACACGGATATGAAGTAATACTTGGGGTAGTATTGCTAGAGAATCAATGACCACACCGGGTTATAGAACTCAGGTTTAATCGTGGCTCAGTAGGCAGACGTAATAACGATACATGGTAGTGGTGTAACCATAATAACAGTCCGGGTAGTACATAACACCTAGTGTAGTTCCAGTGGCTATACATAATATTATATCACTACACCCCCCTGTTTAGCTGGAATGTCC
The DNA here is from genome assembly GCA_022114975.2 of Lampris megalopsis. NCBI lineage: Eukaryota > Metazoa > Chordata > Actinopteri > Lampriformes > Lampridae > Lampris > Lampris megalopsis. The sequence continues at coordinate 6,514,539 of JAJHIY020000425.1, forward strand.
TGCTGGCTTCAGACAATGTAAATAAAACATCCTTGACAGAACTGCATGCAATAACATACATTCGAATAACACTTGTCAGAATTGTGCAGAATGTAAGGTCTGATCAATCAGTGTAAACATCACTATGTAGCAGTCAACTAGTACATTCAACAACACTTCTCAATTTTTCCAGTATCAAAACACTCAAGAACATTCGGTTATATAATCCCACATATCAGACAATTCCAATGTGGTACAATCATTGATCAACATGGTACAATCATTACAGAGGTTGCCTTCTCTTTTTTTTTAAGACAACACAACTCAGAATTGTCCATCTCACAAAACAATAAACATATTCAGAGTCCTCCTTTTGTGTGTGATTGTCTCTACTCATAGTCCTTGTAGTGAGCTGGTTTGGAAACAGCTCTTCCATATCTTGTGCGTACTGTCTTGTGTGTTTCACAGGTTTGGCTGGAAGAAGTTCCAGCTGCATGAGTGTCCTGTTGAGGTTCTGTGAAGCGGGTTCTTGCGCTCCTCAGTGCATGGGGGTGGTGAATTTCCCGCAGGTGGCTCCTGCCACGTCTGAGTTTGTTCCCATTTGATGTTTGCACAATGTAGCTCCTTGGCTCATCGCACTTTTGTACGATGGTGGCTGGATACCAAGTCCCTTTTTCCTTGTTTAGGACAGATACGTGCTGTCCGGGACCGAGTGGAGGTAGTTCTCTGCCGCTGCTGCGGTCATGATGTTCCTTCACGTCTGCTGTTCTCTGCTTCAGGTGGAGTCAGTTTTCCTCCTTGCCTGGGTCCCCTCGACTCGGCAGCAGGGTGGTGACTGGCCTTACGAAGATCAGTTCTGCTGGTGATGGTAGTTTACTATCGATGGGTGTTGCTCTGACCTGTAGTAAGGCCACTTGTATGTTACCTCCTTGTCTCATGGTTTTCTTCACAATGGATTTGATGTGTCGCACATGCCTCTCAATGAATCCACTGCTTTTTGGATAGTGGGGTGAGCTTGTCACGTGCCTGATTCCCCAGTCAGCCGTGAATTTCTGGAACGCGTGCCCTGTGTACTGGGGTCCATTATCTGTAAGTATCTTGTCAGGCCTTCCAAAAAGAGACATGTATATTTCCATTTTTTGTGCAACTGCCCGGCTGGACACAGGCATGGGCATTTCATCCACTAGAGGGAACTAGTGATTGTCCACAATCAGTAAATACTGATGTCCATCGATCTCGAATAGATCAGAAGCTAGGGAATGCCATGGTTTTGACGGTGTGTTGTGTGGGTTGAGAGGTTGCTGTGGATTTGCATCCTGATGTTCCACGCATACGCTACATGACCTGCAGACTCTTCCGATGTCATCGTTCATTCTGATCCAGTACACACTTTCTCTCGCCAGTCGCCGTGTCTTTTCGATGCCCTGGTGTCCTACATGCAGCTGTTCGAGTATAGAATCAGTCATGGAGTCAGGGATGAGCACCTGTCTGCCTTTGAATATGACTCCTGCTTCAACTGCGAGCTCATCTCTGAATGACCAGCGCCAGTAATGAGAGACGACATCAATGAATCACACAACGCAGATGGAAACGTGCGGCAGCAGCCATTTAGTTGAAACAGGAAGAACAACCCAGACTGCAACGCAGGCAGACCGGAAGGGAGGCTTGGTAACTATAGCAACCACAACCAATACTGGCGTCACCCCTTTTTTTCCAAAAGAAAGACCCCCCCCCTTCACACAGTACAACAATAACACCACAGAACACTAGGCAACATCACAGCTCAGGCTATATAACTAGACCTGTAAGGTAAGACAAAACATTATCACCAGTACACACAAACAACTGGCCTCAAGTTCAAAGTCCTCTAAATGCGTCGAGGTGCAGCATCAGGTGCAAGAGCAGGCACACACTCGCCAGGGGAGCTCCCCCCAGGCTCGACCTCGACGGGAGGAACAGTCTCATCCCCCAGCCTCATATCGTTATCACAAGGCAGGCAAGGTGCAGGTGGGGGCTCGGCAATGGCTGGTGGTATGCCAGGGCAGTGCGGGGCAGGGTTGTCCAAGTCCTCATCAGACGCGAAAATGTCCGCGAGGAGTTGAGAGGCTGTAGAGGGACCTTCCACTTTGTAGCAGTCACCCAGCCTGACCCTGTAGGAGGTGCGACGGAGTTGAGACCCCGTGAACGTCTGGATATTGCACCATGAACCATCCACGCTCGTGATGAGGTACCTGTCACGGGCCTTTGACTTATTCCGGTCACCATACCGGTACACCAGTTCACCAGGTCGAATGGCGGGAGGCACGGCCACACGACCAGAGGGCACCTTTGACTTCATGCTGTACAGATGGTTGGTGACATGCTCCGAGTGTTGTTTCAAGATGAGGTCCTGGTCGACCACAGGCAACTGCCTATGGGAGAACTGGTCACGCTGAAGCAGCATTTCACGGGCAGACAACCCACGCGACCTAACACGACTGTTCAGGTTGGCCATAGTGACAGAGGGTAACAGGGGAGTAACAGCCCTATAGTTAGGCTCGAGACGAAGATTCTCCCCCTGAATCTCTTGAATAGCCTTCTCCGTGACTGGGTTCTTATTGACATTCTTGGCGTTGCCCACCTCAACAACTAGTTTGTGCATAGCGAGGGCCCCATCCCCTGCCAATGCAGGAAAACCAGGGGCAGGGTCAGTCCTGATCACAGCAAAGGGGCCGTTGAGAGGGCACAGACCCATACATAAGCGGGTTAAAGCGTCCCCGAGAGTGTCTCTGTGCTCGTCGTCGATGAGACAAGACAGCGTGAAAGATGTGACACACTCCTGGACAATCAGAATGAACTGGCGGTCCCGCCTGAACACATCAGCTGCAAAAGAAGACCCGACGACTTCCGGAGGGTCACTTGTAGACTGGTCAGATATGAACGCAGGGGCTTTCTTCAGAGCTGCACACTGGTGGCAGCCTCTGGAGACATGTTGCACAGCAGAGTCCATATCCAACGCGTAGAAGTAGCGTTGCACACCTGTCTTCAACTGGGTGCTGGTGGGGTGATCGAGCTTGATATGGGGAGAGGTCAGTAGGCCATCGAGGACAGACCGAGGCACAACGATGCAGTCCGTTGAGGCTGCGAGGGGTGTGTGCCGGCGAACAACTAGGAGGCCGTCCTTAGCCACTGTGGTGATGTTCAGGTAACAATTCACATCACGAATGTTAGTCAGCTTCATGGATGGACGCGTACCCTGACGGAGGTGAGCGCGGGTCCGTCTGAGGTCAGAGCACCCGACCTGTATGGCAAGCCAGGCCGACCTGTAGGTGAAGGGCAGAGGTAGGACAGGTCCCATGTTCACCCTGGCCTGGAACGGACCCACAGCATCATTATATCCTTCAAAGTGGGGATCAAACATTACATCAAACTCTCTATGCAGGGCGCGGAACTCATCTCTGATGTCAAGGTCAGAGGACAAGGCTGACATGGTCATCGGGGCCGGTTTGGGGGGATCAGCTGGCACGGCGGCGTCACTGAGTGACGGGACATATGTAGCGCAGACACGGCATAGGTAGTGGCTTTTCTGGACCAGCTGCGACTCGCCAGTGAGATTTGGAACACGGGTCTTCCTGGACTCACCCCGTAGCAAAGTTGGGGCAGGCCACTGCTGTGTGTCAGACTGGTCACATGAGGCATCGATGTGTGGTTCAACAGCCAGCTCACTGTCCACATTGCACAGCTCAGGAGGCAGCTCGAGCTCGATGTACTCCCCTGGCCACACAGTAGATTTATCCGGAGCACGTGTGCGCGACGTACGGCATGCCTGTCCATCAGTGTTTGGAGGGTGCCGTAGTGGTATATATCCTCGCCCAAGCAGATGTGGTGTTTGGCTGGTCTGACGGAGACGTCGTTCTTTTCCATAAAGGGAATTCCAGCCAGGATGTCAGAGTCGAGATTCTCAACGATGAGGCCCTCAAAATAGAGGTCATGGCCATCTCTCTGGAAGTGTGTCCGTGTCTCTCCCAATACTTTCAAAAGGTACGAGCCAGCTGCTTGGAATGCGGACTGCGTACTTCCTGTGACGGTGACGCCCAGCCTGGTCGCGCATGAGGCCCTCATCATGTTGCCTGTTGCCCCACTATCAACGGTGAGACGCACAGGGCAGTGTTCATGGAAGGCATCGAGGTAAGAGGACTGTTTGACACGTTTCACACTACTAGATGGCGCTGGCTCCCCACTAACGCACTCCTCTACCTCATCATCAGTCTCGACCTGCTCTCCCAAAACCTGACGCGACTTTGCCATGTACATTTCATCTTGGGGGGGCAGAAAGGAACATTTGCTGAGGAAGTGATTATCAGGCCTGCCGGCACATTTACAAAGGGGACATGACCTCCTTGTCCGGACAGGGATGGATTGCTTTGACTTGGGGAGTTCAGACACAGCCCCGGTGCACTGAAAGCCGTAATGTAAACGAATAGCTTGCCATATGCCGTCAATAGATGTGGAGTGCCTGACTATGCTGTGACGAGAGATTACAGGACAATAATTGGCTATCTGTCCCAACATTAGCTCTAACATGGTTACCTTCTGTTCTTTATTGCGATGTTGGGGCGAGGGAATATCTTCACCGTCGTCTGTGAATCCCCGGACAGGGGACGTTTTAGACTTCTTCTCCCACTTCACGCCATCGTGCAGGAAGGGGGCAAACCCGGCGTCGAGCGACAGTATATAAAGCAGGTTCTGACGCCAGTTCTCAAAAGAGTTCACCGTCTCGGTCTTTGTTAAACACCACTGCTTCGGTGCTCCGTGTGTCGCCATGCTGCCCACTTAGCTAGCACAACTGTGTCTGAGCTAGCCCAGCTGCGTCTGGTGGTAGACGTAACTACCCTGTGATTCCCCTGGAAGGGCTACCGCGATTAGTTCGGTAAATATCAGTCCTCGGGACGTAAGTCTGGTAAGCGCTGCCACCACGCCAGTAATGAGAGACGACATCAATGAATCACACAACGCAGATGGAAACGTGCGGCAGCAGCCATTTAGTTGAAACAGGAAGAACAACCCAGACTGCAACGCAGGCAGACCGGAAGGGAGGCTTGGTAACTATAGCAACCACAACCAATACTGGCGCAGTACTCACGTAGTTGTCTTGGTAGATATTTGATGTTGTCTGGCCATCCCTGGTGGATCAGCTCTTTCAATGCATTGAGTCTGGGGTCCATGGTGGTTTCCGTGCGGAGTGCGTCCTGTTTCTCGGGAGAGAAGTTTATCATTGCAACAGTGAGCATCTCTGGATCCTCGACTTCTGCCTCTATTCCGTCAATGCGCTAGTCCAGCTCGTTGTTGCTGTTGTTCTCAGGGTTGGGTAGTCGGCTGAGAGTGTCTGCCAGGACCATCTGGTTTCCTGGTCGATGCGTGACCTCGTAGTTGTATCCTTGTGTTTTTATCAGCATTCGCTGAAGCCGTGGCGAGGCGGCATGCAGTGGCTTTGTGCATATGGTAACGAGGGGTTTGTGGTCTGTAACTACAATGAATGACTTCCCATACAGGTAGGTATGGTATCGCTGCATTCCATAGACTATGGCCAGCATTTCTCGCTCTATGTTGCTGTACCTGGATTGGCAGTCGTCCAGTGTCTTTGAGCCAAAAGCTATGGGTCTGTTGTTCTGCACTAATGCCACGCCCAGTCCTTACTGTGATGCATCGACCTCAAGTGTCAGAGGTGTGCTTGGATCATAGTACTTCAGGCAGTCATGTTCGGTGATAATTGATTTCAGGTCTTCAAAGCTCTTTTGGTGGTCAGTGTCCCACGTCCAAGGCACGTCACCTTTCAGCAGCGCCCTCAGTGTGTGTGCTTTGTCTGCGAACTGTGGGATGTAGGGCGACAGGTAGGTCAGCATCCTCAAGAATCTGCTCAGTTCATCTTTGTTCTGGGGTGTCGGCATTTTCTGGATGTCCCTGATTTTGGCTGAGTCAGGTTTGATACCTTTGTCTGTATACAGGTTGCCAAAAAATGAGATGCTTGTCTGTTTGATTGTGCACTTGTCACTGTTGAACACAATACCCGTCTTGGCTGCTCTCTCCATCAGGTTGGTCAGGTTCCTGTCATGCTCCTCTTCGCTCGCTCCGTAGACTGCAATATCATCGGCTATGCTGACGACACCGTCGAGCCCCTACCGGATTTGGTCCATCTTTGCATGGAAGAGATCTTGAGAGACACTGAGACCAAATGGCAAACATTTCCAGCAGTATCTACCAAATGGAGTTCGGAATGTGGTTAGCAGTTGTGACTCTTCCTCTAGGTGTATTGACCAATATCCAGCTTTTGCATCAAGTTTGCTGAATACTTTTGCATTTGCAAACTTCGGGTTCAGTTCCTCCACAGTAGGAATCTTGTGTGGGCATCTCCTAAGGCTGGCATTAAGCTTTTGGGGTCTAAGCATATACGAAGGGAACCGTCTTTCTTTGTGCTATTCTTTCTTTGTTTGTGCTGTTTTCTTTGTTCTTTGTATAAATGCATTTCCCATGCAACACAAAAAACAGGAAAGATGCCTAGCGTTCAAATCAGCATGCAACAAATGCAACAAAAATGGACATTGGGAGAGAATGTGTAAGAGCAAATCGGTGAGTGAAGTTACAAAGACTGATGAGCAGAATGCATACTTTTTGGGATCCGTGAATGCAAACTTGAGTGATGAAAAATGGACAGTGTAGCTTCTCATTGGCGCAACACCAGTGGAGTTTAAGATTGATACTGGAGCAGACGCTAGTGTTATGTGTGAAGAGACTTTCAATATGCTAATTCCAGAGAGAGAACGAAAGCAGACCAGCATTTCACTATGCAGTCCAGGGGGTCAATTGAATTGTCAAGGGCAATTTCAAGCGTGCACCATGTACAAGGGCAAGTCATACTCGTTCCCAGTGTATGTTATCAGAGGGCAGAGTGTCAATAACTTACTCAGCCGTTCCACTGCAGCAGAGATGGGCCTTGTGAAGCGAGTCGAGGAGGTCCATAATGCATTTGGAGAGCATGGCACTCTCAAGACCGAGCCTGTAAAGATACAGTTAAAGGACAATGCCACACCGTATGCAGTGCACACAGCGCGCAGAGTCCCAATACCGCTAATGCACAAGGTTAGAGAGGAGCTGCGCCGGATGGAGGAGAACGGCATTATAGAGGAGGTAACAGAGCCGACAGATTGGTGTGCCCCTATGGTGCCCGTCCTGAAAAGTGCGAATTTGCGTGGATCTAAAAAAACTGAATAAACAGGTCAAGAGAGAGAGATTCATCTTACCTACACCGGAGGAGATCATAGCCAAGCTGAGCGGAGCAATGGTGTTCTCCAGCTTCGACGATTTTTCCAGATCCCTTTGCACAGCGACAGTGCCAGGCTGACGACGTTCATCACTCCATTCGCCAGGTACTGTTTCCGACACTTACCGTTTGGAATAACGAGTGCACCAGAGATATTTCAAAGAAAAATGACAGAGACACTGCATGGCCGACAAGGGGCAGCTGTGTACATGGACGACATAGTCGTGTACGGAAAGGACAAGGAAGAACACGACCTTTGGCTTCAGAAAGTCCTGGAGAGAGTCGAGTCCACTGGACTTAAGCTAAACAAGGAAAAGTGTATGCTGAGGCAGAAACAGCTTCACTTCCTGGGACATGTGATCGATGCCTCCGGCGTGCGACCAGATCCAGCCAAAGTGGAGGCTATCCAAGAGCTTACCACACCAGAGAATGTGCAGGACCTGAAACGAGTCCTTGGCACGGTGAACTATCTCGGTAAATATGTGCCAAACCTATCCACAGTGGGCCAGCCACTGTATGAGCTGCTAAGGTCCAGGACAGCATGGACCTGGGGACCAGCTCAACAGAGAGCATTTGAGAGGCTTAAAGAGCTGCTGATGACATCGCCTGTGTTGACATTCTACGACGTCAACAAACCCACCGCACTCTCAGCTGATGCAAGTAGGTATGGGATCGGTGGCGTGCTACTGCAGCTCCATGGGGAAGACTGGAAGCCAGTAGCATACTGCTCCGGGAGATTGACTGACGTGGAAACCAGATACGCGCAGATCGAAAAAGAGTGTTTGGCGTGTGTCTGGGCCTGCAAGCGGTTTGAAAAATACCTCTATGGCCTCGAGAGTTTCAAACTAGTGACAGACCACAAGCCCTTTGTCCCACTAATGAACAGCAATGACTTAGACAATGTTCCATTACAGTGCCAGAGACTTCTTATGCGGCTCATGAGGTTTAAACCCATAGCTGAGTATGCACCTGGAAAGACACTGGTTGTGGCAGACACACTGTCAAGGAGCCCTGTGCGCCACATGGAGAACGAGAGGGACACACACTCAGATGTGGACTGCTACATCGCAGCTTGTCATTGAGAACATGCCTGCTACTCCACAGAAGCTGGCCAGCATCAGAGCAGCCACAGCAGCGGATGAGACGCTACAGACGTTGATCAGACACATCAGGTCAGGGTGACCTGGACACGGGAGTAAAGTCCCAGGTAACATAAGAGAGTATTTTCCAATGAAAAGTGAACTTTCAGAGTATAAGGGAATGGTTACTAGGGAATGTCGAATAGCGATACCTGAGACATTGAGGACAGACATTCTTGATAGGATTCATGATGAACATCAGGGCCTCATAAAATGTCGAGAGAGGGCAAACGCCTCTGTCTGGTGGCCGGGCATTTCCTCACAGATAAAACACAAGGTCTCGTCATGCTAGTTTTGCTGTTTTTGTCCTTTATAGTGATGTCTCTTTAAAGTGACGTCTCTTTATAGTGATGTCTCTTTAAAGTGACGTCTCTTTATAGTGATGTCTCTTTATGGTGATGTCTCTTTATAGTGATGTCTCTTTAGGGTGATGTCTCTTTATAGTGATGTCTCTTTAAAGTGATGTCTCTTTATAGTGATGTCTCTTTATGGTGATGTCTCTATAGGGTGATGTCTCTTTATAGTGATGTCTCTTTATATTGACGTCTCTTTAGGGTGATGTCTCTTTGATGATGTCTCTTTAAAGTGATGTCTCTTTAGGGTGATGTCTATTTATGGTGATGTCTCTTTGGGGTGATGTCTCTTTATAGTGATGTCTCTTCACGGTGATGTCTCTTTAGGATGATGTCTCTTTATAGTGATGTCTCTTTATGGTGATGGCTCTTTATAGTGATGTCTCTTTAAGGCGATGTCTCTTTATAGTGATGTCTCTTTAAAGTGATGTATTTTTATAGTGATGTCTCTTTAGGGTGATGCTGTGGCGGACACTAGGGGCTATGCCTCTCACCAAGCAGGACTGTGAGCTGGGGGCATGGTTTGCGTTCCCGGGCTCGCTGGTGCAGGGTTGTTCCTGTTGCAGTTGGTTTTTGGAGTTGAGGAATAAACATCAAACTCGCCTTCGTCTGCTGTGTTTTTCCTCATCCTGCCACAATGCCTCTTTATAGTGATGTCTCTTATAGTGATGTCTCTTTATAGATATGTCTCTTTAAAGTGATGTCTCTTTATAGTGATGTCTCTTTATAGTGATCTTTATAGTGATGTCTCTTTATAGTGGTGTCTCTTTATACTGATGTCTCTTTATAGTGATGTCTCTTTAGGGTGATCTCTCTTTTTAGTGATGTCTCTTTAGGGTGATGTCTCTTTAAAGTGATGTCTCTTTAGGGTGATCTCTCTTCTTAGCGATGTCTCTATAGGGTAACGTCTCTTTATAGTGATGTCTCTTTACGGTGATGTCTCTTTAGGATGATGTCTCTTTATAGTGATGTCTCTTTAAGGCGATGTCTCTTCATCGTGATGTCTCTTTAAAGTGATGTATTTTTATAGTGATGTCTCTTTAAGGCGATGTCTCTTTATGATGATGTCTCTTTAGGGTGATGCCTCTTTATAGTGATGTCTCTTTAGGGTGATGTCTCTTTAAGGTGATGTCTCTTTATGGTGATGTCCCTTTATAGTGATGTCTCTTTAGGGTGATGTCTCTTTAAGGTCATGTCTTTTTATGGTGATGTGTCTTTAAAGTGATGTCTCTTTGAAGTGATCTCTCTTTATAGTGATGTCTCTTTAGCGTGATGTCCCTTTATAGTGATCTTTATAGTGATGTCTCTTTATGGTGATGTCTCTTTAAGGTGATGTCTCTTTATAGTGATGTCTCTTTAAAGTGATGTCCATTTATAGTGATGTCTCTTTAGGGTGACGTCTCTTTATATTGATGTCCCTTTAGGGTGGCGTCTTACTATATTGATGTCTGTTTAGGGTGATGTCTCTTTATAGTGATGTCTCTTTATGGTGATGTCTCCTTAAGGTGATGTCCCTTTATGGTGATGTCTCTTCATAGTGATGTCTCTTTATGGTGATGTCTCTTTAAAGTGATGTCCATATATAGTGATGTCTCTTTAGGGTGATGTCTCCTCATATTGATGTCTCTTTAGGGTGATGTCTCTTTAAAGTGATGCCTCTTTATGGCGATGTCTCTTTATAGTGATGTCTCTTTATAGTGATAACTCTTTAGGGTGGTGTCTCTTTATGGTGATGTGTCTTTATAGTAATGTCTCTTGTAATATTCTTCTGTAACATTACATGAAACATGATCATCCATCCCATATCGTGCAATATGTTCTTCTGTAACATTCATTAAACCTACTGAAACATGATCATCCATCCCATATCGGTCAGTATGTTCTTCTTAAACATCCATTAAACCTACTGAAACATGATCATCCATCCCATATCGTTCAATATGTTCTTCTGTAACATCCATTTAAACCTACTGAAACATGATCATCCATCCCATATCGTTTACTACGTTCTTCTGTAACATCCATTAAACCTACTAAAACCGGATGATCCATCCCATATCGTTCAGTATGTTCTTCTGTAACGTCCATTAAACTTACTGAAACATAATCATCCATCCCATATCGTTCACTATGTTCTTCTGTAACATCCATTTAAACCTACTGAAACATGATCATCCATCCCATATCATTCACTATGTTCTTCTTTAACATCCATTAAACCTAATGAAGATGATCATCCATCCCATATCGTTCACTGTGTTCTTCTGAATTTTCCATTAAACCTACTGAAACACGATCATCCATCCCATATCGTGCAATATGTTCTTCTGTAACATCCATTAAACCTAATGAAGATGATCATCCATCCCATATCGTTCACTGTGTTCTTCTGAATTATCCATTAAACCTAATGAAACATGATCATCCATCCAATATCGTTCACTATGTTCTTCTGTAACATCCATTAAACTTACTGAAACATGATCATCCATCCCATATCGTTTACTATGTTCTTCTGTAACATCCATTAAACCTACTAAAACCGGATGTTCCATCCCATATCGTTCAGTGTATTCTTCTGTAACGTCCATTAAACTTACTGAAACATGATCATCCATCCCATATCGTTCACTATGTTCTTCTTTAACATCCACTAAACCTACTGAAACATGATCATCCATCCCATATCATCCATCCCGTTCTTCTTTTACATCCAATAAACCTACTGAAACATAATCATCCATCCCATATCGTTCACTATGTTCTTCTGTAACATCCATTTAAACCTACTGAAACATGATCATCCATCCCATTTCGTTCACTATGTTCTTCTGTAACATCCATTAAACCTACATAAACATGATCATCCATCCCATATCATTCACTATGTTCTTCTTTAACATCCATTAAATCTACTGAAACATGATCATCCATCCCATATCATTCACTGTGTTCTTCTGAATTATCCATTACACCTAATGAAACATGATCATACATCCCATATCATTCACTGTGTTCTTCTGAATTTTCCATTAAACCTACTGAAACATGATCATCCATCTCATATCGGGCACTATGTTCTTCTGTAACATCCATTAAACCTAATGAAGATGATCATCCATCCCATATCGTTCACTGTGTTCTTCTGAATTATCCAATAAACCTAATGAAACTTGATCATACATCCCATGTCGTTCACTGTGTTCTTCTGAATTATCCATTAAACCTACTGAAACATGATCATCCATCCCATATCGTTCAATATGTTCTTCTGTGACATCCATTAAACCTACTGGAACATGATCATCCATCCCATATCGTTCATTTTGTTCTTCTTTAACATCCTTTAAACCTATTAATACATGATCATCCATCCCATATCGTTCATTATGTTCTTCTTTAACATCCATTAAACATACTGAAACATGATCATCCATCCCATATCGGTCACAATTTTCTTCTGTAGCATCCATTAAACTTACTGAAACATGATCATCCATCCCATATCGTTCAGTGTGTTCTTCTGTAATGTCCATTAAACTTACTTAAACATGATCTTCCATCCCATATCGTTCACTTTGTTCTTCTTTAACATCCTTTAAACGTATTGAAACATGATTATCCATCCCACATCGTTCACTATGTTCTTCTTTAACATCCATTAAACCTACTGAAACATGATCATCCATCCCATATTGTCCAATGTGTTCTTCTGAATTATCCATTAAACCTACTGAAACATGATCATCCATCCCATATCGGTCAGTATGTTCTTCTTAAACATCCATTAAACCTACTGAAACATGATCATCCATCCCATATCGTTCAATATGTTCTTCTGTAACATCCATTTAAACCTACTGAAACATGATCATCCATCCCATATCGTTTACTACGTTCTTCTGTAACATCCATTAAACCTACTAAAACCGGATGATCCATCCCATATCGTTCAGTATGTTCTTCTGTAACGTCCATTAAACTTACTGAAACATAATCATCCATCCCATATCGTTCACTATGTTCTTCTGTAACATCCATTTAAACCTACTGAAACATGATCATCCATCCCATATCATTCACTATGTTCTTCTTTAACATCCATTAAACCTAATGAAGATGATCATCCATCCCATATCGTTCACTGTGTTCTTCTGAATTTTCCCTTAAACCTACTGAAACACGATCATCCATCCCATATCGTGCAATATGTTCTTCTGTAACATCCATTAAACCTAATGAAGATGATCATCCATCCCATATCGTTCACTGTGTTCTTCTGTAACATCCATTAAACTTACTGAAACATGATCATCCATCCCATATCGTTTACTATGTTCTTCTGTAACATCCATTAAACCTACTAAAACCGGATGTTCCATCCCATATCGTTCAGTGTGTTCTTCTGTAACGTCCATTAAACTTACTGAAACATGATCATCCATCCCATATCGTTCACTATGTTCTTCTTTAACATCCACTAAACCTACTGAAACATGATCATCCATCCCATATCATCCATCCCGTTCTTCTTTTACATCCAATAAACCTACTGAAACATAATCATCCATCCCATATCGTTCACTATGTTCTTCTGTAACATCCATTTAAACCTACTGAAACATGATCATCCATCCCATTTCGTTCACTATGTTCTTCTGTAACATCCATTAAACCTACATAAACATGATCATCCATCCCATATCGTTCACTATGTTCTTCTTTAACATCCATTAAATCTACTGAAACATGATCATCCATCCCATATCATTCACTGTGTTCTTCTGAATTATCCATTACACCTAATGAAACATGATCATACATCCCATATCATTCACTGTGTTCTTCTGAATTTTCCATTATACCTACTGAAACATGATCATCCATCTCATATCGGGCACTATGTTCTTCTGTAACATCCATTAAACCTAATGAAGATGATCATCCATCCCATATCGTTCACTGTGTTCTTCTGAATTATCCAATAAACCTAATGAAACTTGATCATACATCCCATGTCGTTCACTGTGTTCTTCTGAATTATCCATTAAACCTACTGAAACATGATCATCCATCCCATATCGTTCAATATGTTCTTCTGTGACATCCATTAAACCTACTGGAACATGATCATCCATCCCATATCGTTCATTTTGTTCTTCTTTAACATCCTTTAAACCTATTAATACATGATCATCCATCCCATATCGTTCATTATGTTCTTCTTTAACATCCATTAAACATACTGAAACATGATCATCCATCCCATATCGGTCACAATTTTCTTCTGTAGCATCCATTAAACTTACTGAAACATGATCATCCATCCCATATCGTTCAGTGTGTTCTTCTGTAATGTCCATTAAACCTACTTAAACATGATCTTCCATCCGATATCTTTCACTTTGTTCTTCTTTAACATCCTTTAAACGTATTGAAACATGATTATCCATCCCACATCGTTCACTATGTTCTTCTTTAACATCCATTAAACCTACTGAAACATGATCATCCATCCCATATTGTCCAATGTGTTCTTCTGAATTATCCATTAAACCTACTGAAACATGATCATCCATCCCATATCGGTCAGTATGTTCTTCTTAAACATCCATTAAACCTACTGAAACATGATCATCCATCCCATATCGTTCAATATGTTCTTCTGTAACATCCATTTAAACCTACTGAAACATGATCATCCATCCCATATCGTTTACTACGTTCTTCTGTAACATCCATTAAACCTACTAAAACCGGATGATCCATCCCATATCGTTCAGTATGTTCTTCTGTAACGTCCATTAAACTTACTGAAACATAATCATCCATCCCATATCGTTCACTATGTTCTTCTGTAACATCCATTTAAACCTACTGAAACATGATCATCCATCCCCATATCGTCCAATGTGATCTTCTGAATTATCCATTAAACCTACTGAAACATGATCATCCATCCCATGTTGGTCAGTATGTTCTTCTTAAACATCCATTAAACCTACTGAAACATGATCATCCATCCCATATCGGTCACTATTTTCTTCTGTAGCATCCATTAAACTTACTGAAACATGATCATCCATCCCATATCGTTCATTGTGTTCTTCTGTAACGTCCATTAAACTTAATGAAACATAATCATCCATCCCATATCCTTCACTATGTTCTTCTGTAACATCCATTTAAACCTACTGAAACATGATCATCCATCCCATATCATTCACTATGTTCTTCTTTAACATCCATTAAACCTAATGAAGATGATCATCCATCCCATATCGTTCACTGTGTTCTTCTGAATTTTCCATTAAACCTACTGAAACACGATCATCCATCCCATATCGTGCAATATGTTCTTCTGTAACATCCATTAAACCTAATGAAGATGATCATCCATCCCATATCGTTCACTGTGTTCTTCTGAATTATCCATTAAACCTAATGAAACATGATCATATATCCCATGTCGTTCACTGTGTTCTTCTGAATTATCCATTAAACCTACTGAAACATGATCATCCATCCCATATCGTTCAATATGTTCTTCTGTAACATCCATTAAACCTACTGAAACATGATCATCCATCCCATATCGTTCATTTTGTTCTTCTTTAACATCCTTTAAACCTATTAATACATGATCATCCATCCCATAGCGTTCACTATGTTCTTCTTTAACAACCATTAAACCTACTGAAACATGATCATCCATCCCATATCGTCCAATGTGATCTTCTGAATTATCCATTAAACCTACTGAAACATGATCATCCATCCCATGTTGGTCAGTATGTTCTTCTGTAATGTCCATTAAACTTACTTAAACATGATCTTCCATCCCATATCGTTCATTTTGTTCTTCTTTAACATCCTTTAAACGTATTGAAACATGATTATCCATCCCACATCGTTCACTATGTTCTTCTTTAACATCCATTAAACCTACTGAAACATGATCAACCATCCGAAATCGTCCAATGTGTCCTTCTGAATTATCCATTAAACCTACTGAAACATGATCATCCATCCCATATCGGTCAGTATGTTCTTCTTAAACATCCATTAAACCTACTGAAACATGATCACCCATCCCATATCGGTCACTATTTTCTTCTGTAGCATCCATTAAACTTACTGAAACATGATCATCCATCCCATATCGTTCAGTGTGTTCTTCTGTAATGTCCATTAAACTTACTTAAACATGATCTTCCAACCCATATCGTTCACTTTGTTCTTCTTTAACATCCTTTAAACGTATTGAAACATGATTATCCATCCCACATCATTCACTATGTTCTTCTTTAACATCCATTAAACCTACTGAAACATGATCATCCATCCCATATCGTCCAATGTGTTCTTCTGAATTATCCATTAAACCTACTGAAACATGATCATCCATCCCATATCGGTCAGTATGTTCTTCTTAAACATCCATTAAACCTACTGAAACATGATCATCCATCCCATATCGTTCAATATGTTCTTCTGTAACATCCATTTAAACCTACTGAAACATGATCATCCATCCCATATTGTTCACAATGTTCTTCTTTAACATCCATTAAACCTACTGAAACATGATTATCCATCCCATATCGTTCAATGTGTTCTTCTGAATTAACCATTAAACCTACTGAAACATGATCATCCATCCCATATCGGTCAGTATGTTCTTCTTAAACATCCATTAACCCTACTGAAACATGATCATCCATCTCATATCGTTCAATATGTTCTTTTGTAACATCCATTTAAACCTACTGAAACATGATCAACCATCCCATATCGTTCACTATGTTCTTCTGTAACATCCATTAAACTTACTGAAACATGATCATCCATCCCTTATCGTTTACTATGTCCTTCTGTAACATCCATTAAACCTACTAAAACCGGATGATCCATCCCATATCGTTCAGTGTGTTCTTCTGTAACGTCTATTAAACTTACTGAAACATAATCATCCATCCCATATCGTTCACTATGTTCTTCTGTAACATCCATTTAAACCTACTGAAACATGATCATCCATCCCATATCGGTCACAATTTTCTTCTGTAGCATCCATTAAACTTACTGAAACATGATCATCCATCCCATATCGTTCAGTGTGTTCTTCTGTAATGTCCATTAAACTTACTTAAACATGATCTTCCATCCAATATCGTTCACTTTGTTCTTCTTTAACATCCTTTAAACGCATTGAAACATGATTATCCATCCCACATCGTTCACTATGTTCTTCTTTAACATCCATTAAACCTACTGAAACATGATCATCCATCCCATATCGTCCAATGTGTTCTTCTGAATTATCCATTAAACCTACTGAAACATGATCATCCATCCCATATCGTTCAATATGTTCTTCTGTAACATCCATTAAACCTACTAAAACCGGATGATCCATCCCATATCGTTCAGTATGTTCTTCTGTAACGTCCATTAAACTTACTGAAACATAATCATCCATCCCATATCGTTCACTATGTTCTTCTGTAACATCCATTTAAACCTACTGAAACATGATCATCCATCCCATATCATTCACTATGTTCTTCTTTAACATCCATTAAACCTAATGAAGATGATCATCCATCCCATATCGTTCACTGTGTTCTTCTGAATTTTCCATTAAACCTACTGAAACACGATCATCCATCCCATATCGTGCAATATGTTCTTCTGTAACATCCATTAAACCTAATGAAGACGATCATCCATCCCATATCGTTCACTGTGTTCTTCTGAATTATCCATTAAACCTAATGAAACATGATCATACATCCCATGTCGTTCACTGTGTTCTTCTGAATTATCCATTAAACCTACTGAAACATGATCATCCATCCCATATCGTTCAATATGTTCTTCTGTAACATCCATTAAACCTACTGAAACATGATCATCCATCCCATATCGTTCATTTTGTTCTTCTTTAACATCCTTTAAACCTATTAATACATGATCATCCATCCCATATCGTTCACTATGTTCTTCTTTAACATCCATTAAACCTACTGAAACATGATCATCCATCCCATATTGTCCAATGTGTTCTTCTGAATTATCCATTAAACCTACTGAAACATGATCATCCATCCCATATCGGTCAGTATGTTCTTCTTAAACATCCATTAAACCTACTGAAACATGATCATCCATCCCATATCGTTCAATATGTTCTTCTGTAACATCCATTTAAACCTACTGAAACATGATCATCCATCCCATATCGTTTACTACGTTCTTCTGTAACATCCATTAAACCTACTAAAACCGGATGATCCATCCCATATCGTTCAGTATGTTCTTCTGTAACGTCCATTAAACTTACTGAAACATAATCATCCATCCCATATCGTTCACTATGTTCTTCTGTAACATCCATTTAAACCTACTGAAACATGATCATCCATCCCATATCATTCACTATGTTCTTCTTTAACATCCATTAAACCTAATGAAGATGATCATCCATCCCATATCGTTCACTGTGTTCTTCTGAATTTTCCCTTAAACCTACTGAAACACGATCATCCATCCCATATCGTGCAATATGTTCTTCTGTAACATCCATTAAACCTAATGAAGATGATCATCCATCCCATATCGTTCACTGTGTTCTTCTGTAACATCCATTAAACTTACTGAAACATGATCATCCATCCCATATCGTTTACTATGTTCTTCTGTAACATCCATTAAACCTACTAAAACCGGATGTTCCATCCCATATCGTTCAGTGTGTTCTTCTGTAACGTCCATTAAACTTACTGAAACATGATCATCCATCCCATATCGTTCACTATGTTCTTCTTTAACATCCACTAAACCTACTGAAACATGATCATCCATCCCATATCATCCATCCCGTTCTTCTTTTACATCCAATAAACCTACTGAAACATAATCATCCATCCCATATCGTTCACTATGTTCTTCTGTAACATCCATTTAAACCTACTGAAACATGATCATCCATCCCATTTCGTTCACTATGTTCTTCTGTAACATCCATTAAACCTACATAAACATGATCATCCATCCCATATCGTTCACTATGTTCTTCTTTAACATCCATTTAAACCTACTGAAACATGATCATCCATCCCATATCATTCACTGTGTTCTTCTGAATTATCCATTACACCTAATGAAACATGATCATACATCCCATATCATTCACTGTGTTCTTCTGAATTTTCCATTATACCTACTGAAACATGATCATCCATCTCATATCGGGCACTATGTTCTTCTGTAACATCCATTAAACCTAATGAAGATGATCATCCATCCCATATCGTTCACTGTGTTCTTCTGAATTATCCAATAAACCTAATGAAACTTGATCATACATCCCATGTCGTTCACTGTGTTCTTCTGAATTATCCATTAAACCTACTGAAACATGATCATCCATCCCATATCGTTCAATATGTTCTTCTGTGACATCCATTAAACCTACTGGAACATGATCATCCATCCCATATCGTTCATTTTGTTCTTCTTTAACATCCTTTAAACCTATTAATACATGATCATCCATCCCATATCGTTCATTATGTTCTTCTTTAACATCCATTAAACATACTGAAACATGATCATCCATCCCATATCGGTCACAATTTTCTTCTGTAGCATCCATTAAACTTACTGAAACGTGATCATCCATCCCATATCGTTCAGTGTGTTCTTCTGTAATGTCCATTAAACCTACTTAAACATGATCTTCCATCCGATATCTTTCACTTTGTTCTTCTTTAACATCCTTTAAACGTATTGAAACATGATTATCCATCCCACATCGTTCACTATGTTCTTCTTTAACATCCATTAAACCTACTGAAACATGATCATCCATCCCATATTGTCCAATGTGTTCTTCTGAATTATCCATTAAACCTACTGAAACATGATCATCCATCCCATATCGGTCAGTATGTTCTTCTTAAACATCCATTAAACCTACTGAAACATGATCATCCATCCCATATCGTTCAATATGTTCTTCTGTAACATCCATTTAAACCTACTGAAACATGATCATCCATCCCATATCGTTTACTACGTTCTTCTGTAACATCCATTAAACCTACTAAAACCGGATGATCCATCCCATATCGTTCAGTATGTTCTTCTGTAACGTCCATTAAACTTACTGAAACATAATCATCCATCCCATATCGTTCACTATGTTCTTCTGTAACATCCATTTAAACCTACTGAAACATGATCATCCATCCCCATATCGTCCAATGTGATCTTCTGAATTATCCATTAAACCTACTGAAACATGATCATCCATCCCATGTTGGTCAGTATGTTCTTCTTAAACATCCATTAAACCTACTGAAACATGATCATCCATCCCATATCGGTCACTATTTTCTTCTGTAGCATCCATTAAACTTACTGAAACATGATCATCCATCCCATATCGTTCAGTGTGTTCTTCTGTAACGTCCATTAAACTTAATGAAACATAATCATCCATCCCATATCCTTCACTATGTTCTTCTGTAACATCCATTTAAACCTACTGAAACATGATCATCCATCCCATATCATTCACTATGTTCTTCTTTAACATCCATTAAACCTAATGAAGATGATCATCCATCCCATATCGTTCACTGTGTTCTTCTGAATTTTCCATTAAACCTACTGAAACACGATCATCCATCCCATATCGTGCAATATGTTCTTCTGTAACATCCATTAAACCTAATGAAGATGATCATCCATCCCATATCGTTCACTGTGTTCTTCTGAATTATCCATTAAACCTAATGAAACATGATCATATATCCCATGTCGTTCACTGTGTTCTTCTGAATTATCCATTAAACCTACTGAAACATGATCATCCATCCCATATCGTTCAATATGTTCTTCTGTAACATCCATTAAACCTACTGAAACATGATCATCCATCCCATATCGTTCATTTTGTTCTTCTTTAACATCCTTTAAACCTATTAATACATGATCATCCATCCCATAGCGTTCACTATGTTCTTCTTTAACAACCATTAAACCTACTGAAACATGATCATCCATCCCATATCGTCCAATGTGATCTTCTGAATTATCCATTAAACCTACTGAAACATGATCATCCATCCCATGTTGGTCAGTATGTTCTTCTGTAATGTCCATTAAACTTACTTAAACATGATCTTCCATCCCATATCGTTCATTTTGTTCTTCTTTAACATCCTTTAAACGTATTGAAACATGATTATCCATCCCACATCGTTCACTATGTTCTTCTTTAACATCCATTAAACCTACTGAAACATGATCAACCATCCGAAATCGTCCAATGTGTCCTTCTGAATTATCCATTAAACCTACTGAAACATGATCATCCATCCCATATCGGTCAGTATGTTCTTCTTAAACATCCATTAAACCTACTGAAACATGATCACCCATCCCATATCGGTCACTATTTTCTTCTGTAGCATCCATTAAACTTACTGAAACATGATCATCCATCCCATATCGTTCAGTGTGTTCTTCTGTAATGTCCATTAAACTTACTTAAACATGATCTTCCAACCCATATCGTTCACTTTGTTCTTCTTTAACATCCTTTAAACGTATTGAAACATGATTATCCATCCCACATCATTCACTATGTTCTTCTTTAACATCCATTAAACCTACTGAAACATGATCATCCATCCCATATCGTCCAATGTGTTCTTCTGAATTATCCATTAAACCTACTGAAACATGATCATCCATCCCATATCGGTCAGTATGTTCTTCTTAAACATCCATTAAACCTACTGAAACATGATCATCCATCCCATATCGTTCAATATGTTCTTCTGTAACATCCATTTAAACCTACTGAAACATGATCATCCATCCCATATTGTTCACAATGTTCTTCTTTAACATCCATTAAACCTACTGAAACATGATTATCCATCCCATATCGTTCAATGTGTTCTTCTGAATTAACCATTAAACCTACTGAAACATGATCATCCATCCCATATCGGTCAGTATGTTCTTCTTAAACATCCATTAACCCTACTGAAACATGATCATCCATCTCATATCGTTCAATATGTTCTTTTGTAACATCCATTTAAACCTACTGAAACATGATCAACCATCCCATATCGTTCACTATGTTCTTCTGTAACATCCATTAAACTTACTGAAACATGATCATCCATCCCTTATCGTTTACTATGTCCTTCTGTAACATCCATTAAACCTACTAAAACCGGATGATCCATCCCATATCGTTCAGTGTGTTCTTCTGTAACGTCTATTAAACTTACTGAAACATAATCATCCATCCCATATCGTTCACTATGTTCTTCTGTAACATCCATTTAAACCTACTGAAACATGATCATCCATCCCATATCGGTCACAATTTTCTTCTGTAGCATCCATTAAACTTACTGAAACATGATCATCCATCCCATATCGTTCAGTGTGTTCTTCTGTAATGTCCATTAAACTTACTTAAACATGATCTTCCATCCAATATCGTTCACTTTGTTCTTCTTTAACATCCTTTAAACGCATTGAAACATGATTATCCATCCCACATCGTTCACTATGTTCTTCTTTAACATCCATTAAACCTACTGAAACATGATCATCCATCCCATATCGTCCAATGTGTTCTTCTGAATTATCCATTAAACCTACTGAAACATGATCATCCATCCCATATCGTTCAATATGTTCTTCTGTAACATCCATTAAACCTACTAAAACCGGATGATCCATCCCATATCGTTCAGTATGTTCTTCTGTAACGTCCATTAAACTTACTGAAACATAATCATCCATCCCATATCGTTCACTATGTTCTTCTGTAACATCCATTTAAACCTACTGAAACATGATCATCCATCCCATATCATTCACTATGTTCTTCTTTAACATCCATTAAACCTAATGAAGATGATCATCCATCCCATATCGTTCACTGTGTTCTTCTGAATTTTCCATTAAACCTACTGAAACACGATCATCCATCCCATATCGTGCAATATGTTCTTCTGTAACATCCATTAAACCTAATGAAGACGATCATCCATCCCATATCGTTCACTGTGTTCTTCTGAATTATCCATTAAACCTAATGAAACATGATCATACATCCCATGTCGTTCACTGTGTTCTTCTGAATTATCCATTAAACCTACTGAAACATGATCATCCATCCCATATCGTTCAATATGTTCTTCTGTAACATCCATTAAACCTACTGAAACATGATCATCCATCCCATATCGTTCATTTTGTTCTTCTTTAACATCCTTTAAACCTATTAATACATGATCATCCATCCCATATCGTTCACTATGTTCTTCTTTAACATCCATTAAACCTACTGAAACATGATCATCCATCCCATATCGTCCAATGTGATCTTCTGAATTATCCATTAAACCTACTGAAACATGATCATCCATCCCATGTTGGTCAGTATGTTCTTCTTAAACATCCATTAAACCTACTGAAACATGATCATCCATCCCATATCGGTCACTATTTTCTTCTGTAGCGTCCATTAAACTTACTGAAACATGATCATGCATCCCATATCGTTCAGTGTGTTCTTCTGTGACATCCATTAAACCTACTGGAACATGATCATTCATCCCATATCGTTCATTTTGTTCTTCTTTAACATCCTTTAAACCTATTAATACATGATCATCCATCCCATATCGTTCATTATGTTCTTCTTTAACATCCATTAAACATACTGAAACATGATCATCCATCCCATATCGGTCACAAATTTCTTCTGTAGCATCCATTAAACTTACTGAAACATGATCATCCATCCCATATCGTTCAGTGTGTTCTTCTGTAATGTCCATTAAACTTACTTAAACATGATCTTCCATCCCATATCGTTCACTTTGTTCTTCTTTAACATCCTTTAAACGTATTGAAACATGATTATCCATCCCACATCGTTCACTATGTTCTTCTTTAACATCCATTAAACCTACTGAAACATGATCATCCATCCCATATTGTCCAATGTGTTCTTCTGAATTATCCATTAAACCTACTGAAACATGATCATCCATCCCATATCGGTCAGTATGTTCTTCTTAAACATCCATTAAACCTACTGAAACATGATCATCCATCCCATATCGTTCAATATGTTCTTCTGTAACATCCATTTAAACCTACTGAAACATGATCATCCATCCCATATCGTTTACTACGTTCTTCTGTAACATCCATTAAACCTACTAAAACCGGATGATCCATCCCATATCGTTCACTATGTTCTTCTTTAACATCCATTAAACCTACTCAAACATGATCATCCATCCCCATATCGTCCAATGTGTTCTTCTGAATTTTCCATTAAACCTACTGAAACACGATCATCCATCCCATATCGTGCAATATGTTCTTCTGTAACATCCATTAAAGCTAATGAAGATGATCATCCATCCCATATCGTTTACTGTGTTCTTCTGAATTATCCATTAAACCTAATGAAACATGATCATCCATCCAATATCGTTCACTATGTTCTTCTGTAACATCCATTAAACTTACTGAAACATGATCATCCATCCCATATCGTTTACTATGTTCTTCTGTAACATCCATTAAACCTACTAAAACCGGATGTTCCATCCCATATCGTTCAGTGTATTCTTCTGTAACGTCCATTAAACTTACTGAAACATGATCATCCATCCCATATCGTTCACTATGTTCTTCTTTAACATCCACTAAACCTACTGAAACATGATCATCCATCCCATATCATCCATCCCGTTCTTCTTTTACATCCAATAAACCTACTGAAACATAATCATCCATCCCATATCGTTCACTATGTTCTTCTGTAACATCCATTTAAACCTACTGAAACATGATCATCCATCCCATATCATTCACTATGTTCTTCTTTAACATCCATTAAACCTAATGAAGATGATCATCCATCCCATATCGTTCACTGTGTTCTTCTGAATTTTCCATTAAACCTACTGAAACACGATCATCCATCCCATATCGTGCAATATGTTCTTCTGTAACATCCATTAAACCTAATGAAGATGATCATCCATCCCATATCGTTCACTGTGTTCTTCTGAATTATCCATTAAACCTAATGAAACATGATCATATATCCCATGTCGTTCACTGTGTTCTTCTGAATTATCCATTAAACCTACTGAAACATGATCATCCATCCCATATCGTTCAATATGTTCTTCTGTAACATCCATTAAACCTACTGAAACATGATCATCCATCCCATATCGTTCATTTTGTTCTTCTTTAACATCCTTTAAACCTATTAATACATGATCATCCATCCCATATCGTTCACTATGTTCTTCTTTAACAACCATTAAACCTACTGAAACATGATCATCCATCCCATATCGTCCAATGTGATCTTCTGAATTATCCATTAAACCTACTGAAACATGATCATCCATCCCATGTTGGTCAGTATGTTCTTCTGTAATGTCCATTAACCTTACTTAAACATGATCTTCCATCCCATATCGTTCATTTTGTTCTTCTTTAACATCCTTTAAACGTATTGAAACATGATTATCCATCCCACATCGTTCACTATGTTCTTCTTTAACATCCATTAAACCTACTGAAACATGATCAACCATCCGAAATCGTCCAATGTTTCCTTCTGAATTATCCATTAAACCTACTGAAACATGATCATCCATCCCATATCGGTCAGTATGTTCTTCTTAAACATCCATTAAACCTACTGAAACATGATCACCCATCCCATATCGGTCACTATTTTCTTCTGTAGCATCCATTAAACTTACTGAAACATGATCATCCATCCCATATCGTTCAGTGTGTTCTTCTGTAATGTCCATTAAACTTACTTAAACATGATCTTCCAACCCATATCGTTCACTTTGTTCTTCTTTAACATCCTTTAAACGTATTGAAACATGATTATCCATCCCACATCATTCACTATGTTCTTCTTTAACATCCATTAAACCTACTGAAACATGATCATCCATCCCATATCGTCCAATGTGTTCTTCTGAATTATCCATTAAACCTACTGAAACATGATCATCCATCCCATATCGGTCAGTATGTTCTTCTTAAACATCCATTAAACCTACTGAAACATGATCATCCATCCCATATCGTTCAATATGTTCTTCTGTAACATCCATTTAAACCTACTGAAACATGATCATCCATCCCATATTGTTCACAATGTTCTTCTTTAACATCCATTAAACCTACTGAAACATGATTATCCATCCCATATCGTTCAATGTGTTCTTCTGAATTAACCATTAAACCTACTGAAACATGATCATCCATCCCATATCGGTCAGTATGTTCTTCTTAAACATCCATTAACCCTACTGAAACATGATCATCCATCTCATATCGTTCAATATGTTCTTTTGTAACATCCATTTAAACCTACTGAAACATGATCAACCATCCCATATCGTTCACTATGTTCTTCTGTAACATCCATTAAACTTACTGAAACATGATCATCCATCCCTTATCGTTTACTATGTCCTTCTGTAACATCCATTAAACCTACTAAAACCGGATGATCCATCCCATATCGTTCAGTGTGTTCTTCTGTAACGTCTATTAAACTTACTGAAACATAATCATCCATCCCATATCGTTCACTATGTTCTTCTGTAACATCCATTTAAACCTACTGAAACTTGATCATCCATCCCATATCGGTCACAATTTTCTTCTGTAGCATCCATTAAACTTACTGAAACATGATCATCCATCCCATATCGTTCAGTGTGTTCTTCTGTAATGTCCATTAAACTTACTTAAACATGATCTTCCATCCAATATCGTTCACTTTGTTCTTCTTTAACATCCTTTAAACGCATTGAAACATGATTATCCATCCCACATCGTTCACTATGTTCTTCTTTAACATCCATTAAACCTACTGAAACATGATCATCCATCCCATATCGTCCAATGTGTTCTTCTGAATTATCCATTAAACCTACTAAAACCGGATGATCCATCCCATATCGTTCAGTATGTTCTTCTGTAACGTCCATTAAACTTACTGAAACATAATCATCCATCCCATATCGTTCACTATGTTCTTCTGTAACATCCATTTAAACCTACTGAAACATGATCATCCATCCCATATCATTCACTATGTTCTTCTTTAACATCCATTAAACCTAATGAAGATGATCATCCATCCCATATCGTTCACTGTGTTCTTCTGAATTTTCCATTAAACCTACTGAAACACGATCATCCATCCCATATCGTGCAATATGTTCTTCTGTAACATCCATTAAACCTAATGAAGACGATCATCCATCCCATATCGTTCACTGTGTTCTTCTGAATTATCCATTAAACCTAATGAAACATGATCATACATCCCATGTCGTTCACTGTGTTCTTCTGAATTATCCATTAAACCTACTGAAACATGATCATCCATCCCATATCGTTCAATATGTTCTTCTGTAACATCCATTAAACCTACTGAAACATGATCATCCATCCCATATCGTTCATTTTGTTCTTCTTTAACATCCTTTAAACCTATTAATACATGATCATCCATCCCATATCGTTCACTATGTTCTTCTTTAACATCCATTAAACCTACTGAAACATGATCATCCATCCCATATCGTCCAATGTGATCTTCTGAATTATCCATTAAACCTACTGAAACATGATCATCCATCCCATGTTGGTCAGTATGTTCTTCTTAAACATCCATTAAACCTACTGAAACATGATCATCCATCCCATATCGGTCACTATTTTCTTCTGTAGCGTCCATTAAACTTACTGAAACATGATCATGCATCCCATATCGTTCAGTGTGTTCTTCTGTGACATCCATTAAACCTACTGGAACATGATCATTCATCCCATATCGTTCATTTTGTTCTTCTTTAACATCCTTTAAACCTATTAATACATGATCATCCATCCCATATCGTTCATTATGTTCTTCTTTAACATCCATTAAACATACTGAAACATGATCATCCATCCCATATCGGTCACAAATTTCTTCTGTAGCATCCATTAAACTTACTGAAACATGATCATCCATCCCATATCGTTCAGTGTGTTCTTCTGTAATGTCCATTAAACTTACTTAAACATGATCTTCCATCCCATATCGTTCACTTTGTTCTTCTTTAACATCCTTTAAACGTATTGAAACATGATTATCCATCCCACATCGTTCACTATGTTCTTCTTTAACATCCATTAAACCTACTGAAACATGATCATCCATCCCATATTGTCCAATGTGTTCTTCTGAATTATCCATTAAACCTACTGAAACATGATCATCCATCCCATATCGGTCAGTATGTTCTTCTTAAACATCCATTAAACCTACTGAAACATGATCATCCATCCCATATCGTTCAATATGTTCTTCTGTAACATTCATTTAAACCTACTGAAACATGATCATCCATCCCATATCGTTTACTACGTTCTTCTGTAACATCCATTAAACCTACTAAAACCGGATGATCCATCCCATATCGTTCACTATGTTCTTCTTTAACATCCATTAAACCTACTCAAACATGATCATCCATCCCCATATCGTCCAATGTGTTCTTCTGAATTTTCCATTAAACCTACTGAAACACGATCATCCATCCCATATCGTGCAATATGTTCTTCTGTAACATCCATTAAACCTAATGAAGATGATCATCCATCCCATATCGTTCACTGTGTTCTTCTGAATTATCCATTAAACCTAATGAAACATGATCATCCATCCAATATCGTTCACTATGTTCTTCTGTAACATCCATTAAACTTACTGAAACATGATCATCCATCCCATATCGTTTACTATGTTCTTCTGTAACATCCATTAAACCTACTAAAACCGGATGTTCCATCCCATATCGTTCAGTGTATTCTTCTGTAACGTCCATTAAACTTACTGAAACATGATCATCCATCCCATATCGTTCACTATGTTCTTCTTTAACATCCACTAAACCTACTGAAACATGATCATCCATCCCATATCATCCATCCCGTTCTTCTTTTACATCCAATAAACCTACTGAAACATAATCATCCATCCCATATCGTTCACTATGTTCTTCTGTAACATCCATTTAAACCTACTGAAACATGATCATCCATCCCATATCATTCACTATGTTCTTCTTTAACATCCATTAAACCTAATGAAGATGATCATCCATCCCATATCGTTCACTGTGTTCTTCTGAATTTTCCATTAAACCTACTGAAACACGATCATCCATCCCATATCGTGCAATATGTTCTTCTGTAACATCCATTAAACCTAATGAAGATGATCATCCATCCCATATCGTTCACTGTGTTCTTCTGAATTATCCATTAAACCTAATGAAACATGATCATATATCCCATGTCGTTCACTGTGTTCTTCTGAATTATCCATTAAACCTACTGAAACATGATCATCCATCCCATATCGTTCAATATGTTCTTCTGTAACATCCATTAAACCTACTGAAACATGATCATCCATCCCATATCGTTCATTTTGTTCTTCTTTAACATCCTTTAAACCTATTAATACATGATCATCCATCCCATATCGTTCACTATGTTCTTCTTTAACAACCATTAAACCTACTGAAACATGATCATCCATCCCATATCGTCCAATGTGATCTTCTGAATTATCCATTAAACCTACTGAAACATGATCAACCATCCCATGTTGGTCAGTATGTTCTTCTGTAATGTCCATTAAACTTACTTAAACATGATCTTCCATCCCATATCGTTCATTTTGTTCTTCTTTAACATCCTTTAAACGTATTGAAACATGATTATCCATCCCACATCGTTCACTATGTTCTTCTTTAACATCCATTAAACCTACTGAAACATGATCAACCATCCGAAATCGTCCAATGTGTCCTTCTGAATTATCCATTAAACCTACTGAAACATGATCATCCATCCCATATCGGTCAGTATGTTCTTCTTAAACATCCATTAAACCTACTGAAACATGATCACCCATCCCATATCGGTCACTATTTTCTTCTGTAGCATCCATTAAACTTACTGAAACATGATCATCCATCCCATATCGTTCAGTGTGTTCTTCTGTAATGTCCATTAAACTTACTTAAACATGATCTTCCAACCCATATCGTTCACTTTGTTCTTCTTTAACATCCTTTAAACGTATTGAAACATGATTATCCATCCCACATCATTCACTATGTTCTTCTTTAACATCCATTAAACCTACTGAAACATGATCATCCATCCCATATCGTCCAATGTGTTCTTCTGAATTATCCATTAAACCTACTGAAACATGATCATCCATCCCATATCGGTCAGTATGTTCTTCTTAAACATCCATTAAACCTACTGAAACATGATCATCCATCCCATATCGTTCAATATGTTCTTCTGTAACATCCATTTAAACCTACTGAAACATGATCATCCATCCCATATTGTTCACAATGTTCTTCTTTAACATCCATTAAACCTACTGAAACATGATTATCCATCCCATATCGTTCAATGTGTTCTTCTGAATTAACCATTAAACCTACTGAAACATGATCATCCATCCCATATCGGTCAGTATGTTCTTCTTAAACATCCATTAACCCTACTGAAACATGATCATCCATCTCATATCGTTCAATATGTTCTTTTGTAACATCCATTTAAACCTACTGAAACATGATCAACCATCCCATATCGTTCACTATGTTCTTCTGTAACATCCATTAAACTTACTGAAACATGATCATCCATCCCTTATCGTTTACTATGTCCTTCTGTAACATCCATTAAACCTACTAAAACCGGATGATCCATCCCATATCGTTCAGTGTGTTCTTCTGTAACGTCTATTAAACTTACTGAAACATAATCATCCATCCCATATCGTTCACTATGTTCTTCTGTAACATCCATTTAAACCTACTGAAACATGATCATCCATCCCATATCGGTCACAATTTTCTTCTGTAGCATCCATTAAACTTACTGAAACATGATCATCCATCCCATATCGTTCAGTGTGTTCTTCTGTAATGTCCATTAAACTTACTTAAACATGATCTTCCATCCAATATCGTTCACTTTGTTCTTCTTTAACATCCTTTAAACGCATTGAAACATGATTATCCATCCCACATCGTTCACTATGTTCTTCTTTAACATCCATTAAACCTACTGAAACATGATCATCCATCCCATATCGTCCAATGTGTTCTTCTGAATTATCCATTAAACCTACTGAAACATGATCATCCATCCCATATCGTTCAATATGTTCTTCTGTAACATCCATTAAACCTACTAAAACCGGATGATCCATCCCATATCGTTCAGTATGTTCTTCTGTAACGTCCATTAAACTTACTGAAACATAATCATCCATCCCATATCATTCACTATGTTCTTCTGTAACATCCATTTAAACCTACTGAAACATGATCATCCATCCCATATCATTCACTATGTTCTTCTTTAACATCCATTAAACCTAATGAAGATGATCATCCATCCCATATCGTTCACTGTGTTCTTCTGAATTTTCCATTAAACCTACTGAAACACGATCATCCATCCCATATCGTGCAATATGTTCTTCTGTAACATCCATTAAACCTAATGAAGACGATCATCCATCCCATATCGTTCACTGTGTTCTTCTGAATTATCCATTAAACCTAATGAAACATGATCATACATCCCATGTCGTTCACTGTGTTCTTCTGAATTATCCATTAAACCTACTGAAACATGATCATCCATCCCATATCGTTCAATATGTTCTTCTGTAACATCCATTAAACCTACTGAAACATGATCATCCATCCCATATCGTTCATTTTGTTCTTCTTTAACATCCTTTAAACCTATTAATACATGATCATCCATCCCATATCGTTCACTATGTTCTTCTTTAACATCCATTAAACCTACTGAAACATGATCATCCATCCCATATCGTCCAATGTGATCTTCTGAATTATCCATTAAACCTACTGAAACATGATCATCCATCCCATGTTGGTCAGTATGTTCTTCTTAAACATCCATTAAACCTACTGAAACATGATCATCCATCCCATATCGGTCACTATTTTCTTCTGTAGCGTCCATTAAACTTACTGAAACATGATCATGCATCCCATATCGTTCAGTGTGTTCTTCTGTGACATCCATTAAACCTACTGGAACATGATCATTCATCCCATATCGTTCATTTTGTTCTTCTTTAACATCCTTTAAACCTATTAATACATGATCATCCATCCCATATCGTTCATTATGTTCTTCTTTAACATCCATTAAACATACTGAAACATGATCATCCATCCCATATCGGTCACAAATTTCTTCTGTAGCATCCATTAAACTTACTGAAACATGATCATCCATCCCATATCGTTCAGTGTGTTCTTCTGTAATGTCCATTAAACTTACTTAAACATGATCTTCTATCCCATATCGTTCACTTTGTTCTTCTTTAACATCCTTTAAACGTATTGAAACATGATTATCCATCCCACATCGTTCACTATGTTCTTCTTTAACATCCATTAAACCTACTGAAACATGATCATCCATCCCATATTGTCCAATGTGTTCTTCTGAATTATCCATTAAACCTACTGAAACATGATCATCCATCCCATATCGGTCAGTATGTTCTTCTTAAACATCCATTAAACCTACTGAAACATGATCATCCATCCCATATCGTTCAATATGTTCTTCTGTAACATCCATT
Organism: Lampris megalopsis; assembly: GCA_022114975.2. Lineage (NCBI taxonomy): Eukaryota > Metazoa > Chordata > Actinopteri > Lampriformes > Lampridae > Lampris > Lampris megalopsis. Next base: position 6,547,143 of record JAJHIY020000425.1, read on the forward strand.
TAAACCTACTGAAACATGATCATCCATCCCATATCGTTTACTACGTTCTTCTGTAACATCCATTAAACCTACTAAAACCGGATGATCCATCCCATATCGTTCACTATGTTCTTCTTTAACATCCATTAAACCTACTCAAACATGATCATCCATCCCCATATCGTCCAATGTGTTCTTCTGAATTTTCCATTAAACCTACTGAAACACGATCATCCATCCCATATCGTGCAATATGTTCTTCTGTAACATCCATTAAAGCTAATGAAGATGATCATCCATCCCATATCGTTCACTGTGTTCTTCTGAATTATCCATTAAACCTAATGAAACATGATCATCCATCCAATATCGTTCACTATGTTCTTCTGTAACATCCATTAAACTTACTGAAACATGATCATCCATCCCATATCGTTTACTATGTTCTTCTGTAACATCCATTAAACCTACTAAAACCGGATGTTCCATCCCATATCGTTCAGTGTATTCTTCTGTAACGTCCATTAAACTTACTGAAACATGATCATCCATCCCATATCGTTCACTATGTTCTTCTTTAACATCCACTAAACCTACTGAAACATGATCATCCATCCCATATCATCCATCCCGTTCTTCTTTTACATCCAATAAACCTACTGAAACATAATCATCCATCCCATATCGTTCACTATGTTCTTCTGTAACATCCATTTAAACCTACTGAAACATGATCATCCATCCCATTTCGTTCACTATGTTCTTCTGTAACATCCATTAAACCTACATAAACATGATCATCCATCCCATATCATTCACTATGTTCTTCTTTAACATCCATTAAATCTACTGAAACATGATCATCCATCCCATATCATTCACTGTGTTCTTCTGAATTATCCATTACACCTAATGAAACATGATCATACATCCCATATCATTCACTGTGTTCTTCTGAATTTTCCATTATACCTACTGAAACATGATCATCCATCTCATATCGGGCACTATGTTCTTCTGTAACATCCATTAAACCTAATGAAGATGATCATCCATCCCATATCGTTCACTGTGTTCTTCTGAATTATCCAATAAACCTAATGAAACTTGATCATACATCCCATGTCGTTCACTGTGTTCTTCTGAATTATCCATTAAACCTACTGAAACATGATCATCCATCCCATATCGTTCAATATGTTCTTCTGTGACATCCATTAAACCTACTGGAACATGATCATCCATCCCATATCGTTCATTTTGTTCTTCTTTAACATCCTTTAAACCTATTAATACATGATCATCCATCCCATATCGTTCATTATGTTCTTCTTTAACATCCATTAAACATACTGAAACATGATCATCCATCCCATATCGGTCACAATTTTCTTCTGTAGCATCCATTAAACTTACTGAAACATGATCATCCATCCCATATCGTTCAGTGTGTTCTTCTGTAATGTCCATTAAACTTACTTAAACATGATCTTCCATCCCATATCGTTCACTTTGTTCTTCTTTAACATCCTTTAAACGTATTGAAACATGATTATCCATCCCACATCGTTCACTATGTTCTTCTTTAACATCCATTAAACCTACTGAAACATGATCATCCATCCCATATTGTCCAATGTGTTCTTCTGAATTATCCATTAAACCTACTGAAACATGATCATCCATCCCATATCGGTCAGTATGTTCTTCTTAAACATCCATTAAACCTACTGAAACATGATCATCCATCCCATATCGTTCAATATGTTCTTCTGTAACATCCATTTAAACCTACTGAAACATGATCATCCATCCCATATCGTTTACTACGTTCTTCTGTAACATCCATTAAACCTACTAAAACCGGATGATCCATCCCATATCGTTCAGTATGTTCTTCTGTAACGTCCATTAAACTTACTGAAACATAATCATCCATCCCATATCGTTCACTATGTTCTTCTGTAACATCCATTTAAACCTACTGAAACATGATCATCCATCCCATATCATTCACTATGTTCTTCTTTAACATCCATTAAACCTAATGAAGATGATCATCCATCCCATATCGTTCACTGTGTTCTTCTGAATTTTCCCTTAAACCTACTGAAACACGATCATCCATCCCATATCGTGCAATATGTTCTTCTGTAACATCCATTAAACCTAATGAAGATGATCATCCATCCCATATCGTTCACTGTGTTCTTCTGTAACATCCATTAAACTTACTGAAACATGATCATCCATCCCATATCGTTTACTATGTTCTTCTGTAACATCCATTAAACCTACTAAAACCGGATGTTCCATCCCATATCGTTCAGTGTGTTCTTCTGTAACGTCCATTAAACTTACTGAAACATGATCATCCATCCCATATCGTTCACTATGTTCTTCTTTAACATCCACTAAACCTACTGAAACATGATCATCCATCCCATATCATCCATCCCGTTCTTCTTTTACATCCAATAAACCTACTGAAACATAATCATCCATCCCATATCGTTCACTATGTTCTTCTGTTACATCCATTTAAACCTACTGAAACATGATCATCCATCCCATTTCGTTCACTATGTTCTTCTGTAACATCCATTAAACCTACATAAACATGATCATCCATCCCATATCGTTCACTATGTTCTTCTTTAACATCCATTAAATCTACTGAAACATGATCATCCATCCCATATCATTCACTGTGTTCTTCTGAATTATCCATTACACCTAATGAAACATGATCATACATCCCATATCATTCACTGTGTTCTTCTGAATTTTCCATTATACCTACTGAAACATGATCATCCATCTCATATCGGGCACTATGTTCTTCTGTAACATCCATTAAACCTAATGAAGATGATCATCCATCCCATATCGTTCACTGTGTTCTTCTGAATTATCCAATAAACCTAATGAAACTTGATCATACATCCCATGTCGTTCACTGTGTTCTTCTGAATTATCCATTAAACCTACTGAAACATGATCATCCATCCCATATCGTTCAATATGTTCTTCTGTGACATCCATTAAACCTACTGGAACATGATCATCCATCCCATATCGTTCATTTTGTTCTTCTTTAACATCCTTTAAACCTATTAATACATGATCATCCATCCCATATCGTTCATTATGTTCTTCTTTAACATCCATTAAACATACTGAAACATGATCATCCATCCCATATCGGTCACAATTTTCTTCTGTAGCATCCATTAAACTTACTGAAACATGATCATCCATCCCATATCGTTCAGTGTGTTCTTCTGTAATGTCCATTAAACTTACTTAAACATGATCTTCCATCCCATATCGTTCACTTTGTTCTTCTTTAACATCCTTTAAACGTATTGAAACATGATTATCCATCCCACATCGTTCACTATGTTCTTCTTTAACATCCATTAAACCTACTGAAACATGATCATCCATCCCATATTGTCCAATGTGTTCTTCTGAATTATCCATTAAACCTACTGAAACATGATCATCCATCCCATATCGGTCAGTATGTTCTTCTTAAACATCCATTAAACCTACTGAAACATGATCATCCATCCCATATCGTTCAATATGTTCTTCTGTAACATCCATTTAAACCTACTGAAACATGATCATCCATCCCATATCGTTTACTACGTTCTTCTGTAACATCCATTAAACCTACTAAAACCGGATGATCCATCCCATATCGTTCAGTATGTTCTTCTGTAACGTCCATTAAACTTACTGAAACATAATCATCCATCCCATATCGTTCACTATGTTCTTCTGTAACATCCATTTAAACCTACTGAAACATGATCATCCATCCCATATCATTCACTATGTTCTTCTTTAACATCCATTAAACCTAATGAAGATGATCATCCATCCCATATCGTTCACTGTGTTCTTCTGAATTTTCCCTTAAACCTACTGAAACACGATCATCCATCCCATATCGTGCAATATGTTCTTCTGTAACATCCATTAAACCTAATGAAGATGATCATCCATCCCATATCGTTCACTGTGTTCTTCTGTAACATCCATTAAACTTACTGAAACATGATCATCCATCCCATATCGTTTACTATGTTCTTCTGTAACATCCATTAAACCTACTAAAACCGGATGTTCCATCCCATATCGTTCAGTGTGTTCTTCTGTAACGTCCATTAAACTTACTGAAACATGATCATCCATCCCATATCGTTCACTATGTTCTTCTTTAACATCCACTAAACCTACTGAAACATGATCATCCATCCCATATCATCCATCCCGTTCTTCTTTTACATCCAATAAACCTACTGAAACATAATCATCCATCCCATATCGTTCACTATGTTCTTCTGTTACATCCATTTAAACCTACTGAAACATGATCATCCATCCCATTTCGTTCACTATGTTCTTCTGTAACATCCATTAAACCTACATAAACATGATCATCCATCCCATATCGTTCACTATGTTCTTCTTTAACATCCATTAAATCTACTGAAACATGATCATCCATCCCATATCATTCACTGTGTTCTTCTGAATTATCCATTACACCTAATGAAACATGATCATACATCCCATATCATTCACTGTGTTCTTCTGAATTTTCCATTATACCTACTGAAACATGATCATCCATCTCATATCGGGCACTATGTTCTTCTGTAACATCCATTAAACCTAATGAAGATGATCATCCATCCCATATCGTTCACTGTGTTCTTCTGAATTATCCAATAAACCTAATGAAACTTGATCATACATCCCATGTCGTTCACTGTGTTCTTCTGAATTATCCATTAAACCTACTGAAACATGATCATCCATCCCATATCGTTCAATATGTTCTTCTGTGACATCCATTAAACCTACTGGAACATGATCATCCATCCCATATCGTTCATTTTGTTCTTCTTTAACATCCTTTAAACCTATTAATACATGATCATCCATCCCATATCGTTCATTATGTTCTTCTTTAACATCCATTAAACCTACTGAAACATGATCATCCATCCCATATCGGTCACAATTTTCTTCTGTAGCATCCATTAAACTTACTGAAACATGATCATCCATCCCATATCGTTCAGTGTGTTCTTCTGTAATGTCCATTAAACTTACTTAAACATGATCTTCCATCCCATATCGTTCACTTTGTTCTTCTTTAACATCCTTTAAACGTATTGAAACATGATTATCCATCCCACATCGTTCACTATGTTCTTCTTTAACATCCATTAAACCTACTGAAACATGATCATCCATCCCATATCGTCCAATGTGTTCTTCTGAATTATCCATTAAACCTACTGAAACATGATCATCCATCCCATATCGGTCAGTATGTTCTTCTTAAACATCCATTAAACCTACTGAAACATGATCATCCATCCCATATCGTTCAATATGTTCTTCTGTAACATCCATTTAAACCTACTGAAACATGATCATCCATCCCATATCGTTTACTACGTTCTTCTGTAACATCCATTAAACCTACTAAAACTGGATGATCCATCCCATATCGTTCAGTATGTTCTTCTGTAACGTCCATTAAACTTACTGAAACATAATCATCCATCCCATATCGTTCACTATGTTCTTCTGTAACATCCATTTAAACCTACTGAAACATGATCATCCATCCCATATCATTCACTATGTTCTTCTTTAACATCCATTAAACCTAATGAAGATGATCATCCATCCCATATCGTTCACTGTGTTCTTCTGAATTTTCCATTAAACCTAATTAAACATGATCATACATCCCATGTCGTTCACTGTGTTCTTCTGAATTATCCATTAAACCTACTGAAACATGATCATCCATCCCATATCGTTCAATATGTTCTTCTGCAACATCCATTAAACCTACTGAAACATGATCATCCATCCCATATCGTTCATTTTGTTCTTCTTTAACATTCTTTAAACCTATTAATACATGATCATCCATCCCATATCGTTCACTATGTTCTTCTTTAACATCCATTAAACCTACTCAAACATGATCATCCATGCCCATATCGTCCAATGTGATCTTCTGAATTATCCATTAAACCTACTGAAACATGATCATCCATCCCATGTTGGTCAGTATGTTCTTCTTAAACATCCATTAAACCTACTGAAACATGATCATCCATCCCATATCGTTTACTACGTTCTTCTGTAACATCCATTAAACCTACTAAAACCGGATGATCCATCCCATATCGTTCAGTATGTTCTTCTGTAACGTCCATTAAACTTACTGAAACATAATCATCCATCCCATATCGTTCACTATGTTCTTCTGTAACATCCATTTAAACCTACTGAAACATGATCATCCATCCCATATCATTCACTATGTTCTTCTTTAACATCCATTAAACCTAATGAAGATGATCATCCATCCCATATCGTTCACTGTGTTCTTCTGAATTTTCCATTAAACCTACTGAAACACGATCATCCATCCCATATCGTGCAATATGTTCTTCTGTAACATCCATTAAACCTAATGAAGACGATCATCCATCCCATATCGTTCACTGTGTTCTTCTGAATTATCCATTAAACCTAATGAAACATGATCATACATCCCATGTCGTTCACTGTGTTCTTCTGAATTATCCATTAAACCTACTGAAACATGATCATCCATCCCATATCGTTCAATATGTTCTTCTGTAACATCCATTAAACCTACTGAAACATGATCATCCATCCCATATCGTTCATTTTGTTCTTCTTTAACATCCTTTAAACCTATTAATACATGATCATCCATCCCATATCGTTCACTATGTTCTTCTTTAACATCCATTAAACCTACTGAAACATGATCATCCATCCCATATCGTCCAATGTGATCTTCTGAATTATCCATTAAACCTACTGAAACATGATCATCCATCCCATGTTGGTCAGTATGTTCTTCTTAAACATCCATTAAACCTACTGAAACATGATCATCCATCCCATATCGGTCACTATTTTCTTCTGTAGCGTCCATTAAACTTACTGAAACATGATCATGCATCCCATATCGTTCAGTGTGTTCTTCTGTGACATCCATTAAACCTACTGGAACATGATCATTCATCCCATATCGTTCATTTTGTTCTTCTTTAACATCCTTTAAACCTATTAATACATGATCATCCATCCCATATCGTTCATTATGTTCTTCTTTAACATCCATTAAACATACTGAAACATGATCATCCATCCCATATCTGTCACAAATTTCTTCTGTAGCATACATTAAACTTACTGAAACATGATCATCCATCCCATATCGTTCAGTGTGTTCTTCTGTAACGTCCATTAAACTTACTTAAACATGATCTTCCAACCCATATCGTTCACTTTGTTCTTCTGTAACATCCATTTAAACCTACTGAAACATGATCATCCATCCCATTTCGTTCACTATGTTCTTCTGTAACATCCATTAAACCTACATAAACATGATCATCCATCCCATATCGTTCACTATGTTCTTCTTTAACATCCATTAAATCTACTGAAACATGGTCATCCATCCCATATCATTCACTGTGTTCTTCTGAATTATCCATTACACCTAATGAAACATGATCATACATCCCATATCATTCACTGTGTTCTTCTGAATTTTCCATTATACCTACTGAAACATGATCATCCATCTCATATCGGGCACTATGTTCTTCTGTAACATCCATTAAACCTAATGAAGATGATCATCCATCCCATATCGTTCACTGTGTTCTTCTGAATTATCCAATAAACCTAATGAAACTTGATCATACATCCCATGTCGTTCACTGTGTTCTTCTGAATTATCCATTAAACCTACTGAAACATGATCATCCATCCCATATCGTTCAATATGTTCTTCTGTGACATCCATTAAACCTACTGGAACATGATCATCCATCCCATATCGTTCATTTTCTTCTTCTTTAACATCCTTTAAACCTATTAATACATGATCATCCATCCCATATCGTTCATTATGTTCTTCTTTAACATCCATTAAACATACTGAAACATGATCATCCATCCCATATCGGTCACAATTTTCTTCTGTAGCATCCATTAAACTTACTGAAACATGATCATCCATCCCATATCGTTCAGTGTGTTCTTCTGTAATGTCCATTAAACTTACTTAAACATGATCTTCCATCCCATATCGTTCACTTTGTTCTTCTTTAACATCCTTTAAACGTATTGAACCATGATTATCCATCCCACATCGTTCACTATGTTCTTCTTTAACATCCATTAAACCTACTGAAACATGATCATCCATCCCATATTGTCCAATGTGTTCTTCTGAATTATCCATTAAACCTACTGAAACATGATCATCCATCCCATATCGGTCAGTATGTTCTTCTTAAACATCCATTAAACCTACTGAAACATGATCATCCATCCCATATCGTTCAATATGTTCTTCTGTAACATCCATTTAAACCTACTGAAACATGATCATCCATCCCATATCGTTTACTACGTTCTTCTGTAACATCCATTAAACCTACTAAAACCGGATGATCCATCCCATATCGTTCAGTATGTTCTTCTGTAACGTCCATTAAACTTACTGAAACATAATCATCCATCCCATATCGTTCACTATGTTCTTCTGTAACATCCATTTAAACCTACTGAAACATGATCATCCATCCCATATCATTCACTATGTTCTTCTTTAACATCCATTAAACCTAATGAAGATGATCATCCATCCCATATCGTTCACTGTGTTCTTCTGAATTTTCCATTAAACCTACTGAAACACGATCATCCATCCCATATCGTGCAATATGTTCTTCTGTAACATCCATTAAACCTAATGAAGATGATCATCCATCCCATATCGTTCACTGTGTTCTTCTGAATTATCCATTAAACCTAATGAAACATGATCATACATCCCATGTCGTTCACTGTGTTCTTCTGAATTATCCATTAAACCTACTGAAACATGATCATCCATCCCATATCGTTCAATATGTTCTTCTGCAACATCCATTAAACCTACTGAAACATGATCATCCATCCCATATCGTTCATTTTGTTCTTCTTTAACATTCTTTAAACCTATTAATACATGATCATCCATCCCATATCGTTCACTATGTTCTTCTTTAACATCCATTAAACCTACTCAAACATGATCATCCATCCCCATATCGTCCAATGTGATCTTCTGAATTATCCATTAAACCTACTGAAACATGATCATCCATCCCATGTTGGTCAGTATGTTCTTCTTAAACATCCATTAAACCTACTGAAACATGATCATCAATCCCATATCGGTCACTATTTTCTTCTGTAGCATCCATTAAACTTACTGAAACATGATCATCCATCCCATATCGTTCAGTGTGTTCTTCTGTAACGTCCATTAAACTTAATGAAACATAATCATCCATCCCATATCCTTCACTATGTTCTTCTGTAACATCCATTTAAACCTACTGAAACATGATCATCCATCCCATATCATTCACTATGTTCTTCTTTAACATCCATTAAACCTAATGAAGATGATCATCCATCCCATATCGTTCACTGTGTTCTTCTGAATTTTCCATTAAACCTACTGAAACACGATCATCCATCCCATATCGTGCAATATGTTCTTCTGTAACATCCATTAAACCTAATGAAGATGATCATCCATCCCATATCGTTCACTGTGTTCTTCTGAATTATCCATTAAACCTAATGAAACATGATCATATATCCCATGTCGTTCACTGTGTTCTTCTGAATTATCCATTAAACCTACTGAAACATGATCATCCATCCCATATCGTTCAATATGTTCTTCTGTAACATCCATTAAACCTACTGAAACATGATCATCCATCCCATATCGTTCATTTTGTTCTTCTTTAACATCCTTTAAACCTATTAATACATGATCATCCATCCCATATCGTTCACTATGTTCTTCTTTAACAACCATTAAACCTACTGAAACATGATCATCCATCCCATATCGTCCAATGTGATCTTCTGAATTATCCATTAAACCTACTGAAACATGATCATCCATCCCATGTTGGTCAGTATGTTCTTCTGTAATGTCCATTAAACTTACTTAAACATGATCTTCCATCCCATATCGTTCATTTTGTTCTTCTTTAACATCCTTTAAATGTATTGAAACATGATTATCCATCCCACATCGTTCACTATGTTCTTCTTTAACATCCATTAAACCTACTGAAACATGATCAACCATCCGAAATCGTCCAATGTGTCCTTCTGAATTATCCATTAAACCTACTGAAACATGATCATCCATCCCATATCGGTCAGTATGTTCTTCTTAAACATCCATTAAACCTACTGAAACATGATCACCCATCCCATATCGGTCACTATTTTCTTCTGTAGCATCCATTAAACTTACTGAAACATGATCATCCATCCCATATCGTTCAGTGTGTTCTTCTGTAATGTCCATTAAACTTACTTAAACATGATCTTCCAACCCATATCGTTCACTTTGTTCTTCTTTAACATCCTTTAAACGTATTGAAACATGATTATCCATCCCACATCGTTCACTATGTTCTTCTTTAACATCCATTAAACCTACTGAAACATGATCATCCATCCCATATCGTCCAATGTGTTCTTCTGAATTATCCATTAAACCTACTGAAACATGATCATCCATCCCATATCGGTCAGTATGTTCTTCTTAAACATCCATTAAACCTACTGAAACATGATCATCCATCCCATATCGTTCAATATGTTCTTCTGTAACATCCATTTAAACCTACTGAAACATGATCATCCATCCCATATCGTTCACAATGTTCTTCTTTAACATCCATTAAACCTACTGAAACATGATTATCCATCCCATATCGTTCAATGTGTTCTTCTGAATTAACCATTAAACCTACTGAAACATGATCATCCATCCCATATCGGTCAGTATGTTCTTCTTAAACATCCATTAACCCTACTGAAACATGATCATCCATCTCATATCGTTCAATATGTTCTTTTGTAACATCCATTTAAACCTACTGAAACATGATCAACCATCCCATATCGTTCACTATGTTCTTCTGTAACATCCATTAAACTTACTGAAACCTGATCATCCATCCCTTATCGTTTACTATGTCCTTCTGTAACATCCATTAAACCTACTAAAACCGGATGATCCATCCCATATCGTTCAGTGTGTTCTTCTGTAACGTCTATTAAACTTACTGAAACATAATCATCCATCCCATATCGTTCACTATGTTCTTCTGTAACATCCATTTAAACCTACTGAAACATGATCATCCATCCCATATCGGTCACAATTTTCTTCTGTAGCATCCATTAAACTTACTGAAACATGATCATCCATCCCATATCGTTCAGTGTGTTCTTCTGTAATGTCCATTAAACTTACTTAAACATGATCTTCCATCCAATATCGTTCACTTTGTTCTTCTTTAACATCCTTTAAACGCATTGAAACATGATTATCCATCCCACATCTTTCACTATGTTCTTCTTTAACATCCATTAAACCTACTGAAACATGATCATCCATCCCATATCGTCCAATGTGTTCTTCTGAATTATCCATTAAACCTACTGAAACATGATCATCCATCCCATATCGGTCAGTATGTTCTTCTTAAACATCCATTAAACCTACTGAAACATGATCATCCATCCCATATCGTTCAATATGTTCTTCTGTAACATCCATTAAACCTACTAAAACCGGATGATCCATCCCATATCGTTCAGTATGTTCTTCTGTAACGTCCATTAAACTTACTGAAACATAATCATCCATCCCATATCGTTCACTATGTTCTTCTGTAACATCCATTTAAACCTACTGAAACATGATCATCCATCCCATATCATTCACTATGTTCTTCTTTAACATCCATTAAACCTAATGAAGATGATCATCCATCCCATATCGTTCACTGTGTTCTTCTGAATTTTCCATTAAACCTACTGAAACACGATCATCCATCCCATATCGTGCAATATGTTCTTCTGTAACATCCATTAAACCTAATGGAGACGATCATCCATCCCATATCGTTCACTGTGTTCTTCTGAATTATCCATTAAACCTAATGAAACATGATCATACATCCCATGTCGTTCACTGTGTTCTTCTGAATTATCCATTAAACCTACTGAAACATGATCATCCATCCCATATCGTTCAATATGTTCTTCTGCAACATCCATTAAACCTACTGAAACATGATCATCCATCCCATATCGTTCATTTTGTTCTTCTTTAACATCCTTTAAACCTATTAATACATGATCATCCATCCCATATCGTTCACTATGTTCTTCTTTAACATCCATTAAACCTACTGAAACATGATCATCCATCCCATATCGTCCAATGTGATCTTCTGAATTATCCATTAAACCTACTGAAACATGATCATCCATCCCATGTTGGTCAGTATGTTCTTCTTAAACATCCATTAAACCTACTGAAACATGATCATCCATCCCATATCGGTCACTATTTTCTTCTGTAGCGTCCATTAAACTTACTGAAACATGATCATGCATCCCATATCGTTCAGTGTGTTCTTCTGTGACATCCAGTAAACCTACTGGAACATGATCATTCATCCCATATCGTTCATTTTGTTCTTCTTTAACATCCTTTAAACCTATTAATACATGATCATCCATCCCATATCGTTCACTATGTTCTTCTTTAACATCCATTAAACCTACTGAAACATGATCATCCATCCCATATCGTCCAATGTGATCTTCTGAATTATCCATTAAACCTACTGAAACATGATCATCCATCCCATGTTGGTCAGTATGTTCTTCTTAAACATCCATTAAACCTACTGAAACATGATCATCCATCCCATATCGGTCACTATTTTCTTCTGTAGCGTCCATTAAACTTACTGAAACATGATCATGCATCCCATATCGTTCAGTGTGTTCTTCTGTGACATCCAGTAAACCTACTGGAACATGATCATTCATCCCATATCGTTCATTTTGTTCTTCTTTAACATCCTTTAAACCTATTAATACATGATCATCCATCCCATATCGTTCATTATATTCTTCTTTAACATCCATTAAACATGCTGAAACATGATCATCCATCCCATATCGGTCACAAATTTCTTCTGTAGCATCCATTAAACTTACTGAAACATGATCATCCATCCCATATCGTTCAGTGTGTTCTTCTGTAATGTCCATTAAACTTACTTAAACATGATCTTCCATCCCATATCGTTCACTTTGTTCTTCTTTAACATCCTTTAAACGTATTGAAACATGATTATCCATCCCACATCGTTCACTATGTTCTTCTTTAACATCCATTAAACCTACTGAAACATGATCATCCATCCCATATTGTCCAATGTGTTCTTCTGAATTATCCATTAAACCTACTGAAACATGATCATCCATCCCATATCGGTCAGTATGTTCTTCTTAAACATCCATTAAACCTACTGAAACATGATCATCCATCCCATATCGTTCAATATGTTCTTCTGTAACATCCATTTAAACCTACTGAAACATGATCATCCATCCCATAGCGTTTACTACGTTCTTCTGTAACATCCATTAAACCTACTAAAACCGGATGATCCATCCCATATCGTTCACTATGTTCTTCTTTAACATCCATTAAACCTACTCAAACATGATCATCCATCCCCATATCGTCCAATGTGATCTTCTGAATTATCCATTAAACCTACTGAAACATGATCATCCATCCCATGTTGGTCAGTATGTTCTTCTTAAACATCCATTAAACCTACTGAAACATGATCATCCATCCCATATCGGTCACTATTTTCTTCTGTAGTGTCCATTAAACTTACTGAAACATGATCATCCATCCCATATCGTTCAGTGTGTTCTTCTGTAACGTCCATTAAACTTAATGAAACATAATCATCCATCCCATATCCTTCACTATGTTCTTCTGTAACATCCATTTAAACCTACTGAAACATGATCATCCATCCCATATCATTCACTATGTTCTTCTTTAACATCCATTAAACCTAATGAAGATGATCATCCATCCCATATCGTTCACTGTGTTCTTCTGAATTTTCCATTAAACCTACTGAAACACGATCATCCATCCCATATAGTGCAATATGTTCTTCTGTAACATCCATTAAACCTAATGAAGATGATCATCCATCCCATATCGTTCACTGTGTTCTTCTGAATTATCCATTAAACCTAATGAAACATGATCATACATCCCATGTCGTTCACTGTGTTCTTCTGAATTATCCATTAAACCTACTGAAACATGATCATCCATCCCATATCGTTCAATATGTTCTTCTGTAACATCCATTAAACCTACTGAAACATGATCATCCATCCCATATCGTTCATTTTGTTCTTCTTTAACATCCTTTAAACCTACTGAAACATGATCATCCATCCCATATCGTCCAATGTGATCTTCTGAATTATCCATTAAACCTACTGAAACATGATCATCCATCCCATGTTGGTCAGTATGTTCTTCTGTAATGTCCATTAAACTTACTTAAACATGATCTTCCATCCCATATCGTTCATTTTGTTCTTCTTTAACATCCTTTAAACGTATTGAAACATGATTATCCATCCCACATCGTTCACTATGTTCTTCTTTAACATCCATTAAACCTACTGAAACATGATCATCCATCCGAAATCGTCCAATGTGTCCTTCTGAATTATCCATTAAACCTACTGAAACATGATCATCCATCCCATATCGGTCAGTATGTTCTTCTTAAACATCCATTAAACCTACTGAAACATGATCACCCATCCCTTATCGGTCACTATTTTCTTCTGTAGCATCCATTAAACTTACTGAAACATGATCATCCATCCCATATCGTTCAGTGTGTTCTTCTGTAATGTCCATTAAACTTACTTAAACATGATCTTCCAACCCATATCGTTCACTTTGTTCTTCTTTAACATCCTTTAAACGTATTGAAACATGATTATCCATCCCACATCGTTCACTATGTTCTTCTTTAACATCCATTAAACTACTGAAACATGATCATCCATCCCATATCGTCCAATGTGTTCTTCTGAATTATCCATTAAACCTACTGAAACATGATCATCCATCCCATATCGGTCAGTATGTTCTTCTTAAACATCCATTAAACCTACTGAAACATGATCATCCATCCCATATCGTTCAATATGTTCTTCTGTAACATCCATTTAAACCTACTGAAACATGATCATCCATCCCATATTGTTCACAATGTTCTTCTTTAACATCCATTAAACCTACTGAAACATGATTATCCATCCCATATCGTTCAATGTGTTCTTCTGAATTAACCATTAAACCTACTGAAACATGATCATCCATCCCATATCGGTCAGTATGTTCTTCTTAAACATCCATTAACCCTACTGAAACATGATCATCCATCTCATATCGTTCAATATATTCTTTTGTAACATCCATTTAAACCTACTGAAACATGATCATCCATCCCATATCGTTCACTATGTTCTTCTGTAACATCCATTAAACTTACTGAAACATGATCATCCATCCCTTATCGTTTACTATGTCCTTCTGTAACATCCATTAAACCTACTAAAACCGGATGATCCATCCCATATCGTTCAGTGTGTTCTTCTGTAACGTCTATTAAACTTACTGAAACATAATCATCCATCCCATATCGTTCACTATGTTCTTCTGTAACATCCATTTAAACCTACTGAAACATGATCATCCATCCCATATCGGTCACAATTTTCTTCTGTAGCATCCATTAAACTTACTGAAACATGATCATCCATCCCATATCGTTCAGTGTGTTCTTCTGTAATGTCCATTAAACTTACTTAAACATGATCTTCCATCCAATATCGTTCACTTTGTTCTTCTTTAACATCCTTTAAACACATTGAAACATGATTATCCATCCCACATCGTTCACTATGTTCTTCTTTAACATCCATTAAACCTACTGAAACATGATCATCCATCCCATATCGTCCAATGTGTTCTTCTGAATTATCCATTAAACCTACTGAAACATGATCATCCATCCCATATCGGTCAGTATGTTCTTCTTAAACATCCATTAAACCTACTGAAACATGATCATCCATCCCATATCGTTCAATATGTTCTTCTGTAACATCCATTAAACCTACTAAAACCGGATGATCCATCCCATATCGTTCAGTATGTTCTTCTGTAACGTCCATTAAACTTACTGAAACATAATCATCCATCCCATATCGTTCACTATGTTCTTCTGTAACATCCATTTAAACCTACTGAAACATGATCATCCATCCCATATCATTCACTATGTTCTTCTTTAACATCCATTAAACCTAATGAAGATGATCATCCATCCCATATCGTTCACTGTGTTCTTCTGAATTTTCCATTAAACCTACTGAAACACGATCATCCATCCCATATCGTGCAATATGTTCTTCTGTAACATCCATTAAACCTAATGAAGACGATCATCCATCCCATATCGTTCACTGTGTTCTTCTGAATTATCCATTAAACCTACTGAAACATGATCATCCATCCCATGTTGGTCAGTATGTTCTTCTTAAACATCCATTAAACCTACTGAAACATGATCATCCATCCCATATCGGTCACTATTTTCTTCTGTAGCGTCCATTAAACTTACTGAAACATGATCATGCATCCCATATCGTTCAGTGTGTTCTTCTGTGACATCCATTAAACCTACTGGAACATGATCATTCATCCCATATCGTTCATTTTGTTCTTCTTTAACATCCTTTAAACCTATTAATACATGATCATCCATCCCATATCGTTCATTATGTTCTTCTTTAACATCCATTAAACATACTAAAACCGGATGATCCATCCCATATCGTTCAGTGTGTTCTTCTGTAACGTCTATTAAACTTACTGAAACATAATCATCCATCCCATATCGTTCACTATGTTCTTCTGTAACATCCATTTAAACCTACTGAAACATGATCATCCATCCCATATCGGTCACAATTTTCTTCTGTAGCATCCATTAAACTTACTGAAACATGATCATCCATCCCATATCGTTCAGTGTGTTCTTCTGTAATGTCCATTAAACTTACTTAAACATGATCTTCCATCCAATATCGTTCACTTTGTTCTTCTTTAACATCCTTTAAACACATTGAAACATGATTATCCATCCCACATCGTTCACTATGTTCTTCTTTAACATCCATTAAACCTACTGAAACATGATCATCCATCCCATATCGTCCAATGTGTTCTTCTGAATTATCCATTAAACCTACTGAAACATGATCATCCATCCCATATCGGTCAGTATGTTCTTCTTAAACATCCATTAAACCTACTGAAACATGATCATCCATCCCATATCGTTCAATATGTTCTTCTGTAACATCCATTAAACCTACTAAAACCGGATGATCCATCCCATATCGTTCAGTATGTTCTTCTGTAACGTCCATTAAACTTACTGAAACATAATCATCCATCCCATATCGTTCACTATGTTCTTCTGTAACATCCATTTAAACCTACTGAAACATGATCATCCATCCCATATCATTCACTATGTTCTTCTTTAACATCCATTAAACCTAATGAAGATGATCATCCATCCCATATCGTTCACTGTGTTCTTCTGAATTTTCCATTAAACCTACTGAAACACGATCATCCATCCCATATCGTGCAATATGTTCTTCTGTAACATCCATTAAACCTAATGAAGACGATCATCCATCCCATATCGTTCACTGTGTTCTTCTGAATTATCCATTAAACCTACTGAAACATGATCATCCATCCCATGTTGGTCAGTATGTTCTTCTTAAACATCCATTAAACCTACTGAAACATGATCATCCATCCCATATCGGTCACTATTTTCTTCTGTAGCGTCCATTAAACTTACTGAAACATGATCATGCATCCCATATCGTTCAGTGTGTTCTTCTGTGACATCCATTAAACCTACTGGAACATGATCATTCATCCCATATCGTTCATTTTGTTCTTCTTTAACATCCTTTAAACCTATTAATACATGATCATCCATCCCATATCGTTCATTATGTTCTTCTTTAACATCCATTAAACATACTGAAACATGATCATCCATCCCATATCGGTCACAAATTTCTTCTGTAGCATCCATTAAACTTACTGAAACATGATCATCCATCCCATATCGTTCAGTGTGTTCTTCTGTAATGTCCATTAAACTTACTTAAACATGATCTTCCATCCCATATCGTTCACTTTGTTCTTCTTTAACATCCTTTAAACGTATTGAAACATGATTATCCATCCCACATCGTTCACTATGTTCTTCTTTAACATCCATTAAACCTACTGAAACATGATCATCCATCCCATATTGTCCAATGTGTTCTTCTGAATTATCCATTAAACCTACTGAAACATGATCATCCATCCCATATCGGTCAGTATGTTCTTCTTAAACATCCATTAAACCTACTGAAACATGATCATCCATCCCATATCGTTCAATATGTTCTTCTGTAACATCCATTTAAACCTACTGAAACATGATCATCCATCCCATATCGTTTACTACGTTCTTCTGTAACTTCCATTAAACCTACTAAAACCGGATGATCCATCCCATATCGTTCACTATGTTCTTCTTTAACATCCATTAAACCTACTCAAACATGATCATCCATCCCCATATCGTCCAATGTGATCTTCTGAATTATCCATTAAACCTACTGAAACATGATCATCCATCCCATGTTGGTCAGTATGTTCTTCTTAAACATCCATTAAACCTACTGAAACATGATCATCCATCCCATATCGGTCACTATTTTCTCCTGTAGTGTCCATTAAACTTACTGAAACATGATCATCCATCCCATATCGTTCAGTGTGTTCTTCTGTAACGTCCATTAAACTTAATGAAACATAATCATCCATCCCATATCCTTCACTATGTTCTTCTGTAACATCCATTTAAACCTACTGAAACATGATCATCCATCCCATATCATTCACTATGTTCTTCTTTAACATCCATTAAACCTAATGAAGATGATCATCCATCCCATATCGTTCACTGTGTTCTTCTGAATTTTCCATTAAACCTACTGAAACACGATCATCCATCCCATATCGTGCAATATGTTCTTCTGTAACATCCATTAAACCTAATGAAGATGATCATCCATCCCATATCGTTCACTGTGTTCTTCTGAATTATCCATTAAACCTAATGAAACATGATCATACATCCCATGTCGTTCACTGTGTTCTTCTGAATTATCCATTAAACCTACTGAAACATGATCATCCATCCCATATCGTTCAATATGTTCTTCTGTAACATCCATTAAACCTACTGAAACATGATCATCCATCCCATATCGTTCATTTTGTTCTTCTTTAACATCCTTTAAACCTACTGAAACATGATCATCCATCCCATATCGTCCAATGTGATCTTCTGAATTATCCATTAAACCTACTGAAACATGATCATCCATCCCATGTTGGTCAGTATGTTCTTCTGTAATGTCCATTAAACTTACTTAAACATGATCTTCCATCCCATATCGTTCATTTTGTTCTTCTTTAACATCCTTTAAACGTATTGAAACATGATTATCCATCCCACATCGTTCACTATGTTCTTCTTTAACATCCATTAAACCTACTGAAACATGATCATCCATCCGAAATCGTCCAATGTGTCCTTCTGAATTATCCATTAAACCTACTGAAACATGATCATCCATCCCATATCGGTCAGTATGTTCTTCTTAAACATCCATTAAACCTACTGAAACATGATCACCCATCCCTTATCGGTCACTATTTTCTTCTGTAGCATCCATTAAACTTACTGAAACATGATCATCCATCCCATATCGTTCAGTGTGTTCTTCTGTAATGTCCATTAAACTTACTTAAACATGATCTTCCAACCCATATCGTTCACTTTGTTCTTCTTTAACATCCTTTAAACGTATTGAAACATGATTATCCATCCCACATCGTTCACTATGTTCTTCTTTAACATCCATTAAACCTACTGAAACATGATCATCCATCCCATATCGTTCAATATGTTCTTCTGTAACATCCATTTAAACCTACTGAAACATGATCATCCATCCCATATTGTTCACAATGTTCTTCTTTAACATCCATTAAACCTACTGAAACATGATTATCCATCCCATATCGTTCAATGTGTTCTTCTGAATTAACCATTAAACCTACTGAAACATGATCATCCATCCCATATCGGTCAGTATGTTCTTCTTAAACATCCATTAACCCTACTGAAACATGATCATCCATCTCATATCGTTCAATATATTCTTTTGTAACATCCATTTAAACCTACTGAAACATGATCATCCATCCCATATCGTTCACTATGTTCTTCTGTAACATCCATTAAACTTACTGAAACATGATCATCCATCCCTTATCGTTTACTATGTCCTTCTGTAACATCCATTAAACCTACTAAAACCGGATGATCCATCCCATATCGTTCAGTGTGTTCTTCTGTAACGTCTATTAAACTTACTGAAACATAATCATCCATCCCATATCGTTCACTATGTTCTTCTGTAACATCCATTTAAACCTACTGAAACATGATCATCCATCCCATATCGGTCACAATTTTCTTCTGTAGCATCCATTAAACTTACTGAAACATGATCATCCATCCCATATCGTTCAGTGTGTTCTTCTGTAATGTCCATTAAACTTACTTAAACATGATCTTCCATCCAATATCGTTCACTTTGTTCTTCTTTAACATCCTTTAAACGCATTGAAACATGATTATCCATCCCACATCGTTCACTATGTTCTTCTTTAACATCCATTAAACCTACTGAAACATGATCATCCATCCCATATCGTCCAATGTGTTCTTCTGAATTATCCATTAAACCTACTGAAACATGATCATCCATCCCATATCGGTCAGTATGTTCTTCTTAAACATCCATTAAACCTACTGAAACATGATCATCCATCCCATATCGTTCAATATGTTCTTCTGTAACATCCATTAAACCTACTAAAACCGGATGATCCATCCCATATCGTTCAGTATGTTCTTCTGTAACGTCCATTAAACTTACTGAAACATAATCATCCATCCCATATCGTTCACTATGTTCTTCTGTAACATCCATTTAAACCTACTGAAACATGATCATCCATCCCATATCATTCACTATGTTCTTCTTTAACATCCATTAAACCTAATGAAGATGATCATCCATCCCATATCGTTCACTGTGTTCTTCTGAATTTTCCATTAAACCTACTGAAACACGATCATCCATCCCATATCGTGCAATATGTTCTTCTGTAACATCCATTAAACCTAATGAAGACGATCATCCATCCCATATCGTTCACTGTGTTCTTCTGAATTATCCATTAAACCTAATGAAACATGATCATACATCCCATGTCGTTCACTGTGTTCTTCTGAATTATCCATTAAACCTACTGAAACATGATCATCCATCCCATATCGTTCAATATGTTCTTCTGTATCATCCATTAAACCTACTGAAACATGATCATCCATCCCATATCGTTCATTTTGTTCTTCTTTAACATCCTTTAAACCTATTAATACATGATCATCCATCCCATATCGTTCACTATGTTCTTCTTTAACATCCATTAAACCTACTGAAACATGATCATCCATCCCATATCGTCCAATGTGATCTTCTGAATTATCCATTAAACCTACTGAAACATGATCATCCATCCCATGTTGGTCAGTATGTTCTTCTTAAACATCCATTAAACCTACTGAAACATGATCATCCATCCCATATCGGTCACTATTTTCTTCTGTAGCGTCCATTAAACTTACTGAAACATGATCATGCATCCCATATCGTTCAGTGTGTTCTTCTGTGACATCCATTAAACCTACTGGAACATGATCATTCATCCCATATCGTTCATTTTGTTCTTCTTTAACATCCTTTAAACCTATTAATACATGATCATCCATCCCATATCGTTCACTATGTTCTTCTTTAACATCCATTAAACCTACTGAAACATGATCATCCATCCCATATCGTCCAATGTGATCTTCTGAATTATCCATTAAACCTACTGAAACATGATCATCCATCCCATGTTGGTCAGTATGTTCTTCTTAAACATCCATTAAACCTACTGAAACATGATCATCCTTCCCATATCGGTCACTATTTTCTTCTGTAGCGTCCATTAAACTTACTGAAACATGATCATGCATCCCATATCGTTCAGTGTGTTCTTCTGTGACATCCATTAAACCTACTGGAACATGATCATTCATCCCATATCGTTCATTTTGTTCTTCTTTAACATCCTTTAAACCTATTAATACATGATCATCCATCCCATATCGTTCATGATATTCTTCTTTAACATCCATTAAACATACTGAAACATGATCATCAATCCCATATCGGTCACAATTTTCTTCTGTAGCATCCATTAAACCTAATTAAACATGATCATACATCCCATATCGTTCAGTGTGTTCTTCTGTAATGTCCATTAAACTTACTTAAACATGATCTTCCATCCCATATCGTTCACTTTGTTCTTCTTTAACATCCTTTAAACGTATTGAAACATGATTATCCATCCCACATCGTTCACTATGTTCTTCTTTAACATCCATTAAACCTACTGAAACATGATCATCCATCCCATATTGTCCAATGTGTTCTTCTGAATTATCCATTAAACCTACTGAAACATGATCAGCCATCCCATATCGGTCAGTATGTTCTTCTTAAACATCCATTAAACCTACTGAAACATGATCATCCATCCCATATCGTTCAATATGTTCTTCTGTAACATCCATTTAAACCTACTGAAACATGATCATCCATCCCATATCGTTTACTACGTTCTTCTGTAACATCCATTAAACCTACTAAAACCGGATGATCCATCCCATATCGTTCAGTATGTTCTTCTGTAACGTCCATTAAACTTACTGAAACATAATCATCCATCCCATATCCTTCACTATGTTCTTCTGTAACATCCATTTAAACCTACTGAAACATGATCATCCATCCCATATCGTTCACTATGTTCTTCTTTAACATCCATTAAACCTAATGAAGATGATCATCCATCCCATATCGTTCACTGTGTTCTTCTGAATTTTCCATTAAACCTACTGAAACACGATCATCCATCCCATATCGTGCAATATGTTCTTCTGTAACATCCATTAAACCTAATGAAGATGATCATCCATCCCATATCGTTCACTGTGTTCTTCTGAATTATCCATTAAACCTAATGAAACATGATAATACATCCCATGTCGTTCACTGTGTTCTTCTGAATTATCCATTAAACCTACTGAAACATGATCATCCATCCCATATCGTTCAATATGTTCTTCTGTAACATCCATTAAACCTACTGAAACATGATCATCCATCCCATATCGTTCATTTTGTTCTTCTTTAACATCCTTTAAACCTATTAATACATGATCATCCATCCCATATCGTTCACTATGTTCTTCTTTAACATCCATTAAACCTACTGAAACATGATCATCCATCCCATATCGTCCAATGTGATCTTCTGAATTATCCATTAAACCTACTGAAACATGATCATCCATCCCATGTTGGTCAGTATGTTCTTCTGTAATGTCCATTAAACTTACTTAAACATGATCTTCCATCCCATATCGTTCATTTTGTTCTTCTTTAACATCCTTTAAACGTATTGAAACATGATTATCCATCCCACATCGTTCACTATGTTCTTCTTTAACATCCATTAAACCTACTGAAACATGATCATCCATCCGAAATCGTCCAATGTGTTCTTCTGAATTATCCATTAAACCTACTGAAACATGATCATCCATCCCATATCGGTCAGTATGTTCTTCTTAAACATCCATTAAACCTACTGAAACATGATCACCCATCCCATATCGGTCACTATTTTCTTCTGTATTATCCATTAAACTTACTGAAACATGATCATCCATCCCATATCGTTCAGTGTGTTCTTCTGTAATGTCCATTAAACTTACTTAAACATGATCTTCCAACCCATATCGTTCACTTTGTTCTTCTTTAACATCCTTTAAACGTATTGAAACATGATTATCCATCCCACATCGTTCACTATGTTCTTCTTTAACATCCATTAAACCTACTGAAACATGATCATCCATCCCATATCGTCCAATGTGTTCTTCTGAATTATCCATTAAACCTACTGAAACATGATCATCCATCCCATATCGGTCAGTATGTTCTTCTTAAACATCCATTAAACCTACTGAAACATGATCATCCATCCCATATCGTTCAATATGTTCTTCTGTAACATCCATTTAAACCTACTGAAACATGATCATCCATCCCATATTGTTCACAATGTTCTTCTTTAACATCCATTAAACCTACTGAAACATGATTATCCATCCCATATCGTTCAATGTGTTCTTCTGAATTAACCATTAAACCTACTGAAACATGATCATCCATCCCATATCGGTCAGTATGTTCTTCTTAAACATCCATTAACCCTACTGAAACATGATCATCCATCTCATATCGTTCAATATGTTCTTTTGTAACATCCATTTAAACCTACTTAAACATGATCATCCATCCCATATCGTTCACTATGTTCTTCTGTAACATCCATTAAACTTACTGAAACATGATCATCCATCCCTTATCGTTTACTATGTCCTTCTGTAACATCCATTAAACCTACTAAAACCGGATGATCCATCCCATATCGTTCAGTGTGTTCTTCTGTAACGTCTATTAAACTTACTGAAACATAATCATCCATCCCATATCGTTCACTATGTTCTTCTTTAACATCCATTTAAACCTACTGAAACATGATCATCCATCCCATATCGGTCACAATTTTCTTCTGTAGCATCCATTAAACTTACTGAAACATGATCATCCATCCCATATCGTTCAGTGTGTTCTTCTGTAATGTCCATTAAACTTACTTAAACATGATCTTCCATCCAATATCGTTCACTTTGTTCTTCTTTAACATCCTTTAAACGCATTGAAACATGATTATCCATCCCACATCGTTCACTATGTTCTTCTTTAACATCCATTAAACCTACTGAAACATGATCATCCATCCCATATCGTCCAATGTGTTCTTCTGAATTATCCATTAAACCTACTGAAACATGATCATCCATCCCATATCGGTCAGTATGTTCTTCTTAAACATCCATTAAACCTACTGAAACATGATCATCCATCCCATATCGTTCAATATGTTCTTCTGTAACATCCATTAAACCTACTAAAACCGGATGATCCATCCCATATCGTTCAGTATGTTCTTCTGTAACGTCCATTAAACTTACTGAAACATAATCATCCATCCCATATCGTTCACTATGTTCTTCTGTAACATCCATTTAAACCTACTGAAACATGATCATCCATCCCATATCATTCACTATGTTCTTCTTTAACATCCATTAAACCTAATGAAGATGATCATCCATCCCATATCGTTCACTGTGTTCTTCTGAATTTTCCATTAAACCTACTGAAACACGATCATCCATCCCATATCGTGCAATATGTTCTTCTGTAACATCCATTAAACCTAATGAAGACGATCATCCATACCATATCGTTCACTG
Source organism: Lampris megalopsis (assembly GCA_022114975.2). Taxonomy (NCBI): domain Eukaryota; kingdom Metazoa; phylum Chordata; class Actinopteri; order Lampriformes; family Lampridae; genus Lampris; species Lampris megalopsis. Next base: position 6,572,900 of record JAJHIY020000425.1, read on the forward strand.
TGTTCTTCTGAATTATCCATTAAACCTAATGAAACATGATCATACATCCCATGTCGTTCACTGTGTTCTTCTGAATTATCCATTAAACCTACTGAAACATGATCATCCATCCCATATCGTTCAATATGTTCTTCTGTAACATCCATTAAACCTACTGAAACATGATCATCCATCCCATATCGTTCATTTTGTTCTTCTTTAACATCCTTTAAACCTATTAATACATGATCATCCATCCCATATCGTTCACTATGTTTTTCTTTAACATCCATTAAACCTACTGAAACATGATCATCCATCCCATATCGTCCAATGTGATCTTCTGAATTATCCATTAAACCTACTGAAACATGATCATCCATCCCATGTTGGTCAGTATGTTCTTCTTAAACATCCATTAAACCTACTGAAACATGATCATCCATCCCATATCGGTCACTATTTTCTTCTGTAGCGTCCATTAAACTTACTGAAACATGATCATGCATCCCATATCGTTCAGTGTGTTCTTCTGTGACATCCATTAAACCTACTGGAACATGATCATTCATCCCATATCGTTCATTTTGTTCTTCTTTAACATCCTTTAAACCTATTAATACATGATCATCCATCCCATATCGTTCATTATGTTCTTCTTTAACATCCATTAAACATACTGAAACATGATCATCCATCCCATATCGGTCACAATTTTCTTCTGTAGCATCCATTAAACTTACTGAAACATGATCATCCATCCCATATCGTTCAGTGTGTTCTTCTGTAATGTCCATTAAACTTACTTAAACATGATCTTCCATCCCATATCGTTCACTTTGTTCTTCTTTAACATCCTTTAAACGTATTGAAACATGATTATCCATCCCACATCGTTCACTATGTTCTTCTTTAACATCCATTAAACCTACTGAAACATGATCATCCATCCCATATTGTCCAATGTGTTCTTCTGAATTATCCATTAAACCTACTGAAACATGATCATCCATCCCATATCGGTCAGTATGTTCTTCTTAAACATCCATTAAACCTACTGAAACATGATCATCCATCCCATATCGTTCAATATGTTCTTCTGTAACATCCATTTAAACCTACTGAAACATGATCATCCATCCCATATCGTTTACTACGTTCTTCTGTAACATCCATTAAACCTACTAAAACCGGATGACCCATCCCATATCGTTCAGTATGTTCTTCTGTAACGTCCATTAAACTTACTGAAACGTAATCATCCATCCCATATCGTTCACTATGTTCTTCTGTAACATCCATTTAAACCTACTGAAACATGATCATCCATCCCATATCATTCACTATGTTCTTCTTTAACATCCATTGAACCTAATGAAACATGATCATCCATCCCATATCGTTCACTATGTTTTTCTTTAACATCCATTAAACCTACTGAAACATGATCATCCATCCCATATCGTCCAATGTGATCTTCTGAATTATCCATTAAACCTACTGAAACATGATCATCCATCCCATGTTGGTCAGTATGTTCTTCTTAAACATCCATTAAACCTACTGAAACATGATCATCCATCCCATATCGGTCACTATTTTCTTCTGTAGCGTCCATTAAACTTACTGAAACATGATCATGCATCCCATATCGTTCAGTGTGTTCTTCTGTGACATCCATTAAACCTACTGGAACATGATCATTCATCCCATATCGTTCATTTTGTTCTTCTTTAACATCCTTTAAACCTATTAATACATGATCATCCATCCCATATCGTTCATTATGTTCTTCTTTAACATCCATTAAACATACTGAAACATGATCATCCATCCCATATCGGTCACAATTTTCTTCTGTAGCATCCATTAAACTTACTGAAACATGATCATCCATCCCATATCGTTCAGTGTGTTCTTCTGTAATGTCCATTAAACTTACTTAAACATGATCTTCCATCCCATATCGTTCACTTTGTTCTTCTTTAACATCCTTTAAACGTATTGAAACATGATTATCCATCCCACATCGTTCACTATGTTCTTCTTTAACATCCATTAAACCTACTGAAACATGATCATCCATCCCATATTGTCCAATGTGTTCTTCTGAATTATCCATTAAACCTACTGAAACATGATCATCCATCCCATATCGGTCAGTATGTTCTTCTTAAACATCCATTAAACCTACTGAAACATGATCATCCATCCCATATCGTTCAATATGTTCTTCTGTAACATCCATTTAAACCTACTGAAACATGATCATCCATCCCATATCGTTTACTACGTTCTTCTGTAACATCCATTAAACCTACTAAAACCGGATGACCCATCCCATATCGTTCAGTATGTTCTTCTGTAACGTCCATTAAACTTACTGAAACGTAATCATCCATCCCATATCGTTCACTATGTTCTTCTGTAACATCCATTTAAACCTACTGAAACATGATCATCCATCCCATATCATTCACTATGTTCTTCTTTAACATCCATTGAACCTAATGAAACACGATCATCCATCCCATATCGTGCAATATGTTCTTCTGTAACATCCATTAAACCTATTAATACATGATCATCCATCCCATATCGTTCACTGTGTTCTTCTGAATTATCCATTAAACCTAATGAAACATGATCATACATCCCATGTCGTTCACTGTGTTCTTCTGAATTATCCATTAAACTTACTGAAACATGATCATCCATCCCATGTTGGTCAGTATGTTCTTCTGTAATGTCCATTAAACCTACTTAAACATGATCTTCCATCCCATATCGTTCATTTTGTTCTTCTTTAACATCCTTTAAACGTATTGAAACATGATTATCCATCCCACATCGTTCACTATGTTCTTCTTTAACATCCATTAAACCTACTGAAACATGATCATCCATCCGAAATCGTCCAATGTGTTCTTCTGAATTATCCATTAAACCTACTGAAACATGATCATCCATCCCATATCGTTCAGTATGTTCTTCTTAAACATCCATTAAACCTACTGAAACATGATCACCCATCCCATATCGGTCACAATTTTCTTCTGTAGCATCCATTAAACTTACTGAAACATGATCATCCATCCCATATCGTTCAGTGTGTTCTTCTGTAATGTCCATTAAACTTACTTAAACATGATCTTCCATCCAATATCGTTCACTTTGTTCTTCTTTAACATCCTTTAAACGCATTGAAACATGATTATCCATCCCACATCGTTCACTATGTTCTTCTTTAACATCCATTAAACCTACTGAAACATGATCATCCATCCCATATCGTCCAATGTGTTCTTCTGAATTATCCATTAAACCTACTGAAACATGATCATCCATCCCATATCGGTCAGTATGTTCTTCTTAAACATCCATTAAACCTACTGAAACATGATCATCCATCCCATATCGTTCAATATGTTCTTCTGTAACATCCATTAAACCTACTAAAACCGGATGATCCATCCCATATCGTTCAGTATGTTCTTCTGTAACGTCCATTAAACTTACTGAAACATAATCATCCATCCCATATCGTTCACTATGTTCTTCTGTAACATCCATTTAAACCTACTGAAACATGATCATCCATCCCATATCATTCACTATGTTCTTCTTTAACATCCATTAAACCTAATGAAGATGATCATCCATCCCATATCGTTCACTGTGTTCTTCTGAATTTTCCATTAAACCTACTGAAACACGATCATCCATCCCATATCGTGCAATATGTTCTTCTGTAACATCCATTAAACCTAATGAAGACGATCATCCATCCCATATCGTTCACTGTGTTCTTCTGAATTATCCATTAAACCTAATGAAACATGATCATACATCCCATGTCGTTCACTGTGTTCTTCTGAATTATCCATTAAACCTACTGAAACATGATCATCCATCCCATATCGTTCAATATGTTCTTCTGTAACATCCATTAAACCTACTGAAACATGATCATCCATCCCATATCGTTCATTTTGTTCTTCTTTAACATCCTTTAAACCTATTAATACATGATCATCCATCCCATATCGTTCAATATGTTCTTCTGTAACATCCATTTAAACCTACTGAAACATGATCATCCATCCCATATCGTTTACTACGTTCTTCTGTAACATCCATTAAACCTACTAAAACCGGATGACCCATCCCATATCGTTCAGTATGTTCTTCTGTAACGTCCATTAAACTTACTGAAACATAATCATCCATCCCATATCGTTCACTATGTTCTTCTGTAACATCCATTTAAACCTACTGAAACATGATCATCCATCCCATATCATTCACTATGTTCTTCTTTAACATCCATTGAACCTAATGAAGATGATCATCCATCCCATATCGTTCACTGTGTTCTTCTGAATTTTCCATTAAACCTACTGAAACACGATCATCCATCCCATATCGTGCAATATGTTCTTCTGTAACATCCATTAAACCTAATGAAGATGATCATCCATCCCATATCGTTCACTGTGTTCTTCTGAATTATCCATTAAACCTAATGAAACATGATCATACATCCCATGTCGTTCACTGTGTTCTTCTGAATTATCCATTAAACCTACTGAAACATGATCATCCATCCCATGTTGGTCAGTATGTTCTTCTGTAATGTCCATTAAACCTACTTAAACATGATCTTCCATCCCATATCGTTCATTTTGTTCTTCTTTAACATCCTTTAAACGTATTGAAACATGATTATCCATCCCACATCGTTCACTATGTTCTTCTTTAACATCCATTAAACCTACTGAAACATGATTATCCATCCGAAATCGTCCAATGTGTTCTTCTGAATTATCCATTAAACCTACTGAAACATGATCATCCATCCCATATCGTTCAGTATGTTCTTCTTAAACATCCATTAAACCTACTGAAACATGATCACCCATCCCATATCGGTCACAATTTTCTTCTGTAGCATCCATTAAACTTACTGAAACATGATCATCCATCCAATATCGTTCACTTTGTTCTTCTTTAACATCCTTTAAACGCATTGAAACATGATTATCCATCCCACATCGTTCACTATGTTCTTCTTTATCATCCATTAAACCTACTGAAACATGATCATCCATCCCATATCGTCCAATGTGTTCTTCTGAATTATCCATTAAACCTACTGAAACATGATCATCCATCCCATATCGGTCAGTATGTTCTTCTTAAACATCCATTAAACCTACTGAAACATGATCATCCATCCCATATCGTTCAATATGTTCTTCTGTAACATCCATTAAACCTACTAAAACCGGATGATCCATCCCATATCGTTCAGTATGTTCTTCTGTAACGTCCATTAAACTTACTGAAACATAATCATCCATCCCATATCGTTCACTATGTTCTTCTGTAACATCCATTTAAACCTACTGAAACATGATCATCCATCCCATATCATTCACTATGTTCTTCTTTAACATCCATTAAACCTAATGAAGATGATCATCCATCCCATATCGTTCACTGTGTTCTTCTGAATTTTCCATTAAACCTACTGAAACACGATCATCCATCCCATATCGTGCAATATGTTCTTCTGTAACATCCATTAAACCTAATGAAGACGATCATCCATCCCATATCGTTCACTGTGTTCTTCTGAATTATCCATTAAACCTAATGAAACATGATCATACATCCCATGTCGTTCACTGTGTTCTTCTGAATTATCCATTAAACCTACTGAAACATGATCATCCATCCCATATCGTTCAATATGTTCTTCTGTAACATCCATTAAACCTACTGAAACATGATCATCCATCCCATATCGTTCATTTTGTTCTTCTTTAACATCCTTTAAACCTATTAATACATGATCATCCATCCCATATCGTTCAATATGTTCTTCTGTAACATCCATTTAAACCTACTGAAACATGATCATCCATCCCATATCGTTTACTACGTTCTTCTGTAACATCCATTAAACCTACTAAAACCGGATGACCCATCCCATATCGTTCAGTATGTTCTTCTGTAACGTCCATTAAACTTACTGAAACATAATCATCCATCCCATATCGTTCACTATGTTCTTCTGTAACATCCATTTAAACCTACTGAAACATGATCATCCATCCCATATCATTCACTATGTTCTTCTTTAACATCCATTGAACCTAATGAAGATGATCATCCATCCCATATCGTTCACTGTGTTCTTCTGAATTTTCCATTAAACCTACTGAAACACGATCATCCATCCCATATCGTGCAATATGTTCTTCTGTAACATCCATTAAACCTAATGAAGATGATCATCCATCCCATATCGTTCACTGTGTTCTTCTGAATTATCCATTAAACCTAATGAAACATGATCATACATCCCATGTCGTTCACTGTGTTCTTCTGAATTATCCATTAAACCTACTGAAACATGATCATCCATCCCATGTTGGTCAGTATGTTCTTCTGTAATGTCCATTAAACCTACTTAAACATGATCTTCCATCCCATATCGTTCATTTTGTTCTTCTTTAACATCCTTTAAACGTATTGAAACATGATTATCCATCCCACATCGTTCACTATGTTCTTCTTTAACATCCATTAAACCTACTGAAACATGATCATCCATCCGAAATCGTCCAATGTGTTCTTCTGAATTATCCATTAAACCTACTGAAACATGATCATCCATCCCATATCGTTCAGTATGTTCTTCTTAAACATCCATTAAACCTACTGAAACATGATCACCCATCCCATATCGGTCACAATTTTCTTCTGTAGCATCCATTAAACTTACTGAAACATGATCATCCATCCCATATCGTTCAGTGTGTTCTTCTGTAATGTCCATTAAACTTACTTAAACATGATCTTCCATCCAATATCGTTCACTTTGTTCTTCTTTAACATCCTTTAAACGCATTGAAACATGATTATCCATCCCACATCGTTCACTATGTTCTTCTTTAACATCCATTAAACCTACTGAAACATGATCATCCATCCCATATCGTCCAATGTGTTCTTCTGAATTATCCATTAAACCTACTGAAACATGATCATCCATCCCATATCGGTCAGTATGTTCTTCTTAAACATCCATTAAACCTACTGAAACATGATCATCCATCCCATATCGTTCAATATGTTCTTCTGTAACATCCATTAAACCTACTAAAACCGGATGATCCATCCCATATCGTTCAGTATGTTCTTCTGTAACGTCCATTAAACTTACTGAAACATAATCATCCATCCCATATCGTTCACTATGTTCTTCTGTAACATCCATTTAAACCTACTGAAACATGATCATCCATCCCATATCATTCACTATGTTCTTCTTTAACATCCATTAAACCTAATGAAGATGATCATCCATCCCATATCGTTCACTGTGTTCTTCTGAATTTTCCATTAAACCTACTGAAACACGATCATCCATCCCATATCGTGCAATATGTTCTTCTGTAACATCCATTAAACCTAATGAAGACGATCATCCATCCCATATCGTTCACTGTGTTCTTCTGAATTATCCATTAAACCTAATGAAACATGATCATACATCCCATGTCGTTCACTGTGTTCTTCTGAATTATCCATTAAACCTACTGAAACATGATCATCCATCCCATATCGTTCAATATGTTCTTCTGTAACATCCATTAAACCTACTGAAACATGATCATCCATCCCATATCGTTCATTTTGTTCTTCTTTAACATCCTTTAAACCTATTAATACATGATCATCCATCCCATATCGTTCACTATGTTCTTCTTTAACATCCATTAAACCTACTGAAACATGATCATCCATCCCATATCGTCCAATGTGATCTTCTGAATTATCCATTAAACCTACTGAAACATGATCATCCATCCCATGTTGGTCAGTATGTTCTTCTTAAACATCCATTAAACCTACTGAAACATGATCATCCATCCCATATCGGTCACTATTTTCTTCTGTAGCGTCCATTAAACTTACTGAAACATGATCATGCATCCCATATCGTTCAGTGTGTTCTTCTGTGACATCCATTAAACCTACTGGAACATGATCATTCATCCCATATCGTTCATTTTGTTCTTCTTTAACATCCTTTAAACCTATTAATACATGATCATCCATCCCATATCGTTCATGATGTTCTTCTTTAACATCCATTAAACATACTGAAACATGATCATCAATCCCATATCGGTCACAATTTTCTTCTGTAGCATCCATTAAACTTACTGAAACATGATCATCCATCCCATATCGTTCAGTGTGTTCTTCTGTAATGTCCATTAAACTTACTTAAACATGATCTTCCATCCCATATCGTTCACTTTGTTCTTCTTTAACATCCTTTAAACGTATTGAAACATGATTATCCATCCCACATCGTTCACTATGTTCTTCTTTAACATCCATTAAACCTACTGAAACATGATCATCCATCCCATATTGTCCAATGTGTTCTTCTGAATTATCCATTAAACCTACTGAAACATGATCAGCCATCCCATATCGGTCAGTATGTTCTTCTTAAACATCCATTAAACCTACTGAAACATGATCATCCATCCCATATCGTTCAATATGTTCTTCTGTAACATCCATTTAAACCTACTGAAACATGATCATCCATCCCATATCGTTTACTACGTTCTTCTGTAACATCCATTAAACCTACTAAAACCGGATGATCCATCCCATATCGTTCAGTATGTTCTTCTGTAACGTCCATTAAACTTACTGAAACATAATCATCCATCCCATATCCTTCACTATGTTCTTCTGTAACATCCATTTAAACCTACTGAAACATGATCATCCATCCCATATCGTTCACTATGTTCTTCTTTAACATCCATTAAACCTAATGAAGATGATCATCCATCCCATATCGTTCACTGTGTTCCTCTGAATTTTCCATTAAACCTACTGAAACACGATCATCCATCCCATATCGTGCAATATGTTCTTCTGTAACATCCATTAAACCTAATGAAGATGATCATCCATCCCATATCGTTCACTGTGTTCTTCTGAATTATCCATTAAACCTAATGAAACATGATAATACATCCCATGTCATTCACTGTGTTCTTCTGAATTATCCATTAAACCTACTGAAACATGATCATCCATCCCATATCGTTCAATATGTTCTTCTGTAACATCCATTAAACCTACTGAAACATGATCATCCATCCCATATCGTTCATTTTGTTCTTCTTTAACATCCTTTAAACCTATTAATACATGATCATCCATCCCATATCGTTCACTATGTTCTTCTTTAACATCCATTAAACCTACTGAAACATGATCATCCATCCCATATCGTCCAATGTGATCTTCTGAATTATCCATTAAACCTACTGAAACATGATCATCCATCCCATGTTGGTCAGTATGTTCTTCTGTAATGTCCATTAAACTTACTTAAACATGATCTTCCATCCCATATCGTTCATTTTGTTCTTCTTTAACATCCTTTAAACGTATTGAAACATGATTATCCATCCCACATCGTTCACTATGTTCTTCTTTAACATCCATTAAACCTACTGAAACATGATCATCCATCCGAAATCGTCCAATGTGTTCTTCTGAATTATCCATTAAACCTACTGAAACATGATCATCCATCCCATATCGGTCAGTATGTTCTTCTTAAACATCCATTAAACCTACTGAAACATGATCACCCATCCCATATCGGTCACTATTTTCTTCTGTAGCATCCATTAAACTTACTGAAACATGATCATCCATCCCATATCGTTCAGTGTGTTCTTCTGTAATGTCCATTAAACTTACTTAAACATGATCTTCCAACCCATATCGTTCACTTTGTTCTTCTTTAACATCCTTTAAACGTATTGAAACATGATTATCCATCCCACATCGTTCACTATGTTCTTCTTTAACATCCATTAAACCTACTGAAACATGATCATCCATCCCATATCGTCCAATGTGTTCTTCTGAATTATCCATTAAACCTACTGAAACATGATCATCCATCCCATATCGGTCAGTATGTTCTTCTTAAACATCCATTAAACCTACTGAAACATGATCATCCATCCCATATCGTTCAATATGTTCTTCTGTAACATCCATTTAAACCTACTGAAACATGATCATCCATCCCATATTGTTCACAATGTTCTTCTTTAACATCCATTAAACCTACTGAAACATGATTATCCATCCCATATCGTTCAATGTGTTCTTCTGAATTAACCATTAAACCTACTGAAACATGATCATCCATCCCATATCGGTCAGTATGTTCTTCTTAAACATCCATTAACCCTACTGAAACATGATCATCCATCCCATATCGTTCACTATGTTCTTCTGTAACATCCATTTAAACCTACTGAAACATGATCATCCATCCCATATCATTCACTATGTTCTTCTTTAACATCCATTAAACCTAATGAAGATGATCATCCATCCCATATCGTTCACTGTGTTCTTCTGAATTTTCCATTAAACCTACTGAAACACGATCATCCATCCCATATCGTGCAATATGTTCTTCTGTAACATCCATTAAACCTAATGAAGACGATCATCCATCCCATATCGTTCACTGTGTTCTTCTGAATTATCCATTAAACCTAATGAAACATGATCATACATCCCATGTCGTTCACTGTGTTCTTCTGAATTATCCATTAAACCTACTGAAACATGATCATCCATCCCATATCGTTCAATATGTTCTTCTGTAACATCCATTAAACCTACTGAAACATGATCATCCATCCCATATCGTTCATTTTGTTCTTCTTTAAAATCCTTTAAACCTATTAATACATGATCATCCATCCCATATCGTTCACTATGTTCTTCTTTAACATCCATTAAACCTACTGAAACATGATCATCCATCCCATATCGTCCAATGTGATCTTCTGAATTATCCATTAAACCTACTGAAACATGATCATCCATCCCATGTTGGTCAGTATGTTCTTCTTAAACATCCATTAAACCTACTGAAACATGATCATCCATCCCATATCGGTCACTATTTTCTTCTGTAGCGTCCATTAAACTTACTGAAACATGATCATGCATCCCATATCGTTCAGTGTGTTCTTCTGTGACATCCATTAAACCTACTGGAACATGATCATTCATCCCATATCGTTCATTTTGTTCTTCTTTAACATCCTTTAAACCTATTAATACATGATCATCCATCCCATATCGTTCATGATGTTCTTCTTTAACATCCATTAAACATACTGAAACATGATCATCAATCCCATATCGGTCACAATTTTCTTCTGTAGCATCCATTAAACTTACTGAAACATGATCATCCATCCCATATCGTTCAGTGTGTTCTTCTGTAATGTCCATTAAACTTACTTAAACATGATCTTCCATCCCATATCGTTCACTTTGTTCTTCTTTAACATCCTTTAAACGTATTGAAACATGATTATCCATCCCACATCGTTCACTATGTTCTTCTTTAACATCCATTAAACCTACTGAAACATGATCATCCATCCCATATTGTCCAATGTGTTCTTCTGAATTATCCATTAAACCTACTGAAACATGATCAGCCATCCCATATCGGTCAGTATGTTCTTCTTAAACATCCATTAAACCTACTGAAACATGATCATCCATCCCATATCGTTCAATATGTTCTTCTGTAACATCCATTTAAACCTACTGAAACATGATCATCCATCCCATATCGTTTACTACGTTCTTCTGTAACATCCATTAAACCTACTAAAACCGGATGATCCATCCCATATCGTTCAGTATGTTCTTCTGTAACGTCCATTAAACTTACTGAAACATAATCATCCATCCCATATCCTTCACTATGTTCTTCTGTAACATCCATTTAAACCTACTGAAACATGATCATCCATCCCATATCGTTCACTATGTTCTTCTTTAACATCCATTAAACCTAATGAAGATGATCATCCATCCCATATCGTTCACTGTGTTCTTCTGAATTTTCCATTAAACCTACTGAAACACGATCATCCATCCCATATCGTGCAATATGTTCTTCTGTAACATCCATTAAACCTAATGAAGATGATCATCCATCCCATATCGTTCACTGTGTTCTTCTGAATTATACATTAAACCTAATGAAACATGATAATACATCCCATGTCATTCACTGTGTTCTTCTGAATTATCCATTAAACCTACTGAAACATGATCATCCATCCCATATCGTTCAATATGTTCTTCTGTAACATCCATTAAACCTACTGAAACATGATCATCCATCCCATATCGTTCATTTTGTTCTTCTTTAACATCCTTTAAACCTATTAATACATGATCATCCATCCCATATCGTTCACTATGTTCTTCTTTAACATCCATTAAACCTACTGAAACATGATCATCCATCCGAAATCGTCCAATGTGTTCTTCTGAATTATCCATTAAACCTACTGAAACATGATCATCCATCCCATATCGGTCAGTATGTTCTTCTTAAACATCCATTAAACCTACTGAAACATGATCACCCATCCCATATCGGTCACTATTTTCTTCTGTAGCATCCATTAAACTTACTGAAACATGATCATCCATCCCATATCGTTCAGTGTGTTCTTCTGTAATGTCCATTAAACTTACTTAAACATGATCTTCCAACCCATATCGTTCACTTTGTTCTTCTTTAACATCCTTTAAACGTATTGAAACATGATTATCCATCCCACATCGTTCACTATGTTCTTCTTTAACATCCATTAAACCTACTGAAACATGATCATCCATCCCATATCGTCCAATGTGTTCTTCTGAATTATCCATTAAACCTACTGAAACATGATCATCCATCCCATATCGGTCAGTATGTTCTTCTTAAACATCCATTAAACCTACTGAAACATGATCATCCATCCCATATCGTTCAATATGTTCTTCTGTAACATCCATTTAAACCTACTGAAACATGATCATCCATCCCATATTGTTCACAATGTTCTTCTTTAACATCCATTAAACCTACTGAAACATGATTATCCATCCCATATCGTTCAATGTGTTCTTCTGAATTAACCATTAAACCTACTGAAACATGATCATCCATCCCATATCGGTCAGTATGTTCTTCTGAAACATCCATTAACCCTACTGAAACATGATCATCCATCTCATATCGTTCAATATGTTCTTTTGTAACATCCATTTAAACCTACTGAAACATGATCATCCATCCCATATCGTTCACTATGTTCTTCTGTAACATCCATTAAACTTACTGAAACATGATCATCCATCCCTTATCGTTTACTATGTCCTTCTGTAACATCCATTAAACCTACTAAAACCGGATGATCCATCCCATATCGTTCAGTGTGTTCTTCTGTAACGTCTATTAAACTTACTGAAACATAATCATCCATCCCATATCGTTCACTATGTTCTTCTGTAACATCCATTTAAACCTACTGAAACATGATCATCCATCCCATATCGGTCACAATTTTCTTCTGTAGCATCCATTAAACTTACTGAAACATGATCATCCATCCCATATCGTTCAGTGTGTTCTTCTGTAATGTCCATTAAACTTACTTAAACATGATCTTCCATCCAATATCGTTCACTTTGTTCTTCTTTAACATCCTTTAAACGCATTGAAACATGATTATCCATCCCACATCGTTCACTATGTTCTTCTTTAACATCCATTAAACCTACTGAAACATGATCATCCATCCCATATCGTCCAATTTGTTCTTCAGAATTATCCATTAAACCTACTGAAACATGATCATCCATCCCATATCGGTCAGTATGTTCTTCTTAAACATCCATTAAACCTACTGAAACATGATCATCCATCCCATATCGTTCAATATGTTCTTCTGTAACATCCATTAAACCTACTAAAACCGGATGATCCATCCCATATCGTTCAGTATGTTCTTCTGTAACGTCCATTAAACTTACTGAAACATAATCATCCATCCCATATCATTCACTATGTTCTTCTGTAACATCCATTTAAACCTACTGAAACATGATCATCCATCCCATATCATTCACTATGTTCTTCTTTAACATCCATTAAACCTAATGAAGATGATCATCCATCCCATATCGTTCACTGTGTTCTTCTGAATTTTCCATTAAACCTACTGAAACACGATCATCCATCCCATATCGTGCAATATGTTCTTCTGTAACATCCATTAAACCTAATGAAGACGATCATCCATACCATATCGTTCACTGTGTTCTTCTGAATTATCCATTAAACCTAATGAAACATGATCATACATCCCATGTCGTTCACTGTGTTCTTCTGAATTATCCATTAAACCTACTGAAACATGATCATCCATCCCATATCGTTCAATATGTTCTTCTGTAACATCCATTAAACCTACTGAAACATGATCATCCATCCCATATCGTTCATTTTGTTCTTCTTTAACATCCTTTAAACCTATTAATACATGATCATCCATCCCATATCGTTCACTATGTTTTTCTTTAACATCCATTAAACCTACTGAAACATGATCATCCATCCCATATCGTCCAATGTGATCTTCTGAATTATCCATTAAACCTACTGAAACATGATCATCCATCCCATGTTGGTCAGTATGTTCTTCTTAAACATCCATTAAACCTACTGAAACATGATCATCCATCCCATATCGGTCACTATTTTCTTCTGTAGCGTCCATTAAACTTACTGAAACATGATCATGCATCCCATATCGTTCAGTGTGTTCTTCTGTGACATCCATTAAACCTACTGGAACATGATCATTCATCCCATATCGTTCATTTTGTTCTTCTTTAACATCCTTTAAACCTATTAATACATGATCATCCATCCCATATCGTTCATGATGTTCTTCTTTAACATCCATTAAACATACTGAAACATGATCATCAATCCCATATCGGTCACAATTTTCTTCTGTAGCATCCATTAAACTTACTGAAACATGATCATCCATCCCATATCGTTCAGTGTGTTCTTCTGTAATGTCCATTAAACTTACTTAAACATGATCTTCCATCCCATATCGTTCACTTTGTTCTTCTTTAACATCCTTTAAACGTATTGAAACATGATTATCCATCCCACATCGTTCACTATGTTCTTCTTTAACATCCATTAAACCTACTGAAACATGATCATCCATCCCATATTGTCCAATGTGTTCTTCTGAATTATCCATTAAACCTACTGAAACATGATCAGCCATCCCATATCGGTCAGTATGTTCTTCTTAAACATCCATTAAACCTACTGAAACATGATCATCCATCCCATATCGTTCAATATGTTCTTCTGTAACATCCATTTAAACCTACTGAAACATGATCATCCATCCCATATCGTTTACTACGTTCTTCTGTAACATCCATTAAACCTACTAAAACCGGATGATCCATCCCATATCGTTCAGTATGTTCTTCTGTAACGTCCATTAAACTTACTGAAACATAATCATCCATCCCATATCCTTCACTATGTTCTTCTGTAACATCCATTTAAACCTACTGAAACATGATCATCCATCCCATATCGTTCACTATGTTCTTCTTTAACATCCATTAAACCTAATGAAGATGATCATCCATCCCATATCGTTCACTGTGTTCTTCTGAATTTTCCATTAAACCTACTGAAACACGATCATCCATCCCATATCGTGCAATATGTTCTTCTGTAACATCCATTAAACCTAATGAAGATGATCATCCATCCCATATCGTTCACTGTGTTCTTCTGAATTATACATTAAACCTAATGAAACATGATAATACATCCCATGTCATTCACTGTGTTCTTCTGAATTATCCATTAAACCTACTGAAACATGATCATCCATCCCATATCGTTCAATATGTTCTTCTGTAACATCCATTAAACCTACTGAAACATGATCATCCATCCCATATCGTTCATTTTGTTCTTCTTTAACATCCTTTAAACCTATTAATACATGATCATCCATCCCATATCGTTCACTATGTTCTTCTTTAACATCCATTAAACCTACTGAAACATGATCATCCATCCGAAATCGTCCAATGTGTTCTTCTGAATTATCCATTAAACCTACTGAAACATGATCATCCATCCCATATCGGTCAGTATGTTCTTCTTAAACATCCATTAAACCTACTGAAACATGATCACCCATCCCATATCGGTCACTATTTTCTTCTGTAGCATCCATTAAACTTACTGAAACATGATCATCCATCCCATATCGTTCAGTGTGTTCTTCTGTAATGTCCATTAAACTTACTTAAACATGATCTTCCAACCCATATCGTTCACTTTGTTCTTCTTTAACATCCTTTAAACGTATTGAAACATGATTATCCATCCCACATCGTTCACTATGTTCTTCTTTAACATCCATTAAACCTACTGAAACATGATCATCCATCCCATATCGTCCAATGTGTTCTTCTGAATTATCCATTAAACCTACTGAAACATGATCATCCATCCCATATCGGTCAGTATGTTCTTCTTAAACATCCATTAAACCTACTGAAACATGATCATCCATCCCATATCGTTCAATATGTTCTTCTGTAACATCCATTTAAACCTACTGAAACATGATCATCCATCCCATATTGTTCACAATGTTCTTCTTTAACATCCATTAAACCTACTGAAACATGATTATCCATCCCATATCGTTCAATGTGTTCTTCTGAATTAACCATTAAACCTACTGAAACATGATCATCCATCCCATATCGGTCAGTATGTTCTTCTGAAACATCCATTAACCCTACTGAAACATGATCATCCATCTCATATCGTTCAATATGTTCTTTTGTAACATCCATTTAAACCTACTGAAACATGATCATCCATCCCATATCGTTCACTATGTTCTTCTGTAACATCCATTAAACTTACTGAAACATGATCATCCATCCCTTATCGTTTACTATGTCCTTCTGTAACATCCATTAAACCTACTAAAACCGGATGATCCATCCCATATCGTTCAGTGTGTTCTTCTGTAACGTCTATTAAACTTACTGAAACATAATCATCCATCCCATATCGTTCACTATGTTCTTCTGTAACATCCATTTAAACCTACTGAAACATGATCATCCATCCCATATCGGTCACAATTTTCTTCTGTAGCATCCATTAAACTTACTGAAACATGATCATCCATCCCATATCGTTCAGTGTGTTCTTCTGTAATGTCCATTAAACTTACTTAAACATGATCTTCCATCCAATATCGTTCACTTTGTTCTTCTTTAACATCCTTTAAACGCATTGAAACATGATTATCCATCCCACATCGTTCACTATGTTCTTCTTTAACATCCATTAAACCTACTGAAACATGATCATCCATCCCATATCGTCCAATTTGTTCTTCAGAATTATCCATTAAACCTACTGAAACATGATCATCCATCCCATATCGGTCAGTATGTTCTTCTTAAACATCCATTAAACCTACTGAAACATGATCATCCATCCCATATCGTTCAATATGTTCTTCTGTAACATCCATTAAACCTACTAAAACCGGATGATCCATCCCATATCGTTCAGTATGTTCTTCTGTAACGTCCATTAACCTTACTGAACCATAATCATCCATCCCATATCGTTCACTATGTTCTTCTGTAACATCCATTTAAACCTACTGAAACATGATCATCCATCCCATATCATTCACTATGTTCTTCTTTAACATCCATTAAACCTAATGAAGATGATCATCCATCCCATATCGTTCACTGTGTTCTTCTGAATTTTCCATTAAACCTACTGAAACACGATCATCCATCCCATATCGTGCAATATGTTCTTCTGTAACATCCATTAAACCTAATGAAGACGATCATCCATACCATATCGTTCACTGTGTTCTTCTGAATTATCCATTAAACCTAATGAAACATGATCATACATCCCATGTCGTTCACTGTGTTCTTCTGAATTATCCATTAAACCTACTGAAACATGATCATCCATCCCATATCGTTCAATATGTTCTTCTGTAACATCCATTAAACCTACTGAAACATGATCATCCATCCCATATCGTTCATTTTGTTCTTCTTTAACATCCTTTAAACCTATTAATACATGATCATCCATCCCATATCGTTCACTATGTTTTTCTTTAACATCCATTAAACCTACTGAAACATGATCATCCATCCCATATCGTCCAATGTGATCTTCTGAATTATCCATTAAACCTACTGAAACATGATCATCCATCCCATGTTGGTCAGTATGTTCTTCTTAAACATCCATTAAACCTACTGAAACATGATCATCCATCCCATATCGGTCACTATTTTCTTCTGTAGCGTCCATTAAACTTACTGAAACATGATCATGCATCCCATATCGTTCAGTGTGTTCTTCTGTGACATCCATTAAACCTACTGGAACATGATCATTCATCCCATATCGTTCATTTTGTTCTTCTTTAACATCCTTTAAACCTATTAATACATGATCATCCATCCCATATCGTTCATTATGTTCTTCTTTAACATCCATTAAACATACTGAAACATGATCATCCATCCCATATCGGTCACAATTTTCTTCTGTAGCATCCATTAAACTTACTGAAACATGATCATCCATCCCATATCGTTCAGTGTGTTCTTCTGTAATGTCCATTAAACTTACTTAAACATGATCTTCCATCCCATATCGTTCACTTTGTTCTTCTTTAACATCCTTTAAACGTATTGAAACATGATTATCCATCCCACATCGTTCACTATGTTCTTCTTTAACATCCATTAAACCTACTGAAACATGATCATCCATCCCATATTGTCCAATGTGTTCTTCTGAATTATCCATTAAACCTACTGAAACATGATCATCCATCCCATATCGTTCAATATGTTCTTCTGTAACATCCATTTAAACCTACTGAAACATGATCATCCATCCCATATCGGTCAGTATGTTCTTCTTAAACATCCATTAAACCTACTGAAACATGATCATCCATCCCATATCGGTCACTATTTTCTTCTGTAGCGTCCATTAAACTTACTGAAACATGATCATCCATCCCATATCGTTCAGTGTGTTCTTCTGTAATGTCCATTAAACTTACTTAAACATGATCTTCCATCCCATATCGTTCACTTTGTTCTTCTTTAACATCCTTTAAACGTATTGAAACATGATTATCCATCCCACATCGTTCACTATGTTCTTCTTTAACATCCATTAAACCTACTGAAACATGATCATCCATCCCATATTGTCCAATGTGTTCTTCTGAATTATCCATTAAACCTACTGAAACATGATCATCCATCCCATATCGGTCAGTATGTTCTTCTTAAACATCCATTAAACCTACTGAAACATGATCATCCATCCCATATCGTCCAATGTGATCTTCTGAATTATCCATTAAACCTACTGAAACATGATCATCCATCCCATGTTGGTCAGTATGTTCTTCTTAAACATCCATTAAACCTACTGAAACATGATCATCCATCCCATATCGGTCACTATTTTCTTCTGTAGCGTCCATTAAACTTACTGAAACATGATCATGCATCCCATATCGTTCAGTGTGTTCTTCTGTGACATCCATTAAACCTACTGGAACATGATCATTCATCCCATATCGTTCATTTTGTTCTTCTTTAACATCCTTTAAACCTATTAATACATGATCATCCATCCCATATCGTTCATTATGTTCTTCTTTAACATCCATTAAACATACTGAAACATGATCATCCATCCCATATCGGTCACAATTTTCTTCTGTAGCATCCATTAAACTTACTGAAACATGATCATCCATCCCATATCGTTCAGTGTGTTCTTCTGTAATGTCCATTAAACTTACTTAAACATGATCTTCCATCCCATATCGTTCACTTTGTTCTTCTTTAACATCCTTTAAACGTATTGAAACATGATTATCCATCCCACATCGTTCACTATGTTCTTCTTTAACATCCATTAAACCTACTGAAACATGATCATCCATCCCATATTGTCCAATGTGTTCTTCTGAATTATCCATTAAACCTACTGAAACATGATCATCCATCCCATATCGTTCAATATGTTCTTCTGTAACATCCATTTAAACCTACTGAAACATGATCATCCATCCCATATCGGTCAGTATGTTCTTCTTAAACATCCATTAAACCTACTGAAACATGATCATCCATCCCATATCGGTCACTATTTTCTTCTGTAGCGTCCATTAAACTTACTGAAACATGATCATCCATCCCATATCGTTCAGTGTGTTCTTCTGTAATGTCCATTAAACTTACTTAAACATGATCTTCCATCCCATATCGTTCACTTTGTTCTTCTTTAACATCCTTTAAACGTATTGAAACATGATTATCCATCCCACATCGTTCACTATGTTCTTCTTTAACATCCATTAAACCTACTGAAACATGATCATCCATCCCATATTGTCCAATGTGTTCTTCTGAATTATCCATTAAACCTACTGAAACATGATCATCCATCCCATATCGGTCAGTATGTTCTTCTTAAACATCCATTAAACCTACTGAAACATGATCATCCATCCCATATCGTTCAATATGTTCTTCTGTAACATCCATTTAAATCTACTGAAACATGATCATCCATCCCATATCGTTTACTACGTTCTTCTGTAACATCCATTAAACCTACTAAAACCGGATGATCCATCCCATATCGTTCAGTATGTTCTTCTGTAACGTCCATTAAACTTACTGAAACATAATCATCCATACCATATCGTTCACTATGTTCTTCTGTAACATCCATTTAAACCTACTGAAACATGATCATCCATCCCATATCATTCACTATGTTCTTCTTTAACATCCATTGAACCTAATGAAGATGATCATCCATCCCATATCGTTCACTGTGTTCTTCTGAATTTTCCATTAAACCTACTGAAACACGATCATCCATCCCATATCGTGCAATATGTTCTTCTGTAACATCCATTAAACCTAATGAAGATGATCATCCATCCCATATCGTTCACTGTGTTCTTCTGAATTATCCATTAAACCTAATGAAACATGATCATACATCCCATGTCGTTCACTGTGTTCTTCTGAATTATCCATTAAACCTACTGAAACATGATCATCCATCCCATATCGTTCAATATGTTCTTCTGCAACATCCATTAAACCTACTGAAACATGATCATCCATCCCATATCGTTCATTTTGTTCTTCTTTAACATCCTTTAAACCTATTAATACATGATCATCCATCCCATATCGTTCACTATGTTCTTCTTTAACATCCATTAAACCTACTCAAACATGATCATCCATCCCCATATCGTCCAATGTGATCTTCTGAATTATCAATTAAACCTACTGAAACATGATCATCCATCCCATGTTGGTCAGTATGTTCTTCTTAAACATCCATTAAACCGACTGAAACATGATCATCCATCCCATATCGGTCACTATTTTCTTCTGTAGCATCCATTAAACTTACTGAAACATGATCATCCATCCCATATCGTTCAGTGTGTTCTTCTGTAACGTCCATTAAACCTAATGAAACATAATCATCCATCCCATATCCTTCACTATGTTCTTCGGTAACATCCATTTAAACCTACTGAAACATGATCATCCATCCCATATCATTCACTATGTTCTTCTTTAACATCCATTAAACCTAATGAAGATGATCATCCATCCCATATCGTTCACTGTGTTCTTCTGAATTTTCCATTAAACCTACTGAAACACGATCATCCATCCCATATCGTGCAATATGTTCTTCTCTAACATCCATTAAACCTAATGAAGATGATCATCCATCCCATATCGTTCACTGTGTTCTTCTGAATTATCCATTAAACCTAATGAAACATGATCATACATCCCATGTCGTTCACTGTGTTCTTCTGAATTATCCATTAAACCTACTGAAACATGATTATCCATCCCATATCGTTCAATATGTTCTTCTGTAACATCCATTAAACCTACTGAAACATGATCATCCATCCCATATCGTTCATTTTTTTCTTCTTTAACATCCTTTAAACCTATTAATACATGATCATCCATCCCATATCGTTCACTATGTTCTTCTTTAACATCCATTAAACCTACTGAAACATGATCATCCATCCCATATCGTCCAATGTGATCTTCTGAATTATCCACTAAACCTACTGAAACATGATCATCCATCCCATGTTGGTCAGTATGTTCTTCTGTAATGTCCATTAAACCTACTTAAACATGATCTTCCATCCCATATCGTTCATTTTGTTCTTCTTTAACATCCTTTAAACGTATTGAAACATGATTATCCATCCCACATCGTTCACTATGTTCTTCTTTAACATCCATTAAACCTACTGAAACATGATCATCCATCCGAAATCGTCCAATGTGTTCTTCTGAATTATCCATTAAACCTACTGAAACATGATCATCCATCCCATATCGTTCAGTATGTTCTTCTTAAACATCCATTAAACCTACTGAAACATGATCACCCATCCCATATCGGTCACTATTTTCTTCTGTAGCATCCATTAAACTTACTGAAACATGATCATCCATCCCATATCGTTCAGTGTGTTCTTCTGTAATGTCCATTAAACTTACTTAAACATGATCTTCCATCCCATATCGTTCACTTTGTTCTTCTTTAACATCCTTTAAACGTATTGAAACATGATTATCCATCCCACATCGTTCACTATGTTCTTCTTTAACATCCATTAAACCTACTGAAACATGATCATCCATCCCATATCGTCCAATGTGTTCTTCTGAATTATCCATTAAACCTACTGAAACATGATCATCCATCCCATATCGGTCAGTATGTTCTTCTTAAACATCCATTAAACCTACTGAAACATGATCATCCATCCCATATCGTTCAATATGTTCTTCTGTAACATCCATTTAAACCTACTGAAACATGATCATCCATCCCATATTGTTCACAATGTTCTTCTTTAACATCCATTAAACCTACTGAAACATGATTATCCATCCCATATCGTTCAATGTGTTCTTCTGAATTAACCATTAAACCTACTGAAACATGATCATCCATCCCATATCGGTCAGTATGTTCTTCTTAAACATCCATTAACCCTACTGAAACATGATCATCCATCTCATATCGTTCAATATGTTCTTTTGTAACATCCATTTAAACCTACTGAAACATGATCATCCATCCCATATCGTTCACTATGTTCTTCTGTAACATCCATTAAACTTACTGAAACATGATCATCCATCCCTTATCGTTTACTATGTCCTTCTGTAACATCCATTAAACCTACTAAAACCGGATGATCAATCCCATATCGTTCAGTGTGTTCTTCTGTAACGTCTATTAAACTTACTGAAACATAATCATCCATCCCATATCGTTCACTATGTTCTTCTGTAACATCCATTTAAACCTACTGAAACATGATCATCCATTCCATATCGGTCACAATTTTCTTCTGTAGCATCCATTAAACTTACTGAAACATGATCATCCATCCCATATCGTTCAGTGTGTTCTTCTGTAATGTCCATTAAACTTACTTAAACATGATCTTCCATCCAATATCTTTCACTTTGTTCTTCTTTAACATCCTTTAAACGCATTGAAACATGATTATCCATCCCACATCGTTCACTATGTTCTTCTTTAACATCCATTAAACCTACTGAAACATGATCATCCATCCCATATCTTCCAATGTGTTCTTCTGAATTATCCATTAAACCTACTGAAACATGATCATCCATCCCATATCGGTCAGTATGTTCTTCTTAAACATCCATTAAACCTACTGAAACATGATCATCCATCCCATATCGTTCAATATGTTCTTCTGTAACATCCATTTAAACCTACTGAAACATGATCATCCATCCCATATCGTTTACTACGTTCTTCTGTAACATCCATTAAACCTACTAAAACCGGATGATCCATCCCATATCGTTCAGTATGTTCTTCTGTAACGTCCATTAAACTTACTGAAACATAATCATCCATCCCATATCGTTCACTATGTTCTTCTGTAACATCCATTTAAACCTACTGAAACATGATCATCCATCCCATATCATTCACTATGTTCTTCTTTAACATCCATTAAACCTAATGAAGATGATCATCCATCCCATATCGTTCACTGTGTTCTTCTGAATTTTCCATTAAACCTACTGAAACACGATCATCCATCCCATATCGTGCAATATGTTCTTCTGTAACATCCATTAAACCTAATGAAGACGATCATCCATCCCATATCGTTCACTGTGTTCTTCTGAATTATCCATTAAACCTACTGAAACATGATCATCCATCCCATATCGTTCAATATGTTCTTCTGTAACATCCATTAAACCTACTGAAACATGATCATCCATCCCATATCGTTCACTATGTTCTTCTTTAACATCCATTAAACCTACTGAAACATGATCATCCATCCCATATCGTCCAATGTGATCTTCTGAATTATCCATTAAACCTACTGAAACATGATCATCCATCCCATGTTGGTCAGTATGTTCTTCTTAAACATCCATTAAACCTACTGAAACATGATCATCCATCCCATATCGGTCACTATTTTCTTCTGTAGCGTCCATTAAACTTACTGAAACATGATCATGCATCCCATATCGTTCAGTGTGTTCTTCTGTAACGTCCATTAAACTTACTGAAACATAATCATCCATCCCATATCGTTCACTATGTTCTTCTTTAACATCCATTAAACCTACTGAAACATGATCATCCATCCCATATCGTCCAATGTGATCTTCTGAATTATCCATTAAACCTACTGAAACATGATCATCCATCCCATGTTGGTCAGTATGTTCTTCTGTAATGTCCATTAAACTTACTTAAACATGATCTTCCATCCCATATCGTTCATTTTGTTCTTCTTTAACATCCTTTAAACGTATTGAAACATGATTATCCATCCCACATCGTTCACTATGTTCTTCTTTAACATCCATTAAACCTACTGAAACATGATCATCCATCCGAAATCGTCCAATGTGTTCTTCTGAATTATCCATTAAACCTACTGAAACATGATCATCCATCCCATATCGGTCAGTATGTTCTTCTTAAACATCCATTAAACCTACTGAAACATGATCACCCATCCCATATCGGTCACTATTTTCTTCTGTAGCATCCATTAAACTTACTGAAACATGATCATCCATCCCATATCGTTCAGTGTGTTCTTCTGTAATGTCCATTAAACTTACTTAAACATGATCTTCCAACCCATATCGTTCCCTTTGTTCTTCTTTAACATCCTTTAAACGTATTGAAACATGATTATCCATCCCACATCGTTCACTATGTTCTTCTTTAACATCCATTAAACCTACTGAAACATGATCATCCATCCCATATCGTCCAATGTGTTCTTCTGAATTATCCATTAAACCTACTGAAACATGATCATCCATCCCATATCGGTCAGTATGTTCTGCTTAAACATCCATTAAACCTACTGAAACATGATCATCCATCCCATATCGTTCAATATGTTCTTCTGTAACATCCATTTAAACCTACTGAAACATGATCATCCATCCCATATTGTTCACAATGTTCTTCTTTAACATCCATTAAACCTACTGAAACATGATTATCCATCCCATATCGTTCAATGTGTTCTTCTGAATTAACCATTAAACCTACTGAAACATGATCATCCATCCCATATCGGTCAGTATGTTCTTCTT
This sequence comes from Lampris megalopsis, assembly GCA_022114975.2. Classification (NCBI taxonomy): domain Eukaryota; kingdom Metazoa; phylum Chordata; class Actinopteri; order Lampriformes; family Lampridae; genus Lampris; species Lampris megalopsis. The sequence continues at coordinate 6,598,688 of JAJHIY020000425.1, forward strand.
AAACATCCATTAACCCTACTGAAACATGATCATCCATCTCATATCGTTCAATATGTTCTTTTGTAACATCCATTTAATCCTACTGAAACATGATCATCCATCCCATATCGTTCACTATGTTCTTCTGTAACATCCATTAAACTTACTGAAATATGATCATCCATCCCTTATCGTTTACTATGTCCTTCTGTAACATCCATTAAACCTACTAAAACCGGATGATCCATCCCATATCGTTCAGTGTGTTCTTCTGTAACGTCTATTAAACTTACTGAAACATAATCATCCATCCCATATCGTTCACTATGTTCCTCTGTAACATCCATTTAAACCTACGGAAACATGATCATCCATCCCATATCGGTCACAATTTTCTTCTGTAGCATCCATTAAACTTACTGAAACATGATCATCCATCCCATATCGTTCAGTGTGTTCTTCTGTAATGTCCATTAAACTTACTTAAACATGATCTTCCATCCAATATCGTTCACTTTGTTCTTCTTTAACATCCTTTAAACGCATTGAAACATGATTATCCATCCCACATCGTTCACTATGTTCTTCTTTAACATCTATTAAACCTACTGAAACATGATCATCCATCCCATATCGTCCAATGTGTTCTTCTGAATTATCCATTAAACCTACTGAAACATGATCATCCATCCCATATCGGTCAGTATGTTCTTCTTAAACATCCATTAAACCTACTGAAACATGATCATCCATCCCATATCGTTCAATATGTTCTTCTGTAACATCCATTAAACCTACTAAAACCGGTTGATCCATCCCATATCGTTCAGTATGTTCTTCTGTAACGTCCATTAAACTTACTGAAACATAATCATCCATCCCATATCGTTCACTATGTTCTTCTGTAACATCCATTTAAACCTACTGAAACATGATCATCCATCCCATATCATTCACTATGTTCTTCTTTAACATCCATTAAACCTAATGAAGATGATCATCCATCCCATATCGTTCACTGTGTTCTTCTGAATTTTCCATTAAACCTACTGAAACACGATCATCCATCCCATATCGTGCAATATGTTCTTCTGTAACATCCATTAAACCTAATGAAGACGATCATCCATCCCATATCGTTCACTGTGTTCTTCTGAATTATCCATTAAACCTAATGAAACATGATCATACATCCCATGTCGTTCACTGTGTTCTTCTGAATTATCCATTAAACCTACTGAAACATGATCATCCATCCCATATCATTCAATATGTTCTTCTGTAACATCCATTAAACCTACTGAAACATGATCATCCATCCCATATCGTTCATTTTGTTCTTCTTTAACATCCTTTAAACCTATTAATACATGATCATCCATCCCATATCGTTCACTATGTTTTTCTTTAACCTCCATTAAACCTACTGAAACATGATCATCCATCCCATATCGTCCAATGTGATCTTCTGAATTATCCATTAAACCTACTGAAACATGATCATCCATCCCATGTTGGTCAGTATGTTCTTCTTAAACATCCATTAAACCTACTGAAACATGATCATCCATCCCATATCGGTCACTATTTTCTTCTGTAGCGTCCATTAAACTTACTGAAACATGATCATGCATCCCATATCGTTCAGTGTGTTCTTCTGTGACATCCATTAAACCTACTGGAACATGATCATTCATCCCATATCGTTCATTTTGTTCTTCTTTAACATCCATTAAACATACTGAAACATGATCATCCATCCCATATCGGTCACAATTTTCTTCTGTAGCATCCATTAAACTTACTGAAACATGATCATCCATCCCATATCGTTCAGTGTGTTCTTCTGTAATGTCCATTAAACTTACTTAAACATGATCTTCCATCCCATATCGTTCACTTTGTTCTTCTTTAACATCCTTTAAACGTATTGAAACATGATTATCCATCCCACATCGTTCACTATGTTCTTGTTTAACATCCATTAAACCTACTGAAACATGATCATCCATCCCATATTGTCCAATGTGTTCTTCTGAATTATCCATTAAACCTACTGAAACATGATCATCCATCCCATATCGGTCAGTATGTTCTTCTTAAACATCCATTAAACCTACTGAAACATGATCATCCATCCCATATCGTTCAATATGTTCTTCTGTAACATCCATTTAAACCTACTGAAACATGATCATCCATCCCATATCGTTTACTACGTTCTTCTGTAACATCCATTAAACCTACTAAAACCGGATGATCCATCCCATATCGTTCAGTATGTTCTTCTGTAACGTCCATTAAACTTACTGAAACATAATCATCCATCCCATATCGTTCACTATGTTCTTCTGTAACATCCATTTAAACCTACTGAAACATGATCATCCATCCCATATCATTCACTATGTTCTTCTTTAACATCCATTGAACCTAATGAAGATGATCATCCATCCCATATCGTTCACTGTGTTCTTCTGAATTTTCCATTAAACCTACTGAAACACGATCATCCATCCCATATCGTGCAGTATGTTCTTCTGTAACATCCATTAAACCTAATGAAGATGATCATCCATCCCATATCGTTCACTGTGTTCTTCTGAATTATCCATTAAACCTAATGAAACATGATCATACATCCCATGTCGTTCACTGTGTTCTTCTGAATTATCCATTAAACCTACTGAAACATGATCATCCATCCCATATCGTTCAATATGTTCTTCTGCAACATCCATTAAACCTACTGAAACATGATCATCCATCCCATATCGTTCATTTTGTTCTTCTTTAACATCCTTTAAACCTATTAATACATGATCATCCATCCCATATCGTTCACTATGTTCTTCTTTAACATCCATTAAACCTACTCAAACATGATCATCCATCCCCATATCGTCCAATGTGATCTTCTGAATTATCCATTAAACCTACTGAAACATGATCATCCATCCCATGTTGGTCAGTATGTTCTTCTTAAACATCCATTAACCCTACTGAAACATGATCATCCATCCCATATCGGTCACTATTTTCTTCTGTAGCATCCATTAAACTTACTGAAACATGATCATCCATCCCATATCGTTCAGTGTGTTCTTCTGTAACGTCCATTAAACTTAATGAAACATAATCATCCATCCCATATCCTTCACTATGTTCTTCTGTAACATCCATTTAAACCTACTGAAACATGATCATCCATCCCATATCATTCACTATGTTCTTCTTTAACATCCATTAAACCTAATGAAGATGATCATCCATCCCATATCGTTCACTGTGTTCTTCTGAATTATCCATTAAACCTAATGAAACATGATCATACATCCCATGTCGTTCACTGTGTTCTTCTGAATTATCCATTAAACCTACTGAAACATGATCATCCATCCCATGTTGGTCAGTATGTTCTTCTGTAATGTCCATTAAACCTACTTAAACATGATCTTCCATCCCATATCGTTCATTTTGTTCTTCTTTAACATCCTTTAAACGTATTGAAACATGATTATCCATCCCACATCGTTCACTATGTTCTTCTTTAACATCCATTAAACCTGCTGAAACATGATCATCCATCCCATATCGTCCAATGTGTTCTTCTGAATTATCCATTAAACCTAATGAAACATGATCATACATCCCATGTCGTTCACTGTGTTCTTCTAAATTATCCATTAAACCTACTGAAACATGATCATCCATCCCATATCGTTCAATATGTTCTTCTGTAACATCCATTAAACCTACTGAAACATGATCATCCATCCCATATCGTTCATTTTGTTCTTCTTTAACATCCTTTAAACCTATTAATACATGATCATCCATCCCATATCATTCACTATGTTCTTCTTTAACATCCATTAAACCTACTGAAACATGATCATCCATCCCATATCGTCCAATGAGATCTTCTGAATTATCCATTAAACCTACTGAAACATGATCATCCATCCCATGTTGGTCAGTATGTTCTTCTGTAATGTCCATTAAACTTACTTAAACATGATCTTCCATCCCATATCGTTCATTTTGTTCTTCTTTAACATCCTTTAAACGTATTGAAACATGATTATCCATCCCACATCGTTCACTATGTTCTTCTGAATTATCCATTAAACCTACTGAAACATGATCATCCATCCGAAATCGTCCAATGTGTTCTTCTGAATTATCCATTAAACCTACTGAAACATGATCATCCATCTCATATCGTTCAGTATGTTCTTCTTAAACATCCATTAAACCTACTGAAACATGATCACCCATCCCATATCGGTCACTATTTTCTTCTGTAGCATCCATTAAACTTACTGAAACATGATCATCCATCCCATATCGTTCAGTGTGTTCTTCTGTAATGTCCATTAAACTTACTTAAACATGATCTTCCAACCCATATCGTTCACTTTGTTCTTCTTTAACATCCTTTAAACGTATTGAAACATGATTATCCATCCCACATCGTTCACTATGTTCTTCTTTAACATCCATTAAACCTACTGAAACATGATCATCCATCCCATATCGTCCAATGTGTTCTTCTGAATTATCCATTAAACCTACTGAAACATGATCATCCATCCCATATCGGTCAGTATGTTCTTCTTAAAAATCCATTAAACCTACTGAAACATGATCATCCATCCCATATCGTTCAATATGTTCTTCTGTAACATCCATTTAAACCTACTGAAACATGATCATCCATCCCATATTGTTCACAATGTTCTTCTTTAACATCCATTAAACCTACTGAAACATGATTATCCATCCCATATCGTTCAATGTGTTCTTCTGAATTAACCATTAAACCTACTGAAACATGATCATCCATCCCATATCGGTCAGTATGTTCTTCTTAAACATCCATTAACCCTACTGAAACATGATCATCCATCTCATATCGTTCAATATGTTCTTTTGTAACATCCATTTAACCTACTGAAACATGATCATCCATCCCATATCGTTCACTCTGTTCTTCTGTAACATCCATTAAACTTACTGAAAGATGATCATCCATCCCTTATCGTTTACTATGTCCTTCTGTAACATCCATTAAACCTACTAAAACCGGATGATCCATCCCATATCGTTCACTATGTTCTTCTGTAACATCCATTTAAACCTACTGAAACATGATCATCCATCCCATATCGGTCACAATTTTCTTCTGTAGCATCCATTAAACTTACTGAAACATGATCATCCATCCCATATTGTTCAGTGTGTTCTTCTGTAATGTCCATTAAACTTACTTAAACATGATCTTCCATCCAATATCGTTCACTTTGTTCTTCTTTAACATCCTTTAAACACATTGAAACATGATTATCCAACCCACATCGTTCACTATGTTCTTCTTTAACATCCATTAAACCTACTGAAACATGATCATCCATCCCATATCGTCCAATGTGTTCTTCTGAATTATCCATTAAACCTACTGAAACATGATCATCCATCCCATATCGGTCAGTATGTTCTTCTTAAACATCCATTAAACCTACTGAAACATGATCATCCATCCCATATCGTTCAATATGTTCTTCTGTAACATCCATTTAAACCTACTGAAACATGATCATCCATCCCATATCGTTTACTACGTTCTTCTGTAACATCCATTAAACCTACTAAAACCGGATGATCCATCCCATATCGTTCAGTATGTTCTTCTGTAACGTCCATTAAACTTACTGAAACATAATCATCCATCCCATATCGTTCACTATGTTCTTCTGTAACATCCATTTAAACCTACTGAAACATGATCATCCATCCCATATCATTCACTATGTTCTTCTTTAACATCCATTAAACCTAATGAAGATGATCATCCATCCCATATCGTTCACTGTGTTCTTCTGAATTTTCCATTAAACCTACTGAAACACGATCATCCATCCCATATCGTGCAATATGTTCTTCTGTAACATCCATTAAACCTAATGAAGACGATCATCCATCCCATATCGTTCACTGTGTTCTTCTGTAACGTCCATTAAACTTAATGAAACATAATCATCCATCCCATATCCTTCACTATGTTCTTCTGTAACATCCATTTAAACCTACTGAAACATGATCATCCATCCCATATCTTTCACTATGTTCTTCTTTAACATCCATTAAACCTAATGAAGATGATCATCCATCCCATATCGTTCACTGTGTTCTTCTGAATTTTCCATTAAACCTACTGAAACACGATCATCCATCCCATATCGTGCAATATGTTCTTCTGTAACATCCATTAAACCTAATGAAGATGATCATCCATCCCATATCGTTCACTGTGTTCTTCTGAATTATCCATTAAACCTAATGAAAAATGATCATCCATCCCATATCATTCACTATGTTCTTCTTTAACATCCATCAAACCTAATGAAGATGATCATCCATCCCATATCGTTCACTGTGTTCTTCTGAATTTTCCATTAAACCTACTGAAACACGATCATCCATCCCATATCGTGCAATATGTTCTTCTGTAACATCCATTAAACCTAATGAAGATGATCATCCATCCCATATCGTTCACTGTGTTCTTCTGAATTATCCATTAAACCTAATGAAACATGATCATACATCCCATGTCGTTCACTGTGTTCTTCTGAATTATCCATTAAACCTACTGAAACATGATCATCCATCCCATATCGTTCAATATGTTCTTCTGTAACATCCATTAAACCTACTGAAACATGATCATCCATCCCATATCGTTCATTTTGTTCTTCTTTAACATCCTTTAAACCTATTAATACATGATCATCCATCCCATATCGTTCACTATGTTCTTCTTTAACATCCATTAAACCTACTGAAACATGATCATCCATCCCATATCGTCCAATGTGATCTTCTGAATTATCCATTAAACCTACTGAAACTTGATCATCCATCCCATGTTGGTCAGTATGTTCTTCTTAAACATCCATTAAACCTACTGAAACATGATCATCCATCCCATATCGGTCACTATTTTCTTCTGTAGCGTCCATTAAACTTACTGAAACATGATCATCCATCCCATATCGTTCAGTGTGTTCTTCTGTAACGTCCATTAAACTTACTGAAACATAATCATCCATCCCATATCATTCACTATGTTCTTCTGTAACATCCATTTAAACCTACTGAAACATGATCATCCATCCCATATCATTCACTATGTTCTTCTTTAACATCCATTAAACCTAATGAAGATGATCATCCATCCCATATCGTTCACTGTGTTCTTCTGAATTTTCCATTAAACCTACTGAAACACGATCATCCATCCCATATCGTGCAATATGTTCTTCTGTAACATCCATTAAACCTAATGAAGATGATCATCCATCCCATATCGTTCACTGTGTTCTTCTGAATTATCCATTAAACCTAATGAAACATGATCATACATCCCATGTCGTTCACTGTGTTCTTCTGAATTATCCATTAAACCTACTGAAACATGATCATCCATCCCATATCGTTCATTATGTTCTTCTGTAACATCCATTAAACCTACTGAAACATGATCATCCATCCCATATCGTTCATTTTGTTCTTCTTTAACATCCTTTAAACCTATTAATACATGATCATCCATCCCATATCGTTCACTATGTTCTTCTTTAACATCCATTAAACCTACTGAAACATGATCATCCATCCCATATCGTCCAATGTGATCTTCTGAATTATCCATTAAACCTACTGAAACATGATCATCCATCCCATGTTGGTCAGTATGTTCTTCTGTAATGTCCATTAAACTTACTTAAACATGATCTTCCATCCCATATCGTTCATTTTGTTCTTCTTTAACATCCTTTAAACGTATTGAAACATGATTATCCATCCCACATCGTTCACTATGTTCTTCTTTAACATCCATTAAACCTACTGAAACATGATCATCCATCCGAAATCGTCCAATGTGTTCTTCTGAATTATCCATTAAACCTACTGAAACATGATCATCCATCCCATATCGTTCAGTATGTTCTTCTTAAACATCCATTAAACCTACTGAAACATGATCACCCATCCCATATCGGTCACTATTTTCTTCTGTAGCATCCATTAAACTTACTGAAACATGATCATCCATCCCATATCGTTCAGTGTGTTCTTCTGTAATGTCCATTAAACTTACTTAAACATGATCTTCCAACCCATATCGTTCACTTTGTTCTTCTTTAACATCCTTTAAACGTATTGAAACATGATTATCCATCCCACATCGTTCACTATGTTCTTCTTTAACATCCATTAAACCTACTGAAACATGATCATCCATCCCATATCATTCACTATGTTCTTCTTTAACATCCATTAAACCTAATGAAGATGATCATCCATCCCATATCGTTCACTGTGTTCTTCTGAATTTTCCATTAAACCTACTGAAACACGATCATCCATCCCATATCGTGCAATATGTTCTTCTGTAACATCCATTAAACCTAATGAAGATGATCATCCATCCCATATCGTTCACTGTGTTCTTCTGAATTATCCATTAAACCTAATGAAACATGATCATACATCCCATGTCGTTCACTGTGTTCTTCTGAATTATCCATTAAACCTACTGAAACATGATCATCCATCCCATATCGTTCAATATGTTCTTCTGTAACATCCATTAAACCTACTGAAACATGATCATCCATCCCATATCGTTCATTTTGTTCTTCTTTAACATCCTTTAAACCTATTAATACATGATCATCCATCCCATATCGTTCACTATGTTCTTCTTTAACATCCATTAAACCTACTGAAACATGATCATCCATCCCATATCGTCCAATGTGATCTTCTGAATTATCCATTAAACCTACTGAAACATGATCATCCATCCCATGTTGGTCAGTATGTTCTTCTGTAATGTCCATTAAACTTACTTAAACATGATCTTCCATCCCATATCGTTCATTTTGTTCTTCTTTAACATCCTTTAAACGTATTGAAACATGATTATCCATCCCACATCGTTCACTATGTTCTTCTTTAACATCCATTAAACCTACTGAAACATGATCATCCATCCGAAATCGTCCAATGTGTTCTTCTGAATTATCCATTAAACCTACTGAAACATGATCATCCATCCCATATCGTTCAGTATGTTCTTCTTAAACATCCATTAAACCTACTGAAACATGATCACCCATCCCATATCGGTCACTATTTTCTTCTGTAGCATCCATTAAACTTACTGAAACATGATCATCCATCCCATATCGTTCAGTGTGTTCTTCTGTAATGTCCATTAAACTTACTTAAACATGATCTTCCAACCCATATCGTTCACTTTGTTCTTCTTTAACATCCTTTAAACGTATTGAAACATGATTATCCATCCCACATCGTTCACTATGTTCTTCTTTAACATCCATTAAACCTACTGAAACATGATCATCCATCCCATATCGTCCAATGTGATCTTCTGAATTATCCATTAACCCTACTGAAACATGATCATCCATCTCATATCGTTCAATATGTTCTTTTGTAACATCCATTTAAACCTACTGAAACATGATCATCCATCCCATATCGTTCACTATGTTCTTCTGTAACATCCATTAAACTTACTGAAAGATGATCATCCATCCCTTATCGTTTACTATGTCCTTCTGTAACATCCATTAAACCTACTAAAACCGGATGATCCATCCCATATCGTTCAGTGTGTTCTTCTGTAACGTCTATTAAACTTACTGAAACATAATCATCCATCCCATATCGTTCACTATGTTCTTCTGTAACATCCATTTAAACCTACTGAAACATGATCATCCATCCCATATCGGTCACAATTTTCTTCTGTAGCATCCATTAAACTTACTGAAACATGATCATCCATCCCATATTGTTCAGTGTGTTCTTCTGTAATGTCCATTAAACTTACTTAAACATGATCTTCCATCCAATATCGTTCACTTTGTTCTTCTTTAACATCCTTTAAACACATTGAAACATGATTATCCATCCCACATCGTTCACTATGTTCTTCTTTAACATCCATTAAACCTACTGAAACATGATCATCCATCCCATATCGTCCAATGTGTTCTTCTGAATTATCCATTAAACCTACTGAAACATGATCATCCATCCCATATCGGTCAGTATGTTCTTCTTAAACATCCATTAAACCTACTGAAACATGATCATCCATCCCATATCGTTCAATATGTTCTTCTGTAACATCCATTTAAACCTACTGAAACATGATCATCCATCCCATATCGTTTACTACGTTCTTCTGTAACATCCATTAAACCTACTAAAACCGGATGATCCATCCCATATCGTTCAGTATGTTCTTCTGTAACGTCCATTAAACTTACTGAAACATAATCATCCATCCCATATCGTTCACTATGTTCTTCTGTAACATCCATTTAAACCTACTGAAACATGATCATCCATCCCATATCATTCACTATGTTCTTCTTTAACATCCATTAAACCTAATGAAGATGATCATCCATCCCATATCGTTCACTGTGTTCTTCTGAATTTTCCATTAAACCTACTGAAACACGATCATCCATCCCATATCGTGCAATATGTTCTTCTGTAACATCCATTAAACCTAATGAAGACGATCATCCATCCCATATCGTTCAGTGTTCTTCTGTAACGTCCATTAAACTTAATGAAACATAATCATCCATCCCATATCCTTCACTATGTTCTTCTGTAACATCCATTTAAACCTACTGAAACATGATCATCCATCCCATATCATTCACTATGTTCTTCTTTAACATCCATTAAACCTAATGAAGATGATCATCCATCCCATATCGTTCATTTTGTTCTTCTTTAACATCCTTTAAACCTATTAATACATGATCATCCATCCCATATCGTTCACTATGTTCTTCTTTAACATCCAATAAACCTACTGAAACATGATCATCCATCCCATATCGTCCAATGTGATCTTCTGAATTATCCATTAAACCTACTGAAACATGATCATCCATCCCATGTTGGTCAGTATGTTCTTCTGTAATGTCCATTAAACTTACTTAAACATGATCTTCCAACCCATATCGTTCATTTTGTTCTTCTTTAACATCCTTTAAACGTATTGAAACATGATTATCCATCCCACATCGTTCACTATGTTCTTCTTTAACATCCATTAAACCTACTGAAACATGATCATCCATCCGAAATCGTCCAATGTGTTCTTCTGAATTATCCATTAAACCTACTGAAACATGATCATCCATCCCATATCGTTCAGTATGTTCTTCTTAAACATCCATTAAACCTACTGAAACATGATCACCCATCCCATATCGGTCACTATTTTCTTCTGTAGCATCCATTAAACTTACTGAAACATGATCATCCATCCCATATCGTTCAGTGTGTTCTTCTGTAATGTCCATTAAACTTACTTAAACATGATCTTCCAACCCATATCGTTCACTTTGTTCTTCTTTAACATCCTTTAAACGTATTGAAACATGATTATCCATCCCACATCGTTCACTATGTTCTTCTTTAACATCCATTAAACCTACTGAAACATGATCATCCATCCCATATCGTCCAATGTGTTCTTCTGAATTATCCATTAAACCTACTGAAACATGATCATCCATCCCATATCGTTCAGTATGTTCTTCTTGAACATCCATTAAACCTACTGAAACATGATCACCCATCCCATATCGGTCACTATTTTCTTCTGTAGCATCCATTAAACTTACTGAAACATGATCATCCATCCCATATCGTTCAGTGTGTTCTTCTGTAATGTCCATTAAACTTACTTAAACATGATCTTCCAACCCATATCGTTCACTTTGTTCTTCTTTAACATCCTTTAAACGTATTGAAACATGATTATCCATCCCACATCGTTCACTATGTTCTTCTTTAACATCCATTAAACCTACTGAAACATGATCATCCATCCCATATCGTCCAATGTGTTCTTCTGAATTATCCATTAAACCTACTGAAACATGATCATCCATCCCATATTGTTCACAATGTTCTTCTTTAACATCCATTAAACCTACTGAAACATGATTATCCATCCCATATCGTTCAATGTGTTCTTCTGAATTAACCATTAAACCTACTGAAACATGATCATCCATCCCATGTTGGTCAGTATGTTCTTCTGTAACATCCATTAAACTTACTGAAAGATGATCATCCATCCCTTATCGTTTACTATGTCCTTCTGTAACATCCATTAAACCTACTAAAACCGGATGATCCATCCCATATCGTTCAGTGTGTTCTTCTGTAACGTCTATTAAACTTACTGAAACATAATCATCCATCCCATATCGTTCACTATGTTCTTCTGTAACATCCATTTAAACCTACTGAAACATGATCATCCATCCCATATCGGTCACAATTTTCTTCTGTAGCATCCATTAAACTTACTGAAACATGATCATCCATCCCATATTGTTCAGTGTGTTCTTCTGTAATGTCCATTAAACTTACTTAAACATGATCTTCCATCCAATATCGTTCACTTTGTTCTTCTTTAACATCCTTTAAACACATTGAAACATGATTATCCATCCCACATCGTTCACTATGTTCTTCTTTAACATCCATTAAACCTACTGAAACATGATCATCCATCCCATATCGTCCAATGTGTTCTTCTGAATTATCCATTAAACCTACTGAAACATGATCATCCATCCCATATCGGTCAGTATGTTCTTCTTAAACATCCATTAAACCTACTGAAACATGATCATCCATCCCATATCGTTCAATATGTTCTTCTGTAACATCCATTTAAACCTACTGAAACATGATCATCCATCCCATATCGTTTACTACGTTCTTCTGTAACATCCATTAAACCTACTAAAACCGGATGATCCATCCCATATCGTTCAGTATGTTCTTCTGTAACGTCCATTAAACTTACTGAAACATAATCATCCATCCCATATCGTTCACTATGTTCTTCTGTAACATCCATTTAAACCTACTGAAACATGATCATCCATCCCATATCATTCACTATGTTCTTCTTTAACATCCATTAAACCTAATGAAGATGATCATCCATCCCATATCGTTCACTGTGTTCTTCTGAATTTTCCATTAAACCTACTGAAACACGATCATCCATCCCATATCGTGCAATATGTTCTTCTGTAACATCCATTAAACCTAATGAAGACGATCATCCATCCCATATCGTTCACTGTGTTCTTCTGTAACGTCCATTAAACTTAATGAAACATGATCATACATCCCATGTCGTTCACTGTGTTCTTCTGAATTATCCATTAAACCTACTGAAACATGATCATCCATCCCATATCGTTCAATATGTTCTTCTGTAACATCCATTAAACCTACTGAAACATGATCATCCATCCCATATCGTTCACTATGTTCTTCTGTAACATCCATTTAAACCTACTGAAACATGATCATCCATCCCATATCATTCACTATGTTCTTCTTTAACATCCATTAAACCTAATGAAGATGATCATCCATCCCATATCGTTCACTGTGTTCTTCTGAATTTTCCATTAAACCTACTGAAACACGATCATCCATCCCATATCGTGCAATATGTTCTTCTGTAACATCCATTAAACCTAATGAAGACGATCATCCATCCCATATCGTTCAGTGTTCTTCTGTAACGTCCATTAAACTTAATGAAACATAATCATCCATCCCATATCCTTCACTATGTTCTTCTGTAACATCCATTTAAACCTACTGAAACATGATCATCCATCCCATATCATTCACTATGTTCTTCTTTAACATCCATTAAACCTAATGAAGATGATCATCCATCCCATATCGTTCATTTTGTTCTTCTTTAACATCCTTTAAACCTATTAATACATGATCATCCATCCCATATCGTTCACTATGTTCTTCTTTAACATCCAATAAACCTACTGAAACATGATCATCCATCCCATATCGTCCAATGTGATCTTCTGAATTATCCATTAAACCTACTGAAACATGATCATCCATCCCATGTTGGTCAGTATGTTCTTCTGTAATGTCCATTAAACTTACTTAAACATGATCTTCCAACCCATATCGTTCATTTTGTTCTTCTTTAACATCCTTTAAACGTATTGAAACATGATTATCCATCCCACATCGTTCACTATGTTCTTCTTTAACATCCATTAAACCTACTGAAACATGATCATCCATCCGAAATCGTCCAATGTGTTCTTCTGAATTATCCATTAAACCTACTGAAACATGATCATCCATCCCATATCGTTCAGTATGTTCTTCTTAAACATCCATTAAACCTACTGAAACATGATCACCCATCCCATATCGGTCACTATTTTCTTCTGTAGCATCCATTAAACTTACTGAAACATGATCATCCATCCCATATCGTTCAGTGTGTTCTTCTGTAATGTCCATTAAACTTACTTAAACATGATCTTCCAACCCATATCGTTCACTTTGTTCTTCTTTAACATCCTTTAAACGTATTGAAACATGATTATCCATCCCACATCGTTCACTATGTTCTTCTTTAACATCCATTAAACCTACTGAAACATGATCATCCATCCCATATCGTCCAATGTGTTCTTCTGAATTATCCATTAAACCTACTGAAACATGATCATCCATCCCATATCGTTCAGTATGTTCTTCTTGAACATCCATTAAACCTACTGAAACATGATCACCCATCCCATATCGGTCACTATTTTCTTCTGTAGCATCCATTAAACTTACTGAAACATGATCATCCATCCCATATCGTTCAGTGTGTTCTTCTGTAATGTCCATTAAACTTACTTAAACATGATCTTCCAACCCATATCGTTCACTTTGTTCTTCTTTAACATCCTTTAAACGTATTGAAACATGATTATCCATCCCACATCGTTCACTATGTTCTTCTTTAACATCCATTAAACCTACTGAAACATGATCATCCATCCCATATCGTCCAATGTGTTCTTCTGAATTATCCATTAAACCTACTGAAACATGATCATCCATCCCATATTGTTCACAATGTTCTTCTTTAACATCCATTAAACCTACTGAAACATGATTATCCATCCCATATCGTTCAATGTGTTCTTCTGAATTAACCATTAAACCTACTGAAACATGATCATCCATCCCATGTTGGTCAGTATGTTCTTCTGTAACATCCATTAAACTTACTGAAAGATGATCATCCATCCCTTATCGTTTACTATGTCCTTCTGTAACATCCATTAAACCTACTAAAACCGGATGATCCATCCCATATCGTTCAGTGTGTTCTTCTGTAACGTCTATTAAACTTACTGAAACATAATCATCCATCCCATATCGTTCACTATGTTCTTCTGTAACATCCATTTAAACCTACTGAAACATGATCATCCATCCCATATCGGTCACAATTTTCTTCTGTAGCATCCATTAAACTTACTGAAACATGATCATCCATCCCATATTGTTCAGTGTGTTCTTCTGTAATGTCCATTAAACTTACTTAAACATGATCTTCCATCCAATATCGTTCACTTTGTTCTTCTTTAACATCCTTTAAACACATTGAAACATGATTATCCATCCCACATCGTTCACTATGTTCTTCTTTAACATCCATTAAACCTACTGAAACATGATCATCCATCCCATATCGTCCAATGTGTTCTTCTGAATTATCCATTAAACCTACTGAAACATGATCATCCATCCCATATCGGTCAGTATGTTCTTCTTAAACATCCATTAAACCTACTGAAACATGATCATCCATCCCATATCGTTCAATATGTTCTTCTGTAACATCCATTTAAACCTACTGAAACATGATCATCCATCCCATATCGTTTACTACGTTCTTCTGTAACATCCATTAAACCTACTAAAACCGGATGATCCATCCCATATCGTTCAGTATGTTCTTCTGTAACGTCCATTAAACTTACTGAAACATAATCATCCATCCCATATCGTTCACTATGTTCTTCTGTAACATCCATTTAAACCTACTGAAACATGATCATCCATCCCATATCATTCACTATGTTCTTCTTTAACATCCATTAAACCTAATGAAGATGATCATCCATCCCATATCGTTCACTGTGTTCTTCTGAATTTTCCATTAAACCTACTGAAACACGATCATCCATCCCATATCGTGCAATATGTTCTTCTGTAACATCCATTAAACCTAATGAAGACGATCATCCATCCCATATCGTTCACTGTGTTCTTCTGTAACGTCCATTAAACTTAATGAAACATGATCATACATCCCATGTCGTTCACTGTGTTCTTCTGAATTATCCATTAAACCTACTGAAACATGATCATCCATCCCATATCGTTCAATATGTTCTTCTGTAACATCCATTAAACCTACTGAAACATGATCATCCATCCCATATCGTTCATTTTGTTCTTCTTTAACATCCTTTAAACCTATTAATACATGATCATCCATCCCATATCGTTCACTATGTTCTTCTTTAACATCCATTAAACCTACTGAAACATGATCATCCATCCCATATCGTCCAATGTGATCTTCTGAATTATCCATTAAACCTACTGAAACATGATCATCCATCCCATGTTGGTCAGTATGTTCTTCTGTAATGTCCATTAAACTTACTTAAACATGATCTTCCATCCCATATCGTTCATTTTGTTCTTCTTTAACATCCATTAAACCTACTGAAACATGATCATCCATCCGAAATCGTCCAATGTGTTCTTCTGAATTATCCATTAAACCTACTGAAACATGATCATCCATCCCATATCGTTCAGTATGTTCTTCTTAAACATCCATTAAACCTACTGAAACATGATCACCCATCCCATATCGGTCACTATTTTCTTCTGTAGCATCCATTAAACTTACTGAAACATGATCATCCATCCCATATCGTTCAGTGTGTTCTTCTGTAATGTCCATTAAACCTACTGAAACATGATCATCCATCCCATGTTGGTCAGTATGTTCTTCTGTAACATCCATTAAACTTACTGAAAGATGATCATCCATCCCTTATCGTTTACTATGTCCTTCTGTAACATCCATTAAACCTACTAAAACCGGATGATCCATCCCATATCGTTCAGTGTGTTCTTCTGTAACGTCTATTAAACTTACTGAAACATAATCATCCATCCCATATCGTTCACTATGTTCTTCTGTAACATCCATTTAAACCTACTGAAACATGATCATCCATCCCATATCGGTCACAATTTTCTTCTGTAGCATCCATTAAACTTACTGAAACATGATCATCCATCCCATATTGTTCAGTGTGTTCTTCTGTAATGTCCATTAAACTTACTTAAACATGATCTTCCATCCAATATCGTTCACTTTGTTCTTCTTTAACATCCTTTAAACACATTGAAACATGATTATCCATCCCACATCGTTCACTATGTTCTTCTTTAACATCCATTAAACCTACTGAAACATGATCATCCATCCCATATCGTCCAATGTGTTCTTCTGAATTATCCATTAAACCTACTGAAACATGATCATCCATCCCATATCGGTCAGTATGTTCTTCTTAAACATCCATTAAACCTACTGAAACATGATCATCCATCCCATATCGTTCAATATGTTCTTCTGTAACATCCATTTAAACCTACTGAAACATGATCATCCATCCCATATCGTTTACTACGTTCTTCTGTAACATCCATTAAACCTACTAAAACCGGATGATCCATCCCATATCGTTCAGTATGTTCTTCTGTAACGTCCATTAAACTTACTGAAACATAATCATCCATCCCATATCGTTCACTATGTTCTTCTGTAACATCCATTTAAACCTACTGAAACATGATCATCCATCCCATATCATTCACTATGTTCTTCTTTAACATCCATTAAACCTAATGAAGATGATCATCCATCCCATATCGTTCACTGTGTTCTTCTGAATTTTCCATTAAACCTACTGAAACACGATCATCCATCCCATATCGTGCAATATGTTCTTCTGTAACATCCATTAAACCTAATGAAGACGATCATCCATCCCATATCGTTCACTGTGTTCTTCTGTAACGTCCATTAAACTTAATGAAACATAATCATCCATCCCATATCCTTCACTATGTTCTTCTGTAACATCCATTTAAACCTACTGAAACATGATCATCCATCCCATATCATTCACTATGTTCTTCTTTAACATCCATTAAACCTAATGAAGATGATCATCCATCCCATATCGTTCACTGTGTTCTTCTGAATTTTCCATTAAACCTACTGAAACACGATCATCCATCCCATATCGTGCAATATGTTCTTCTGTAACATCCATTAAACCTAATGAAGATGATCATCCATCCCATATCGTTCACTGTGTTCTTCTGAATTATCCATTAAACCTAATGAAACATGATCATACATCCCATGTCGTTCACTGTGTTCTTCTGAATTATCCATTAAACCTACTGAAACATGATCATCCATCCCATATCGTTCAATATGTTCTTCTGTAACATCCATTAAACCTACTGAAACATGATCATCCATCCCATATCGTTCATTTTGTTCTTCTTTAACATCCTTTAAACCTATTAATACATGATCATCCATCCCATATCGTTCACTATGTTCTTCTTTAACATCCATTAAACCTACTGAAACATGATCATCCATCCCATATCGTCCAATGTGATCTTCTGAATTATCCATTAAACCTACTGAAACATGATCATCCATCCCATGTTGGTCAGTATGTTCTTCTGTAATGTCCATTAAACTTACTTAAACATGATCTTCCATCCCATATCGTTCATTTTGTTCTTCTTTAACATCCATTAAACCTACTGAAACATGATCATCCATCCGAAATCGTCCAATGTGTTCTTCTGAATTATCCATTAAACCTACTGAAACATGATCATCCATCCCATATCGTTCAGTATGTTCTTCTTAAACATCCATTAAACCTACTGAAACATGATCACCCATCCCATATCGGTCACTATTTTCTTCTGTAGCATCCATTAAACTTACTGAAACATGATCATCCATCCCATATCGTTCAGTGTGTTCTTCTGTAATGTCCATTAAACTTACTTAAACATGATCTTCCAACCCATATCGTTCACTTTGTTCTTCTTTAACATCCTTTAAACGTATTGAAACATGATTATCCATCCCACATCGTTCACTATGTTCTTCTTTAACATCCATTAAACCTACTGAAACATGATCATCCATCCCATATCGTCCAATGTGTTCTTCTGAATTATCCATTAAACCTACTGAAACATGATCATCCATCCCATATCGTTCAGTATGTTCTTCTTAAACATCCATTAAACCTACTGAAACATGATCACCCATCCCATATCGGTCACTATTTTCTTCTGTAGCATCCATTAAACTTACTGAAACATGATCATCCATCCCATATCGTTCAGTGTGTTCTTCTGTAATGTCCATTAAACTTACTTAAACATGATCTTCCAACCCATATCGTTCACTTTGTTCTTCTTTAACATCCTTTAAACGTATTGAAACATGATTATCCATCCCACATCGTTCACTATGTTCTTCTTTAACATCCATTAAACCTACTGAAACATGATCATCCATCCCATATCGTCCAATGTGTTCTTCTGAATTATCCATTAAACCTACTGAAACATGATCATCCATCCCATATCGTTCACAATGTTCTTCTTTAACATCCATTAAACCTACTGAAACATGATTATCCATCCCATATCGTTCAATGTGTTCTTCTGAATTAACCATTAAACCTACTGAAACATGATCATCCATCCCATATCGGTCAGTATGTTCTTCTTAAACATCCATTAACCCTACTGAAACATGATCATCCATCTCATATCGTTCAATATGTTCTTTTGTAACATCCATTTAAACCTACTGAAACATGATCATCCATCCCATATCGTTCACTATGTTCTTCTGTAACATCCATTAAACTTACTGAAACATGATCATCCATCCCTTATCGTTTACTATGTCCTTCTGTAACATCCATTAAACCTACTAAAACCGGATGATCCATCCCATATCGTTCAGTGTGTTCTTCTGTAACGTCTATTAATCTTACTGAAACATAATCATCCATCCCATATCGTTCACTATGTTCTTCTGTAACATCCATTTAAACCTACTGAAACATGATCATCCATCCCATATCGGTCACAATTTTCTTCTGTAGCATCCATTAAACTTACTGAAACATGATCATCCATCCCATATCGTTCAGTGTGTTCTTCTGTAATGTCCATTAAACCTACTGAAACATGATCATCCATCCCATATCGTTTACTACGTTCTTCTGTAACATCCATTAAACCTACTAAAACCGGATGATCCATCCCATATCGTTCAGTATGTTCTTCTGTAACGTCCATTAAACTTACTGAAACATAATCATCCATCCCATATCGTTCACTATGTTCTTCTGTAACATCCATTTAAACCTACTGAAACATGATCATCCATCCCATATCATTCACTATGTTCTTCTTTAACATCCATTAAACCTAATGAAGATGATCATCCATCCCATATCGTTCACTGTGTTCTTCTGAATTTTCCATTAAACCTACTGAAACACGATCATCCATCCCATATCGTGCAATATGTTCTTCTGTAACATCCATTAAACCTAATGAAGACGATCATCCATACCATATCGTTCACTGTGTTCTTCTGAATTATCCATTAAACCTAATGAAACATGATCATACATCCCATGTCGTTCACTGTGTTCTTCTGAATTATCCATTAAACCTACTGAAACATGATCATCCATCCCATATCGTTCAATATGTTCTTCTGTAACATCCATTAAACCTACTGAAACATGATCAACCATCCCATATCGTTCATTTTGTTCTTCTTTAACATCCTTTAAACCTATTAATACATGATCATCCATCCCATATCGTTCACTATGTTCTTCTTTAACATCCATTAAACCTACTGAAACATGATCATCCATCCCATATCGTCCAATGTGATCTTCTGAATTATCCATTAAACCTACTGAAACATGATCATCCATCCCATGTTGGTCAGTATGTTCTTCTTAAACATCCATTAAACCTACTGAAACATGATCATCCATCCCATATCGGTCAATATTTTCTTCTGTAGCGTCCATTAAACTTACTGAAACATGATCATGCATCCCATATCGTTCAGTGTGTTCTTCTGTAACGTCCATTAAACTTACTGAAACATAATCATCCATCCCATATCGTTCACTATGTTCTACTGTAACATCCATTTAAACCTACTGAAACATGATCATCCATCCCATATCATTCACTATGTTCTTCTTTAACATCCATTAAACCTAATGAAGATGATCATCCATCCCATATCGTTCACTGTGTTCTTCTGAATTTTCCATTAAACCTACTGAAACACGATCATCCATCCCATATCGTGCAATATGTTCTTCTGTAACATCCATTAAACCTAATGAAGATGATCATCCATCCCAAATCGTTCACTGTGTTCTTCTGAATTATCCATTAAACCTAATGAAACATGATCATACATCCCATGTCGTTCACTGTGTTCTTCTGAATTATCCATTAAACCTACTGAAACATGATCATCCATCCCATATCGTTCAATATGTTCTTCTGTAACATCCATTAAACCTACTGAAACATGATCATCCATCCCATATCGTTCATTTTGTTCTTCTTTAACATCCTTTAAACCTATTAATACATGATCATCCATCCCATATCGTTCACTATGTTCTTCTTTAACATCCATTAAACCTACTGAAACATGATCATCCATCCCATATCGTCCAATGTGATCTTCTGAATTATCCATTAAACCTACTGAAACATGATCATCCATCCCATATCGTTCAGTGTGTTCTTCTGTAATGTCCACTAAACTTACTTAAACATGATCTTCCATCCCATATCGTTCATTTTGTTCTTCTTTAACATCCTTTAAACGTATTGAAACATGATTATCCATCCCACATCGTTCACTGTGTTCTTCTTTAACATCCATTAAACCTACTGAAACATGATCATCCATCCCAAATCGTCCAATGTGTTCTTCTGAATTATCCATTAAACCTACTGAAACATGATCATCCATCCCATATCGGTCAGTATGTTCTTCTTAAACATCCATTAAACCTACTGAAACATGATCATCCATCCCATATCGTTCAATATGTTCTTCTGTAACATCAATTTAAACCTACTGAAACATGATCATCCATCCCATATCGTTTACTACGTTGTTCTGTAACATCCATTAAACCTACTAAAACCGGATGATCCATCCCATATCGTTCAGTATGTTCTTCTGTAACGTCCATTAAACTTACTGAAACATAATCATCCATCCCATATCGTTCACTATGTTCTTCTGTAACATCCATTTAAACCTACTGAAACATGATCATCCATCCCATATCATTCACTATGTTCTTCTTTAACATCCATTAAACCTAATGAAGATGATCATCCATCCCATATCGTTCACTGTGTTCTTCTGAATTTTCCATTAAACCTACTGAAACACGATCATCCATCCCATATCGTGCAATATGTTCTTCTGTAACATCCATTTAAACCTACTGAAACATGATCATCCATCCCATATCGTTTACTACGTTCTTCTGTAACATCCATTAAACCTACTAAAACCGGATGATCCATCCCATATCGTTCAATATGTTCTTCTGTAACATCCATTTAAACCTACTGAAACATGATCATCCATCCCATATCGTTTACTACGTTCTTCTGTAACATCCATTAAACCTACTAAAACCGGATGATCCATCCCATATCGTTCAGTATGTTCTTCTGTAACGTCCATTAAACTTACTGAAACATAATCATCCATCCCATATCGTTCACTATGTTCTTCTGTAACATCCATTTAAACCTACTGAAACATGATCATCCATCCCATATCATTCACTATGTTCTTCTTTAACATCCATCAAACCTAATGAAGATGATCATCCATCCCATATCGTTCACTGTGTTCTTCTGAATTTTCCATTAAACCTACTGAAACACGATCATCCATCCCATATCGTGCAATATGTTCTTCTGTAACATCCATTAAACCTAATGAAGATGATCATCCATCCCATATCGTTCACTGTGTTCTTCTGAATTATCCATTAAACCTAATGAAACATGATCATACATCCCATGTCGTTCACTGTGTTCTTCTGAATTATCCATTAAACCTACTGAAACATGATCATCCATCCCATATCGTTCAATATGTTCTTCTGTAACATCCATTAAACCTACTGAAACATGATCATCCATCCCATATCGTTCATTTTGTTCTTCTTTAACATCCTTTAAACCTATTAATACATGATCATCCATCCCATATCGTTCACTATGTTCTTCTTTAACATCCATTAAACCTACTGAAACATGATCATCCATCCCATATCGTCCAATGTGATCTTCTGAATTATCCATTAAACCTACTGAAACATGATCATCCATCCCATGTTGGTCAGTATGTTCTTCTTAAACATCCATTAAACCTACTGAAACATGATCATCCATCCCATATCGGTCACTATTTTCTTCTGTAGCGTCCATTAAACTTACTGAAACATGATCATCCATCCCATATCGTTCAGTGTGTTCTTCTCTAACGTCCATTAAACTTACTGAAACATAATCATCCATCCCATATCATTCACTATGTTCTTCTGTAACATCCAGTTAAACCTACTGAAACATGATCATCCATCCCATATCATTCACTATGTTCTTCTTTAACATCCATTAAACCTAATGAAGATGATCATCCATCCCATATCGTTCACTGTGTTCTTCTGAATTTTCCATTAAACCTACTGAAACACGATCATCCATCCCATATCGTGCAATATGTTCTTCTGTAACATAAATTAAACCTAATGAAGATGATCATCCATCCCATATCGTTCACTTTGTTCTTCTGAATTATCCATTAAACCTAATGAAACATGATCATACATCCCATGTCGTTCACTGTGTTCTTCTGAATTATCCATTAAACCTACTGAAACATGATCATCCATACCATATCGTTCAATATGTTCTTCTGTAACATCCATTAAACCTACTGAAACATGATCATCCATCCCATATCGTTCATTTTGTTCTTCTTTAACATCCTTTAAACCTATTAATACATGATCATCCATCCCATATCGTTCACTATGTTCTTCTTGAACATCCATTAAGCCTACTGAAACATGATCATCCATCCCATATCGGTCACTATTTTCTTCTGTAGCATCCATTAAACTTACTGAAACATGATCATCCATCCCATATCATTCAGTGTGTTCTTCTTTAACATCCTTTAAACCTATTAATACATGATCATCCATCCCATATCGTTCACTATGTTCTTCTTTAACATCCATTAAACCTACTGAAACATGATCTTCCATCCCATATCGTCCAATGTGATCTTCTGAATTATCCATTAAACCTACTGAAACATGATCATCCATCCCATGTTGGTCAGTATGTTCTTCTTAAACATCCATTAAACCTACTGAAACATGATCATCCATCCCATATCGGTCACTATTTTCTTCTGTAGCGTCCATTAAACTTACTGAAACATGATCATCCATCCCATATCGTTCAGTGTGTTCTTCTGTAACGTCCATTAAACTTACTGAAACATAATCATCCATCCCATATCGTTCAATATGTTCTTCTGTAACATCCATTAAACCTACTGAAACATGATCATCCATCCCATATCGTTCATTTTGTTCTTCTTGAACATCCTTTAAACCTATAAATACATGATCATCCATCCCATATCGTTCACTATGTTCTTCTTTAACATCCATTAAACCTACTGAAACATGATCATCCATCCCATATCGGTCACTATTTTCTTCTGTAGCATCCATTAAACTTACTGAAACATGATCATCCATCCCATATCGTTCAGTGTGTTCTTCTGTAATGTCCATTAAACTTACTTAAACATGATCTTCCATCCCATTTCGTTCATTTTGTTCTTCTTTAACATCCTTTAAACGTATTGAAACATGATTACCCATCCCACATCGTTCACTATGTTCTTCTTTAACATCCATTAAACCTACTGAAACATGATCATCCATCCGAAATCGTCCAATGTGTTCTTCTGAATTATCCATTAAACCTACTGAAACATGATCATCCATCCCATATCGGTCAGTATGTTCTTCTTAAACATCCATTAAACCTACTGAAACACGATCATCCATCCCATATCGTGCAATATGTTCTTCTGTAACATAAATTAAACCTAATGAAGATGATCATCCATCCCATATCGTTCACTTTGTTCTTCTGAATTATCCATTAAACCTAATGAAACATGATCATACATCCCATGTCGTTCACTGTGTTCTTCTGAATTATCCATTAAACCTACTGAAACATGATCATCCATACCATATCGTTCAATATGTTCTTCTGTAACATCCATTAAACCTACTGAAACATGATCATCCATCCCATATCGTTCATTTTGTTCTTCTTTAACATCCTTTAAACCTATTAATACATGATCATCCATCCCATATCGTTCACTATGTTCTTCTTGAACATCCATTAAGCCTACTGAAACATGATCATCCATCCCATATCGGTCACTATTTTCTTCTGTAGCATCCATTAAACTTACTGAAACATGATCATCCATCCCATATCATTCAGTGTGTTCTTCTTTAACATCCTTTAAACCTATTAATACATGATCATCCATCCCATATCGTTCACTATGTTCTTCTTTAACATCCATTAAACCTACTGAAACATGATCTTCCATCCCATATCGTCCAATGTGATCTTCTGAATTATCCATTAAACCTACTGAAACATGATCATCCATCCCATGTTGGTCAGTATGTTCTTCTTAAACATCCATTAAACCTACTGAAACATGATCATCCATCCCATATCGGTCACTATTTTCTTCTGTAGCGTCCATTAAACTTACTGAAACATGATCATCCATCCCATATCGTTCAGTGTGTTCTTCTGTAACGTCCATTAAACTTACTGAAACATAATCATCCATCCCATATCGTTCAATATGTTCTTCTGTAACATCCATTAAACCTACTGAAACATGATCATCCATCCCATATCGTTCATTTTGTTCTTCTTTAACATCCTTTAAACCTATAAATACATGATCATCCATCCCATATCGTTCACTATGTTCTTCTTTAACATCCATTAAACCTACTGAAACATGATCATCCATCCCATATCGGTCACTATTTTCTTCTGTAGCATCCATTAAACTTACTGAAACATGATCATCCATCCCATATCGTTCAGTGTGTTCTTCTGTAATGTCCATTAAACTTACTTAAACATGATCTTCCATCCCATTTCGTTCATTTTGTTCTTCTTTAACATCCTTTAAACGTATTGAAACATGATTACCCATCCCACATCGTTCACTATGTTCTTCTTTAACATCCATTAAACCTACTGAAACATGATCATCCATCCCAAATCGTCCAATGTGTTCTTCTGAATTATCCATTAAACCTACTGAAACATGATCATCCATCCCATATCGGTCAGTATGTTCTTCTTAAACATCCATTAAACCTACTGAAACATGATCACCCATCCCATATCGGTCACTATTTTCTTCTGTAGCATCCATTAAACTTACTGAAACATGATCATCCATCCCATATCGTTCAGTGTGTTCTTCTGTAATGTCCATTCAACTTACTTAAACATGATCTTCCAAACCATATCGTTCACTTTGTTCTTCTTTAACATCCTTTAAACGTATTGAAACATGATTATCCATCCCACATCGTTCACTATGTTCTTCTTTAACATCCATTAAACCAACTGAAACATGATCATCCATCCCATATCGTCCAATGTGTTCTTCTGAATTATCCATTAAACCTACTGAAACATGATCATCCATCCCATATCGGTCAGTATGTTCTTCTTAAACATCCATTAAACCTACTGAAACATGATCATCCATCCCATATCGTTCAATATGTTCTTCTGTAACATCCATTTAAACCTACTGAAACATGATCATCCATCCCATATTGTTCACAATGTTCTTCTTTAACATCCATTAAACCTACTGAAACATGATTATCCATCCCATATCGTTCAATGTGTTCTTCTCAATTAACCATTAAACCTACTGAAACATGATCATCCATCCCATATCATTCACTATGTTCTTCTTAAACATCCATTAACCCTACTGAAACATGATCATCCATCTCATATCGTTCACTATGTTCTTCTTTAACATCCATTAAACCTACTGAAACATGATCTTCCATCCCATATCGTCCAATGTGATCTTCTGAATTATCCATTAAACCTACTGAAACATGATCATCCATCCCATGTTGGTCAGTATGTTCTTCTTAAACATCCATTAAACCTACTGAAACATGATCATCCATCCCATATCGGTCACTATTTTCTTCTGTAGCGTCCATTAAACTTACTGAAACATGATCATCCATCCCATATCGTTCAGTGTGTTCTTCTGTAACGTCCATTAAACTTACTGAAACATAATCATCCATCCCATATCGTTCAATATGTTCTTCTGTAACATCCATTAAACCAACTGAAACATGATCATCCATCCCATATCGTTCATTTTGTTCTTCTTTAACATCCTTTAAACCTATAAATACATGATCATCCATCCCATATCGTTCACTATGTTCTTCTTTAACATCCATTAAACCTACTGAAACATGATCATCCATCCCATATCGGTCACTATTTTCTTCTGTAGCATCCATTAAACTTACTGAAACATGATCATCCATCCCATATCGTTCAGTGTGTTCTTCTGTAATGTCCATTAAACTTACTTAAACATGATCTTCCATCCCATTTCGTTCATTTTGTTCTTCTTTAACATCCTTTAAACGTATTGAAACATGATTACCCATCCCACATCGTTCACTATGTTCTTCTTTAACATCCATTAAACCTACTGAAACATGATCATCCATCCCAAATCGTCCAATGTGTTCTTCTGAATTATCCATTAAACCTACTGAAACATGATCATCCATCCCATATCGGTCAGTATGTTCTTCTTAAACATCCATTAAACCTACTGAAACATGATCACCCATCCCATATCGGTCACTATTTTCTTCTGTAGCATCCATTAAACTTACTGAAACATGATCATCCATCCCATATCGTTCAGTGTGTTCTTCTGTAATGTCCATTCAACTTACTTAAACATGATCTTCCAAACCATATCGTTCACTTTGTTCTTCTTTAACATCCTTTAAACGTATTGAAACATGATTATCCATCCCACATCGTTCACTATGTTCTTCTTTAACATCCATTAAACCAACTGAAACATGATCATCCATCCCATATCGTCCAATGTGTTCTTCTGAATTATCCATTAAACCTACTGAAACATGATCATCCATCCCATATCGGTCAGTATGTTCTTCTTAAACATCCATTAAACCTACTGAAACATGATCATCCATCCCATATCGTTCAATATGTTCTTCTGTAACATCCATTTAAACCTACTGAAACATGATCATCCATCCCATATTGTTCACAATGTTCTTCTTTAACATCCATTAAACCTACTGAAACATGATTATCCATCCCATATCGTTCAATGTGTTCTTCTGAATTAACCATTAAACCTACTGAAACATGATCATCCATCCCATATCATTCACTATGTTCTTCTTAAACATCCATTAACCCTACTGAAACATGATCATCCATCTCATATCGTTCAATATGTTCTTCTGTAACATCCATTTAAACCTACTGAAACATGATCATCCATCCCATATCGTTCACTGTGTTCTTCTGAATTATCCATTAAACCTACTGAAACATGATCATCCATCCCATATCGTTCAATATGTTCTTCTGTAACATCCATTAAACCTACTGAAACATGATCATCCATCCCATATCGTTCATTTTGTTCTTCTTTAACATCCTTTAAACCTATTAATACATGATCATCCATCCCATATCGTTCACTATGTTCTTCTTTAACATCCATTAAACCTACTGAAACATGATCATCCATCCCATATCGTTCATTTTGTTCTTCTTTAACATCCTTTAAACCTATTAATACATGATCATCCATCCCATATCGTTCAGTATGTTCTTCTGTAACGTCCATTAAACTTACTGAAACATAATCATCCATCCCATATCGTTCACTATGTTCTTCTGTAACATCCATTTAAACCTACTGAAACATGATCATCCATCCCATATCATTCACTATGTTCTTCTTTAACATCCATTAAACCTAATGAAGATGATCATCCATCCCATATCGTTCACTGTGTTCTTCTGAATTTTCCATTAAACCTACTGAAACACGATCATCCATCCCATATCGTGCAATATGTTCTTCTGTAACATCCATTTAAACCTACTGAAACATGATCATCCATCCCATATCGTTTACTACGTTCTTCTGTAACATCCATTAAACCTACTGAAACATGATCATCCATCCCATATCGGTCACTATTTTCTTCTGTAGCATCCATTAAACTTACTGAAACATGATCATCCATCCCATATCGTTCAGTGTGTTCTTCTGTAATGTCCATTAAACTTACTTAAACATGATCTTCCATCCCATTTCGTTCATTTTGTTCTTCTTTAACATCCTTTAAACGTATTGAAACATGATTACCCATCCCACATCGTTCACTATGTTCTTCTTTAACATCCATTAAACCTACTGAAACATGATCATCCATCCCAAATCGTCCAATGTGTTCTTCTGAATTATCCATTAAACCTACTGAAACATGATCATCCATCCCATATCGGTCAGTATGTTCTTCTTAAACATCCATTAAACCTACTGAAACATGATCACCCATCCCATATCGGTCACTATTTTCTTCTGTAGCATCCATTAAACTTACTGAAACATGATCATCCATCCCATATCGTTCAGTGTGTTCTTCTGTAATGTCCATTCAACTTACTTAAACATGATCTTCCAACCCATATCGTTCACTTTGTTCTTCTTTAACATCCTTTAAACGTATTGAAACATGATTATCCATCCCACATCGTTCACTATGTTCTTCTTTAACATCCATTAAACTTACTGAAACATGATCATCCATCCCATATCGTCCAATGTGTTCTTCTGAATTATCCATTAAACCTACTGAAACATGATCATCCATCCCATATCGGTCAGTATGTTCTTCTTAAACATCCATTAAACCTACTGAAACATGATCATCCATCCCATATCGTTCAATATGTTCTTCTGTAACATCCATTTAAACCTACTGAAACATGATCATCCATCCCATATTGTTCACAATGTTCTTCTTTAACATCCATTAAACCTACTGAAACATGATTATCCATCCCATATCGTTCAATGTGTTCTTCTGAATTAACCATTAAACCTACTGAAACATGATCATCCATCCCATATCGGTCAGTATGTTCTTCTTAAACATCCATTAACCCTACTGAAACATGATCATCCATCTCATATCGTTCAATATGTTCTTCTGTAACATCCATTTAAACCTACTGAAACATGATCATCCATCCCATATCGTTCACTGTGTTCTTCTGAATTATCCATTAAACCTACTGAAACATGATCATCCATCCCATATCGTTCAATATGTTCTTCTGTAACATCCATTAAACCTACTGAAACATGATCATCCATCCCATATCGTTCATTTTGTTCTTCTTTAACATCCTTTAAACCTATTAATACATGATCATCCATCCCATATCGTTCACTATGTTCTTCTTTAACATCCATTAAACCTACTGAAACATGATCATCCATCCCATATCGTTCATTTTGTTCTTCTTTAACATCCTTTAAACCTATTAATACATGATCATCCATCCCATATCGTTCAGTATGTTCTTCTGTAACGTCCATTAAACTTACTGAAACATAATCATCCATCCCATATCGTTCACTATGTTCTTCTGTAACATCCATTTAAACCTACTGAAACATGATCATCCATCCCATATCATTCACTATGTTCTTCTTTAACATCCATTAAACCTAATGAAGATGATCATCCATCCCATATCGTTCACTGTGTTCTTCTGAATTTTCCATTAAACCTACTGAAACACGATCATCCATCCCATATCGTGCAATATGTTCTTCTGTAACATCCATTTAAACCTACTGAAACATGATCATCCATCCCATATCGTTTACTACGTTCTTCTGTAACATCCATTAAACCTACTGAAACATGATCATCCATCCCATATCGGTCACTATTTTCTTCTGTAGCATCCATTAAACTTACTGAAACATGATCATCCATCCCATATCGTTCAGTGTGTTCTTCTGTAATGTCCATTAAACTTACTTAAACATGATCTTCCATCCCATTTCGTTCATTTTGTTCTTCTTTAACATCCTTTAAACGTATTGAAACATGATTACCCATCCCACATCGTTCACTATGTTCTTCTTTAACATCCATTAAACCTACTGAAACATGATCATCCATCCCAAATCGTCCAATGTGTTCTTCTGAATTATCCATTAAACCTACTGAAACATGATCATCCATCCCATATCGGTCAGTATGTTC
Source organism: Lampris megalopsis (assembly GCA_022114975.2). Classification (NCBI taxonomy): domain Eukaryota; kingdom Metazoa; phylum Chordata; class Actinopteri; order Lampriformes; family Lampridae; genus Lampris; species Lampris megalopsis. Next base: position 6,630,376 of record JAJHIY020000425.1, read on the forward strand.
TTCTTAAACATCCATTAAACCTACTGAAACATGATCACCCATCCCATATCGGTCACTATTTTCTTCTGTAGCATCCATTAAACTTACTGAAACATGATCATCCATCCCATATCGTTCAGTGTGTTCTTCTGTAATGTCCATTCAACTTACTTAAACATGATCTTCCAACCCATATCGTTCACTTTGTTCTTCTTTAACATCCTTTAAACGTATTGAAACATGATTATCCATCCCACATCGTTCACTATGTTCTTCTTTAACATCCATTAAACCAACTGAAACATGATCATCCATCCCATATCGTCCAATGTGTTCTTCTGAATTATCCATTAAACCTACTGAAACATGATCATCCATCCCATATCGGTCAGTATGTTCTTCTTAAACATCCATTAAACCTACTGAAACATGATCATCCATCCCATATCGTTCAATATGTTCTTCTGTAACATCCATTTAAACCTACTGAAACATGATCATCCATCCCATATTGTTCACAATGTTCTTCTTTAACATCCATTAAACCTACTGAAACATGATTATCCATCCCATATCGTTCAATGTGTTCTTCTGAATTAACCATTAAACCTACTGAAACATGATCATCCATCCCATATCGGTCAGTATGTTCTTCTTAAACATCCATTAACCCTACTGAAACATGATCATCCATCTCATATCGTTCAATATGTTCTTCTGTAACATCCATTTAAACCTACTGAAACATGATCATCCATCCCATATCGTTCACTGTGTTCTTCTGAATTATCCATTAAACCTACTGAAACATGATCATCCATCCCATATCGTTCAATATGTTCTTCTGTAACATCCATTAAACCTACTGAAACATGATCATCCATCCCATATCGTTCATTTTGTTCTTCTTTAACATCCTTTAAACCTATTAATACATGATCATCCATCCCATATCGTTCACTATGTTCTTCTTTAACATCCATTAAACCTACTGAAACATGATCATCCATCCCATATCGTTCATTTTGTTCTTCTTTAACATCCTTTAAACCTATTAATACATGATCATCCATCCCATATCGTTCAGTATGTTCTTCTGTAACGTCCATTAAACTTACTGAAACATAATCATCCATCCCATATCGTTCACTATGTTCTTCTGTAACATCCATTTAAACCTACTGAAACATGATCATCCATCCCATATCATTCACTATGTTCTTCTTTAACATCCATTAAACCTAATGAAGATGATCATCCATCCCATATCGTTCACTGTGTTCTTCTGAATTTTCCATTAAACCTACTGAAACACGATCATCCATCCCATATCGTGCAATATGTTCTTCTGTAACATCCATTTAAACCTACTGAAACATGATCATCCATCCCATATCGTTTACTACGTTCTTCTGTAACATCCATTAAACCTACTAAAACCGGATGATCCATCCCATATCGTTCAATATGTTCTTCTGTAACATCCATTTAAACCTACTGAAACATGATCTTCCATCCCATATCGTTTACTACGTTCTTCTGTAACATCCATTAAACCTACTAAAACCGGATGATCCATCCCATATCGTTCAGTATGTTCTTCTGTAACGTCCATTAAACTTACTGAAACATAATCATCCATCCCATATCGTTCACTATGTTCTTCTGTAACATCCATTTAAACCTACTGAAACATGATCATCCATCCCATATCATTCACTATGTTCTTCTTTAACATCCATCAAACCTAATGAAGATGATCATCCATCCCATATCGTTCACTGTGTTCTTCTGAATTTTCCATTAAACCTACTGAAACACGATCATCCATCCCATATCGTGCAATATGTTCTTCTGTAACATCCATTAAACCTAATGAAGATGATCATCCATCCCATATCGTTCACTGTGTTCTTCTGAATTATCCATTAAACCTAATGAAACATGATCATACATCCCATGTCGTTCACTGTGTTCTTCTGAATTATCCATTAAACCTACTGAAACATGATCATCCATCCCATATCGTTCAATATGTTCTTCTGTAACATCCATTAAACCTACTGAAACATGATCATCCATCCCATATCGTTCATTTTGTTCTTCTGTAACATCCTTTAAACCTATTAATACATGATCATCCATCCCATATTGTTCACTATGTTCTTCTTTAACATCCATTAAACCTACTGAAACATGATCATCCATCCCATATCGTACAATGTGATCTTCTGAATTATCCATTAAACCTACTGAAACATGATCATCCATCCCATGTTGGTCAGTATGTTCTTCTTAAACATCCATTAAACCTACTGAAACATGATTATCCATCCCATATCGGTCACTATTTTCTTCTGTAGCGTCCATTAAACTTACTGAAACATGATCATCCATCCCATATCGTTCAGTGTGTTCTTCTGTAACGTCCATTAAACTTACTGAAACATAATCATCCATCCCATATCATTCACTATGTTCTTCTGTAACATCCATTTAAACCTACTGAAACATGATCATCCATCCCATATCATTCACTATGTTCTTCTTTAACATCCATTAAACCTAATGAAGATGATCATCCATCCCATATCGTTCACTGTGTTCTTCTGAATTTTCCATTAAACCTACTGAAACACGATCATCCATCCCATATCGTGCAATATGTTCTTCTGTAACATAAATTAAACCTAATGAAGATGATCATCCATCCCATATCGTTCACTTTGTTCTTCTGAATTATCCATTAAACCTAATGAAACATGATCATACATCCCATGTCGTTCACTGTGTTCTTCTGAATTATCCATTAAACCTACTGAAACATGATCATCCATCCCATATCGTTCAATATGTTCTTCTGTAACATCCATTAAACCTACTGAAACATGATCATCCATCCCATATCGTTCATTTTGTTCTTCTTTAACATCCTTTAAACCTATTAATACATGATCATCCATCCCATATCGTTCACTATGTTCTTCTTTAACATCCATTAAACCTACTGAAACATGATCATCCATCCCATATCGGTCACTATTTTCTTCTGTAGCATCCATTAAACTTACTGAAACATGATCATCCATCCCATATCATTCAGTGTGTTCTTCTTTAACATCCTTTAAACCTATTAATATATGATCATCCATCCCATATCGTTCACTATGTTCTTCTTTAACATCCATTAAACCTACTGAAACATGATCATCCATCCCATATCGTCCAATGTGATCTTCTGAATTATCCATTAAACCTACTGAAACATGATCATCCATCCCATGTTGGTCAGTATGTTCTTCTTAAACATCCATTAAACCTACTGAAACATGATCATCCATCCCATATCGGTCACTATTTTTTTCTGTAGCGTCCATTAAACTTACTGAAACATGATCATCCATCCCATATCGTTCAGTGTGTTCTTCTGTAACGTCCATTAAACTTACTGAAACATAATCATCCATCCCATATCATTCACTATGTTCTTCTGTAACATCCATTTAAACCTACTGAAACATGATCATCCATCCCATATCATTCACTATGTTCTTCTTTAACATCCATTAAACCTAATGAAGATGATCATCCATCCCATATCGTTCACTGTGTTCTTCTGAATTTTCCATTAAACCTACTGAAACACGATCATCCATCCCATATCGTGCAATATGTTCTTCTGTAACATAAATTAAACCTAATGAAGATGATCATCCATCCCATATCGTTCACTTTGTTCTTCTGAATTATCCATTAAACCTAATGAAACATGATCATACATCCCATGTCGTTCACTGTGTTCTTCTGAATTATCCATTAAACCTACTGAAACATGATCATCCATCCCATATCGTTCAATATGTTCTTCTGTAACATCCATTAAACCTACTGAAACATGATCATCCATCCCATATCGTTCATTTTGTTCTTCTTTAACATCCTTTAAACCTATTAATACATGATCATCCATCCCATATCGTTCACTATGTTCTTCTTTAACATCCATTAAACCTACTGAAACATGATCATCCATCCCATATCGGTCACTATTTTCTTCTGTAGCATCCATTAAACTTACTGAAACATGATCATCCATCCCATATCATTCAGTGTGTTCTTCTTTAACATCCTTTAAACCTATTAATACATGATCATCCATCCCATATCGTTCACTATGTTCTTCTTTAACATCCATTAAACCTACTGAAACGTGATCATCCATCCCATATCGTCCAATGTGATCTTCTGAATTATCCATTAAACCTACTGAAACATGATCATCCATCCCATGTTGGTCAGTATGTTCTTCTTAAACATCCATTAAACCTACTGAAACATGATCATCCATCCCATATCGGTCACTATTTTCTTCTGTAGCGTCCATTAAACTTACTGAAACATGATCATCCATCCCATATCGTTCAGTGTGTTCTTCTGTAACGTCCATTAAACTTACTGAAACATAATCATCCATCCCATATCATTCACTATGTTCTTCTGTAACATCCATTTAAACCTACTGAAACATGATCATCCATCCCATATCATTCACTATGTTCTTCTTTAACATCCATTAAACCTAATGAAGATGATCATCCATCCCATATCGTTCACTGTGTTCTTCTGAATTTTCCATTAAACCTACTGAAACACGATCATCCATCCCATATCGTGCAATATGTTCTTCTGTAACATAAATTAAACCTAATGAAGATGATCATCCATCCCATATCGTTCACTTTGTTCTTCTGAATTATCCATTAAACCTAATGAAACATGATCATACATCCCATGTCGTTCACTGTGTTCTTCTGAATTATCCATTAAACCTACTGAAACATGATCATCCATCCCATATCGTTCAATATGTTCTTCTGTAACATCCATTAAACCTACTGAAACATGATCATCCATCCCATATCGTTCATTTTGTTCTTCTTTAACATCCTTTAAACCTATTAATACATGATCATCCATCCCATATCGTTCACTATGTTCTTCTTTAACATCCATTAAACCTACTGAAACATGATCATCCATCCCATATCGGTCACTATTTTCTTCTGTAGCATCCATTAAACTTACTGAAACATGATCATCCATCCCATATCATTCAGTGTGTTCTTCTTTAACATCCTTTAAACCTATTAATACATGATCATCCATCCCATATCGTTCACTATGTTCTTCTTTAACATCCATTAAACCTACTGAAACATGATCATCCATCCCATATCGTCCAATGTGATCTTCTGAATTATCCATTAAACCTACTGAAACATGATCATCCATCCCATGTTGGTCAGTATGTTCTTCTTAAACATCCATTAAACCTACTGAAACATGATCATCCATCCCATATCGGTCACTATTTTCTTCTGTAGCGTCCATTAAACTTACTGAAACATGATTATCCATCCCATATCGTTCAGTGTGTTCTTCTGTAACGTCCATTAAACTTACTGAAACATAATCATCCATCCCATATCATTCACTATGTTCTTCTGTAACATCCATTTAAACCTACTGAAACATGATCATCCATCCCATATCATTCACTATGTTCTTCTTTAACATCCATTAAACCTAAAGAAGATGATCATCCATCCCATATCGTTCACTGTGTTCTTCTGAATTTTCCATTAAACCTACTGAAACACGATCATCCATCCCATATCGTGCAATATGTTCTTCTGTAACATAAATTAAACCTAATGAAGATGATCAACCATCCCATATCGTTCACTTTGTTCTTCTGAATTATCCATTAAACCTAATGAAACATGATCATACATCCCATGTCGTTCACTGTGTTCTTCTGAATTATCCATTAAACCTACTGAAACATGATCATCCATCCCATATCGTTCATTCTGTTCTTCTTTAACATCCTTTAAACCTATTAATACATGATCATCCATCCCATATCGTTCACTATGTTCTTCTTTAACATCCATTAAACCTACTGAAACATGATCATCCATCCCATATCGGTCACTATTTTCTTCTGTAGCATCCATTAAACTTACTGAAACATGATCATCAATCCCATATCATTCAGTGTGTTCTTCTTTAACATCCTTTAAACCTATTAATACATGATCATCCATCCCATATCGTTCACTATGTTCTTCTTTAACATCCATTAAACCTACTGAAACATGATCATCCATCCCATATCGTCCAATGTGATCTTCTGAATTATCCATTAAACCTACTGAAACATGATCATCCATCCCATGTTGGTCAGTATGTTCTTCTTAAACATCCATTAAACCTACTGAAACATGATCATCCATCCCATATCGGTCACTATTTTCTTCTGTAGCGTCCATTAAACTTACTGAAACATGATCATCCATCCCATATCGTTCAGTGTGTTCTTCTGTAACGTCCATTAAACTTACTGAAACATAATCATCCATCCCATATCATTCACTATGTTCTTCTGTAACATCCATTTAAACCTACTGAAACATGATCATCCATCCCATATCATTCACTATGTTCTTCTTTAACATCCATTAAACCTAATGAAGATGATCATCCATCCCATATCGTTCACTGTGTTCTTCTGAATTTTCCATTAAACCTACTGAAACACGATCATCCATCCCATATCGTGCAATATGTTCTTCTGTAACATAAATTAAACCTAATGAAGATGATCATCCATCCCATATCGTTCACTTTGTTCTTCTGAATTATCCATTAAACCTAATGAAACATGATCATACATCCCATGTCGTTCACTGTGTTCTTCTGAATTATCCATTAAACCTACTGAAACATGATCATCCATCCCATATCGTTCAATATGTTCTTCTGTAACATCCATTAAACCTACTGAAACATGATCATCCATCCCATATCGTTCATTTTGTTCTTCTTTAACATCCTTTAAACCTATTAATACATGATCATCCATCCCATATCGTTCACTATGTTCTTCTTTAACATCCATTAAACCTACTGAAACATGATCATCCATCCCATATCGGTCACTATTTTCTTCTGTAGCATCCATTAAACTTACTGAAACATGATCATCCATCCCATATCATTCAGTGTGTTCTTCTTTAACATCCTTTAAACCTATTAATACATGATCATCCATCCCATATCGTTCACTATGTTCTTCTTTAACATCCATTAAACCTACTGAAACATGATCATCCATCCCATATCGTCCAATGTGATCTTCTGAATTATCCATTAAACCTACTGAAACATGATCATCCATCCCATGTTGGTCAGTATGTTCTTCTTAAACATCCATTAAACCTACTGAAACATGATCATCCATCCCATATCGGTCACTATTTTCTTCTGTAGCGTCCATTAAACTTACTGAAACATGATTATCCATCCCATATCGTTCAGTGTGTTCTTCTGTAACGTCCATTAAACTTACTGAAACATAATCATCCATCCCATATCATTCACTATGTTCTTCTGTAACATCCATTTAAACCTACTGAAACATGATCATCCATCCCATATCATTCACTATGTTCTTCTTTAACATCCATTAAACCTAAAGAAGATGATCATCCATCCCATATCGTTCACTGTGTTCTTCTGAATTTTCCATTAAACCTACTGAAACACGATCATCCATCCCATATCGTGCAATATGTTCTTCTGTAACATAAATTAAACCTAATGAAGATGATCAACCATCCCATATCGTTCACTTTGTTCTTCTGAATTATCCATTAAACCTAATGAAACATGATCATACATCCCATGTCGTTCACTGTGTTCTTCTGAATTATCCATTAAACCTACTGAAACATGATCATCCATCCCATATCGTTCATTCTGTTCTTCTTTAACATCCTTTAAACCTATTAATACATGATCATCCATCCCATATCGTTCACTATGTTCTTCTTTAACATCCATTAAACCTACTGAAACATGATCATCCATCCCATATCGGTCACTATTTTCTTCTGTAGCATCCATTAAACTTACTGAAACATGATCATCAATCCCATATCATTCAGTGTGTTCTTCTTTAACATCCTTTAAACCTATTAATACATGATCATCCATCCCATATCGTTCACTATGTTCTTCTTTAACATCCATTAAACCTACTGAAACATGATCATCCATCCCATATCGTCCAATGTGATCTTCTGAATTATCCATTAAACCTACTGAAACATGATCATTCATCCCATGTTGGTCAGTATGTTCTTCTTAAACATCAGTTAAACCTACTGAAACATGATCATCCATCCCATATCGGTCACTATTTTCTTCTGTAGCGTCCATTAAACTTACTGAAACATGATCATCCATCCCATATCGTTCAGTGTGTTCTTCTGTAACGTCCATTAAACTTACTGAAACATAATCATCCATCCCATATCATTCACTATGTTCTTCTGTAACATCCATTTAAACCTACTGAAACATGATCATCCATCCCATATCATTCACTATGTTCTTCTTTAACATCCATTAAACCTAATGAAGATGATCATCCATCCCATATCGTTCACTGTGTTCTTCTGAATTTTCCATTAAACCTACTGAAACACGATCATCCATCCCATATCGTGCAATATGTTCTTCTTTAACATCCTTTAAACCTATTAATACATGATCATCCATCCCATATCGTTCACTATGTTCTTCTTTAACATCCATTAAACCTACTGAAACATGATCATCCATCCCATATCGTTCATTTTGTTCTTCTTTAACATCCTTTAAACCTATTAATACATGATCATCCATCCCATATCGTTCAGTATGTTCTTCTGTAACGTCCATTAAACTTACTGAAACATAATCATCCATCCCATATCGTTCACTATGTTCTTCTGTAACATCCATTTAAACCTACTGAAACATGATCATCCATCCCATATCATTCACTATGTTCTTCTTTAACATCCATTAAACCTAATGAAGATGATCATCCATCCCATATCGTTCACTGTGTTCTTCTGAATTTTCCATTAAACCTACTGAAACACGATCATCCATCCCATATCGTGCAATATGTTCTTCTGTAACATCCATTTAAACCTACTGAAACATGATCATCCATCCCATATCGTTTACTACGTTCTTCTGTAACATCCATTAAACCTACTAAAACCGGATGATCCATCCCATATCGTTCAATATGTTCTTCTGTAACATCCATTTAAACCTACTGAAACATGATCATCCATCCCATATCGTTCAATATGTTCTTCTGTAACATCCATTAAACCTACTGAAACATGATCATCCATCCCATATCGTTCATTTTGTTCTTCTTTAACATCCTTTAAACCTATTAATACATGATCATCCATCCCATATCGTTCACTATGTTCTTCTTTAACATCCATTAAACCTACTGAAACATGATCATCCATCCCATATCGTACAATGTGATCTTCTGAATTATCCATTAAACCTACTGAAACATGATCATCCATCCCATATCGTTCAGTATGTTCTTCTTTAACATCCATTAAACCTAAAGAAGATGATCATCCATCCCATATCGTTCACTGTGTTCTTCTGAATTTTCCATTAAACCTACTGAAACACGATCATCCATCCCATATCGTGCAATATGTTCTTCTGTAACATAAATTAAACCTAATGAAGATGATCAACCATCCCATATCGTTCACTTTGTTCTTCTGAATTATCCATTAAACCTAATGAAACATGATCATACATCCCATGTCGTTCACTGTGTTCTTCTGAATTATCCATTAAACCTACTGAAACATGATCATCCATCCCATATCGTTCATTCTGTTCTTCTTTAACATCCTTTAAACCTATTAATACATGATCATCCATCCCATATCGTTCACTATGTTCTTCTTTAACATCCATTAAACCTACTGAAACATGATCATCCATCCCATATCGGTCACTATTTTCTTCTGTAGCATCCATTAAACTTACTGAAACATGATCATCAATCCCATATCATTCAGTGTGTTCTTCTTTAACATCCTTTAAACCTATTAATACATGATCATCCATCCCATATCGTTCACTATGTTCTTCTTTAACATCCATTAAACCTACTGAAACATGATCATCCATCCCATATCGTCCAATGTGATCTTCTGAATTATCCATTAAACCTACTGAAACATGATCATTCATCCCATGTTGGTCAGTATGTTCTTCTTAAACATCAGTTAAACCTACTGAAACATGATCATCCATCCCATATCGGTCACTATTTTCTTCTGTAGCGTCCATTAAACTTACTGAAACATGATCATCCATCCCATATCGTTCAGTGTGTTCTTCTGTAACGTCCATTAAACTTACTGAAACATAATCATCCATCCCATATCATTCACTATGTTCTTCTGTAACATCCATTTAAACCTACTGAAACATGATCATCCATCCCATATCATTCACTATGTTCTTCTTTAACATCCATTAAACCTAATGAAGATGATCATCCATCCCATATCGTTCACTGTGTTCTTCTGAATTTTCCATTAAACCTACTGAAACACGATCATCCATCCCATATCGTGCAATATGTTCTTCTTTAACATCCTTTAAACCTATTAATACATGATCATCCATCCCATATCGTTCACTATGTTCTTCTTTAACATCCATTAAACCTACTGAAACATGATCATCCATCCCATATCGTTCATTTTGTTCTTCTTTAACATCCTTTAAACCTATTAATACATGATCATCCATCCCATATCGTTCAGTATGTTCTTCTGTAACGTCCATTAAACTTACTGAAACATAATCATCCATCCCATATCGTTCACTATGTTCTTCTGTAACATCCATTTACACCTACTGAAACATGATCATCCATCCCATATCATTCACTATGTTCTTCTTTAACATCCATTAAACCTAATGAAGATGATCATCCATCCCATATCGTTCACTGTGTTCTTCTGAATTTTCCATTAAACCTACTGAAACACGATCATCCATCCCATATCGTGCAATATGTTCTTCTGTAACATCCATTTAAACCTACTGAAACATGATCATCCATCCCATATCGTTTACTACGTTCTTCTGTAACATCCATTAAACCTACTAAAACCGGATGATCCATCCCATATCGTTCAATATGTTCTTCTGTAACATCCATTTAAACCTACTGAAACATGATCATCCATCCCATATCGTTCAATATGTTCTTCTGTAACATCCATTAAACCTACTGAAACATGATCATCCATCCCATATCGTTCATTTTGTTCTTCTTTAACATCCTTTAAACCTATTAATACATGATCATCCATCCCATATCGTTCACTATGTTCTTCTTTAACATCCATTAAACCTACTGAAACATGATCATCCATCCCATATCGTACAATGTGATCTTCTGAATTATCCATTAAACCTACTGAAACATGATCATCCATCCCATATCGTTCAGTATGTTCTTCTTTAACATCCATTAAACCTACTGAAACATGATCATCCATCCCATATCGGTCACTATTTTCTTCTGTAGCATCCATTAAACTTACTGAAACATGATCATCCATCCCATATCATTCAGTGTGTTCTTCTTTAACATCCTTTAAACCTATTAATACATGATCATCCATCCCATATCGTTCACTATGTTCTTCTTTAACATCCATTAAACCTACTGAAACATGATCATCCATCCCATATCGTCCAATGTGATCTTCTGAATTATCCATTAAACCTACTGAAACATGATCATCCATCCCATGTTGGTCAGTATGTTCTTCTTAAACATCCATTAAACCTACTGAAACATGATTATCCATCCCATATCGGTCACTATTTTCTTCTGTAGCGTCCATTAAACTTACTGAAACATGATCATCCATCCCATATCGTTCAGTGTGTTCTTCTGTAACGTCCATTAAACTTACTGAAACATAATCATCCATCCCATATCATTCACTATGTTCTTCTGTAACATCCATTTAAACCTACTGAAACATGATCATCCATCCCATATCATTCACTATGTTCTTCTTTAACATCCATTAAACCTAATGAAGATGATCATCCATCCCATATCGTTCACTGTGTTCTTCTGAATTTTCCATTAAACCTACTGAAACACGATCATCCATCCCATATCGTGCAATATGTTCTTCTGTAACATAAATTAAACCTAATGAAGATGATCATCCATCCCATATCGTTCACTTTGTTCTTCTGAATTATCCATTAAACCTAATGAAACATGATCATACATCCCATGTCGTTCACTGTGTTCTTCTGAATTATCCATTAAACCTACTGAAACATGATCATCCATCCCATATCGTTCAATATGTTCTTCTGTAACATCCATTAAACCTACTGAAACATGATCATCCATCCCATATCGTTCATTTTGTTCTTCTTTAACATCCTTTAAACCTATTAATACATGATCATCCATCCCATATCATTCACTATGTTCTTCTTTAACATCCATTAAACCTACTGAAACATGATCATCCATCCCATATCGGTCACTATTTTCTTCTGTAGCATCCATTAAACTTACTGAAACATGATCATCCATCCCATATCATTCAGTGTGTTCTTCTTTAACATCCTTTAAACCTATTAATACATGATCATCCATCCCATATCGTTCACTATGTTCTTCTTTAACATCCATTAAACCTACTGAAACATGATCATCCATCCCATATCGTCCAATGTGATCTTCTGAATTATCCATTAAACCTACTGAAACATGATCATCCATCCCATGTTGGTCAGTATGTTCTTCTTAAACATCCATTAAACCTACTGAAACATGATCATCCATCCCATATCGGTCACTATTTTCTTCTGTAGCGTCCATTAAACTTACTGAAACATGATCATCCATCCCATATCGTTCAGTGTGTTCTTCTGTAACGTCCATTAAACTTACTGAAACATAATCATCCATCCCATATCATTCACTATGTTCTTCTGTAACATCCATTTAAACCTACTGAAACATGATCATCCATCCCATATCATTCACTATGTTCTTCTTTAACATCCATTAAACCTAATGAAGATGATCATCCATCCCATATCGTTCACTGTGTTCTTCTGAATTTTCCATTAAACCTACTGAAACACGATCATCCATCCCATATCGTGCAATATGTTCTTCTGTAACATAAATTAAACCTAATGAAGATGATCATCCATCCCATATCGTTCACTTTGTTCTTCTGAATTATCCATTAAACCTAATGAAACATGATCATACATCCCATGTCGTTCACTGTGTTCTTCTGAATTATCCATTAAACCTACTGAAACATGATCATCCATCCCATATCGTTCAATATGTTCTTCTGTAACATCCATTAAACCTACTGAAACATGATCATCCATCCCATATCGTTCATTTTGTTCTTCTTTAACATCCTTTAAACCTATTAATACATGATCATCCATCCCATATCGTTCACTATGTTCTTCTTTAACATCCATTAAACCTACTGAAACATGATCATCCATCCCATATCGGTCACTATTTTCTTCTGTAGCATCCATTAAACTTACTGAAACATGATCATCCATCCCATATCATTCAGTGTGTTCTTCTTTAACATCCTTTAAACCTATTAATACATGATCATCCATCCCATATCGTTCACTATGTTCTTCTTTAACATCCATTAAACCTACTGAAACATGATCATCCATCCCATATCGTCCAATGTGATCTTCTGAATTATCCATTAAACCTACTGAAACATGATCATCCATCCCATGTTGGTCAGTATGTTCTTCTTAAACATCCATTAAACCTACTGAAACATGATCATCCATCCCATATCGGTCACTATTTTCTTCTGTAGCGTCCATTAAACTTACTGAAACATGATTATCCATCCCATATCGTTCAGTGTGTTCTTCTGTAACGTCCATTAAACTTACTGAAACATAATCATCCATCCCATATCATTCACTATGTTCTTCTGTAACATCCATTTAAACCTACTGAAACATGATCATCCATCCCATATCATTCACTATGTTCTTCTTTAACATCCATTAAACCTAAAGAAGATGATCATCCATCCCATATCGTTCACTGTGTTCTTCTGAATTTTCCATTAAACCTACTGAAACACGATCATCCATCCCATATCGTGCAATATGTTCTTCTGTAACATAAATTAAACCTAATGAAGATGATCAACCATCCCATATCGTTCACTTTGTTCTTCTGAATTATCCATTAAACCTAATGAAACATGATCATACATCCCATGTCGTTCACTGTGTTCTTCTGAATTATCCATTAAACCTACTGAAACATGATCATCCATCCCATATCGTTCATTCTGTTCTTCTTTAACATCCTTTAAACCTATTAATACATGATCATCCATCCCATATCGTTCACTATGTTCTTCTTTAACATCCATTAAACCTACTGAAACATGATCATCCATCCCATATCGGTCACTATTTTCTTCTGTAGCATCCATTAAACTTACTGAAACATGATCATCAATCCCATATCATTCAGTGTGTTCTTCTTTAACATCCTTTAAACCTATTAATACATGATCATCCATCCCATATCGTTCACTATGTTCTTCTTTAACATCCATTAAACCTACTGAAACATGATCATCCATCCCATATCGTCCAATGTGATCTTCTGAATTATCCATTAAACCTACTGAAACATGATCATCCATCCCATGTTGGTCAGTATGTTCTTCTTAAACATCAGTTAAACCTACTGAAACATGATCATCCATCCCATATCGGTCACTATTTTCTTCTGTAGCGTCCATTAAACTTACTGAAACATGATCATCCATCCCATATCGTTCAGTGTGTTCTTCTGTAACGTCCATTAAACTTACTGAAACATAATCATCCATCCCATATCATTCACTATGTTCTTCTGTAACATCCATTTAAACCTACTGAAACATGATCATCCATCCCATATCATTCACTATGTTCTTCTTTAACATCCATTAAACCTAATGAAGATGATCATCCATCCCATATCGTTCACTGTGTTCTTCTGAATTTTCCATTAAACCTACTGAAACACGATCATCCATCCCATATCGTGCAATATGTTCTTCTGTAACATCCATTAAACCTAATGAAGATGATCATCCATCCCATATCGGTCAGTATGTTCTTCTTAAACATCCATTAAACCTACTGAAACATGATCATCCATCCCATATCGTTCAATATGTTCTTCTGTAACATCCATTTAAACCTACTGAAACATGATCATCCATCCCATATCGTTTACTACGTTCTTCTGTAACATCCATTAAACCTACTAAAACCGGATGATCCATCCCATATCGTTCAGTATGTTCTTCTGTAACATCCATTAAACTTACTGAAACATAATCATCCATCCCATATCGTTCACTATGTTCTTCTGTAACATCCATTTAAACCTACTGAAACATGATCATCCATCCCATATCATTCACTATGTTCTTCTTTAACATCCATTAAACCTAATGAAGATGATCATCCATCCCATATCGTTCACTGTGTTCTTCTGAATTTTCCATTAAACCTACTGAAACACGATCATCCATCCCATATCGGTCAGTATGTTCTTCTGTAACATCCATTTAAACCTAATGAAGACGATCATCCATCCCATATCGTTCACTGTGTTCTTCTTTAACATCCATCAAACCTACTGAAACATGATTATCCATCCCATATCGTTCAATGTGTTCTTCTGAATTAACCATTAAACCTACTGAAACATGATCATCCATCCCATATCGGTCAGTATGTTCTTCTTAAACATCCATTAAACCTACTGAAACATGATCATCCATCCCACATCGTCCAATGTGTTCTTCTGAATTATCCATTAAACCTACTGAAACATGATCATCCATCCCATATCGGTCAGTATGTTCTTCTGTAACATCCATTTAAACCTACTGAAACATGATCATCCATCCCATATTGTACACTATGTTCTTCTTTAACATCCATCAAACCTACTGAAACATGATTATCCATCCCATATCGTTCAATGTGTTCTTCTGAATTAACCATTAAACCTACTGAAACATGATCATCCATCCCATATCGGTCAGTATGTTCTTCTTAAACATCCATTAAACCCACTGAAACATGATCATCCATCCCATATCGTTCAATATGTTCTTCTGTAACATCCATTTAATCCTACTGAAACATGATCATCCATCCCATATCGTTCACTATGTTCTTCTGTAACATCCATTAAACTTACTGAAACATGATCATCCATCCCATATCGTTCAATGTTCTTCTGTAACATCCATTAAACCTACTGAAACATGATCATCCATCCCATATCGTTCATTTTGTTCTTCTTTAACATCCTTCAAACCTATTAATACATGATCATCCATCCCATATCGTTCACTATGTTCTTCTTTAACATCCATTAAACCTACTGAAACATGATTACCCATCCCACATCGTTCACTTTTTCTTCTTTAATATCCATTAAACCTACTGAAACATGATCATCCATCCCAAATCGTCCAATGTGTTATTCTGAATTATCCATTAAACCTACTGAAACATGATCATCCATCCCATATCGGTCCAGTATGTTCTTCTAAAATATCCTTTAAACCTACTGAAACATGATCATCCATCCCATATCGGTCACTATTTTCTTCTGTAGCATCCATTAAACTTACTGAAACATGATCATCCATCCCATATCCTTCAGTGTGTTCTTTTGTAATGTCCATTAAACTTACTTAAACATGATCTTCCATCCCATATCGTTCGCTTTGTTCTTCTTTAACATCCTTTAAACGTATTGAAACATGATTATCCATCCCACATCGTTCACTATGTTCTTCTTTAACATCCATTAAACCTACTGAAACATGATCATCCATACCATATCGTCCAATGTGTTCTTCTGAAATATCCATTAAACCTACTGAAACATGATCATCCATCCCATATCGGTCAGTATGTTCTTCTTAAACATCCATTAAACCTACTGAAACATGATCATCCATCCCATATCGTTCAATATGTTCTTCTGTAACATCCATTTAAACCTACTGAAACATGATCATCCATCCCATATTGTTCACTATGTTCATCTTTAACATCCATTAAACCTACTGAAACATGATTATCCATCCCATATCGTTCAATGTGTTCTTCTGAATTAACCATTAAACCTACTGAATCATGATCATCAATCCCATATCGGTCAGTATGTTCTTCTTAAACATCCATTAAACTTACTGAAACATGATCATCCATCCCATATCGTTTACTATGTTCTTCTGTAACATCCATTAAACCTACTAAAACCGGATGATCCATCCCATATCGTTCAGTGTGTTCTTCTGTAGCGTCCATTAAACTTACTGAAACATAATCATCCATCTCATATCGTTCACTATGTTCTTCTTTAACATCCATTTAAACCTACTGAAACATGATCATCCATCCCATATTGTTCACTATGTTCTTCTGTAACATCCATTAAACCTACTGAAACATGATCATCCATCCCATATCATTCACTATGTTCTTCTTTAACATCCGTTAAATCTACTCAAACATGATCATCCATCCCATATCGTTCACTGTGTTCTCCTGAATTATCCATTAAACCTAATGAAACATGATCATACATCCCATGTCGTTCACTGTGTTCTTCTGAATTATCCATTAAACCTACTGAAACATGATCATCCATCCCATATCGTTCAATATGTTCTTCTGTAACATCCATTAAACCTACTGAAACATGATCATCCATCCCATATCGTTCATTTTGTTCTTCTTTAACATCCTTTAAACCTATTAATACATGATCATCCATCCCATATCGTTCACTATGTCCTTCTTTAACATCCATTAAACCTACTGAAACATGATCATCCATCCCATATCGGTCACTATTTTCTTCTTTAACATCCATCAAACCTACTGAAACATGATTATCCATCCCATATCGTTCAATGTGTTCTTCTGAATTAACCATTAAACCTACTGAAACATGATCATCCATCCCATATCGGTCAGTATGTTCTTCTTAAACATCCATTAAACCTACTGAAACATGATCATCCATCCCATATCGTTTACTATGTTCTTCTGTAACATCCATTAAACCTACTAAAACCGGATGATCCATCCCATATCATTCAGTGTGTTCTTTTGTATCGTCCATTAAACTTACTGAAACATGATCATCCATCCCATATCGTTCAATATGTTCTTCTGTAACATCCATTTAAACCTACTGAAACATGATCATCCATCCCATATCGTTCACTATGTTCTTCTGTAACATCCATTAAACCTACTGAAACATGATCATCCATCCCATATCATTCACTATGTTCTTCTTTAACATCCATTAAATCTACTGAAACATGATCATCCATCCCATATCATTCACTGTGTTCTTCTGAATTATCCATTACACCTAATGAAACATGATCATACATCCCATATCGATCACTGTGTTCTTCTGAATTTTCCATTAAACCTACTGAAACACGATCATCCATCCCATATCGTACAATATGTTCTTCTGTAACATCCATTAAACCTAATGAAGATGATCATCCATCCCATATCGGTCACTATGTTCATCTGAATTATCCATTAAACCTAATGAAACATGATCATACATCCCATGTCGTTCACTGTGTTCTTCTGAATTATCCATTAAACCTACTGAAACATGATCATCCATCCCATATCGTTCAATATGTTCTTCTGTAACATCCATTAAACCTACTGAAACATGATCATCCAACCCATATCGTTCATTTTGTTCTTCTTTAACATCCTTTAAACCTATTAATACATGATCATCCATCCCATATCGTTCACTATGTTCTTCTTTAACATCCATTAAACCTACTGAAACATGATCATCCATCCCATATTGGTCAGTATGTTCTTCTTAAACATCCATTAAACCTACTGAAACATGATCATCCATCCCATATCGGTCATTATTTTCTTCTGTAGCATCCATTAAACTTACTGAAACATGATCATCCATCCCATATCGTTCAGTGTGTTCTTCTGTAATGTCCATTAAACTTACTTAAACATGTTCTTCCATACCATATCGTTCATTTTGTTCTTCTTTAACATCCTTTAAACGTGTTGAAACATGATTACCCATCCCACATCGTTCACTTTTTCTTCTTTAATATCCATTAAACCTACTGAAACATGATCATCCATCCCAAATCGTCCAATGTGTTATTCTGAATTATCCATTAAACCTACTGAAACATGATCATCCATCCCATATCGGTCCAGTATGTTCTTCTAAAATATCCTTTAAACCTACTGAAACATGATCATCCATCCCATATCGGTCACTATTTTCTTCTGTAGCATCCATTAAACTTACTGAAACATGATCATCCATCCCATATCCTTCAGTGTGTTCTTTTGTAATGTCCATTAAACTTACTTAAACATGATCTTCCATCCCATATCGTTCGCTTTGTTCTTCTTTAACATCCTTTAAACGTATTGAAACATGATTATCCATCCCACATCGTTCACTATGTTCTTCTTTAACATCCATTAAACCTACTGAAACATGATCATCCATACCATATCGTCCAATGTGTTCTTCTGAAATATCCATTAAACCTACTGAAACATGATCATCCATCCCATATCGGTCAGTATGTTCTTCTTAAACATCCATTAAACCTACTGAAACATGATCATCCATCCCATATCGTTCAATATGTTCTTCTGTAACATCCATTTAAACCTACTGAAACATGATCATCCATCCCATATTGTTCACTATGTTCATCTTTAACATCCATTAAACCTACTGAAACATGATTATCCATCCCATATCGTTCAATGTGTTCTTCTGAATTAACCATTAAACCTACTGAATCATGATCATCAATCCCATATCGGTCAGTATGTTCTTCTTAAACATCCATTAAACTTACTGAAACATGATCATCCATCCCATATCGTTTACTATGTTCTTCTGTAACATCCATTAAACCTACTAAAACCGGATGATCCATCCCATATCGTTCAGTGTGTTCTTCTGTAACGTCCATTAAACTTACTGAAACATAATCATCCATCTCATATCGTTCACTATGTTCTTCTTTAACATCCATTTAAACCTACTGAAACATGATCATCCATCCCATATTGTTCACTATGTTCTTCTGTAACATCCATTAAACCTACTGAAACATGATCATCCATCCCATATCATTCACTATGTTCTTCTTTAACATCCGTTAAATCTACTGAAACATGATCATCCATCCCATATCGTTCACTGTGTTCTCCTGAATTATCCATTAAACCTAATGAAACATGATCATACATCCCATGTCGTTCACTGTGTTCTTCTGAATTATCCATTAAACCTACTGAAACATGATCATCCATCCCATATCGTTCAATATGTTCTTCTGTAACATCCATTAAACCTACTGAAACATGATCATCCATCCCATATCGTTCATTTTGTTCTTCTTTAACATCCTTTAAACCTATTAATACATGATCATCCATCCCATATCGTTCACTATGTCCTTCTTTAACATCCATTAAACCTACTGAAACATGATCATCCATCCCATATCGGTCACTATTTTCTTCTTTAACATCCATCAAACCTACTGAAACATGATTATCCATCCCATATCGTTCAATGTGTTCTTCTGAATTAACCATTAAACCTACTGAAACATGATCATCCATCCCATATCGGTCAGTATGTTCTTCTTAAACATCCATTAAACCTACTGAAACATGATCATCCATCCCATATCGTTTACTATGTTCTTCTGTAACATCCATTAAACCTACTAAAACCGGATGATCCATCCCATATCATTCAGTGTGTTCTTTTGTATCGTCCATTAAACTTACTGAAACATGATCATCCATCCCATATCGTTCAATATGTTCTTCTGTAACATCCATTTAAACCTACTGAAACATGATCATCCATCCCATATCGTTCACTATGTTCTTCTGTAACATCCATTAAACCTACTGAAACATGATCATCCATCCCATATCATTCACTATGTTCTTCTTTAACATCCATTAAATCTACTGAAACATGATCATCCATCCCATATCATTCACTGTGTTCTTCTGAATTATCCATTACACCTAATGAAACATGATCATACATCCCATATCGATCACTGTGTTCTTCTGAATTTTCCATTAAACCTACTGAAACACGATCATCCATCCCATATCGTACAATATGTTCTTCTGTAACATCCATTAAACCTAATGAAGATGATCATCCATCCCATATCGGTCACTATGTTCATCTGAATTATCCATTAAACCTAATGAAACATGATCATACATCCCATGTCGTTCACTGTGTTCTTCTGAATTATCCATTAAACCTACTGAAACATGATCATCCATCCCAAATCGTTCAATATGTTCTTCTGTAACATCCATTAAACCTACTGAAACATGATCATCCAACCCATATCGTTCATTTTGTTCTTCTTTAACATCCTTTAAACCTATTAATACATGATCATCCATCCCATATCGTTCACTATGTTCTTCTTTAACATCCATTAAACCTACTGAAACATGATCATCCATCCCATATCGGTCATTATTTTCTTCTGTAGCATCCATTAAACTTACTGAAACATGATCATCCATCCCATATCGTTCAGTGTGTTCTTCTGTAATGTCCATTAAACTTACTTAAACATGTTCTTCCATACCATATCGTTCATTTTGTTCTTCTTTAACATCCTTTAAACGTGTTGAAACATGATTACCCATCCCACATCGTTCACTATGTTCTTCTTTAACATCCATTAAACCTACTGAAACATGATCATCCATCCCAAATCGTCCAATGTGTTCTTCTGAATTATCCATTAAACCTACTGAAACATGATCATCCATCCCATATCGGTCCAGTATGTTCTTCTTAAACATCCATTAAACCTACTGAAACATGATCATCCATCCCATATCGGTCACTATTTTCTTCTGTAGCATCCATTAAACTTACTGAAACATGATCATCCATCCCATATCCTTCAGTGTGTTCTTTTGTAATGTCCATTAAACTTACTTAAACATGATCTTCCATCCCATATCGTTCGCTTTGTTCTTCTTTAACATCCTTTAAACGTATTGAAACATGATTATCCATCCCACATCGTTCACTATGTTCTTCTTTAACATCCATTAAACCTACTGAAACATGATCATCCATACCATATCGTCCAATGTGTTCTTCTGAAATATCCATTAAACCTACTGAAACATGATCATCCATCCCATATCGGTCAGTATGTTCTTCTTAAACATCCATTAAACCTACTGAAACATGATCATCCATCCCATATCGTTCAATATGTTCTTCTGTAACATCCATTTAAACCTACTGAAACATGATCATCCATCCCATATTGTTCACTATGTTCTTCTTTAACATCCATTAAACCTACTGAAACATGATTATCCATCCCATATCGTTCAATGTGTTCTTCTGAATTAACCATTAAACCTACTGAATCATGATCATCAATCCCATATCGGTCAGTATGTTCTTCTTAAACATCCATTAAACTTACTGAAACATGATCATCCATCCCATATCGTTTACTATGTTCTTCTGTAACATCCATTAAACCTACTAAAACCGGATGATCCATCCCATATCGTTCAGTGTGTTCTTCTGTAACGTCCATTAAACTTACTGAAACATAATCATCCATCTCATATCGTTCACTATGTTCTTCTTTAACATCCATTTAAACCTACTGAAACATGATCATCCATCCCATATTGTTCACTATGTTCTTCTGTAACATCCATTAAACCTACTGAAACATGATCATCCATCCCATATCATTCACTATGTTCTTCTTTAACATCCGTTAAATCTACTGAAACATGATCATCCATCCCATATCGTTCACTGTGTTCTCCTGAATTATCCATTAAACCTAATGAAACATGATCATACATCCCATGTCGTTCACTGTGTTCTTCTGAATTATCCATTAAACCTACTGAAACATGATCATCCATCCCATATCGTTCAATATGTTCTTCTGTAACATCCATTAAACCTACTGAAACATGATCATCCATCCCATATCGTTCATTTTGTTCTTCTTTAACATCCTTTAAACCTATTAATACATGATCATCCATCCCATACCGTTCACTATGTCCTTCTTTAACATCCATTAAACCTACTGAAACATGATCATCCATCCCATATCGGTCACTATTTTCTTCCTTAACATCCATCAAACCTACTGAAACATGATTATCCATCCCATATCGTTCAATGTGTTCTTCTGAATTAACCATTAAACCTACTGAAACATGATCATCCATCCCATATCGGTCAGTATGTTCTTCTTAAACATCCATTAAACCTACTGAAACATGATCATCCATCCCATATCGTTCAATATGTTCTTCTGTAACATCCATTTAATCCTACTGAAACATGATCATCCATCCCATATCGTTCACTATGTTCTTCTGTAACATCCATTAAACCTACTGAAACATGATCATCCAACCCATATCGTTCATTTTGTTCTTCTTTAACATCCTTTAAACCTATTAATACATGATCATCCATCCCATATCGTTCACTATGTTCTTCTTTAACATCCATTAAACCTACTGAAACATGATCATCCATCCTATATTGGTCAGTATGTTCTTCTTAAACATCCATTAAACCTACTGAAACATGATCATCCATCCCATATCGTTCACTATGTTCTTCTGTAACATCCATTAAACCTACTGAAACATGATCATCCAACCCATATCGTTCATTTTGTTCTTCTTTAACATCCTTTAAACCTATTAATACATGATCATCCATCCCATATCGTTCACTATGTTCTTCTTTAACATCCATTAAACCTACTGAAACATGATCATCCATCCCATATTGGTCAGTATGTTCTTCTTAAACATCCATTAAACCTACTGAAACATGATCATCCATCCCATATCGGTCATTATTTTCTTCTGTAGCATCCATTAAACTTACTGAAACATGATCATCCATCCCATATCGTTCAGTGTGTTCTTCTGTAATGTCCATTAAACTTACTTAAACATGTTCTTCCATACCATATCGTTCATTTTGTTCTTCTTTAACATCCTTTAAACGTATTGAAACATGATTACCCATCCCACATCGTTCACTATGTTCTTCTTTAACATCCATTAAACCTACTGAAACATGATCATCCATCCCAAATCGTCCAATGTGTTCTTCTGAATTATCCATTAAACCTACTGAAACATGATCATCCATCCCATATCGGTCCAGTATGTTCTTCTTAAACATCCATTAAACCTACTGAAACATGATCATCCATCCCATATCGGTCACTATTTTCTTCTGTAGCATCCATTAAACTTACTGAAACATGATCATCCATCCCATATCCTTCAGTGTGTTCTTTTGTAATGTCCATTAAACTTACTTAAACATGATCTTCCATCCCATATCGTTCGCTTTGTTCTTCTTTAACATCCTTTAAACGTATTGAAACATGATTATCCATCCCACATCGTTCACTATGTTCTTCTTTAACATCCATTAAACCTACTGAAACATGATCATCCATACCATATCGTCCAATGTGTTCTTCTGAAATATCCATTAAACCTACTGAAACATGATCATCCATCCCATATCGGTCAGTATGTTCTTCTTAAACATCCATTAAACCTACTGAAACATGATCATCCATCCCATATCGTTCAATATGTTCTTCTTTAACATCCATTAAACCTACTGAAACATGATTATCCATCCCATATCGTTCAATGTGTTCTTCTGAATTAACCATTAAACCTACTGAATCATGATCATCAATCCCATATCGGTCAGTATGTTCTTCTTAAACATCCATTAAACTTACTGAAACATGATCATCCATCCCATATCGTTTACTATGTTCTTCTGTAACATCCATTAAACCTACTAAAACCGGATGATCCATCCCATATCGTTCAGTGTGTTCTTCTGTAACGTCCATTAAACTTACTGAAACATAATCATCCATCTCATATCGTTCACTATGTTCTTCTTTAACATCCATTTAAACCTACTGAAACATGATCATCCATCCCATATTGTTCACTATGTTCTTCTGTAACATCCATTAAACCTACTGAAACATGATCATCCATCCCATATCATTCACTATGTTCTTCTTTAACATCCGTTAAATCTACTGAAACATGATCATCCATCCCATATCGTTCACTGTGTTCTCCTGAATTATCCATTAAACCTAATGAAACATGATCATACATCCCATGTCGTTCACTGTGTTCTTCTGAATTATCCATTAAACCTACTGAAACATGATCATCCATCCCATATCGTTCAATATGTTCTTCTGTAACATCCATTAAACCTTCTGAAACATGATCATCCATCCCATATCGTTCATTTTGTTCTTCTTTAACATCCTTTAAACCTATTAATACATGATCATCCATCCCATACCGTTCACTATGTCCTTCTTTAACATCCATTAAACCTACTGAAACATGATCATCCATCCCATATCGGTCACTATTTTCTTCCTTAACATCCATCAAACCTACTGAAACATGATTATCCATCCCATATCGTTCAATGTGTTCTTCTGAATTAACCATTAAACCTACTGAAACATGATCATCCATCCCATATCGGTCAGTATGTTCTTCTTAAACATCCATTAAACCTACTGAAACATGATCATCCATCCCATATCGTTCAATATGTTCTTCTGTAACATCCATTTAATCCTACTGAAACATGATCATCCATCCCATATCGTTCACTATGTTCTTCTGTAACATCCATTAAACCTACTGAAACATGATCATCCAACCCATATCGTTCATTTTGTTCTTCTTTAACATCCTTTAAACCTATTAATACATGATCATCCATCCCATATCGTTCACTATGTTCTTCTTTAACATCCATTAAACCTACTGAAACATGATCATCCATCCCATATTGGTCAGTATGTTCTTCTTAAACATCCATTAAACCTACTGAAACATGATCATCCATCCCATATCGTTCACTATGTTCTTCTGTAACATCCATTAAACCTACTGAAACATGATCATCCAACCCATATCGTTCATTTTGTTCTTCTTTAACATCCTTTAAACCTATTAATACATGATCATCCATCCCATATCGTTCACTATGTTCTTCTTTAACATCCATTAAACCTACTGAAACATGATCATCCATCCCATATTGGTCAGTATGTTCTTCTTAAACATCCATTAAACCTACTGAAACATGATCATCCATCCCATATCGGTCATTATTTTCTTCTGTAGCATCCATTAAACTTACTGAAACATGATCATCCATCCCATATCGTTCAGTGTGTTCTTCTGTAATGTCCATTAAACTTACTTAAACATGTTCTTCCATACCATATCGTTCATTTTGTTCTTCTTTAACATCCTTTAAACGTATTGAAACATGATTACCCATCCCACATCGTTCACTATGTTCTTCTTTAACATCCATTAAACCTACTGAAACATGATCATCCATCCCAAATCGTCCAATGTGTTCTTCTGAATTATCCATTAAACCTACTGAAACATGATCATCCATCCCATATCGGTCCAGTATGTTCTTCTTAAACATCCATTAAACCTACTGAAACATGATCATCCATCCCATATCGGTCACTATTTTCTTCTGTAGCATCCATTAAACTTACTGAAACATGATCATCCATCCCATATCCTTCAGTGTGTTCTTTTGTAATGTCCATTAAACTTACTTAAACATGATCTTCCATCCCATATCGTTCGCTTTGTTCTTCTTTAACATCCTTTAAACGTATTGAAACATGATTATCCATCCCACATCGTTCACTATGTTCTTCTTTAACATCCATTAAACCTACTGAAACATGATCATCCATACCATATCGTCCAATGTGTTCTTCTGAAATATCCATTAAACCTACTGAAACATGATCATCCATCCCATATCGGTCAGTATGTTCTTCTTAAACATCCATTAAACCTACTGAAACATGATCATCCATCCCATATCGTTCAATATGTTCTTCTGTAACATCCATTTAAACCTACTGAAACATGATCATCCATCCCATATTGTTCACTATGTTCTTCTTTAACATCCATTAAACCTACTGAAACATGATTATCCATCCCATATCGTTCAATGTGTTCTTCTGAATTAACCATTAAACCTACTGAATCATGATCATCAATCCCATATCGGTCAGTATGTTCTTCTTAAACATCCATTAAACTTACTGAAACATGATCATCCATCCCATATCGTTTACTATATTCTTCTGTAACATCCATTAAACCTACTAAAACCGGATGATCCATCCCATATCGTTCAGTGTGTTCTTCTGTAACGTCCATTAAACTTACTGAAACATAATCATCCATCTCATATCGTTCACTATGTTCTTCTTTAACATCCATTTAAACCTACTGAAACATGATCATCCATCCCATATTGTTCACTATGTTCTTCTGTAACATCCATTAAACCTACTGAAACATGATCATCCATCCCATATCATTCACTATGTTCTTCTTTAACATCCGTTAAATCTACTGAAACATGATCATCCATCCCATATCGTTCACTGTGTTCTCCTGAATTATCCATTAAACCTAATGAAACATGATCATACATCCCATGTCGTTCACTGTGTTCTTCTGAATTATCCATTAAACCTACTGAAACATGATCATCCATCCCATATCGTTCAATATGTTCTTCTGTAACATCCATTAAACCTACTGAAACATGATCATCCATCCCATATCGTTCATTTTGTTCTTCTTTAACATCCTTTAAACCTATTAATACATGATCATCCATCCCATACCGTTCACTATGTCCTTCTTTAACATCCATTAAACCTACTGAAACATGATCATCCATCCCATATCGGTCACTATTTTCTTCCTTAACATCCATCAAACCTACTGAAACATGATTATCCATCCCATATCGTTCAATGTGTTCTTCTGAATTAACCATTAAACCTACTGAAACATGATCATCCATCCCATATCGGTCAGTATGTTCTTCTTAAACATCCATTAAACCTACTGAAACATGATCATCCATCCCATATCGTTCAATATGTTCTTCTGTAACATCCATTTAATCCTACTGAAACATGATCATCCATCCCATATCGTTCACTATGTTCTTCTGTAACATCCATTAAACTTACTGAAACATGATCATCCATCCCATATCGTTTACTATGTTCTTCTGTAACATCCATTAAACCTACCAAAACCGGATGATCCATCCCATATCATTCAGTGTGTTCTTCTGTAACATCCATTAAACCTACTGAAACATGATCATCCATCCCATATCATTCACTATGTTCTTCTTTAACATCCATTAAATCTACTGAAACATGATCATCCATCCCATATCATTCACTGTGTTCTTCTGAATTATCCATTACACCTAATGAAACATGATCATACATCCCATGTCGTTCACTGTGTTCTTCTGAATTATCCATTAAACCTACTGAAACATGATCATCCATCCCATATCGTTCAATATGTTCTTCTGTAACATCCATTAAACCTACTGAAACATGATCATCCAACCCATATCGTTCATTTTGTTCTTCTTTAACATCCTTTAAACCTATTAATACATGATCATCCATCCCATATCGTTCACTATGTTCTTCTTTAACATCCATTAAACCTACTGAAACATGATCATCCATCCCATATTGGTCAGTATGTTCTTCTTAAACATCCATTAAACCTACTGAAACATGATCATCCATCCCATATCGGTCATTATTTTCTTCTGTAGCATCCATTAAACTTACTGAAACATGATCATCCATCCCATATCGTTCAGTGTGTTCTTCTGTAATGTCCATTAAACTTACTTAAACATGTTCTTCCATCCCATATCGTTCATTTTGTTCTTCTTTAACATCCTTTAAACGTATTGAAACATGATTACCCATCCCACATCGTTCACTATGTTCTTCTTTAACATTCATTAAACCTACGGAAACATGATCATCCATCCCAAATCGTCCAATGTGTTCTTCTGAATTATCCATTAAACCTACTGAAACATGATCATCCATCCCATATCGGTCAGTATGTTCTTCTTAAACATCCATTAAACCTACTGAAACATGATCATCCATCCCACATCGTCCAATGTGTTCTTCTGAATTATCCATTAAACCTACTGAAACATGATCATCCATCCCATATCGGTCAGTATGTTCTTCTGTAACATCCATTTAAATCTACTGAAACATGATCATCCATCCCATATTGTACACTATGTTCTTCTTTAACATCCATCAAACCTACTGAAACATGATTATCCATCCCATATCGTTCAATGTGTTCTTCTGAATTAACCATTAAACCTACTGAAACATGATCATCCATCCCATATCGGTCAGTATGTTCTTCTTAAACATCCATTAAACCTACTGAAACATGATCATCCATCCCATATCGGTCACTATTTTCTTCTGTAGCATCCATTAAACTTACTGAAACATGATCATCCATCCCATATCCTTCAGTGTGTTCTTTTGTAATGTCCATTAAACTTACTTAAACATGATCTTCCATCCCATATCGTTCGCTTTGTTCTTCTTTAACATCCTTTAAACGTATTGAAACATGATTATCCATCCCACATCGTTCACTATGTTCTTCTTTAACATCCATTAAACCTACTGAAACATGATCATCCATACCATATCGTCCAATGTGTTCTTCTGAAATATCCATTAAACCTACTGAAACATGATCATCCATCCCATATCGGTCAGTATGTTCTTCTTAAACATCCATTAAACCTACTGAAACATGATCATCCATCCCATATCGTTCAATATGTTCTTCTGTAACATCCATTTAAACCTACTGAAACATGATCATCCATCCCATATTGTTCACTATGTTCTTCTTTAACATCCATTAAACCTACTGAAACATGATTATCCATCCCATATCGTTCAATGTGTTCTTCTGAATTAACCATTAAACCTACTGAATCATGATCATCAATCCCATATCGGTCAGTATGTTCTTCTTAAACATCCATTAAACTTACTGAAACATGATCATCCATCCCATATCGTTTACTATATTCTTCTGTAACATCCATTAAACCTACTAAAACCGGATGATCCATCCCATATCGTTCAGTGTGTTCTTCTGTAACGTCCATTAAACTTACTGAAACATAATCATCCATCTCATATCGTTCACTATGTTCTTCTTTAACATCCATTTAAACCTACTGAAACATGATCATCCATCCCATATTGTTCACTATGTTCTTCTGTAACATCCATTAAACCTACTGAAACATGATCATCCATCCCATATCATTCACTATGTTCTTCTTTAACATCCGTTAAATCTACTGAAACATGATCATCCATCCCATATCGTTCACTGTGTTCTCCTGAATTATCCATTAAACCTAATGAAACATGATCATACATCCCATGTCGTTCACTGTGTTCTTCTGAATTATCCATTAAACCTACTGAAACATGATCATCCATCCCATATCGTTCAATATGTTCTTCTGTAACATCCATTAAACCTACTGAAACATGATCATCCATCCCATATCGTTCATTTTGTTCTTCTTTAACATCCTTTAAACCTATTAATACATGATCATCCATCCCATACCGTTCACTATGTCCTTCTTTAACATCCATTAAACCTACTGAAACATGATCATCCATCCCATATCGGTCACTATTTTCTTCCTTAACATCCATCAAACCTACTGAAACATGATTATCCATCCCATATCGTTCAATGTGTTCTTCTGAATTAACCATTAAACCTACTGAAACATGATCATCCATCCCATATCGGTCAGTATGTTCTTCTTAAACATCCATTAAACCTACTGAAACATGATCATCCATCCCATATCGTTCAATATGTTCTTCTGTAACATCCATTTAATCCTACTGAAACATGATCATCCATCCCATATCGTTCACTATGTTCTTCTGTAACATCCATTAAACTTACTGAAACATGATCATCCATCCCATATCGTTTACTATGTTCTTCTGTAACATCCATTAAACCTACCAAAACCGGATGATCCATCCCATATCATTCAGTGTGTTCTTCTGTAACATCCATTAAACCTACTGAAACATGATCATCCATCCCATATCATTCACTATGTTCTTCTTTAACATCCATTAAATCTACTGAAACATGATCATCCATCCCATATCATTCACTGTGTTCTTCTGAATTATCCATTACACCTAATGAAACATGATCATACATCCCATATCGATCACTGTGTTCTTCTGAATTTTCCATTAAACCTACTGAAACACGATCATCCATCCCATATCGTACAATATGTTCTTCTGTAACATCCATTAAACCTAATGAAGATGATCATCCATCCCATATCGGTCACTATGTTCATCTGAATTATCCATTAAACCAAATGAAACATGATCATACATCCCATGTCGTTCACTGTGTTCTTCTGAATTATCCATTAAACCTACTGAAACATGATCATCCATCCCATATCGTTCAATATGTTCTTCTGTAACATCCATTAAACCTACTGAAACATGATCATCCAACCCATATCGTTCATTTTGTTCTTCTTTAACATCCTTTAAACCTATTAATACATGATCATCCATCCCATATCGTTCACTATGTTCTTCTTTAACATCCATTAAACCTACTGAAACATGATCATCCATCCCATATTGGTCAGTATGTTCTTCTTAAACATCCATTAAACCTACTGAAACATGATCATCCATCCCATATCGGTCATTATTTTCTTCTGTAGCATCCATTAAACTTACTGAAACATGATCATCCATCCCATATCGTTCAGTGTGTTCTTCTGTAATGTCCATTAAACTTACTTAAACATGTTCTTCCATCCCATATCGTTCATTTTGTTCTTCTTTAACATCCTTTAAACGTATTGAAACATGATTACCCATCCCACATCGTTCACTATGTTCTTCTTTAACATTCATTAAACCTACGGAAACATGATCATCCATCCCAAATCGTCCAATGTGTTCTTCTGAATTATCCATTAAACCTACTGAAACATGATCATCCATCCCATATCGGTCAGTATGTTCTTCTTAAACATCCATTAAACCTACTGAAACATGATCATCCATCCCACATCGTCCAATGTGTTCTTCTGAATTATCCATTAAACCTACTGAAACATGATCATCCATCCCATATCGGTCAGTATGTTCTTCTGTAACATCCATTTAAATCTACTGAAACATGATCATCCATCCCATATTGTACACTATGTTCTTCTTTAACATCCATCAAACCTACTGAAACATGATTATCCATCCCATATCGTTCAATGTGTTCTTCTGAATTAACCATTAAACCTACTGAAACATGATCATCCATCCCATATCGGTCAGTATGTTCTTCTTAAACATCCATTAAACCTACTGAAACATGATCATCCATCCCATATTGTTCAATATGTTCTTCTGTAACATCCATTTAATCCTACTGAAACATGATCATCCATCCCATATCGTTTACTATGTTCTTCTGTAACATCCATTAAACCTACTAAAACCGGATGATCCATCCCATATCGTTCAGTGTGTTCTTCTGTATCGTCCATTAAACTTACTGAAACATCATCATCCATCCCATATCGTTCACTATGTTCTTCTGTAACATCCATTTAAACCTACTGAAACATGATCATCCATCCCATATCGTTCACAATGTTCTTCTGTAACATCCATTAAACCTACTGAAACATGATCATCCATCCCATATCATTCACTATGTTCTTCTTTAACATCCATTAAATCTACTGAAACATGATCATCCATCCCATATCATTCACTGTGTTCTTCTGAATTATCCATTACACCTAATGAAACATGATCATACATCCCATATCGATCACTGTGTTCTTCTGAATTTTCCATTAAACCTACTGAAACACGATCATCCATCCCATATCGTGCAATATGTTCTTCTGTAACATCCATTAAACCTAATGAAGATGATCATCCATCCCATATCGGTCACTGTGTTCATCTGAATTATCCATTAAACCTAATGAAACATGATCATACATCCCATGTCGTTCACTGTGTTCTTCTGAATTATCCATTAAACCTACTGAAACATGATCATCCATCCCATATCGTTCAATATGTTCTTCTGTAACATCCATTAAATCTACTGAAACATGGTCATCCATCCCATATCGTTCAT
Organism: Lampris megalopsis; assembly: GCA_022114975.2. Taxonomy (NCBI): domain Eukaryota; kingdom Metazoa; phylum Chordata; class Actinopteri; order Lampriformes; family Lampridae; genus Lampris; species Lampris megalopsis. The sequence continues at coordinate 6,663,712 of JAJHIY020000425.1, forward strand.
TTTGTTCTTCTTTAACATCCTTTAAACCTATTAATACATGATCATCCATCCCATATCGTTCACTATGTTCTTCTTTAACATCCATTAAACCTACTGAAACATGATCATCCATCCCATATCGGTCATTATTTTCTTCTGTAGCATCCATTAAACTTACTGAAACATGATCATCCATCCCATATCATTCAGTGTGTTCTTCTGTAATGTCCATTAAACTTACTTAAACATTATCTTCCATCCCATATCGTTCATTTTGTTCTTCTTTAACATCCTTTAAACGTATTGAAACATGATTACCCATCCCACATCGTTCACTATTTTCTTCTTTAATATCCATTAAACCTACTGAAACATGATCATCCATCCCAAATCGTCCAATGTGTTCTTCTGAATTATCCATTAAACCTACTGAAACATGGTCATCCATCCCATATCGGTCCAGTATGTTCTTCTTAAACATCCATTAAACTTACTGAAACATGATCATCCATCCCATATCGTTTACTATGTTCTTCTGTAACATCCATTAAACCTACTAAAACCGGATGATCCATCCCATATCGTTCAGTGTGTTCTTCTGTATCGTCCATTAAACTTACTGAAACATGATCATCCATCCCATATCGTTCACTATGTTCTTCTTTAACATCCATTTAAACCTACTGAAACATGATCATCCATCCCATATCGTTCACTATGTTCTTCTTTAACATCCATTAAATCTACTGAAACATGATCATCCATCCCATATCGTTCACTATGTTCTTCTGTAACATCCATTAAACTTACTGAAACATGATCATCCATCCCATATCGTTTACTATGTTCTTCTGTAACATCCATTAAACCTACTAAAACCGGATGATCCATCCCATATCGTTCAGTGTGTTCTTCTGTATCGTCCATTAAACTTACTGAAACATGATCATCCATCCCATATCGTTCACTATGTTCTTCTGTAACATCCATTTAAACCTACTGAAACATGATCATCCATCCCATATCGTTCACTATGTTCTTCTTTAACATCCATTAAATCTACTGAAACATGATCATCCATCCTATATCGTTCACTATGTTCTTCTGTAACATCCATTTAAACCTAATGAAACATGATCATACATCCCATATCGTTCACTTTGTTCTTCTGAATTTTCCATTAAACCTACTGAAACACGATCATCCATCCCATATCGTGCAATATGTTCTTCTGTAACATCCATTAAACCTAATAAAGATGATCATCCATCCCATATCGGTCACTGTGTTCATCTGAATTATCCATTAAACCTAATGAAACATGATCATACATCCCATGTCGTTCACTGTGTTCTTCTGAATTATCCATTAAACCTACTGAAACATGATCATCCATCCCATATCGTTCAATGTTCTTCTGTAACATCCATTAAACCTACTGAAACATGATCATCCATCCCATATCGTTCATTTTGTTCTTCCTTAACATCCTTTAAACCTATTAATACATGATCATCCATCCCATATCGTTCACTATGTTCTTCTTTAACATCCATTAAACCTACTGAAACATGATTACCCATCCCACATCGTTCACTTTTTCTTCTTTAATATCCATTAAACCTACTGAAACATGATCATCCATCCCAAATCGTCCAATGTGTTCTTCTGAATTATCCATTAAACCTACTGAAACATGATCATCCATCCTATATCGGTCCAGTATGTTCTTCTTAAACATCCATTAAACCTACTGAAACATGATCATCCATCCCATATCGGTCACTATTTTCTTCTGTAGCATCCATTAAACTTACTGAAACATGATCATCCATCCCATATCCTTCAGTGTGTTCTTTTGTAATGTCCATTAAACTTACTTAAACATGATCTTCCATCCCATATCGTTCGCTTTGTTCTTCTTTAACATCCTTTAAACGTATTGAAACATGATTATCCATCCCACATCGTTCACTATGTTCTTCTTTAACATCCATTAAACCTACTGAAACATGATCATCCATACCATATCGTCCAATGTGTTCTTCTGAAATATCCATTAAACCTACTGAAACATGATCATCCATCCCATATCGGTCAGTAAGTTCTTCTTAAACATCCATTAAACCTACTGAAACATGATCATCCATCCCATATCGTTCAATATGTTCTTCTGTAACATCCATTTAAACCTACTGAAACATGATCATCCATCCCATATTGTTCACTATGTTCTTCTTTAACATCCATTAAACCTACTGAAACATGATTGTCCATCCCATATCGTTCAATGTGTTCTTCTGAATTAACCATTAAACCTACTGAATCATGATCATCAATCCCATATCGGTCAGTATGTTCTTCTTAAACATCCATTAAACTTATTGAAACATGATCATCCATCCCATATCGTTTACTATGTTCTTCTGTAACATCCATTAAACCTACTAAAACCGGATGATCCATCCCATATCGTTCAGTGTGTTCTTCTGTCTACTACTACTTTCGGCTGCTCCCGTTAGGGGTCGCCACAGCGGATCATCCGTTTCCATTTCTTCCTGTCTTCTGCGTCTTCCTCTGTCACACCAGCCACCTGCATGTCTTCCCTCACCACATCCATAAACCTCCTCTTTGGCCTTCCTCTTCTCCTCTTCCCTGGCAGCTCCATATTCAGCATCCTTCTCCCAATATACTCAGCATCTCTCCTCCACACATGTCCAAGCCATCTCAATCTTGCCTCTCTTGCTTTGTCTCCAAACCGTCCAACCTGAGCGGTCCCTCTAATATAATCGTTCCTAATCCTGTCCTTCTTCGTTACTCCCAGTGAAAATCTTAGCATCTTCAACTCTGCCATCTCCAGCTCCGCCTCATGTCTTTTCGTCAGTGCCACTGTCCCCAAACCATATAACATAGCTGGTCTCACAACCATCTTGTAAACTTTGCCTTTAACTCTTGCTGGTACCCTTCTGTCGCAAATCACTCCTGACACACTTCTCCACCCACTCCAACCTGCCTGCACTCTCTTTTTCACCTCTCTACTGCACTCCCCGTTACTTTGGACAGTTGACCCCAAGTATTTAAACTCAGATGCCTTTGTCACCTCCACTCCTTGCATCCTGACCATTCCACTGTCCTCTCTCTCATTCACGCATAGGTATTCCGTCTTGCTCCTACTGACTTTCATTCCTCTTCTCTCTAGTGCATACCTCCACCTCTCCAGGCTCTCCTCGACCTGCACCCTACTCTCGCTACAGATCACAATGTCATCCGCGAACATCATCGTCCATGGAGACTCCTGCCTGATCTTGTCCGTCAACCTGTCCATCACCATTGCAAACAAGAAAGGGCTAAGAGCCGATCCTTGATGTAATCCCACCTCCACCTTGAACCCATCTGTCATTCCAACCGCACACCTCACCATTGTCACACTTCCCTCATACGTATCCTGCACCACTCCTACATACTTCTCTGCAACTCCTGACTTCCTCATACAATACCACACCTCCTCTCTCGGCACTCTGTCATAAGCTTTCTCTAAATCTACAAAGACACAATGCAACTCTTTCTGGCCTTCTCTATACTTCTCAATCAACATTCTCAAAGCAAACATCGCATCTGTGGTGCTCTTTCGTGGCATGAAACCATACTGCTGCTCGCTGATCGTCACCTCTCCTCTTAACCTAGCTTCTATTACTCTTTCCCAAATCTTCATGCTGTGGCTGATCAACTTTATACCTCTGTAGTTGTTACAGTTCTGCACATCGCCCTTGTTCTTGAAAATCGGTACCAGTATGCTTCTTCTCCACTCCTCAGGCATCCTCTCACTTTCCAGGATTGTGTTAAACAATCTAGTTAGAAACTCCACTGCCATCTCTCCTAAACATCTCCATGCCTCCACAGGTATGTCATCAGGACCAACTGCCTTTCCATTCTTCATCCTCTTCATAGCTGCCCTCACTTCCTCCTTGCTAATCCGCTGAACTTCCTGATTCACTATCCCTACATCATCCAACCTTCTCTCTCTCTCATTTTCTTCATTCATCAGCCCCTCAAAGTATTCCTTCCACCTTCTTAGCACACTCTCCTCGCTTGTCAGCACATTTCCATCTCTATCCTTGATCGCCCTAACTTGCTGCACATCCTTTGCAGCTTGGTCCCTCTGTCTAGCCAATCGGTACAAGTCCTTTTCTCCTTCCTTAGTGTCTAACCTGTCATAAAACTCACCATACGCCTTTTCCTTTGCCTTTGCCACCTCTCTCTTTGCTTTACGCTGCATCTCCTTGTACTCCTGTCTACTTTCTTCATCTCTCTGACTATCCCACTTCTTCTTTGCCAACCTTTTCCTCTGTATAATTTACTGTACTTCCTCATTCCACCACCAAGTCTCCTTGTCTTCCTTCCTCTGTCCTGATGACATACCAAGTACCTTCCTAGCTGTCTCCCTCACTATTTCTGCAGTGGTTTTCCAGCCATCTGGCAACTCTTCACTACCACCCAGTGCCTGTCTTAACTCCTGCCTGAACTCCACACAACAGTCTTCCTTCTTCAACTTCCACCATTTAATCTTCGGCTGTGTCTTCACTCGCTTCCTCTTCTTGGTCTCCAAAGTCATCCTACAGACCACCATCCGATGCTGCCTGGCTACGCTCTCCCCTGTCACCACCTTGCAGTCTCCAATCCCTTTTAGATGGTGCCTTCTACATAAGATATAGTCCACCTGTGTGCACTTTCCTCCACTCTTGTACGTCACCCTGTGTTCCTCCCTCTTCTTGAAATATGTATTCACCACAGCCATTTCCATCCTTTTCGCAAAATCGACCACCATCTGTCCTTCCACATTTCTCTTCTTGACTCCATACTTTCCCATCACCTCCTCATCACCTCTGTTCCCTTCACCAACATGTCCATTGAAGTCCGCTCCAATCACCACTCTCTCCTCCTTGGGTACCCTCTCCACCATGTCGTCCAACTCATTCCAGAATTCTTCTTTTTCATCCATCTCACACCCAACTTGCGGGGCATATGCGCTGATAACATTCAGCAATAAACCTTCAATTTCTAGCTTCATACTCATCACTCTGTCTGACACTCTCTTCACCTCCAGCACGCCCTTGACATACTCTTTCTTCAGAATTACCCCTACCCCATTTCTCCTCCCATTCACACCATGGTAGAAGAGTTTGAACCCACCTCCGATACTCCTGGCCTTACTCCCCTTCCACCTGGTCTCTTGCACACACAGTATGCCTACCTTTCTTCTTTCCATCATGTCAGCCAGCTCTCTCCCTTTACCAGTCATAGTGCCAACATTCAAAGTTCCAACTCTCACCTCCACATGCCTACCCTTCCTCCTCTCTAGCTGCCTCTGGACATGCTTTCCTCCTCTCCTTCTCCTTCGCCCAACAGTAGCATAGTTTCCACCGACACCCTGCTGGTTAATAGTACCGGTGGCGGTCGTTGGTAACCCGGGCCTCGACCGATCCGGTATGTAAGTCTTATTTATGATCCGCATATTTGATTTGGCAAAGATTTTACGCCGGATGCCCTTCCTGACGCAACCCTCCCCATTTGTCCGGGCTTGGGACCGGCACTAAGGATGCACTGGCTTGTGCATCCTCAGTGGCTGGGTCAGTGTGTTCTTCTGTAACGTCCATTAAACTTACTGAAACATAATCATCCATCTCATATCGTTCACGATGTTCTTCTTTAACATCCATTTAAACCTACTGAAACATGATCATCCATCCCATATTGTTCACTATGTTCTTCTGTAACATCCATTAAACCTACTGAAACATGATCATCCATCCCATATCATTCACTATGTTCTTCTTTAACATCCGTTAAATCTACTGAAACATGATCATCCATCCCATATCGTTCACTGTGTTCTCCTGAATTATCCATTAAACCTAATGAAACATGATCATACATCCCATGTCGTTCACTGTGTTCTTCTGAATTATCCATTAAACCTACTGAAACATGATCATCCATCCCATATCGTTCAATATGTTCTTCTGTAACATCCATTAAACCTACTGAAACATGATCATCCATCCCATATCGTTCATTTTGTTCTTCTTTAACATCCTTTAAACCTATTAATACATGATCATCCATCCCATATCGTTCACTATGTCCTTCTTTAACATCCATTAAACCTACTGAAACATGATTATCCATCCCATATCGTCCAATGTGTTCTTCTGAATTATCCATTAAACCTACTGAAACATGATCATCCATCCCATATTGGTCAGTATGTTCTTCTTAAACATCCATTAAACCTACTGAAACATGATCATCCATCCCATATCTGTCACTATTTTCTTCTGAATTATCCATTAAACCTAATGAAACATGATCATACATCCCATGTCGTTCACTGTGTTCTTCTGAATTATCCATTAAACCTACTGAAACATGATCATCCATCCCATATCGTTCAATATGTTCTTCTGTAACATCCATTAAACCTATTGAAACATGATCATCCATCCCATATCGTTCATTTTGTTCTTCTTTAACATCCTTTAAACCTATTAATACATGATCATCCATCCCATATCGTTCACTATGTTCTTCTGAATTATCCATTAAACCTACTGAGACATGATCATCCATCCCATATCGTCCAATGTGTTCTTCTGTAACATCCATTAAACCTACTGAAACATGATCATCCATCCCATATCATTCACTATGTTCTTCTTTAACATCCATTAAATCTACTGAAACATGATCATCCATCCCATATCGTTCACTGTGTTCTTCTGAATTATCCATTAAACCTAATGAAACATGATCATACATCCCATGTCGTTCACTGTGTTCTTCTGAATTATCCATTAAACCTACTGAAACATGATCATCCATCCCATATCGTTCAATATGTTCTTCTGTAACATCCATTAAAACTACTGAAACATGATCATCCATCCCATATCGTTCATTTTGTTCTTCTTTAACATCCTTTAAACCTATTAATACATGATCATCCATCCCATATCGTTCACTGTGTTCTTCTGAATTATCCATTAAACCTACTGAAACATGATTATCCATCCCATATCGTCCAATGTGTTCTTCTGAATTATCCATTAAACCTACTGAAACATGATCATCCATCCCATATCGTTCAATATGTTCTTCTGTAACATCCATTAAAACTACTGAAACATGATCATCCATCCCATATCGTTCATTTTGTTCTTCTTTAACATCCTTTAAACCTATTAATACATGATCATCCATCCCATATCGTTCACTGTGTTCTTCTGAATTATCCATTAAACCTACTGAAACATGATTATCCATCCCATATCGTCCAATGTGTTCTTCTGAATTATCCATTAAACCTACTGAAACATGATCATCCATCCCATATCGTTCAATATGTTCTTCTGTAACATCCATTAAAACTACTGAAACATGATCATCCATCCCATATCGTTCATTTTGTTCTTCTTTAACATCCTTTAAACCTATTAATACATGATCATCCATCCCATATCGTTCACTGTGTTCTTCTGAATTATCCATTAAACCTACTGAAACATGATTATCCATCCCATATCGTCCAATGTGTTCTTCTGAATTATCCATTAAACCTACTGAAACATGATTATCCATCCCATATTGGTCAGTATGTTCTTCTGTAACATCTATTAAACTTACTTAAACATGATCATCCATCCCATATCGTTCACTATGTTCTTCTTTAACATCCACTAAACCTATTGAAACATGATCATCCATCCCATATCATTCACTATGTTCTTCTTTAACATCCAATAAACCTACTGAAACATAATCATCCATCCCATATCATTCATTATGTTCTTCTTTAACATCCATTAAACCTACTGAAACATGATCATCCATCCCATATCGTTCACTGTGTTCTTCTAAATTATCCATTAAACCTACTGAAACATGATCATCCATCCCATATCATTCACTATTTTCTTCTGTAGCATCCATTAAACTTACTGAAACATGATCATCCATCCCATATCGTTCATTTTGTTCTTCTTTAACATCCTTTAAACGTATTGAAACATGATTACCCATCCCACATCGTTCACTATGTTCTTCTTTAACATCCATTAAACCTACTGAAACATGATCATCCATCCCAAATCGTCCAATGTGTTCTTCTGAATTATCCATTAAACCTACTGAAACATGATCATCCATCCCATATCGGTCAGTATGTTCTTCTTAAACATCCATTAAACCTACTGAAACATGATCATCCATCCCATATCGTCCAATGTGTTCTTCTGAATTATCCATTAAACCTACTGAAACATGATCATCCATCCCATATCGTTCATTTTGTTCTTCTTTAACATCCTTTAAACGTATTGAAACATGATTACCCATCCCACATCGTTCACTATGTTCTTCTTTAACATCCATTAAACCTACTGAAACATGATCATCCATCCCAAATCGTCCAATGTGTTCTTCTGAATTATCCATTAAACCTACTGAAACATGATCATCCATCCCATATCGGTCAGTATGTTCTTCTTAAACATCCATTAAACCTACTGAAACATGATCATCCATCCCATATCGTCCAATGTGTTCTTCTGAATTATCCATTAAACCTACTGAAACATGACCATCCATCCCATATCGGTCAGTATGTTCTTCTTAAACATCCATTAAACCTACTGAAACATGATCATCCATCCCATATCGTTCAATATGTTCTTCTGTAACATCCATTTAAACCTACTGAAACATGATCATCCATCCCATATTGTACACTATGTTCTTCTTTAACATCCATTAAACCTACTGAAACATGATTATCCATCCCATATCGTTCAATGTGTTCTTCTGAATTAACCATTAAACCTACTGAAACATGATCATCCATCCCATATCGTTCACTATGTTCTTCTGTAACATCCATTAAACCTACTGAAACATGATCATCCATCCCATATCATTCACTATGTTCTTCTTAAACATCCATTAAATCTACTGAAACATGATCATCCATCCCATATCGTTCACCGTGTTCTTCTGAATTATCCATTAAACCTAATTAAACATGATCATACATCCCATGTCGTTCACTGTGTTCTTCTGAATTATCCATTAAACCTACTGAAACATGATCATCCATCCCATATCGTTCAATATGTTCTTCTGTAACATCCATTAAACTTATTGAAACATGATCATCCATCCCATATCGTTCATTTTGTTCTTCTTTAACATCCTTTAAACCTATTAATACATGATCATCCATCCCATATCGTTCACTATGTTCTTCTTTAACATCCATTAAACCTACTGAAACATGATTACCCATCCCACGTCGTTCACTATGTTCTTCTTTAACATCCATTAAACCTACTGAAACATGATCATCAATCCCAAATCGTCCACTTTGTTTTTCTGAATTATCCATTAAAGCTACTGAAACATGATCATCCATCCCATATCGGTCAGTAAGTTCTTCTTAAACATCCATTAAACCTACTGAAACATGATCATCCATCCCATATCGTCCAATGTGTTCTTCTGAATTATCCATTAAACCTACTGAAACATGATCATCCATCCCATATTGGTCAGTATGTTCTTCTTAAACATCCATTAAACCTACTGAAACATGATCATCCATCCCATATCGTTCAATATGTTCTTCTGTAACATCCATTTAAACCTACTGAAACATGATCATCCTTCCCATATTATACACAATGTTCTTCTTTAACATCCATTAAACCTACTGAAACATGATTATCCATCCCATATCGTTCAATGTGTTCTTCTGATTTAACCATTAAACCTACTGAAACATGATCATCCATCCCATATCGGTCAGTATGTTCTTCTTAAACATCCATTAAACCTACTGAAACATGATCATCCATCCCATATCGTTCAATATGTTCTTCTGTAACATCCATTTAAACCTACTGAAACATGATCATCCATCCCATATCGTTCACTATGTTCTTCTGTAACATCCATTAAACTTACTGAAACATGATCATCCATCCCATATCGTTTACTATGTTCTTCTGTAACATCCATTAAACCTACTAAAACCGGATGAGCCATCCCATATCGTTCAGTGTGTTCTTCTGTAACGTCCATTAAACTTACTGAAACATGATCATCCATCCCATATCGTTCACTATGTTCTTCTGTAACATCCATTTAAACCTACTGAAACATGATCATCCATCCCATATCGTTCACTATGTTCTTCTGTAACATCCATTAAACCTACTGAAACATAAATCATCCATCCCATATCATTCACTATGTTCTTCTTTAACATCCATTAAATCTACTGAAACATGATCATCCATCCCATATCATTCACTGTGTTCTTCTGAATTATCCATTACACCTAATGAAACATGATCATACATCCCATATCGTTCACTGTGTTCTTCTGAATTTTCCATTAAACCTACTGAAACACGATCATCCATCCCATATCGTGCAATATGTTCTTCTGTAACATCCATTAAACCTAATGAAGATGATCATCCATCCCATATCGGTCACTGTGTTCTTCTGAATTATCCATTAAACCTAATGAAACATGATCATACATCCCATGTCGTTCAGTGTGTTCTTCTGAATTATCCATTAAACCTACTGAAACATGATCATCCATCCCATATCTGTCACTATTTTCTTCTGTAACATCCATTAAACCTACTGAAACATGATCATTCATCCCATATCGTTCAATATGTTCTTCTGTAACATCCATTAAACCTACTGAAACATGATCATCCATCCCATATTGTACACTATGTTCTTCTTTAACATCCTTTAAACCTACTGAAACATGATTATCCATCCCATATCGTTCAATGTGTTCTTCTGAATTAACCATTAAACCTACTGAAACATGATCATCCATCCCATATTGTTCACTATGTTCTTCTGTGACATCCATTAAACCTACTGAAACATGATCATCCATCCCATATCATTCACTATGTTCTTCTTTAACATCCATTAAATCTACTGAAACATGATCATCCATCCCATATCGTTCACTGTGTTCTTCTGAATTATCCATTAAACCTACTGAAACATGATCATCCATCCCATATCATTCACTATTTTCTTCTGTAGCATCCATTAAACTTACTGAAACATGATCATCCATCCCATATCGTTCATTTTGTTCTTCTTTAACATCCTTTAAACGTATTGAAACATGATTACCCATCCCACATCGTTCACTATGTTCTTCTTTAACATCCATTAAACCTACTGAAACATGATCATCCATCCCAAATCGTCCAATGTGTTCTTCTGAATTATCCATTAAACCTACTGAAACATGATCATCCATCCCATATCGGTCAGTATGTTCTTCTTAAACATCCATTAAACCTACTGAAACATGATCATCCATCCCATATCGTCCAATGTGTTCTTCTGAATTATCCATTAAACCTACTGAAACATGATCATCCATCCCATATCGTTCATTTTGTTCTTCTTTAACATCCTTTAAACGTATTGAAACATGATTACCCATCCCACATCGTTCACTATGTTCTTCTTTAACATCCATTAAACCTACTGAAACATGATCATCCATCCCAAATCGTCCAATGTGTTCTTCTGAATTATCCATTAAACCTACTGAAACATGATCATCCATCCCATATCGGTCAGTATGTTCTTCTTAAACATCCATTAAACCTACTGAAACATGATCATCCATCCCATATCGGTCCAATGTGTTCTTCTGAATTATCCATTAAACCTACTGAAACATGACCATCCATCCCATATCGGTCAGTATGTTCTTCTTAAACATCCATTAAACCTACTGAAACATGATCATCCATCCCATATCGTTCAATATGTTCTTCTGTAACATCCATTTAAACCTACTGAAACATGATCATCCATCCCATATTGTACACTATGTTCTTCTTTAACATCCATTAAACCTACTAAAACATGATTATCCATCCCATATCGTTCAATGTGTTCTTCTGAATTAACCATTAAACCTACTGAAACATGATCATCCATCCCATATCGTTCACTATGTTCTTCTGTAACATCCATTAAACCTACTGAAACATGATCATCCATCCCATATCATTCACTATGTTCTTCTTAAACATCCATTAAATCTACTGAAACATGATCATCCATCCCATATCGTTCACCGTGTTCTTCTGAATAATCCATTAAACCTAATTAAACATGATCATACATCCCATGTCGTTCACTGTGTTCTTCTGAATTATCCATTAAACCTACTGAAACATGATCATCCATCCCATATCGTTCAATATGTTCTTCTGTAACATCCATTAAACTTATTGAAACATGATCATCCATCCCATATCGTTCATTTTGTTCTTCTTTAACATTCTTTAAACCTATTAATACATGATCATCCATCCCATATCGTTCACTATGTTCTTCTTTAACATCCATTAAACCTACTGAAACATGATTACCCATCCCACGTCGTTCACTATGTTCTTCTTTAACATCCATTAAACCTACTGAAACATGATTACCCATCCCACGTCGTTCACTATGTTCTTCTTAAACATCCATTAAACCTACTGAAACATGATCATCCATCCCATATCGTCCAATGTGTTCTTCTGAATTATCCATTAAACCTACTGAAACATGATCATCCATCCCATATTGGTCAGTATGTTCTTCTTAAACATCCATTAAACCTACTGAAACATGATCATCCATCCCATATCGTTCAATATGTTCTTCTGTAACATCCATTTAAACCTACTGAAACATGATCATCCTTCCCATATCATACACAATGTTCTTCTTTAACATCCATTAAACCTACTGAAACATGATTATCCATCCCATATCGTTCAATGTGTTCTTCTGATTTAACCATTAAACCTACTGAAACATGATCATCCATCCCATATCGGTCAGTATGTTCTTCTTAAACATCCATTAAACCTACTGAAACATGATCATCCATCCCATATCGTTCAATATGTTCTTCTGTAACATCCATTTAAACCTACTGAAACATGATCATCCATCCCATATCGTTCACTATGTTCTTCTGTAACATCCATTAAACTTACTGAAACATGATCATCCATCCCATATCGTTTACTATGTTCTTCTGTAACATCCATTAAACCTACTAAAACCGGATGAGCCATCCCATATCGTTCAGTGTGTTCTTCTGTAACGTCCATTAATCTTACTGAAACATGATCATCCATCCCATATCGTTCACTATGTTCTTCTGTAACATCCATTTAAACCTACTGAAACATGATCATCCATCCCATATCGTTCACTATGTTCTTCTGTAACATCCATTAAACCTACTGAAACATAAATCATCCATCCCATATCATTCACTATGTTCTTCTTTAACATCCATTAAATCTACTGAAACATGATCATCCATCCCATATCATTCACTGTGTTCTTCTGAATTATCCATTACACCTAATGAAACATGATCATACATCCCATATCGTTCACTGTGTTCTTCTGAATTTTCCATTAAACCTACTGAAACACGATCATCCATCCCATATCGTGCAATATGTTCTTCTGTAACATCCATTAAACCTAATGAAGATGATCATCCATCCCATATCGGTCACTGTGTTCTTCTGAATTATCCATTAAACCTAATGAAACATGATCATACATCCCATGTCGTTCAGTGTGTTCTTCTGAATTATCCATTAAACCTACTGAAACATGATCATCCATCCCATATCTGTCACTATTTTCTTCTGTAACATCCATTAAACCTACTGAAACATGATCATTCATCCCATATCGTTCAATATGTTCTTCTGTAACATCCATTAAACCTACTGAAACATGATCATCCATCCCATATTGTACACTATGTTCTTCTTTAACATCCATTAAACCTACTGAAACATGATTATCCATCCCATATCGTTCAATGTGTTCTTCTGAATTAACCATTAAACCTACTGAAACATGATCATCCATCCCATATTGTTCACTATGTTCTTCTGTGACATCCATTAAACCTACTGAAACATGATCATCCATCCCATATCATTCACTATGTTCTTCTTTAACATCCATTAAATCTACTGAAACATGATCATCCATCCCATATCGTTCACTGTGTTCTTCTGAATTATCCATTAAACCTAATGAAACATGATCATCCATCCCATATCGTTCAATATGTTCTTCTGAATTATCCATTAAACCTACTGAAACATGATCATCCATTCCATATTGGTCAGTATGTTCTTCTTAAACATCCATTAAACCTACTGAAACATGATCATCCATCCCATATCGGTCACTATTTTCTTCTGTAGCATCCATTAAACTTACTGAAACATGATCATCCATCCCATATCGTTCAGTGTGTTCTTCTGTAATGTCCATTAAACTTACTTAAACATGATCTTCGATCCCATATCGTTCATTTTGTTCTTCTTTATCATCCTTTAAACGTATTGAAACATGATTACCCATCCCACATCGTTCACTATGTTCTTCTGTAACATCCATTTAAACCTACTGAAACATGATCATCCTTCCCATATTATACACAATGTTCTTCTTTAACATCCATTAAACCTACTGAAACATGATTATCCATCCCATATCGTTCAATGTGTTCTTCTGATTTAACCATTAAACCTACTGAAACATGATCATCCATCCCATATCGGTCAGTATGTTCTTCTTAAACATCCATTAAACCTACTGAAACATGATCATCCATCCCATATCGTTCAATATGTTCTTCTGTAACATCCATTTAAACCTACTAAAACCGGATGAGCCATCCCATATCGTTCAGTGTGTTCTTCTGTAACGTCCATTAAACTTACTGAAACATGATCATCCATCCCATATCGTTCACTATGTTCTTCTGTAACATCCATTTAAACCTACTGAAACATGATCATCCATCCCATATCGTTCACTATGTTCTTCTGTAACATCCATTAAACCTACTGAAACATAAATCATCCATCCCATATCATTCACTATGTTCTTCTTTAACATCCATTAAATCTACTGAAACATGATCATCCATCCCATATCATTCACTGTGTTCTTCTGAATTATCCAGTACACCTAATGAAACATGATCATACATCCCATATCGTTCACTGTGTTCTTCTGAATTTTCCATTAAACCTACTGAAACACGATCATCCATCCCATAACGTGCAATATGTTCTTCTGTAACATCCATTAAACCTAATGAAGATGATCATCCATCCCATATCGGTCACTGTGTTCTTCTGAATTATCCATTAAACCTAATGAAACATGATCATACATCCCATGTCGTTCAGTGTGTTCTTCTGAATTATCCATTAAACCTACTGAAACATGATCATCCATCCCATATCTGTCACTATTTTCTTCTGTAACATCCATTAAACCTACTGAAACATGATCATTCATCCCATATCGTTCAATATGTTCTTCTGTAACATCCATTAAACCTACTGAAACATGATCATCCATCCCATATTGTACACTATGTTCTTCTTTAACATCCATTAAACCTACTGAAACATGATTATCCATCCCATATCGTTCAATGTGTTCTTCTGAATTAACCATTAAACCTACTGAAACATGATCATCCATCCCATATTGTTCACTATGTTCTTCTGTGACATCCATTAAACCTACTGAAACATGATCATCCATCCCATATCATCCACTATGTTCTTCTTTAACATCCATTAAATCTACTGAAACATGATCATCCATCCCATATCGTTCACTGTGTTCTTCTGAATTATCCATTAAACCTAATGAAACATGATCATCCATCCCATATCGTTCAATATGTTCTTCTGAATTATCCATTAAACCTACTGAAACATGATCATCCATTCCATATTGGTCAGTATGTTCTTCTTAAACATCCATTAAACCTACTGAAACATGATCATCCATCCCATATCGGTCACTATTTTCTTCTGTAGCATCCATTAAACTTACTGAAACATGATCATCCATCCCATATCGTTCAGTGTGTTCTTCTGTAATGTCCATTAAACTTACTTAAACATGATCTTCGATCCCATATCGTTCATTTTGTTCTTCTTTATCATCCTTTAAACGTATTGAAACATGATTACCCATCCCACATCGTTCACTATGTTCTTCTGTAACATCCATTTAAACCTACTGAAACATGATCATCCTTCCCATATTATACACAATGTTCTTCTTTAACATCCATTAAACCTACTGAAACATGATTATCCATCCCATATCGTTCAATGTGTTCTTCTGATTTAACCATTAAACCTACTGAAACATGATCATCCATCCCATATCGGTCAGTATGTTCTTCTTAAACATCCATTAAACCTACTGAAACATGATCATCCATCCCATATCGTTCAATATGTTCTTCTGTAACATCCATTTAAACCTACTGAAACATGATCATCCATCCCATATCGTTCACTATGTTCTTCTGTAACATCCATTAAACTTACTGAAACATGATCATCCATCCCATATCGTTTACTATGTTCTTCTGTAACATCCATTAAACCTACTAAAACCGGATGAGCCATCCCATATCGTTCAGTGTGTTCTTCTGTAACGTCCATTAAACTTACTGAAACATGATCATCCATCCCATATCGTTCACTATGTTCTTCTGTAACATCCATTTAAACGTACTGAAACATGATCATCCATCCCATATCGTTCACTATGTTCTTCTGTAACATCCATTAAACCTACTGAAACATAAATCATCCATCCCATATCATTCACTATGTTCTTCTTTAACATCCATTAAATCTACTGAAACATGATCATCCATCCCATATCATTCACTGTGTTCTTCTGAATTATCCATTACACCTAATGAAACATGATCATACATCCCATATCGTTCACTGTGTTCTTCTGAATTTTCCATTAAACCTACTGAAACACGATCATCCATCCCATATCGTGCAATATGTTCTTCTGTAACATCCATTAAACCTAATGAAGATGATCATCCATCCCATATCGGTCACTGTGTTCTTCTGAATTATCCATTAAACCTAATGAAACATGATCATACATCCCATATCGTTCACTGTGTTCTTCTGAATTTTCCATTAAACCTACTGAAACACGATCATCCATCCCATATCGTGCAATATGTTCTTCTGTAACATCCATTAAACCTAATGAAGATGATCATCCATCCCATATCGGTCACTGTGTTCTTCTGAATTAACCATTAAACCTACTGAAACATGATCATCCATCCCATATTGTTCACTATGTTCTTCTGTGACATCCATTAAACCTACTGAAACATGATCATCCATCCCATATCATTCACTATGTTCTTCTTTAACATCCATTAAATCTACTGAAACATGATCATCCATCCCATATCGTTCACTGTGTTCTTCTGAATTATCCATTAAACCTACTGAAACATGATCATCCATCCCATATCATTCACTATTTTCTTCTGTAGCATCCATTAAACTTACTGAAACATGATCATCCATCCCATATCGTTCATTTTGTTCTTCTTTAACATCCTTTAAACGTATTGAAACATGATTACCCATCCCACATCGTTCACTATGTTCTTCTTTAACATCCATTAAACCTACTGAAACATGATCATCCATCCCAAATCGTCCAATGTGTTCTTCTGAATTATCCATTAAACCTACTGAAACATGATCATCCATCCCATATC
Organism: Lampris megalopsis; assembly: GCA_022114975.2. NCBI lineage: Eukaryota > Metazoa > Chordata > Actinopteri > Lampriformes > Lampridae > Lampris > Lampris megalopsis. The sequence goes on from JAJHIY020000425.1 coordinate 6,681,428, forward strand.
GGTCAGTATGTTCTTCTTAAACATCCATTAAACCTACTGAAACATGATCATCCATCCCATATCGTCCAATGTGTTCTTCTGAATTATCCATTAAACCTACTGAAACATGACCATCCATCCCATATCGGTCAGTATGTTCTTCTTAAACATCCAATAAACCTACTGAAACATGATCATCCATCCCATATCGTTCAATATGTTCTTCTGTAACATCCATTTAAACCTACTGAAACATGATCATCCATCCCATATTGTACACTATGTTCTTCTTTAACATCCATTAAACCTACTGAAACATGATTATCCATCCCATATCGTTCAATGTGTTCTTCTGAATTAACCATTAAACCTACTGAAACATGATCATCCATCCCATATCGTTCACTATGTTCTTCTGTAACATCCATTAAACCTACTGAAACATGATCATCCATCCCATATCATTCACTATGTTCTTCTTAAACATCCATTAAATCTACTGAAACATGATCATCCATCCCATATCGTTCACCGTGTTCTTCTGAATTATCCATTAAACCTAATTAAACATGATCATACATCCCATGTCGTTCACTGTGTTCTTCTGAATTATCCATTAAACCTACTGAAACATGATCATCCATCCCATATCGTTCAATATGTTCTTCTGTAACATCCATTAAACTTATTGAAACATGATCATCCATCCCATATCGTTCATTTTGTTCTTCTTTAACATCCTTTAAACCTATTAATACATGATCATCCATCCCATATCGTTCACTATGTTCTTCTTTAACATCCATTAAACCTACTGAAACATGATTACCCATCCCACGTCGTTCACTATGTTCTTCTTTAACATCCATTAAACCTACTGAAACATGATCATCAATCCCAAATCGTCCACTTTGTTTTTCTGAATTATCCATTAAAGCTACTGAAACATGATCATCCATCCCATATCGGTCAGTATGTTCTTCTTAAACATCCATTAAACCTACTGAAACATGATTATCCATCCCATATCGTCCAATGTGTTCTTCTGAATTATCCATTAAACCTACTGAAACATGATCATCCATCCCATATTGGTCAGTATGTTCTTCTTAAACATCCATTAAACCTACTGAAACATGATCATCCATCCCATATCGTTCAATATGTTCTTCTGTAACATCCATTTAAACCTACTGAAACATGATCATCCTTCCCATATTATACACAATGTTCTTCTTTAACATCCATTAAACCTACTGAAACATGATTATCCATCCCATATCGTTCAATGTGTTCTTCTGATTTAACCATTAAACCTACTGAAACATGATCATCCATCCCATATCGGTCAGTATGTTCTTCTTAAACATCCATTAAACCTACTGAAACATGATCATCCATCCCATATCGTTCAATATGTTCTTCTGTAACATCCATTTAAACCTACTGAAACATGATCATCCATCCCATATCGTTCACTATGTTCTTCTGTAACATCCATTAAACTTACTGAAACATGATCATCCATCCCATATCGTTTACTATGTTCTTCTGTAACATCCATTAAACCTACTAAAACCGGATGAGCCATCCCATATCGTTCAGTGTGTTCTTCTGTAACGTCCATTAAACTTACTGAAACATGATCATCCATCCCATATCGTTCACTATGTTCTTCTGTAACATCCATTTAAACCTACTGAAACATGATCATCCATCCCATATCGTTCACTATGTTCTTCTGTAACATCCATTAAACCTACTGAAACATAAATCATCCATCCCATATCATTCACTATGTTCTTCTTTAACATCCATTAAATCTACTGAAACATGATCATCCATCCCATATCATTCACTGTGTTCTTCTGAATTATCCATTACACCTAATGAAACATGATCATACATCCCATATCGTTCACTGTGTTCTTCTGAATTTTCCATTAAACCTACTGAAACACGATCATCCATCCCATATCGTGCAATATGTTCTTCTGTAACATCCATTAAACCTAATGAAGATGATCATCCATCCCATATCGGTCACTGTGTTCTTCTGAATTATCCATTAAACCTAATGAAACATGATCATACATCCCATGTCGTTCAGTGTGTTCTTCTGAATTATCCATTAAACCTACTGAAACATGATCATCCATCCCATATCTGTCACTATTTTCTTCTGTAACATCCATTAAACCTACTGAAACATGATCATTCATCCCATATCGTTCAATATGTTCTTCTGTAACATCCATTAAACCTACTGAAACATGATCATCCATCCCATATTGTACACTATGTTCTTCTTTAACATCCATTAAACCTACTGAAACATGATTATCCATCCCATATCGTTCAATGTGTTCTTCTGAATTAACCATTAAACCTACTGAAACATGATCATCCATCCCATATTGTTCACTATGTTCTTCTGTGACATCCATTAAACCTACTGAAACATGATCATCCATCCCATATCATTCACTATGTTCTTCTTTAACATCCATTAAATCTACTGAAACATGATCATCCATCCCATATCGTTCACTGTGTTCTTCTGAATTATCCATTAAACCTAATGAAACATGATCATCCATCCCATATCGTTCAATATGTTCTTCTGAATTATCCATTAAACCTACTGAAACATGATCATCTATTCCATATTGGTCAGTATGTTCTTCTTAAACATCCATTAAACCTACTGAAACATGATCATCCATCCCATATCGGTCACTATTTTCTTCTGTAGCATCCATTAAACTTACTGAAACATGATCATCCATCCCATATCGTTCAGTGTGTTCTTCTGTAATGTCCATTAAACTTACTTAAACATGATCTTCGATCCCATATCGTTCATTTTGTTCTTCTTTATCATCCTTTAAACGTATTGAAACATGATTACCCATCCCACATCGTTCACTATGTTCTTCTGTAACATCCATTTAAACCTACTGAAACATGATCATCCTTCCCATATTATACACAATGTTCTTCTTTAACATCCATTTAAACCTACTGAAACATGATCATCAATCCCAAATCGTCCACTTTGTTTTTCTGAATTATCCATTAAAGCTACTGAAACATGATCATCCATCCCATATCGGTCAGTATGTTCTTCTTAAACATCCATTAAACCTACTGAAACATGATCATCCATCCCATATCGTCCAATGTGTTCTTCTGAATTATCCATTAAACCTACTGAAACATGATCATCCATCCCATATTGGTCAGTATGTTCTTCTTAAACATCCATTAAACCTACTGAAACATGATCATCCATCCCATATCGTTCAATATGTTCTTCTGTAACATCCATTTAAACCTACTGAAACATGATCATCCTTCCCATATTATACACAATGTTCTTCTTTAACATCCATTAAACCTACTGAAACATGATTATCCATCCCATATCGTTCAATGTGTTCTTCTGATTTAACCATTAAACCTACTGAAACATGATCATCCATCCCATATCGGTCAGTATGTTCTTCTTAAACATCCATTAAACCTACTGAAACATGATCATCCATCCCATATCGTTCAATATGTTCTTCTGTAACATCCATTTAAACCTACTGAAACATGATCATCCATCCCATATCGTTCACTATGTTCTTCTGTAACATCCATTAAACTTACTGAAACATGATCATCCATCCCATATCGTTTACTATGTTCTTCTGTAACATCCATTAAACCTACTAAAACCGGATGAGCCATCCCATATCGTTCAGTGTGTTCTTCTGTAACGTCCATTAAACTTACTGAAACATGATCATCCATCCCATATCGTTCACTATGTTCTTCTGTAACATCCATTTAAACCTACTGAAACATGATCATCCATCCCATATCGTTCACTATGTTCTTCTGTAACATCCATTAAACCTACTGAAACATAAATCATCCATCCCATATCATTCACTATGTTCTTCTTTAACATCCATTAAATCTACTGAAACATGATCATCCATCCCATATCATTCACTGTGTTCTTCTGAATTATCCATTACACCTAATGAAACATGATCATACATCCCATATCGTTCACTGTGTTCTTCTGAATTTTCCATTAAACCTACTGAAACACGATCATCCATCCCATATCGTGCAATATGTTCTTCTGTAACATCCATTAAACCTAATGAAGATGATCATCCATCCCATATCGGTCACTGTGTTCTTCTGAATTATCCATTAAACCTAATGAAACATGATCATACATCCCATGTCGTTCAGTGTGTTCTTCTGAATTATCCATTAAACCTACTGAAACATGATCATCCATCCCATATCTGTCACTATTTTCTTCTGTAACATCCATTAAACCTACTGAAACATGATCATTCATCCCATATCGTTCAATATGTTCTTCTGTAACATCCATTAAACCTACTGAAACATGATCATCCATCCCATATTGTACACTATGTTCTTCTTTAACATCCATTAAACCTACTGAAACATGATTATCCATCCCATATCGTTCAATGTGTTCTTCTGAATTAACCATTAAACCTACTGAAACATGATCATCCATCCCATATTGTTCACTATGTTCTTCTGTGACATCCATTAAACCTACTGAAACATGATCATCCATCCCATATCATTCACTATGTTCTTCTTTAACATCCATTAAATCTACTGAAACATGATCATCCATCCCATATCGTTCACTGTGTTCTTCTGAATTATCCATTAAACCTAATGAAACATGATCATCCATCCCATATCGTTCAATATGTTCTTCTGAATTATCCATTAAACCTACTGAAACATGATCATCCATTCCATATTGGTCAGTATGTTCTTCTTAAACATCCATTAAACCTACTGAAACATGATCATCCATCCCATATCGGTCACTATTTTCTTCTGTAGCATCCATTAAACTTACTGAAACATGATCATCCATCCCATATCGTTCAGTGTGTTCTTCTGTAATGTCCATTAAACTTACTTAAACATGATCTTCGATCCCATATCGTTCATTTTGTTCTTCTTTATCATCCTTTAAACGTATTGAAACATGATTACCCATCCCACATCGTTCACTATGTTCTTCTGTAACATCCATTTAAACCTACTGAAACATGATCATCCTTCCCATATTATACACAATGTTCTTCTTTAACATCCATTAAACCTACTGAAACATGATTATCCATCCCATATCGTTCAATGTGTTCTTCTGATTTAACCATTAAACCTACTGAAACATGATCATCCATCCCATATCGGTCAGTATGTTCTTCTTAAACATCCATTAAACCTACTGAAACATGATCATCCATCCCATATCGTTCAATATGTTCTTCTGTAACATCCATTTAAACCTACTGAAACATGATCATCCATCCCATATCGTTCACTATGTTCTTCTGTAACATCCATTAAACTTACTGAAACATGATCATCCATCCCATATCGTTTACTATGTTCTTCTGTAACATCCATTAAACCTACTAAAACCGGATGAGCCATCCCATATCGTTCAGTGTGTTCTTCTGTAACGTCCATTAAACCTACTGAAACATAAATCATCCATCCCATATCATTCACTATGTTCTTCTTTAACATCCATTAAATCTACTGAAACATGATCATCCATCCCATATCATTCACTGTGTTCTTCTGAATTATCCATTACACCTAATGAAACATGATCATACATCCCATATCGTTCACTGTGTTCTTCTGAATTTTCCATTAAACCTACTGAAACACGATCATCCATCCCATATCGTGCAATATGTTCTTCTGTAACATCCATTAAACCTAATGAAGATGATCATCCATCCCATATCGGTCACTGTGTTCTTCTGAATTATCCATTAAACCTAATGAAACATGATCATACATCCCATGTCGTTCAGTGTGTTCTTCTGAATTATCCATTAAACCTACTGAAACATGATCATCCATCCCATATCTGTCACTATTTTCTTCTGTAACATCCATTAAACCTACTGAAACATGATCATCCATCCCATATCGTTCAATATGTTCTTCTGTAACATCCATTTAAATCTACTGAAACATGATCATCCATCCCATATTGTACACTATGTTCTTCTTTAACATCCATTAAACCTACTGAAACATGATTATCCATCCCATATCGTTCAATGTGTTCTTCTGAATTAACCATTAAACCTACTGAAACATGATCATCCATCCCATATCGTTCACTATGTTCTTCTGTGACATCCATTAAACCTACTGAAACATGATCATCCATCCCATATCATTCACTATGTTCTTCTTTAACATCCATTAAATCTACTGAAACATGATCATCCATCCCATATCGTTCACTGTGTTCTTCTGAATTATCCATTAAACCTAATGAAACATGATCATACATCCCATATCGTTCACTGTGTTCTTCTGAATTATCCATTAAACCTACTGAAACATGATCATCCATCCCATATCGTTCAATATGTTCTTCTGAATTATCCATTAAACCTACTGAAACATGATCATCCATTCCATATTGGTCAGTATGTTCTTCTTAAACATCCATTAAACCTACTGAAACATGATCATCCATCCCATATCGGTCACTATTTTCTTCTGTAGCATCCATTAAACTTACTGAAACATGATCATCCATCCCATATCGTTCAGTGTGTTCTTCTGTAATGTCCATTAAACTTACTTAAACATGATCTTCCATCCCATATCGTTGATTTTGTTCTTCTTTAACATCCTTTAAACGTATTGAAACATGATTACCCATCCCACATCGTTCACTATGTTCTTCTTTAACATCCATTAAACCTACTGAAACATGAACATCCATCCCAAATCGTCCAATGTGTTCTTCTGAATTATCCATTAAACCTACTGAAACATGATCATCCATCCCATATCTGTCAGTATGTTCTTCTTAAACATCCATTAAACCTACTGAAACATGATCATCCATCCCACATCGTCCAATGTGTTCTTCTGAATTATCCATTAAACCTACTGAAACATGATCATCCATCCCATATCGGTCAATATGTTCTTCTGTAACATTCATTTAAACCTACTGAAACATGATCATCCATCCCATATTGTACACTATGTTCTTCTTTAACATCCATTAAACCTACTGAAACATGATTATCCATCCCATATCGTTCAATGTGTTCTTCTGAATTAACCATTAAACCTACTGAAACATGATCATCCATCCCATATCGGTCAGTATGTTCTTCTTAAACATCCATTAAACCTACTGAAACATGATCATCCATCCCATATCGTTCAATATGTTCTTCTGTAACATCCATTTAATCCTACTGAAACATGATCATCCATCCCATATAGTTCACTATGTTCTTCTTTAACATCCATTAAACTTACTGAAACATGATCATCCATCCCATATCGTTTACTATGTTGTTCTGTAATATCCATTAAACCTACTAAAACCGGATGATCCATCCCATATCTTTCAGTGTGTTCTTCTGTATCGTCCATTAAACTTACTGAAACATGATCATCCATCCCATATCGTTCACTATGTTCTTCTGTAACATCCATTTAAACCTACTGAAACATGATCATCCATCCCATATCGTTCACTATGTTCTTCTGTAACATCCATTAAACCTACTGAAACATGATCATCCATCCCATATCATTCACTATGTTCTTCTTTAACATCCATTAAATCTACTGAAACATGATCATCCATCCCATATCATTCACTGTGTTCTTCTGAATTATCCATTACACCTAATGAAACATGATCATACATCCCATATCGTTCACTGTGTTCTTCTGAATTTTCCATTAAACCTACTGAAACACGATCATCCATCCCATATCGTGCAATATGTTCTTCTGTAACATCCATTAAACCTAATGAAGATGATCATCCATCCCATATTCGTCACTGTGTTCTTCTGAATTATCCATTAAACCTAATTAAACATGATCATACATCCCATGTCGTTCACTGTGTTCTTCTGAATTATCCATTAAACATACTGAAACATGATCATCCATCCCATATCGTTCAATATGTTCTTTTGTAACATCCATTAAACCTACTGAAACATGATCATCCATCCCATATCGGTCACAATTTTCTTCTGTAGCATCCATTAAACTTACTGAAACATGATCATCCATCCCATATCGTTCAGTGTGTTCTTCTGTATTGTCCATTAAACTTATTTAAACATGATCTTCCATCCCATATCGTTCATTTTGTTCTTCTTTAACATCCTTTAAACGTATTGAAACATGATTACCCATCCCACATCGTTCACTATTTTCTTCTTTAACATCCATTAAACCTACTGATACATGATCATACATCCCATATCGTTCACTGTGTTCTTCTGAATTATCCATTAAACCTACTGAAACATGATCATCCATCCCATATCGTTCAATATGTTCTTCTGAATTATCCATTAAACCTACTGAAACATGATCATCCATTCCATATTGGTCAGTATGTTCTTCTTAAACATCCATTAAACCTACTGAAACATGATCATCCATCCCATATCGGTCACTATTTTCTTCTGTAACATCCATTAAACCTACTGAAACATGATCATCCATCCCATATCGTTCAATATGTTCTTCTGTAACATCCATTTAAATCTACTGAAACATGATCATCCATCCCATATTGTACACTATGTTCTTCTTTAACATCCATTAAACCTACTGAAACATGATTATCCATCCCATATCGTTCAATGTGTTCTTCTGAATTAACCATTAAACCTACTGAAACATGATCATCCATCCCATATCGTTCACTATGTTCTTCTGTGACATCCATTAAACCTACTGAAACATGATCATCCATCCCATATCATTCACTATGTTCTTCTTTAACATCCATTAAATCTACTGAAACATGATCATCCATCCCATATCATTCACTGTGTTCTTCTGAATTATCCATTACACCTAATGAAACATGATCATACATCCCATATCGTTCACTGTGTTCTTCTGAATTTTCCATTAAACCTACTGAAACACGATCATCCATCCCATATCGTGCAATATGTTCTTCTGTAACATCCATTAAACCTAATGAAGATGATCATCCATCCCATATTGGTCACTGTGTTCTTCTGAATTATCCATTAAACCTAATTAAACATGATCATACATCCCATGTCGTTCACTGTGTTCTTCTGAATTATCCATTAAACCTACTGAAACATGATCATCCATCCCATATCGTTCAATATGTTCTTTTGTAACATCCATTAAACCTACTGAAACATGATCATCCATCCCATATCGGTCACTATTTTCTTCTGTAGCATCCATTAAACTTACTGAAACATGATCATCCATCCCATATCGTTCAGTGTGTTCTTCTGTATTGTCCATTAAACTTACTTAAACATGATCTTCCATCCCATATCGTTCATTTTGTTCTTCTTTAACATCCTTTAAACGTATTGAAACATGATTACCCATCCCACATCGTTCACTATTTTCTTCTTTAACATCCATTAAACCTACTGATACATGATCATCCATCCCAAATCGTCCAATGTGTTCTTCTGAATTATCCATTAAACCTACTGAAACATGATCATCCATCCCATATCGGTCCAGTATGTTCTTCTTAAACATCCATTAAACCTACTGAAACATGATCATCCATCCCATATCGTTCACTATTTTCTACTGTAGCATCCATAAACTTACTGAAACATGATCATCCATCCCATATCCTTCAGTGTGTTCTTTTGTAATGTCCATTAAACCTACTGAAACATGATCATCCATCCCATATTGTTAACTATGTTCTTCTTTAACATCCATTAAACCTACTGAAACATGATTATCCATCCCATATCGTTCAATGTGTTCTTCTGAATTAACCATTAAACCTACTGAAACATGATCATCAATCCCATATCGGTCAGTATGTTCTTCTTAAACATCCATTAAACTTACTGAAACATGATCATCCATCCCATATCGTTCACTATTTTCTACTGTAGCATCCATTAAACTTACTGAAACATGATGATCCATTCCATATCCTTCAGTGTGTTCTTTTGTAATGTCCATTAAACTTACTTAAACATGATCTTCCATCCCATATCGTTCACTTTGTTCTTCTTTAACATCCTTTAAACGTATTGAAACATGATTATCCATCCCACATCGTTCACTATGTTCTTCTTTAACATCCATTAAACCTACTGAAACATGATCATCCATACCATATCGTCCAATGTGTTCTTCTGAAATATCCATTAAACCTACTGAAACATGATCATCCATCCCATATCGGTCAGTATGTTCTTCTTAAACATCCATTAAACCTACTGAAACATGATCATCCATCCCATATCGTTCAATATGTTCTTCTGTAACATCCATTTAAACCTACTGAAACATGATCATCCATCCCATATTGTTCACTATGTTCTTCTTTAACATCCATTAAACCTACTGAAACATGATCATCCATCCCATATCGTTCACTATTTTCTACTGTAGCATCCATAAACTTACTGAAACATGATCATCCATCCCATATCCTTCAGTGTGTTCTTTTGTAATGTCCATTAAACCTACTGAAACATGATCATCCATCCCATATTGTTCACTATGTTCTTCTTTAACATCCATTAAACCTACTGAAACATGATTATCCATCCCATATCGTTCAATGTGTTCTTCTGAATTAACCATTAAACCTACTGAAACATGATCATCAATCCCATATCGGTCAGTATGTTCTTCTTAAACATCCATTAAACTTATTGAAACATGATCATCCATCCCATATCGTTCACTATTTTCTACTGTAGCATCCATTAAACTTACTGAAACATGATCATCCATCCCATATCCTTCAGTGTGTTCTTTTGTAATGTCCATTAAACTTACTTAAACATGATCTTCCATCCCATATCGTTCACTTTGTTCTTCTTTAACATCCTTTAAACGTATTGAAACATGATTATCCATCCCACATCGTTCACTATGTTCTTCTTTAACATCCATTAAACCTACTGAAACATGATCATCCATACCATATCGTCCGATGTGTTCTTCTGAAATATCCATTAAACCTACTGAAACATGATCATCCATCCCATATCGGTCAGTATGTTCTTCTTAAACATCCATTAAACCTACTGAAACATGATCATCCATCCCATATCGTTCAATATGTTCTTCTGTAACATCCATTTAAACCTACTGAAACATGATCATACATCCCATGTCGTTCACTGTGTTCTTCTGAATTATCCATTAAACCTACTGAAACATGATCATCCATCCCACATCGTTCACTGTGTTCTTCTGAATTATCCATTAAACCTAATGAAACATGATCATACATCCCATGTCGTTCACTGTGTTCTTCTGAATTATCCATTAAACCTACTGAAACATGATCATCCATCCCACATCGTTCAATATGTTCTTCTGTAACATCCATTAAACCTACTGAAACATGATCATCCATCCCATATCGTTCACTATGTGCTTCTTTAACATCCATTAAACCTACTGAAACATGATCATCCATCCCATATTGGTCAGTATGTTCTTCTTAAACATCCATTAAACCTACTGACACATGATCATCCATCCCATATCGGTCACTATTTTCTTCTGTAGCATCCATTAAACTTACTGAAACATGATCATCCATCCCATATCGTTCAGTGTGTTCTTCTGTAATGTCCATTAAACTTACTTAAACATGATCTTCCATCCCATATCGTTCATTTTGTTCTTCTTTAACATCCTTTAAACGTATTGAAACATGATTACCCATCCAACATCGTTCACTATGTTCTTCTTTAACATCCATTAAACCTACTGAAACATGATCATCCATCCCAAATCGTCCAATGTGTTCTTCTGAATTATCCATTAAACCTACTGAGACATGATCATCCATCCCATATCGGTCAGTATGTTCTTCTTAAACATCCATTAAACCTACTGAAACATGATCATCCATCCCATATCGTCCAATGTGTTCTTCTGAATTATCCATTAAACCTACTGAAACATGATCATCCATCCCATATCGGTCAGTATGTTCTTCTTAAACATCCATTAAACCTACTGAAACATGATCATCCATCCCATATCGTTCAATATGTTCTTCTGTAACATCCATTTAAACCTACTGAAACATGATCATCCATCCCATATTGTACACCATGTTCTTCTTTAACATCCATTAAACCTACTGAAACATGATTATCCATCCCATATCGGTCAATGTGTTCTTCTGAATTAACCATTAAACCTACTGAAACATGATCATCCATCCCATATCGTTCACTATGTTCTTCTGTAACATCCATTAAACCTACTGAAACATGATCATCCATCCCATATCATTCACCATGTTCTTCTTTAACATCCATTAAACCTACTGAAACATGATTATCCATCCCATATCGTTCAATGTGTTCTTCTGAATTAACCATTAAACCTACTGAACCATGATCATCCATCCCATATCATTCACTATGTTCTTCTGTAACATCCATTAAACCTACTGAAACATGATCATCCATCCCATATCTGTCACTATTTTCTTCTGAATTATCCATTAAACCTAATGAAACATGATCATACATCCCATGTCGTTCACTGTGTTCTTCTGAATTATCCATTAAACCTACTGAAACATGATCATCCATCCCATATCGTTCAATATGTTCTTCTGTAACATCCATTAAACCTATTGAAACATGATCATCCATCCCATATCGTTCATTTTGTTCTTCTTTAACATCCTTTAAACCTATTAATACATGATCATCCATCCCATATCGTTCACTATGTTCTTCTTTAACATCCATTAAACCTACTGAAACATGATTATCCATCCCATATCGTCCAATGTGTTCTTCTGAATTATTCATTAAACCTACTGAAACATGATCATCCATTCCATATTGGTCAGTATGTTCTTCTTAAACATCCATTAAACCTACCGAAACATGATCATCCATCCCATATCGGTCACTATTTTCTTCTGTAGCATCCATTAAACTTACTGAAACATGGTCATCCATCCCATATCGTTCAGTGTGTTCTTCTGTAATGTCCATTAAACTTACTTAAACATGATCTTCCATCCCATATCGTTCATTTTGTTCTTCTTTAACATCCTTTAAACGTATTGAAACATGATTACCCATCCCACATCGTTCACTATGTTCTTCTTTAACATCCATTAAACCTACTGAAACATGATCATCCATCCCAAATCGTCCAATGTGTTCTTCTGAATTATCCATTAAACCTACTGAAACATGATCATCCATCCCATATTGTTCACTATGTTCTTCTGTAACATCCATTAAACCTACTGAAACATGATCATCCATCCCATATCGTTCACTGTGTTCTTCTGAATTATCCATTACACCTAATGAAACATGATCATACATCCCATATCGTTCACTGTGTTCTTCTGAATTTTCCATTAAACCTACTGAAACACGATCATCCATCCCATATCGTGCAATATGTTCTTCTGTAACATCCATTAAACCTAATGAAGATGATCATCCATCCCATATCGGTCACTGTGTTCTTCTGAATTATCCATTAAACCTAATGAAACATGATCATACATCCCATGTCGTTCACTGTGTTCTTCTGAATTATCCATTAAACCTACTGAAACATGATCATCCATCCCATATCTGTCACTATTTTCTTCTGTAACATCCATTAAACCTACTTAAACATGATCATCCATCCCATATCGTTCACTATGTTCTTCTGTAACATCCATTAAACTTACTGAAACATGATCATCCATCCCATATCGTTTACTATGTTCTTCTGTAACATCCATTAAACCTACTAAAACCGGATGATCCATCCCATATCGTTCAGTGTGTTCTTCTGTAACGTCCATTAAACTTACTGAAACATGATCATCCATCCCATATTGGTCAGTATGTTCTTCTGTAACATCCATTTAAACCTACTGAAACATGATAATCCATCCCATATCGTTCACTATGTTCTTCTGTAACATCCATTAAACCTACTGAAACATGATCATCCATCCCATATCATTCACTATGTTCTTCTTTAACATCCATTAAATCTACTGAAACATGATCATCCATCCCATATCATTCACTGTGTTCTTCTGAATTATCCATTACACCTAATGAAACATTATCATACATCCCATATCCTTCACTGTGTTCTTCTGAATTTTCCATTAAACCTACTGAAACACGATCATCCATCCCATATCGTGCAATATGTTCTTCTGTAACATCCATTAAACCTAATGAAGATGATCATCCATCCCATATCGGTCACTGTGTTCTTCTGAATTATCCATTAAACCTAATGAAACATGATCATACATCCCATGTCGTTCACTGTGTTCTTCTGAATTATCCATTAAACCTACTGAAACATGATCATCCATCCCATATCTGTTACTATTTTCTTCTGTAACATCCATTAAACCTACTGAAACATGATCATCCATCACATATCGTTCATTTTGTTCTTCTTTAACATCCTTTAAACCTATTAATACATGATCATCCATCCCATATCGTTCACTATTTTCTACTGTAGCATCCATTAAACTTACTGAAACATGATCATCCATCCCATATCCTTCAGTGTGTTCTTTTGTAATGTCCATTAAACTTACTTAAACATGATCTTCCATCCCATATCGTTCACTTTGTTCTTCTTTAACATCCTTTAAACGTATTGAAACATGATTATCCATCCCACATCGTTCACTATGTTCTTCTTTAACATCCATTAAACCTACTGAAACATGATCATCCATACCATATCGTCCGATGTGTTCTTCTGAAATATCCATTAAACCTACTGAAACATGATCATCCATCCCATATCGGTCCAGTATGTTCTTCTTAAACATCCATTAAACCTACTGAAACATGATCTTCCATCCCATATCGTTCAATATGTTCTTCTGTAACATCCATTTAAACCTACTGAAACATGATCATCCATCCCATATTGTTCACTATGTTCTTCTTTAACATCCATTAAACCTACTGAAACAAGATTATCCATCCCATATCGTTCAATGTGTTCTTCTGAATTAACCATTAAATCTACTGAAACATGATCATCCATCCCATATCGGTCAGTATGTTCTTCTTAAACATCCATTAAACTTACTGAAACATGATCATCCATCCCATATCGTTTACTATGTTCTTCTGTAACATCCATTAAACCTACTAAAACCGGATGATCCATCCCATATCGTTCAGTGTGTTCTTCTGTAACGTCCATTAAACTTACTGAAACATAATCATCCATCCCATATCGTTCACTATGTTCTTCTGTAACATCCATTTAAACCTACTGAAACATGATCATCCATCCCATATTTTTCACTATGTTCTTCTGTAACATCCATTAAACCTACTGAAACATGATCATCCATCCCATATCATTCACTATGTTCTTCTTTAACATCCATTAAATCTACTGAAAAATGATCATCCATCCCATATCGTTCACTGTGTTCTTCTGAATTATCCATTAAACCTAATGAAACATGATCATACATCCCATGTCGTTCACTGTGTTCTTCTGAATTATCCATTAAACCTACTGAAACATGATCATCCATCCCACATCGTTCAATATGTTCTTCTGTAACATCCATTAAACCTACTGAAACATGATCATCCATCCCATATCGTTCACTATGTGCTTCTTTAACATCCATTAAACCTACTGAAACATGATCATCCATCCCATATTGGTCAGTATGTTCTTCTTAAACATCCATTAAACCTACTGACACATGATCATCCATCCCATATCGGTCACTATTTTCTTCTGTAGCATCCATTAAACTTACTGAAACATGATCATCCATCCCATATCGTTCAGTGTGTTCTTCTGTAATGTCCATTAAACTTACTTAAACATGATCTTCCATCCCATATCGTTCATTTTGTTCTTCTTTAACATCCTTTAAACGTATTGAAACATGATTACCCATCCAACATCGTTCACTATGTTCTTCTTTAACATCCATTAAACCTACTGAAACATGATCATCCATCCCAAATCGTCCAATGTGTTCTTCTGAATTATCCATTAAACCTACTGAAACATGATCATCCATCCCATATCGGTCAGTATGTTCTTCTTAAACATCCATTAAACCTACTGAAACATGATCATCCATCCCATATCGTCCAATGTGTTCTTCTGAATTATCCATTAAACCTACTGAAACATGATCATCCATCCCATATCGGTCAGTATGTTCTTCTTAAACATCCATTAAACCTACTGAAACATGATCATCCATCCCATATCGTTCAATATGTTCTTCTGTAACATCCATTTAAACCTACTGAAACATGATCATCCATCCCATATTGTACACCATGTTCTTCTTTAACATCCATTAAACCTACTGAAACATGATTATCCATCCCATATCGGTCAATGTGTTCTTCTGAATTAACCATTAAACCTACTGAAACATGATCATCCATCCCATATCGTTCACTATTTTCTTCTGTAGCATCCATTAAACCTACTGAAACATGATCATCCATCCCATATCATTCACCATGTTCTTCTTTAACATCCATTAAACCTACTGAAACATGATTATCCATCCCATATCGTTCAATGTGTTCTTCTGAATTAACCATTAAACCTACTGAAACATGATCATCCATCCCATATCATTCACTATGTTCTTCTGTAACATCCATTAAACCTACTGAAACATGATCATCCATCCCATATCTGTCACTATTTTCTTCTGAATTATCCATTAAACCTAATGAAACATGATCATACATCCCATGTCGTTCACTGTGTTCTTCTGAATTATCCATTAAACCTACTGAAACATGATCATCCATCCCATATCGTTCAATATGTTCTTCTGTAACATCCATTAAACCTATTGAAACATGATCATCCATCCCATATCGTTCATTTTGTTCTTCTTTAACATCCTTTAAACCTATTAATACATGATCATCCATCCCATATCGTTCACTATGTTCTTCTTTAACATCCATTAAACCTACTGAAACATGATTATCCATCCCATATCGTCCAATGTGTTCTTCTGAATTATCCATTAAACCTACTGAAACATGATCATCCATTCCATATTGGTCAGTATGTTCTTCTTAAACATCCATTAAACCTACTGAAACATGATCATCCATCCCATATCGGTCACTATTTTCTTCTGTAGCATCCATTAAACTTACTGAAACATGGTCATCCATCCCATATCGTTCAGTGTGTTCTTCTGTAATGTCCATTAAACTTACTTAAACATGATCTTCCATCCCATATCGTTCATTTTGTTCTTCTTTAACATCCTTTAAACGTATTGAAACATGATTACCCATCCCACATCGTTCACTATGTTCTTCTTTAACATCCATTAAACCTACTGAAACATGATCATCCATCCCAAATCGTCCAATGTGTTCTTCTGAATTATCCATTAAACCTACTGAAACATGATCATCCATCCCATATTGTTCACTATGTTCTTCTGTAACATCCATTAAACCTACTGAAACATGATCATCCATCCCATATCGTTCACTGTGTTCTTCTGAATTATCCATTACACCTAATGAAACATGATCATACATCCCATATCGTTCACTGTGTTCTTCTGAATATTCCATTAAACCTACTGAAACACGATCATCCAACCCATATCGTGCAATATGTTCTTCTGTAACATCCATTAAACCTAATGAAGATGATCATCCATCCCATATCGGTCACTGTGTTCTTCTGAATTATCCATTAAACCTAATGAAACATGATCATACATCCCATGTCGTTCACTGTGTTCTTCTGAATTATCCATTAAACCTACTGAAACATGATCATCCATCCCATATCTGTCACTATTTTCTTCTGTAACATCCATTAAACCTACTTAAACATGATCATCCATCCCATATCGTTCACTATGTTCTTCTGTAACATCCATTAAACTTACTGAAACATGATCATCCATCCCATATCGTTTACTATGTTCTTCTGTAACATCCATTAAACCTACTAAAACCGGATGATCCATCCCATATCGTTCAGTGTGTTCTTCTGTAACGTCCATTAAACTTACTGAAACATGATCATCCATCCCATATCGTTCACTATGTTCTTCTGTAACATCCATTTAAACCTACTGAAACATGATAATCCATCCCATATCGTTCACTATGTTCTTCTGTAACATCCATTAAACCTACTGAAACATGATCATCCATCCCATATCATTCACTATGTTCTTCTTTAACATCCATTAAATCTACTGAAACATGATCATCCATCCCATATCATTCACTGTGTTCTTCTGAATTATCCATTACACCTAATGAAACATTATCATACATCCCATATCCTTCACTGTGTTCTTCTGAATTTTCCATTAAACCTACTGAAACACGATCATCCATCCCATATCGTGCAATATGTTCTTCTGTAACATCCATTAAACCTAATGAAGATGATCATCCATCCCATATCGGTCACTGTGTTCTTCTGAATTATCCATTAAACCTAATGAAACATGATCATACATCCCATGTCGTTCACTGTGTTCTTCTGAATTATCCATTAAACCTACTGAAACATGATCATCCATCCCATATCTGTTACTATTTTCTTCTGTAACATCCATTAAACCTACTGAAACATGATCATCCATCACATATCGTTCATTTTGTTCTTCTTTAACATCCTTTAAACCTATTAATACATGATCATCCATCCCATATCGTTCACTATGTTCTTCTTTAACATCCATTAAACCTACTGAAACATGATCATCCATCCCATATCGTCCAATGTGTTCTTCTGAATTATCCATTAAACCTACTGAAACATGATCATCCATCCCATATTGGTCAGTATGTTCTTCTTAAACATCCATTAAACCTACTGAAACATGATCATCCATCCCATATCGGTCACTATTTTCTTCTGTAGCATCCATTAAACTTACTGAAACATGATCATCCATTCCATATCGTCCAATGTGTTCTTCTGAATTATCCATTAAACCTACTGAAACATGATCATCCATCCCATATTGGTCAGTATGTTCTTCTTAAACATCCATTAAACCTACTGAAACATGATCATCCATCCCATATCGGTAACTATTTTCTTCTGTAGCATCCATTAAACTTACTGAAACATGATCATCCATCCCATATCGTTCAGTGTGTTCTTCTGTAATGTCCATTAAACTTACTTAAACATGATCTTCCATCCCATATCGTTCATTTTGTTCTTCTTTAACATCCTTTAAACGTATTGAGACATGATTACCCATCCCACATCGTTCACTATGTTCTTCTTTAACATCCATTAAACCTACTGAAACATGATCATCCATCCCAAATCGTCCAATGTGTTCTTCTGAATTATCCATTAAACCTACTGAAACATGATCATCCATCCCATATCGGTCAGTATGTTCTTCTTAAACATCCATTAAACCTACTGAAACATGATCATCCATCCCATATCGTTCACTATTTTCTTCTGTAGCATCCATTAAACTTACTGAAATATGATCATCCATCCCATATCGTTCAGTGTGTTCTTTTGTAATGTCCATTAAACTTACTTAAACATGATCTTCCATCCCATATCGTTCACTTTGTTCTTCTTTTACATCCTTTAAACGTATTGAAACATGATTATCCATCCCACATCGTTCACTATGTTCTTCTTTAACATCCATTAAACCTACTGAAACATGATCATCCATCCCATATCCTTCACTATGTTCTTCTGAATTATCCATTAAACCTACTGAGACATGATCATCCATCCCATATCGTCCAATGTGTTCTTCTGAATTATCCATTAAACCTACTGAAACATGATCATCCATCCCATATTGGTCAGTATGTTCTTCTTAAACATCCATTAAACCTACTGAAACATGATCATCCATCCCATATCGGTCACTATTTTCTTCTGTAGCATCCATTAAACTTACTGAAACATGGTCATCCATCCCATATCGTTCAGTGTGTTCTTCTGTAATGTCCATTAAACTTACTTAAACATGATCTTCCATCCCATATCGTTCATTTTGTTCTTCTTTAACATCATTTAAACGTATTGAAACATGATTACCCATCCCACATCGTTCACTATGTTCTTCTGAATTATCCATTAAACCTACTGAAACATGATCATCCATCCCATATCGTACACTGTGTTCTTCTGAATTATCCATTACACCTAATGAAACATGATCATACATCCCATATCGTTCACTGTGTTCTTCTGAATTTTCCATTAAACCTACTGAAACATGATCATCCATCCTATATCGTGCAATATGTTCTTCTGTAACATCCATTAAACCTAATGAAGATGATCATCCATCCCATATCGGTCACTGTGTTCTTCTGAATTATCCATTAAACCTACTGAAACATGATCATCCATCCCATATATTTCACTGTGTTCTTCTGAATTATCCATTAAACCTACTGAAACATGATCATCCATCCCATATCGTTCACTGTGTTTTTCTGAATTATCCATTACACCTAATGAAACATGATCATACATCCCATATCGTTCACTGTGTTCTTCTGAATTTTCCATTAAACCTACTGAAACACGATCATCCATCCCATATCATGCAATATGTTCTTCTGTAACATCCATTAAACCTAATGAAGATGATCATCCATCCCATATCGGTCACTGTGTTCTTCTGAATTATCCATTAAACCTAATGAAACATGATCATACATCCCATGTCGTTCACTGTGTTCTTCTGAATTATCCATTAAACCTACTGAAACATGATCATCCATCCCATATCTGTCACTATTTTCTTCTGTAACATCCATTAAACCTACTTAAACATGATCATCCATCCCTTATCGTTCACTATGTTCTTCTGTAACATCCATTAAACTTACTGAAACATGATCATCCATCCTATATCGTTTACTATGTTCTTCTGTAACATCCATTAAACCTACTAAAACCGGATGATCCATCCCATATCGTTCAGTGTGTTCTTCTGTAACGTCCATTAAACTTACTGAAACATGATCATCCATCCCATATCGTTCACTATGTTCTTCTGTAACATCCATTTAAACCTACTGAAACATGATAATCCATCCCATATCGTTCACTATGTTCTTCTGTAACATCCATTAAACCTACTGAAACATGATCATCCATCCCATATCATTCACTATGTTCTTCTTTAACATCCATTAAATCTACTGAAATATGATCATCCATCCCATATCATTCACTGTGTTCTTCTGAATTATCCATTACACCTAATGAAACATTATCATACATCCCATATCGTTCACTGTGTTCTTCTGAATTTTCCATTAAACCTACTGAAACACGATCATCCATCCCATATCGTGCAATATGTTCTTCTGTAACATCCATTAAACCTAATGAAGATGATCATCCATCCCATATCGGTCACTGTGTTCTTCTGAATTATCCATTAAACCTAATGAAACATGATCATACATCCCATGTCGTTCACTGTGTTCTTCTGAATTATCCATTAAACCTACTGAAACATGATCATCCATCCCATATCTGTCACTATTTTCTTCTGTAACATCCATTAAACCTACTTAAACATGATCATCCATCCCATATCGTTCACTATGTTCTTCTGTAACATCCATTAAACTTACTGAAACATGATCATCCATCCCATATCGTTTACTATGTTCTTCTGTAACATCCATTAAACCTACTAAAACCGGATGATCCATCCCATATCGTTCAGTGTGTTCTTCTGTAACGTCCATTAAATTTACTGAAACATGATCATCCATCCCATATCGTTCACTATGTTCTTCTGTAACATCCATTTAAACCTACTGAAACATGATAATCCATCCCATATCGTTCACTATGTTCTTCTGTAACATCCATTAAACCTACTGAAACATGATCATCCATCCCATATCATTCACTATGTTCTTCTTTAACATCCATTAAATCTACTGAAACATGATCATCCATCCCATATCATTCACTGTGTTCTTCTGAATTATCCATTACACCTAATGAAACATTATCATACATCCCATATCCTTCACTGTGTTCTTCTGAATTTTCCATTAAACCTACTGAAACACGATCATCCATCCCATATCGTGCAATATGTTCTTCTGTAACATCCATTAAACCTAATGAAGATGATCATCCATCCCATATCGGTCACTGTGTTCTTCTGAATTATCCATTAAACCTAATGAAACATGATCATACATCCCATGTCGTTCACTGTGTTCTTCTGAATTATCCATTAAACCTACTGAAACATGATCATCCATCCCATATCTGTTACTATTTTCTTCTGTAACATCCATTAAACCTACTGAAACATGATCATCCATCCCATATCGTTCATTTTGTTCTTCTTTAACATCCTTTAAACCTATTAATACATGATCATCCATCCCATATCGTTCACTATGTTCTTCTTTAACATCCATTAAACCTACTGAAACATGATCATCCATCCCATATCGTCCAATGTGTTCTTCTGAATTATCCATTAAACCTACTGAAACATGATCATCCATCCCATATTGGTCAGTATGTTCTTCTTAAACATCCATTAAACCTACTGAAACATGATCATCCATCCCATATCGGTCACTATTTTCTTCTGTAGCATCCATTAAACTTACTGAAACATGATCATCCATCCCATATCGTCCAATGTGTTCTTCTGAATTATCCATTAAACCTACTGAAACATGATCATCCATCCCATATTGGTCAGTATGTTCTTCTTAAACATCCATTAAACCTACTGAAACATGATCATCCATCCCATATCGGTCACTATTTTCTTCTGTAGCATCCATTAAACTTACTGAAACATGATCATCCATCCCATATCGTTCAGTGTGTTCTTCTGTAATGTCCATTAAACTTACTTAAACATGATCTTCCATCCCATATCGTTCATTTTGTTCTTCTTTAACATCCTTTAAACGTATTGAGACATGATTACCCATCCCACATCGTTCACTATGTTCTTCTTTAACATCCATTAAACCTACTGAAACATGATCATCCATCCCAAATCGTCCAATGTGTTCTTCTGAATTATCCATTAAACCTACTGAAACATGATCATCCATCCCATATCGGTCAGTATGTTCTTCTTAAACATCCATTAAACCTACTGAAACATGATCATCCATCCCATATCGGTCACTATTTTCTTCTGTAGCATCCATTAAACTTACTGAAATATGATCATCCATCCCATATCGTTCAGTGTGTTCTTTTGTAATGTCCATTAAACTTACTTAAACATGATCTTCCATCCCATATCGTTCACTTTGTTCTTCTTTTACATCCTTTAAACGTATTGAAACATGATTATCCATCCCACATCGTTCACTATGTTCTTCTTTAACATCCATTAAACCTACTGAAACATGATCATCCATCCCATATCCTTCACTATGTTCTTCTTAAACATCCATTAAACCTACTGAAACATGATCATCCATCCCATATCGTCCAATGTGTTCTTCTGAATTATCCATTAAACCTACTGAAACATGATCATCCATCCCATATCGGTCAGTATGTTCTTCTTAAACATCCATTAAACCTACTGAAACATGATCATCCATCCCATATCGTTCAATATGTTCTTCTGTAACATCCATTTAAACCTACTGAAACATGATCATCCATCCCATATTGTACACCATGTTCTTCTTTAACATCCATTAAACCTACTGAAACATGATTATCCATCCCATATCGGTCAATGTGTTCTTCTGAATTAACCATTAAACCTACTGAAACATGATCATCCATCCCATATCGTTCACTATGTTCTTCTGTAACATCCATTAAACCTACTGAAACATGATCATCCATCCCATATCATTCACCATGTTCTTCTTTAACATCCATTAAACCTACTGAAACATGATTATCCATCCCATATCGTTCAATGTGTTCTTCTGAATTAACCATTAAACCTACTGAAACATGATCATCCATCCCATATCATTCACTATGTTCTTCTGTAACATCCATTAAACCTACTGAAACATGATCATCCATCCCATATCTGTCACTATTTTCTTCTGAATTATCCATTAAACCTAATGAAACATGATCATACATCCCATGTCGTTCACTGTGTTCTTCTGAATTATCCATTAAACCTACTGAAACATGATCATCCATCCCATATCGTTCAATATGTTCTTCTGTAACATCCATTAAACCTATTGAAACATGATCATCCATCCCATATCGTTCATTTTGTTCTTCTTTAACATCCTTTAAACCTATTAATACATGATCATCCATCCCATATCGTTCACTATGTTCTTCTTTAACATCCATTAAACCTACTGAAACATGATTATCCATCCCATATCGTCCAATGTTTTCTTCTGAATTATCCATTAAACCTACTGAAACATGATCATCCATTCCATATTGGTCAGTATGTTCTTCTTAAACATCCATTAAACCTACTGAAACATGATCATCCATCCCATATCGGTCACTATTTTCTTCTGTAGCATCCATTAAACTTACTGAAACATGGTCATCCATCCCATATCGTTCAGTGTGTTCTTCTGTAATGTCCATTAAACTTACTTAAACATGATCTTCCATCCCATATCGTTCATTTTGTTCTTCTTTAACATCCTTTAAACGTATTGAAACATGATTACCCATCCCACATCGTTCACTATGTTCTTCTTTAACATCAATTAAACCTACTGAAACATGATCATCCATCCCAAATCGTCCAATGTGTTCTTCTGAATTATCCATTAAACCTACTGAAACATGATCATCCATCCCATATTGTTCACTATGTTCTTCTGTAACATCCATTAAACCTACTGAAACATGATCATCCATCCCATATCGTTCACTGTGTTCTTCTGAATTATCCATTACACCTAATGAAACATGATCATACATCCCATATCGTTCACTGTGTTCTTCTGAATTTTCCATTAAACCTACTGAAACACGATCATCCAACCCATATCGTGCAATATGTTCTTCTGTAACATCCATTAAACCTAATGAAGATGATCATCCATCCCATATCGGTCACTGTGTTCTTCTGAATTATCCATTAAACCTAATGAAACATGATCATACATCCCATGTCGTTCACTGTGTTCTTCTGAATTATCCATTAAACCTACTGAAACATGATCATCCATCCCATATCTGTCACTATTTTCTTCTGTAACATCCATTAAACCTACTTAAACATGATCATCCATCCCATATCGTTCACTATGTTCTTCTGTAACATCCATTAAACTTACTGAAACATGATCATCCATCCCATATCGTTTACTATGTTCTTCTGTAACATCCATTAAACCTACTAAAACCGGATGATCCATCCCATATCGTTCAGTGTGTTCTTCTGTAACGTCCATTAAACTTACTGAAACATGATCATCCATCCCATATCGTTCACTATGTTCTTCTGTAACATCCATTTAAACGTACTGAAACATGATAATCCATCCCATATCGTTCACTATGTTCTTCTGTAACATCCATTAAACCTACTGAAACATGATCATCCATCCCATATCATTCACTATGTTCTTCTTTAACATCCATTAAATCTACTGAAACATGATCATCCATCCCATATCATTCACTGTGTTCTTCTGAATTATCCATTACACCTAATGAAACATTATCATACATCCCATATCCTTCACTGTGTTCTTCTGAATTTTCCATTAAACCTACTGAAACACGATCATCCATCCCATATCGTGCAATATGTTCTTCTGTAACATCCATTAAACCTAATGAAGATGATCATCCATCCCATATCGGTCACTGTGTTCTTCTGAATTATCCATTAAACCTAATGAAACATGATCATACATCCCATGTCGTTCACTGTGTTCTTCTGAATTATCCATTAAACCTACTGAAACATGATCATCCATCCCATATCTGTTACTATTTTCTTCTGTAACATCCATTAAACCTACTGAAACATGATCATCCATCACATATCGTTCATTTTGTTCTTCTTTAACATCCTTTAAACCTATTAATACATGATCATCCATCCCATATCGTTCACTATGTTCTTCTTTAACATCCATTAAACCTACTGAAACATGATCATCCATCCCATATCGTCCAATGTGTTCTTCTGAATTATCCATTAAACCTACTGAAACATGATCATCCATCCCATATTGGTCAGTATGTTCTTCTTAAACATCCATTAAACCTACTGAAACATGATCATCCATCCCGTATCGGTCACTATTTTCTTCTGTAGCATCCATTAAACTTACTGAAACATGATCATCCATCCCATATCGTCCAATGTGTTCTTCTGAATTATCCATTAAACCTACTGAAACATGATCATCCATCCCATATTGGTCAGTATGTTCTTCTTAAACATCCATTAAACCTACTGAAACATGATCATCCATCCCATATCGGTCACTATTTTCTTCTGTAGCATCCATTAAACTTACTGAAACATGATCATCCATCCCATATCGTTCAATGTGTTCTTCTGTAATGTCCATTAAACTTACTTAAACATGATCTTCCATCCCATATCGTTCATTTTGTTCTTCTTTAACATCCTTTAAACGTATTGAGACATGATTACCCATCCCACATCGTTCACTATGTTCTTCTTTAACATCCATTAAACCTACTGAAACATGATCATCCATCCCAAATCGTCCAATGTGTTCTTCTGAATTATCCATTAAACCTACTGAAACATGATCATCCATCCCATATCGGTCAGTATGTTCTTCTTAAACATCCATTAAACCTACTGAAACATGATCATCCATCCCATATCGGTCACTATTTTCTTCTGTAGCATCCATTAAACTTACTGAAATATGATCATCCATCCCATATCGTTAAGTGTGTTCTTTTGTAATGTCCATTAAACTTACTTAAACATGATCTTCCATCCCATATCGTTCACTTTGTTCTTCTTTTACATCCTTTAAACGTATTGAAACATGATTATCCATCCCACATCGTTCACTATGTTCTTCTTTAACATCCATTAAACCTACTGAAACATGATCATCCATCCCATATCCTTCACTATGTTCTTCTGAATTATCCATTAAACCTACTGAGACATGATCACCCATCCCATATCGTCCAATGTGTTCTTCTGAATTATCCATTAAACCTACTGAAACATGATCATCCATCCCATATTGGTCAGTATGTTCTTCTTAAACATCCATTAAACCTACTGAAACATGATCATCCATCCCATATCGGTCACTATTTTCTTCTGTAGCATCCATTAAACTTACTGAAACATGGTCATCCATCCCATATCGTTCAGTGTGTTCTTCTGTAATGTCCATTAAACTTACTTAAACATGATCTTCCATCCCATATCGTTCATTTTGTTCTTCTTTAACATCATTTAAACGTATTGAAACATGATTACCCATCCCACATCGTTCACTATGTTATTCTGAATTATCCATTAAACCTACTGAAACATGATCATCCATCCCATATCGTACACTGTGATCTTCTGAATTATCCATTACACCTAATGAAACATGATCATACATCCCATATCGTTCACTGTGTTCTTCTGAATTTTCCATTAAACCTACTGAAACATGATCATCCATCCTATATCGTGCAATATGTTCTTCTGTAACATCCATTAAACCTAATGAAGATGATCATCCATCCCATATCGGTCACTGTGTTCTTCTGAATTATCCATTAAACCTACTGAAACATGATCATCCATCCCATATATTTCACTGTGTTCTTCTGAATTATCCATTAAACCTACTGAAACATGATCATCCATCCCATATCGTTCACTGTGTTCTTCTGAATTATCCATTACACCTAATGAAACATGATCATACATCCCATATCGTTCACTGTGTTCTTCTGAATTTTCCATTAAACCTACTGAAACACGATCATCCATCCCATATCATGCAATATGTTCTTCTGTAACATCCATTAAACCTAATGAAGATGATCATCCATCCCATATCGGTCACTGTGTTCTTCTGAATTATCCATTAAACCTAATGAAACATGATCATACATCCCACGTCGTTCACTGTGTTCTTCTGAATTATCCATTAAACCTACTGAAACATGATCATCCATCCCATATCTGTCACTATTTTCTTCTGTAACATCCATTAAACCTACTTAAACATGATCATCCATCCCTTATCGTTCACTATGTTCTTCTGTAACATCCATTAAACTTACTGAAACATGATCATCCATCCTATATCGTTTACTATGTTCTTCTGTAACATCCATTAAACCTACTAAAACCGGATGATCCATCCCATATCGTTCAGTGTGTTCTTCTGTAACGTCCATTAAACTTACTGAAACATGATCATCCATCCCATATCGTTCACTATGTTCTTCTGTAACATCCATTTAAACCTACTGAAACATGATAATCCATCCCATATCGTTCACTATGTTCTTCTGTAACATCCATTAAACCTACTGAAACATGATCATCCATCCCATATCATTCACTATGTTCTTCTTTAACATCCATTAAATCTACTGAAATATGATCATCCATCCCATATCATTCACTGTGTTCTTCTGAATTATCCATTACACCTAATGAAACATTATCATACATCCCATATCGTTCACTGTGTTCTTCTGAATTTTCCATTAAACCTACTGAAACACGATCATCCATCCCATATCGTGCAATATGTTCTTCTGTAACATCCATTAAACCTAATGAAGATGATCATCCATCCCATATCGGTCACTGTGTTCTTCTGAATTATCCATTAAACCTAATGAAACATGATCATACATCCCATGTCGTTCACTGTGTTCTTCTGAATTATCCATTAAACCTACTGAAACATGATCATCCATCCCATATCTGTCATTATTTTCTTCTGTAACATCCATTAAACCTACTGAAACATGATCATCCATCACATATCGTTCATTTTGTTCTTCTTTAACATCCTTTAAACCTATTAATACATGATCATCCATCCCATATCGTTCACTATGTTCTTCTTTAACATCCATTAAACCTACTGAAACATGATCATCCATCCCATATCGTCCAATGTGTTCTTCTGAATTATCCATTAAACCTACTGAAACATGATCATCCATCCCATATTGGTCAGTATGTTCTTCTTAAACATCCATTAAACCTACTGAAACATGATCATCCATCCCATATCGTTCAGTGTGTTCTTCTGTAATGTCCATTAAACTTACTTAAACATGATCTTCCATCCCATATCGTTCAGTGTGTTCTTCTGTAATGTCCATTAAACTTACTTAAACATGATCTTCCATCCCATATCGTTCATTTTGTTCTTCTTTAACGTCCTTTAAACGTATTGAGACATGATTACCCATCCCACATCGTTCACTATGTTCTTCTTTAACATCCATTAAACCTACTGAAACATGATCATCCATCACAAATCGTCCAATGTGTTCTTCTGAATTATCCATTAAACCTACTGAGACATGATCATCCATCCCACATCGTTCACTATGTTCTTCTTAAACATCCATTAAACCTACTGAAACATGATCATCCATCCCATATTGGTCAGTATGTTCTTCTTAAACATCCATTAAACCTACTGAAACATGATCATCCATCCCATATCGTTCAGTGTGTTCTTCTGTAATGTCCATTAAACTTACTTAAACATGATCATCCATCCCATATCGTTCAGTGTGTTCTTCTGTAATGTCCATTAAACTTACTTAAACATGATCTTCCATCCCATATCGTTCATTTTGTTCTTCTTTAACATCCTTTAAACGTATTGAGACATGATTACCCATCCCACATCGTTCACTATGTTCTTCTTTAACATCCATTAAACCTACTGAAACATGATCATCCATCCCAAATCGTCCAATGTGTTCTTCTGAATTATCCATTAAACCTACTGAAACATGATCATCCATCCCATATCGGTCAGTATGTTCTTCTTAAACATCCATTAAACCTACTGAAACATGATCATCCATCCCATATCGGTCACTATTTTCTTCTGTAGCATCCATTAAACTTACTGAAATATGATCATCCATCCCATATCGTTCAGTGTGTTCTTCTGTAATGTCCATTAAACTTACTTAAACATGATCTTCCATCCCATATCGTTCATTTTGTTCTTCTTTAACATCCTTTAAACGTATTGAGACATGATTACCCATCCCATATCGTTCACTATGTTCTTCTTTAACATCCATTAAACCTACTGAAACATGATCATCCATCCCAAATCGTCCAATGTGTTCTTCTGAATTATCCATTAAACCTACTGAAACATGATCATCCATCCCATATCGGTCAGTATGTTCTTCTTAAACATCCATTAAACCTACTGAAACATGATCATCCATCCCATATCGGTCACTATTTTCTTCTGTAGCATCCATTAAACTTACTGAAATATGATCATCCATCCCATATCGTTCAGTGTGTTCTTTTGTAATGTCCATTAAACTTACTTAAACATGATCTTCCATCCCATATCGTTCACTTTGTTCTTCTTTTACATCCTTTAAACGTATTGAAACATGATTATCCATCCCACATCGTTCACTATGTTCTTCTTTAACATCCATTAAACCTACTGAAACATGATCATCCATCCCATATCCTTCACTATGTTCTTCTTAAACATCCATTAAACCTACTGAAACATGATCATCCATCCCATATCGTCCAATGTGTTCTTCTGAATTATCCATTAAACCCACTGAAACATGATCATCCATCCCATATCGGTCAGTATGTTCTTCTTAAACATCCATTAAACCTACTGAAACATGATCATCCATCCCATATCGTTCAATATGTTCTTCTGTAACATCCATTTAAACCTACTGAAACATGATCATCCATCCCATATTGTACACCATGTTCTTCTTTAACATCCATTAAACCTACTGAAACATGATTATCCATCCCATATCGGTCAATGTGTTCTTCTGAATTAACCATTAAACCTACTGAAACATGATCATCCATCCCATATCGTTCACTATGTTCTTCTGTAACATCCATTAAACCTACTGAAACATGATCATCCATCCCATATCATTCACCATGTTCTTCTTTAACATCCATTAAACCTACTGAAACATGATTATCCATCCCATATCGTTCAATGTGTTCTTCTGAATTAACCATTAAACCTACTGAAACATGATCATCCATCCCATATCGTTCACTATGTTCTTCTGTAACATCCATTAAACCTACTGAAACATGATCATCCATCCCATATCATTCACCATGTTCTTCTTTAACATCCATTAAACCTACTGAAACATGATTATCCATCCCATATCGTTCAATGTGTTCTTCTGAATTAACCATTAAACCTACTGAAACATGATCATCCATCCCATATCATTCACTATGTTCTTCTGTAACATCCATTAAACCTACTGAAACATGATCATCCATCCCATATCTGTCACTATTTTCTTCTGAATTATCCATTAAACCTAATGAAACATGATCATACATCCCATGTCGTTCACTGTGTTCTTCTGAATTATCCATTAAACCTACTGAAACATGATCATCCATCCCATATCGTTCAATATGTTCTTCTGTAACATCCATTAAACCTATTGAAACATGATCATCCATCCCATATCGTTCATTTTGTTCTTCTTTAACATCCTTTAAACCTATTAATACATGATCATCCATCCCATATCGTTCACTATGTTCTTCTTTAACATCCATTAAACCTACTGAAACATGATTATCCATCCCATATCCTTCACTATGTTCTTCTTAAACATCCATTAAACCTACTGAAACATGATCATCCATCCCATATCGTCCAATGTGTTCTTCTGAATTATCCATTAAACCCACTGAAACATGATCATCCATCCCATATCGGTCAGTATGTTCTTCTTAAACATCCATTAAACCTACTGAAACATGATCATCCATCCCATATCGTTCAATATGTTCTTCTGTAACATCCATTTAAACCTACTGAAACATGATCATCCATCCCATATTGTACACCATGTTCTTCTTTAACATCCATTAAACCTACTGAAACATGATTATCCATCCCATATCGGTCAATGTGTTCTTCTGAATTAACCATTAAACCTACTGAAACATGATCATCCATCCCATATCGTTCACTATGTTCTTCTGTAACATCCATTAAACCTACTGAAACATGATCATCCATCCCATATCATTCACCATGTTCTTCTTTAACATCCATTAAACCTACTGAAACATGATTATCCATCCCATATCGTTCAATGTGTTCTTCTGAATTAACCATTAAACCTACTGAAACATGATCATCCATCCCATATCATTCACTATGTTCTTCTGTAACATCCATTAAACCTACTGAAACATGATCATCCATCCCATATCTGTCACTATTTTCTTCTGAATTATCCATTAAACCTAATGAAACATGATCATACATCCCATGTCGTTCACTGTGTTCTTCTGAATTATCCATTAAACCTACTGAAACATGATCATCCATCCCATATCGTTCAATATGTTCTTCTGTAACATCCATTAAACCTATTGAAACATGATCATCCATCCCATATCGTTCATTTTGTTCTTCTTTAACATCCTTTAAACCTATTAATACATGATCATCCATCCCATATCGTTCACTATGTTCTTCTTTAACATCCATTAAACCTACTGAAACATGATTATCCATCCCATATCGTCCAATGTGTTCTTCTGAATTATCCATTAAACCTACTGAAACATGATCATCCATTCCATATTGGTCAGTATGTTCTTCTTAAACATCCATTAAACCTACTGAAACATGATCATCCATCCCATATCGTTCAATATGTTCTTCTGTAACATCCATTTAAACCTACTGAAACATGATCATCCATCCCATATTGTACACCATGTTCTTCTTTAACATCCATTAAACCTACTGAAACATGATTATCCATCCCATATCGGTCAATGTGTTCTTCTGAATTAACCATTAAACCTACTGAAACATGATCATCCATCCCATATCGTTCACTATGTTCTTCTGTAACATCCATTAAACCTACTGAAACATGATCATCCATCCCATATCATTCACCATGTTCTTCTTTAACATCCATTAAACCTACTGAAACATGATTATCCATCCCATATCGTTCAATGTGTTCTTCTGAATTAACCATTAAACCTACTGAAACATGATCATCCATCCCATATCATTCACTATGTTCTTCTGTAACATCCATTAAACCTACTGAAACATGATCATCCATCCCATATCTGTCACTATTTTCTTCTGAATTATCCATTAAACCTAATGAAACATGATCATACATCCCATGTCGTTCACTGTGTTCTTCTGAATTATCCATTAAACCTACTGAAACATGATCATCCATCCCATATCGTTCAATATGTTCTTCTGTAACATCCATTAAACCTATTGAAACATGATCATCCATCCCATATCGTTCATTTTGTTCTTCTTTAACATCCTTTAAACCTATTAATACATGATCATCCATCCCATATCGTTCACTATGTTCTTCTTTAACATCCATTAAACCTACTGAAACATGATTATCCATCCCATATCGTCCAATGTGTTCTTCTGAATTATCCATTAAACCTACTGAAACATGATCATCCATTCCATATTGGTCAGTATGTTCTTCTTAAACATCCATTAAACCTACTGAAACGTGATCATCCATCCCATATCGGTCACTATTTTCTTCTGTAGCATCCATTAAACTTACTGAAACATGGTCATCCATCCCATATCGTTCAGTGTGTTCTTCTGTAATGTCCATTAAACTTACTTAAACATGATCTTCCATCCCATATCGTTCATTTTGTTCTTCTTTAACATCCTTTAAACGTATTGAAACATGATTACCCATCCCACATCGTTCACTATGTTCTTCTTTAACATCCATTAAACCTACTGAAACATGATCATCCATCCCAAATCGTCCAATGTGTTCTTCTGAATTATCCATTAAACCTACTGAAACATGATCATCCATCCCATATTGTTCACTATGTTCTTCTGTAACATCCATTAAACCTACTGAAACATGATCATCCATCCCATATCGTTCACTGTGTTCTTCTGAATTATCCATTACACCTAATGAAACATGATCATACATCCCATATCGTTCACTGTGTTCTTCTGAATTTTCCATTAAACCTACTGAAACACGATCATCCAACCCATATCGTGCAATATGTTCTTCTGTAACATCCATTAAACCTAATGAAGACGATCATCCATCCCATATCGTTCACTGTGTTCTTCTGAATTATCCATTAAACCTAATGAAACATGATCATACATCCCATGTCGTTCACTGTGTTCTTCTGAATTATCCATTAAACCTACTGAAACATGATCATCCATCCCATATCTGTCACTATTTTCTTCTGTAACATCCATTAAACCTACTTAAACATGATCATCCATCCCATATCGTTCACTATGTTCTTCTGTAACATCCATTAAACTTACTGAAACATGATCATCCATCCCATATCGTTTACTATGTTCTTCTGTAACATCCATTAAACCTACTAAAACCGGATGATCCATCCCATATCGTTCAGTGTGTTCTTCTGTAACGTCCATTAAACTTACTGAAACATGATCATCCATCCCATATCGTTCACTATGTTCTTCTGTAACATCCATTTAAACCTACTGAAACATGATAATCCATCCCATATCGTTCACTATGTTCTTCTGTAACATCCATTAAACCTACTGAAACATGATCATCCATCCCATATCATTCACTATGTTCTTCTTTAACATCCATTAAATCTACTGAAACATGATCATCCATCCCATATCATTCACTGTGTTCTTCTGAATTATCCATTACACCTAATGAAACATTATCATACATCCCATATCCTTCACTTTGTTCTTCTGAATTTTCCATTAAACCTACTGAAACACGATCATCCATCCCATATCGTGCAATATGTTCTTCTGTAACATCCATTAAACCTAATGAAGATGATCATCCATCCCATATCGGTCACTGTGTTCTTCTGAATTATCCATTAAACCTAATGAAACATGATCATACATCCCATGTCGTTCACTGTGTTCTTCTGAATTATCCATTAAACCTACTGAAACATGATCATCCATCCCATATCTGTTACTATTTTCTTCTGTAACATCCATTAAACCTACTGAAACATGATCATCCATCACATATCGTTCATTTTGTACTTCTTTAACATCCTTTAAACCTATTAATACATGATCATCCATCCCATATCGTTCACTATGTTCTTCTTTAACATCCATTAAACCTACTGAAACATGATCATCCATCCCATATCGTCCAATGTGTTCTTCTGAATTATCCATTAAACCTACTGAAACATGATCATCCATCCCATATTGGTCAGTATGTTCTTCTTAAACATCCATTAAACCTACTGAAACATGATCATCCATCCCATATCGGTCACTATTTTCTTCTGTAGCATCCATTAAACTTACTGAAACATGATCATCCATCCCATATCGTCCAATGTGTTCTTCTGAATTATCCATTAAACCTACTGAAACATGATCATCCATCCCATATTGGTCAGTATGTTCTTCTTAAACATCCATTAAACCTACTGAAACATGATCATCCATCCCATATCGGTCACTATTTTCTTCTGTCGCATCCATTAAACTTACTGAAACATGATCATCCATCCCATATCGTTCAGTTTGTTCTTCTGTAATGTCCATTAAACTTACTTAAACATGATCTTCCATCCCATATCGTTCATTTTGTTCTTCTTTAACATCCTTTAAACGTATTGAGACATGATTACCCATCCCACATCGTTCACTATGTTCTTCTTTAACATCCATTAAACCTACTGAAACATGATCATCCATCCCAAATCGTCCAATGTGTTCTTCTGAATTATCCATTAAACCTACTGAAACATGATCATCCATCCCATATCGGTCAGTATGTTCTTCTTAAACATCCATTAAACCTACTGAAACATGATCATCCATCCCATATCGGTCACTATTTTCTTCTGTAGCATCCATTAAACTTACTGAAATATGATCATCCATCCCATATCGTTCAGTGTGTTCTTTTGTAATGTCCATTAAACTTACTTAAACATGATCTTCCATCCCATATCGTTCACTTTGTTCTTCTTTTACATCCTTTAAACGTATTGAAACATGATTATCCATCCCACATCGTTCACTATGTTCTTCTTTAACATCCATTAAACCTACTGAAACATGATCATCCATCCCATATCCTTCACTATGTTCTTCTGAATTATCCATTAAACCTACTGAGACATGATCATCCATCCCATATCGTCCAATGTGTTCTTCTGAATTATCCATTAAACCTACTGAAACATGATCATCCATCCCATATTGGTCAGTATGTTCTTCTTAAACATCCATTAAACCTACTGAAACATGATCATCCATCCCATATCGGTCACTATTTTCTTCTGTAGCATCCATTAAACTTACTGAAACATGGTCATCCATCCCATATCGTTCAGTGTGTTCTTCTGTAATGTCCATTAAACTTACTTAAACATGATCTTCCATCCCATATCGTTCATTTTGTTCTTCTTTAACATCATTTAAACGTATTGAAACATGATTACCCATCCCACATCGTTCACTATGTTCTTCTGAATTATCCATTAAACCTACTGAAACATGATCATCCATCCCATATCGTACACTGTGTTCTTCTGAATTATCCATTACACCTAATGAAACATGATCATACATCCCATATCGTTCACTGTGTTCTTCTGAATTTTCCATTAAACCTACTGAAACATGATCATCCATCCTATATCGTGCAATATGTTCTTCTGTAACATCCATTAAACCTAATGAAGATGATCATCCATCCCATATCGGTCACTGTGTTCTTCTGAATTATCCATTAAACCTACTGAAACATGATCATCCATCCCATATATTTCACTGTGTTCTTCTGAATTATCCATTAAACCTACTGAAACATGATCATCCATCCCATATCGTTCACTGTGTTCTTCTGAATTATCCATTACACCTAATGAAACATGATCATACATCCCATATCGTTCACTGTGTTCTTCTGAATTTTCCATTAAACCTACTGAAACACGATCATCCATCCCATATCATGCAATATGTTCTTCTGTAACATCCATTAAACCTAATGAAGATGATCATCCATCCCATATCGGTCACTGTGTTCTTCTGAATTATCCATTAAACCTAATGAAACATGATCATACATCCCATGTCGTTCACTGTGTTCTTCTGAATTATCCATTAAACCTACTGAAACATGATCATCCATCCCATATCTGTCACTATTTTCTTCTGTAACATCCATTAAACCTACTTAAACATGATCATCCATCCCTTATCGTTCACTATGTTCTTCTGTAACATCCATTAAACTTACTGAAACATGATCATCCATCCTATATCGTTTACTATGTTCTTCTGTAACATCCATTAAACCTACTAAAACCGGATGATCCATCCCATATCGTTCAGTGTGTTCTTCTGTAACG
Source organism: Lampris megalopsis (assembly GCA_022114975.2). Taxonomy (NCBI): domain Eukaryota; kingdom Metazoa; phylum Chordata; class Actinopteri; order Lampriformes; family Lampridae; genus Lampris; species Lampris megalopsis. The sequence continues at coordinate 6,719,139 of JAJHIY020000425.1, forward strand.
TCCATTAAACTTACTGAAACATGATCATCCATCCCATATCGTTCACTATGTTCTTCTGTAACATCCATTTAAACCTACTGAAACATGATAATCCATCCCATATCGTTCACTATGTTCTTCTGTAACATCCATTAAACCTACTGAAACATGATCATCCATCCCATATCATTCACTATGTTCTTCTTTAACATCCATTAAATCTACTGAAATATGATCATCCATCCCATATCATTCACTGTGTTCTTCTGAATTATCCATTACACCTAATGAAACATTATCATACATCCCATATCGTTCACTGTGTTCTTCTGAATTTTCCATTAAACCTACTGAAACACGATCATCCATCCCATATCGTGCAATATGTTCTTCTGTAACATCCATTAAACCTAATGAAGATGATCATCCATCCCATATCGGTCACTGTGTTCTTCTGAATTATCCATTAAATCTAATGAAACATGATCATACATCCCATGTCGTTCACTGTGTTCTTCTGAATTATCCATTAAACCTACTGAAACATGATCATCCATCCCATATCTGTCATTATTTTCTTCTGTAACATCCATTAAACCTACTGAAACATGATCATCCATCACATATCGTTCATTTTGTTCTTCTTTAACATCCTTTAAACCTATTAATACATGATCATCCATCCCATATCGTTCACTATGTTCTTCTTTAACATCCATTAAACCTACTGAAACATGATCATCCATCCCATATCGTCCAATGTGTTCTTCTGAATTATCCATTAAACCTACTGAAACATGATCATCCATCCCATATTGGTCAGTATGTTCTTCTTAAACATCCATTAAACCTACTGAAACATGATCATCCATCCCATATCGTTCAGTGTGTTCTTCTGTAATGTCCATTAAACTTACTTAAACATGATCTTCCATCCCATATCGTTCAGTGTGTTCTTCTGTAATGTCCATTAAACTTACTTAAACATGATCTTCCATCCCATATCGTTCATTTTGTTCTTCATTAACGTCCTTTAAACGTATTGAGACATGATTACCCATCCCACATCGTTCACTATGTTCTTCTTTAACATCCATTAAACCTACTGAAACATGATCATCCATCACAAATCGTCCAATGTGTTCTTCTGAATTATCCATTAAACCTACTGAGACATGATCATCCATCCCACATCGTTCACTATGTTCTTCTTAAACATCCATTAAACCTACTGAAACACGATCATCCATCCCATATCGGTCACTATTTTCTTCTGTAGCATCCATTAAACTTACTGAAACATGATCATCCATCCCATATCGTTCATTGTGTTCTTCTGTAATGTCCATTAAACTTACTTAAACATGATCTTCCATCCCATATCGTTCATTTTGTTCTTCTTTAACATCCTTTAAACGTATTGAGACATGATTACCCATCCCACATCGTTCACTATGTTCTTCTTTAACATCCATTAAACCTACTGAAACATGATCATCCATCCCAAATCGTCCAATGTGTTCTTCTGAATTATCCATTAAACCTACTGAAACATGATCATCCATCCCATATCGGTCAGTATGTTCTTCTTAAACATCCATTAAACCTACTGAAACATGATCATCCATCCCATATCGGTCACTATTTTCTTCTGTAGCATCCATTAAACTTACTGAAATATGATCATCCATCCCATATCGTTCAGTGTGTTCTTTTGTAATGTCCATTAAACTTACTTAAACATGATCTTCCATCCCATATCGTTCACTTTGTTCTTCTTTTACATCCTTTAAACGTATTGAAACATGATTATCCATCCCACATCGTTCACTATGTTCTTCTTTAACATCCATTAAACCTACTGAAACATGATCATCCATCCAATATCGTTCACTATGTTCTTCTGAATTATCCATTAAACCTACTGAGACATGATCATCCATCCCATATCGTCCAAAGTGTTCTTCTGAATTATCCATTAAACCTACTGAAACATGATCATCCATCCCATGTTGGTCATTATGTTCTTCTTAAACATCCATTAAACCTACTGAAACATGATCATCCATCCCATATCGGTCACTATTTTCTTCTGTAGCATCCATTAAACTTACTGAAACATGGTCATCCATCCCATATCGTTCAGTGTGTTCTTCTGTAATGTCCATTAAACTTACTTAAACATTATCTTCCATCCCATATCGTTCATTTTGTTCTTCTTTAACATCATTTAAACGTATTGAAACATGATTACCCATCCAAAATCGTTCACTATGTTCTTCTGAATTATCCATTAAACCTACTGAAACATGATCATCCATCCCATATCGTACACTGTGTTCTTCTGAATTATCCATTACACCTAATGAAACATGATCATACATCCCATATCGTTCACTGTGTTCTTCTGAATTTTCCATTAAACCTACTGAAACACGATCATCCATCCTATATCGTGCAATATGTTCCTCTGTAACATCCATTAAACCTAATGAAGATGATCATCCATCCCATATCGGTCACTGTGTTCTTCTGAATTATCCATTAAACCTACTGAAACATGATCATCCATCCCATATATTTCACTGTGTTCTTCTGAATTATCCATTAAACCTACTGAAACATGATCATCCATCCCATATCGTTCACTGTGTTCTTCTGAATTTTCCATTAAACCTACTGAAACACGATCATCCATCCCATATCATGCAATATGTTCTTCTGTAACATCCATTAAACCTAATGAAGATGATCATCCATCCCATATCGGTCACTGTGTTCTTCTGAATTATCCATTAAACCTAATGAAACATGATCATACATCCCATGTCGTTCACTGTGTTCTTCTGAATTTTCCATTAAACCTACTGAAACATGATCATCCATCCCATATCTGTCACTATTTTCTTCTGTAACATCCATTAAACCTACTTAAACATGATCATCCATCCCTTATCGTTCACTATGTTCTTCTGTAACATCCATTAAACTTACTGAAACATGATCATCCATCCTATATCGTTTACTATGTTCTTCTGTAACATCCATTAAACCTACTAAAACCGGATGATCCATCCCATATCGTTCAGTGTGTTCTTCTGTAACGTCCATTAAACTTACTGAAACATGATCATCCATCCCATATCGTTCACTATGTTCTTCTGTAACATCCATTTAAACCTACTGAAACATGATAATCCATCCCATATCGTTCACTATGTTCTTCTGTAACATCCATTAAATCTACTGAAATATGATCATCCATCCCATATCATTCACTGTGTTCTTCTGAATTATCCATTACACCTAATGAAACATTATCATACATCCCATATCGTTCACTGTGTTCTTCTGAATTTTCCATTAAACCTACTGAAACACGATCATCCATCCCATATCGTGCAATATGTTCTTCTGTAACATCCATTAAACCTAATGAAGATGATCATCCATCCCATATTGGTCACTGTGTTCTTCTGAATTATCCATTAAACCTAATGAAACATGATCATACATCCCATGTCGTTCACTGTGTTCTTCTGAATTATCCATTAAACCTACTGAAACATGATCATCCATCCCATATCTGTCATTATTTTCTTCTGTAACATCCATTAAACCTACTGAAACATGATCATCCATCACATATCGTTCATTTTGTTCTTCTTTAACATCCTTTAAACCTATTAATACATGATCATCCATCCCATATCGTTCACTATGTTCTTCTTTAACATCCATTAAAACTTCTGAAACATGATCATCCATCCCATATCGTCCAATGTGTTCTTCTGAATTATCCATTAAACCTACTGCAACATGATCATCCATCCCATATTGGTCAGTATGTTCTTCTTAAACATCCATTAAACCTACTGAAACATGATCATCCATCCCATATCGTTCAGTGTGTTCTTCTGTAATGTCCATTAAACTTACTTAAACATGATCTTCCATCCCATATCGTTCAGTGTGTTCTTCTGTAATGTCCATTAAACTTACTTAAACATGATCTTCCATCCCATATCGTTCATTTTGTTCTTCTTTAACGTCCTTTAAACGTATTGAGACATGATTACCCATCCCACATCGTTCACTATGTTCTTCTTTAACATCCATTAAACCTACTGAAACATGATCATCCATCCCAAATCGTCCAATGTGTTCTTCTGAATTATCCATTAAACCTACTGAGACATGATCATCCATCCCACATCGTTCACTATGTTCTTCTTAAACATCCATTAAACCTACTGAAACATGATCATCCATCCCATATCGGTCACTATTTTCTTCTGTAGCATCCATTAAACTTACTGAAACATGATCATCCATCCCATATCGTTCAGTGTGTTCTTCTGTAATGTCCATTAAACTTACTTAAACATGATCTTCCATCCCATATCGTTCATTTTGTTCTTCTTTAACATCCTTTAAACGTATTGAGACATGATTACCCATCCCACATCGTTCACTATGTTCTTCTTTAACATCCATTAAACCTACTGAAACATGATCATCCATCCCAAATCGTCCAATGTGTTCTTCTGAATTATCCATTAAACCTACTGAAACATGATCATCCATCCCATATCGGTCAGTATGTTCTTCTTAAACATCCATTAAACCTACTGAAACATGATCATCCATCCCATATCGGTCACTATTTTCTTCTGTAGCATCCATTAAACTTACTGAAATATGATCATCCATCCCATATCGTTCAGTGTGTTCTTTTGTAATGTCCATTAAACTTACTTAAACATGATCTTCCATCCCATATCGTTCACTTTGTTCTTCTTTTACATCCTTTAAACGTATTGAAACATGATTATCCATCCCACATCGTTCACTATGTTCTTCTTTAACATCCATTAAACCTACTGAAACATGATCATCCATCCCATATCGTTCACTATGTTCTTCTGAATTATCCATTAAACCTACTGAGACATGATCATCCATCCCATATCGTCCAATGTGTTCTTCTGAATTATCCATTAAACCTACTGAAACATGATCATCCATCCCATGTTGGTCAGTATGTTCTTCTTAAACATCCATTAAACCTACTGAAACATGATCATCCATCCCATATCGGTCACTATTTTCTTCTGTAGCATCCATTAAACTTACTGAAACATGGTCATCCATCCCATATCGTTCAGTGTGTTCTTCTGTAATGTCCATTAAACTTACTTAAACATGATCTTCCATCCCATATCGTTCATTTTGTTCTTCTTTAACATCATTTAAACGTATTGAAACATGATTACCCATCCCACATCGTTCACTATGTTCTTCTGAATTATCCATTAAACTACTGAAACATGATCATCCATCCCATATCGTACACTGTGTTCTTCTGAATTTTCCATTAAACCTACTGAAACACGATCATCCATCCTATATCGTGCAATATGTTCTTCTGTAACATCCATTAAACCTAATGAAGATGATCATCCATCCCATATCGGTCACTGTGTTCTTCTGAATTATCCATTAAACCTACTGAAACATGATCATCCATCCCATATATTTCACTGTGTTCTTCTGAATTATCCATTAAACCTACTGAAACATGATCATCCATCCCATATCGTTCACTGTGTTCTTCTGAATTATCCATTACACCTAATGAAACATGATCACACATCCCATATCGTTCACTGTGTTCTTCTGAATTTTCCATTAAACCTACTGAAACACGATCATCCATCCCATATCATGCAATATGTTCTTCTGTAACATCCATTAAACCTAATGAAGATGATCATCCATCCCATATCGGTCACTGTGTTCTTCTGAATTATCCATTAAACCTAATGAAACATGATCATACATCCCATGTCGTTCACTGTGTTCTTCTGAATTTTCCATTAAACCTACTGAAACATGATCATCCATCCCATATCTGTCACTATTTTCTTCTGTAACATCCATTAAACCTACTTAAACATGATCATCCATCCCTTATCGTTCACTATGTTCTTCTGTAACATCCATTAAACTAACTGAAACATGATCATCCATCCTATATCGTTTACTATGTTCTTCTGTAACATCCATTAAACCTACTAAAACCGGATGATCCATCCCATATCGTTCAGTGTGTTCTTCTGTAACGTCCATTAAACTTACTGAAACATGATCATCCATCCCATATCGTTCACTATGTTCTTCTGTAACATCCATTTAAACCTACTGAAACATGATAATCCATCCCATATCGTTCACTATGTTCTTCTGTAACATCCATTAAACCTACTGAAACATGATCATCCATCCCATATCATTCACTATGTTCTTCTTTAACATCCATTAAATCTACTGAAATATGATCATCCATCCCATATCATTCACTGTGTTCTTCTGAATTATCCATTACACCTAATGAAACATTATCATACATCCCATATCGTTCACTGTGTTCTTCTGAATTTTCCATTAAACCTACTGAAACACGATCATCCATCCCATATCGTGCAATATGTTCTTCTGTAACATCCATTAAACCTAATGAAGATGATCATCCATCCCATATCGGTCACTGTGTTCTTCTGAATTATCCATTAAACCTAATGAAACATGATCATACATCCCATGTCGTTCACTGTGTTCTTCTGAATTATCCATTAAACCTACTGAAACATGATCATCCATCCCATATCTGTCATTATTTTCTTCTGTAACATCCATTAAACCTACTGAAACATGATCATCCATCACATATCGTTCATTTTGTTCTTCTTTAACATCCTTTAAACCTATTAATACATGATCATCCATCCCATATCGTTCACTATGTTCTTCTTTAACATCCATTAAACCTACTGAAACATGATCATCCATCCCATATCGTCCAATGTGTTCTTCTTAAACATCCATTAAACCTACTGAAACATGATCATCCATCCCATATCGTTCAGTGTGTTCTTCTGTAATGTCCATTAAACTTACTTAAACATGATCTTCCATCCCATATCGTTCAGTGTGTTCTTCTGTAATGTCCATTAAACTTACTTAAACATGATCTTCCATCCCATATCGTTCATTTTGTTCTTCTTTAACATCCTTTAAACGTATTGAGACATGATTACCCATCCCACATCGTTCACTATGTTCTTCTTTAACATCCATTAAACCTACTGAAACATGATCATCCATCCCAAATCGTCCAATGTGTTCTTCTGAATTATCCATTAAACCTACTGAGACATGATCATCCATCCCACATCGTTCACTATGTTCTTCTTAAACATCCATTAAACCTACTGAAACATGATCATCCATCCCATATCGGTCACTATTTTCTTCTGTAGCATCCATTAAACTTACTGAAACATGATCATCCATCCCATATCGTTCAGTGTGTTCTTCTGTAATGTCCATTAAACTTACTTAAACATGATCTTCCATCCCATATCGTTCATTTTGTTCTTCTTTAACATCCTTTAAACGTATTGAGACATGATTACCCATCCCACATCGTTCACTATGTTCTTCTTTAACATCCATTAAACCTACTGAAACATGATCATCCATCCCAAATCGTCCAATGTGTTCTTCTGAATTATCCATTAAACCTACTGAAACATGATCATCCATCCCATATCGGTCAGTATGTTCTTCTTAAACATCCATTAAACCTACTGAAACATGATCATCCATCCCATATCGGTCACTATTTTCTTCTGTAGCATCCATTAAACTTACTGAAATATGATCATCCATCCCATATCGTTCAGTGTGTTCTTTTGTAATGTCCATTAAACTTACTTAAACATGATCTTCCATCCCATATCGTTCACTTTGTTCTTCTTTTACATCCTTTAAACGTATTGAAACATGATTATCCATCCCACATCGTTCACTATGTTCTTCTTTAACATCCATTAAACCTACTGAAACATGATCATCCATCCCAAATCGTCCAATGTGTTCTTCTGAATTATCCATTAAACCTACTGAAACATGATCATCCATCCCATATCGGTCAGTATGTTCTTCTTAAACATCCATTAAACCTACTGAAACATGATCACCCATCCCATATCGGTCACTATTTTCTTCTGTAGCATCCATTAAACTTACTGAAACATGATCATCCATCCCATATCGTTCAGTGTGTTCTTCTGTAATGTCCATTCAACTTACTTAAACATGATCTTCCAAACCATATCGTTCACTTTGTTCTTCTTTAACATCCTTTAAACGTATTGAAACATGATTATCCATCCCACATCGTTCACTATGTTCTTCTTTAACATCCATTAAACCAACTGAAACATGATCATCCATCCCATATCGTCCAATGTGTTCTTCTGTAACATCCATTAAACCTACTGAAACATGATCATCCATCCCATATCATTCACTATGTTCTTCTTTAACATCCATTAAATCTACTGAAATATGATCATCCATCCCATATCATTCACTGTGTTCTTCTGAATTATCCATTACACCTAATGAAACATTATCATACATCCCATATCGTTCACTGTGTTCTTCTGAATTTTCCATTAAACCTACTGAAACACGATCATCCATCCCATATCGTGCAATATGTTCTTCTGTAACATCCATTAAACCTAATGAAGATGATCATCCATCCCATATCGGTCACTGTGTTCTTCTGAATTATCCATTAAACCTAATGAAACATGATCATACATCCCATGTCGTTCACTGTGTTCTTCTGAATTATCCATTAAACCTACTGAAACATGATCATCCATCCCATATCTGTCATTATTTTCTTCTGTAACATCCATTAAACCTACTGAAACATGATCATCCATCACATATCGTTCATTTTGTTCTTCTTTAACATCCTTTAAACCTATTAATACATGATCATCCATCCCATATCGTTCACTATGTTCTTCTTTAACATCCATTAAACCTACTGAAACATGATCATCCATCCCATATCGTCCAATGTGTTCTTCTTAAACATCCATTAAACCTACTGAAACATGATCATCCATCCCATATCGTTCAGTGTGTTCTTCTGTAATGTCCATTAAACTTACTTAAACATGATCTTCCATCCCATATCGTTCAGTGTGTTCTTCTGTAATGTCCATTAAACTTACTTAAACATGATCTTCCATCCCATATCGTTCATTTTGTTCTTCTTTAACATCCTTTAAACGTATTGAGACATGATTACCCATCCCACATCGTTCACTATGTTCTTCTTTAACATCCATTAAACCTACTGAAACATGATCATCCATCCCAAATCGTCCAATGTGTTCTTCTGAATTATCCATTAAACCTACTGAGACATGATCATCCATCCCACATCGTTCACTATGTTCTTCTTAAACATCCATTAAACCTACTGAAACATGATCATCCATCCCATATCGGTCACTATTTTCTTCTGTAGCATCCATTAAACTTACTGAAACATGATCATCCATCCCATATCGTTCAGTGTGTTCTTCTGTAATGTCCATTAAACTTACTTAAACATGATCTTCCATCCCATATCGTTCATTTTGTTCTTCTTTAACATCCTTTAAACGTATTGAGACATGATTACCCATCCCACATCGTTCACTATGTTCTTCTTTAACATCCATTAAACCTACTGAAACATGATCATCCATCCCAAATCGTCCAATGTGTTCTTCTGAATTATCCATTAAACCTACTGAAACATGATCATCCATCCCATATCGGTCAGTATGTTCTTCTTAAACATCCATTAAACCTACTGAAACATGATCATCCATCCCATATCGGTCACTATTTTCTTCTGTAGCATCCATTAAACTTACTGAAATATGATCATCCATCCCATATCGTTCAGTGTGTTCTTTTGTAATGTCCATTAAACTTACTTAAACATGATCTTCCATCCCATATCGTTCACTTTGTTCTTCTTTTACATCCTTTAAACGTATTGAAACATGATTATCCATCCCACATCGTTCACTATGTTCTTCTTTAACATCCATTAAACCTACTGAAACATGATCATCCATCCCATATCGTTCACTATGTTCTTCTGAATTATCCATTAAACCTACTGAGACATGATCATCCATCCCATATCGTCCAATGTGTTCTTCTGAATTATCCATTAAACCTACTGAAACATGATCATCCATCCCATATTGGTCAGTATGTTCTTCTTAAACATCCATTAAACCTACTGAAACATGATCATCCATCCCATATCGGTCACTATTTTCTTCTGTAGCATCCATTAAACTTACTGAAACATGGTCATCCATCCCATATCGTTCAGTGTGTTCTTCTGTAATGTCCATTAAACTTACTTAAACATGATCTTCCATCCCATATCGTTCATTTTGTTCTTCTTTAACATCATTTAAACGTATTGAAACATGATTACCCATCCCACATCGTTCACTATGTTCTTCTGAATTATCCATTAAACCTACTGAAACATGATCATCCATCCCATATCGTACACTGTGTTCTTCTGAATTATCCATTACACCTAATGAAACATGAACATACATCCCATATCGTTCACTGTGTTCTTCTGAATTTTCCATTAAACCTACTGAAACACGATCATCCATCCTATATCGTGCAATATGTTCTTCTGTAACATCCATTAAACCTAATGAAGATGATCATCCATCCCATATCGGTCACTGTGTTCTTCTGAATTATCCATTAAACCTACTGAAACATGATCATCCATCCCATATATTTCACTGTGTTCTTCTGAATTATCCATTAAACCTACTGAAACATGATCATCCATCCCATATCGTTCACTGTGTTCTTCTGAATTATCCATTAAACCTAATGAAACATGATCATACATCCCATATCGTTCACTGTGTTCTTCTGAATTTTCCATTAAACCTACTGAAACACGATCATCCATCCCATATCATGCAATATGTTCTTCTGTAACATCCATTAAACCTAATGAAGATGATCATCCATCCCATATCGGTCACTGTGTTCTTCTGAATTATCCATTAAACCTAATGAAACATGATCATACATCCCATGTCGTTCACTGTGTTCTTCTGAATTTTCCATTAAACCTACTGAAACATGATCATCCATCCCATATCTGTCACTATTTTCTTCTGTAACATCCATTAAACCTACTTAAACATGATCATCCATCCCTTATCGTTCACTATGTTCTTCTGTAACATCCATTAAACTTACTGAAACATGATCATCCATCCTATATCGTTTACTATGTTCTTCTGTAACATCCATTAAACCTACTAAAACCGGATGATCCATCCCATATCGTTCAGTGTGTTCTTCTGTAACGTCCATTAAACTTACTGAAACATGATCATCCATCCCATATCGTTCATTTTGTTCTTCTTTAACATCATTTAAACGTATTGAAACATGATTACCCATCCCACATCGTTCACTATGTTCTTCTGAATTATCCATTAAACCTACTGAAACATGATCATCCATCCCATATCGTACACTGTGTTCTTCTGAATTATCCATTACACCTAATGAAACATGAACATACATCCCATATCGTTCACTGTGTTCTTCTGAATTTTCCATTAAACCTACTGAAACACGATCATCCATCCTATATCGTGCAATATGTTCTTCTGTAACATCCATTAAACCTAATGAAGATGATCATCCATCCCATATCGGTCACTGTGTTCTTCTGAATTATCCATTAAACCTACTGAAACATGATCATCCATCCCATATATTTCACTGTGTTCTTCTGAATTATCCATTAAACCTACTGAAACATGATCATCCATCCCATATCGTTCACTGTGTTCTTCTGAATTATCCATTAAACCTAATGAAACATGATCATACATCCCATATCGTTCACTGTGTTCTTCTGAATTTTCCATTAAACCTACTGAAACACGATCATCCATCCCATATCATGCAATATGTTCTTCTGTAACATCCATTAAACCTAATGAAGATGATCATCCATCCCATATCGGTCACTGTGTTCTTCTGAATTATCCATTAAACCTAATGAAACATGATCATACATCCCATGTCGTTCACTGTGTTCTTCTGAATTTTCCATTAAACCTACTGAAACATGATCATCCATCCCATATCTGTCACTATTTTCTTCTGTAACATCCATTAAACCTACTTAAACATGATCATCCATCCCTTATCGTTCACTATGTTCTTCTGTAACATCCATTAAACTTACTGAAACATGATCATCCATCCTATATCGTTTACTATGTTCTTCTGTAACATCCATTAAACCTACTAAAACCGGATGATCCATCCCATATCGTTCAGTGTGTTCTTCTGTAACGTCCATTAAACTTACTGAAACATGATCATCCATCCCATATCGTTCACTATGTTCTTCTGTAACATCCATTTAAACCTACTGAAACATGATAATCCATCCCATATCGTTCACTATGTTCTTCTGTAACATCCATTAAACCTACTGAAACACGATCATCCATCCCATATCATTCACTATGTTCTTCTTTAACATCCATTAAATCTACTGAAATATGATCATCCATCCCATATCATTCACTGTGTTCTTCTGAATTATCCATTACACCTAATGAAACATTATCATACATCCCATATCGTTCACTGTGTTCTTCTGAATTTTCCATTAAACCTACTGAAACACGATCATCCATCCCATATCGTGCAATATGTTCTTCTGTAACATCCATTAAACCTAATGAAGATGATCATCCATCCCATATCGGTCACTGTGTTCTTCTGAATTATCCATTAAACCTAATGAAACATGATCATACATCCCATGTCGTTCACTGTGTTCTTCTGAATTATCCATTAAACCTACTGAAACATGATCATCCATCCCATATCTGTCATTATTTTCTTCTGTAACATCCATTAAACCTACTGAAACATGATCATCCATCACATATCGTTCATTTTGTTCTTCTTTAACATCCTTTAAACCTATTAATACATGATCATCCATCCCATATCGTTCACTATGTTCTTCTTTAACATCCATTAAACCTACTGAAACATGATCATCCATCCCATATCGTCCAATGTGTTCTTCTGAATTATCCATTAAACCTACTGAAACATGATCATCCATCCCATATTGGTCAGTATGTTCTTCTTAAACATCCATTAAACCTACTGAAACATGATCATCCATCCCATATCGTTCAGTGTGTTCTTCTGTAATGTCCATTAAACTTACTTAAACATGATCTTCCATCCCATATCGTTCAGTGTGTTCTTCTGTAATGTACATTAAACTTACTTAAACATGATTTTCCATCCCATATCGTTCATTTTGTTCTTCTTTAACATCCTTTAAACGTATTGAGACATGATTACCCATCCCACATCGTTCACTATGTTCTTCTTTAACATCCATTAAACCTACTGAAACATGATCATCCATCCCATATCGTTCACTATGTTCTTCTGAATTATCCATTAAACCTACTGAGACATGATCATCCATCCCATATCGTCCAATGTGTTCTTCTGAATTATCCATTAAACCTACTGAAACATGATCATCCATCCCATATTGGTCAGTATGTTCTTCTTAAACATTCATTAAACCTACTGAAACATGATCATCCATCCCATATCGGTCACTATTTTCTTCTGTAGCATCCATTAAACTTACTGAAACATGGTCATCCATCCCATATCGTTCAGTGTGTTCTTCTGTAATGTCCATTAAACTTACTTAAACATGATCTTCCATCCCATATCGTTCATTTTGTTCTTCTTTAACATCATTTAAACGTATTGAAACATGATTACCCATCCCACATCGTTCACTATGTTCTTCTGAATTATCCATTAAACCTACTGAAACATGATCATCCATCCCATATCGTACACTGTGTTCTTCTGAATTATCCATTACACCTAATGAAACATGAACATACATCCCATATCGTTCACTGTGTTCTTCTGAATTTTCCATTAAACCTACTGAAACACGATCATCCATCCTATATCGTGCAATATGTTCTTCTGTAACATCCATTAAACCTAATGAAGATGATCATCCATCCCATATCGGTCACTGTGTTCTTCTGAATTATCCATTAAACCTACTGAAACATGATCATCCATCCCATATATTTCACTGTGTTCTTCTGAATTATCCATTAAACCTACTGAAACATGATCATCCATCCCATATCGTTCACTGTGTTCTTCTGAATTATCCATTAAACCTAATGAAACATGATCATACATCCCATATCGTTCACTGTGTTCTTCTGAATTTTCCATTAAACCTACTGAAACACGATCATCCATCCCATATCATGCAATATGTTCTTCTGTAACATCCATTAAACCTAATGAAGATGATCATCCATCCCATATCGGTCACTGTGTTCTTCTGAATTATCCATTAAACCTAATGAAACATGATCATACATCCCATGTCGTTCACTGTGTTCTTCTGAATTTTCCATTAAACCTACTGAAACATGATCATCCATCCCATATCTGTCACTATTTTCTTCTGTAACATCCATTAAACCTACTTAAACATGATCATCCATCCCTTATCGTTCACTATGTTCTTCTGTAACATCCATTAAACTTACTGAAACATGATCATCCATCCTATATCGTTTACTATGTTCTTCTGTAACATCCATTAAACCTACTAAAACCGGATGATCCATCCCATATCGTTCAGTGTGTTCTTCTGTAACGTCCATTAAACTTACTGAAACATGATCATCCATCCCATATCGTTCACTATGTTCTTCTGTAACATCCATTTAAACCTACTGAAACATGATAATCCATCCCATATCGTTCACTATGTTCTTCTGTAACATCCATTAAACCTACTGAAACATGATCATCCATCCCATATCATTCACTATGTTCTTCTTTAACATCCATTAAATCTACTGAAATATGATCATCCATCCCATATCATTCACTGTGTTCTTCTGAATTATCCATTACACCTAATGAAACATTATCATACATCCCATATCGTTCACTGTGTTCTTCTGAATTTTCCATTAAACCTACTGAAACACGATCATCCATCCCATATCGTGCAATATGTTCTTCTGTAACATCCATTAAACCTAATGAAGATGATCATCCATCCCATATCGGTCACTGTGTTCTTCTGAATTATCCATTAAACCTAATGAAACATGATCATACATCCCATGTCGTTCACTGTGTTCTTCTGAATTATCCATTAAACCTACTGAAACATGATCATCCATCCCATATCTGTCATTATTTTCTTCTGTAACATCCATTAAACCTACTGAAACATGATCATCCATCACATATCGTTCATTTTGTTCTTCTTTAACATCCTTTAAACCTATTAATACATGATCATCCATCCCATATCGTTCACTATGTTCTTCTTTAACATCCATTAAACCTACTGAAACATGATCATCCATCCCATATCGTCCAATGTGTTCTTCTGAATTATCCATTAAACCTACTGAAACATGATCATCCATCCCATATTGGTCAGTATGTTCTTCTTAAACATCCATTAAACCTACTGAAACATGATCATCCATCCCATATCGTTCAGTGTGTTCTTCTGTAATGTCCATTAAACTTACTTAAACATGATCTTCCATCCCATATCGTTCAGTGTGTTCTTCTGTAATGTACATTAAACTTACTTAAACATGATTTTCCATCCCATATCGTTCATTTTGTTCTTCTTTAACATCCTTTAAACGTATTGAGACATGATTACCCATCCCACATCGTTCACTATGTTCTTCTTTAACATCCATTAAACCTACTGAAACATGATCATCCATCCCAAATCGTCCAATGTGTTCTTCTGAATTATCCATTAAACCTACTGAAACATGATCATCCATCCCACATCGTTCACTATGTTCTTCTTAAACATCCATTAAACCTACTGAAACATGATCATCCATCCCATATCGGTCACTATTTTCTTCTTTAACATCCATTAAACCTACTGAAACATGATCATCCATCCCAAATCGTCCAATGTGTTCTTTTGTAATGTCCATTAAACTTACTTAAACATGATCTTCCATCCCATATCGTTCACTTTGTTCTTCTTTTACATCCTTTAAACGTATTGAAACATGATTATCCATCCCACATCGTTCACTATGTTCTTCTTTAACATCCATTAAACCTACTGAAACATGATCATCCATCCCATATCGTCCAATGTGTTCTTCTGAATTATCCATTAAACCTACTGAGACATGATCATCCATCCCATATCGTCCAATGTGTTCTTCTGAATTATCCATTAAACCTACTGAAACATGATCATCCATCCCATATTGGTCAGTATGTTCTTCTTAAACATCCATTAAACCTACTGAAACATGATCATCCATCCCATATTTTTCACTATGTTCTTCTGTAACATCCATTAAACCTACTGAAACATGATCATCCATCCCATATCATTCACTATGTTCTTCTTTAACATCCATTAAATCTACTGAAAAATGATCATCCATCCCATATCGTTCACTGTGTTCTTCTGAATTATCCATTAAACCTAATGAAACATGATCATACATCCCATGTCGTTCACTGTGTTCTTCTGAATTATCCATTAAACCTACTAAAACATGATCATCCATCCCACATCGTTCAATATGTTCTTCTGTAACATCCATTAAACCTACTGAAACATGATCATCCATCCCATATCGTTCATTTTGTTCTTCTTTAACATCCTTTAAACCTATTAATACATGATCATCCATCCCATATCGTTCACTATGTGCTTCTTTAACATCCATTAAATCTACTGAAACATGATCATCCATCCCATATTGGTCAGTATGTTCTTCTTAAACATCCATTAAACCTACTGACACATGATCATCCATCCCATATCGGTCACTATTTTCTTCTGTAGCATCCATTAAACTTACTGAAACATGATCATCCATCCCATATCGTTCAGTGTGTTCTTCTGTAATGTCCATTAAACTTACTTAAACATGATCTTCCATCCCATATCGTTCATTTTGTTCTTCTTTAACATCCTTTAAACGTATTGAAACATGATTACCCATCCAACATCGTTCACTATGTTCTTCTTTAACATCCATTAAACCTCCTGAAACATGATCATCCATCCCAAATCGTCCAATGTGTTCTTCTGAATTATCCATTAAACCTACTGAAACATGATCATCCATCCCATATCGGTCAGTATGTTCTTTTTAAACATCCATTAAACCTACTGAAACATGATCATCCATCCCATATCGTCCAATGTGTTCTTCTGAATTATCCATTAAACCTACTGAAACATGATCATCCATCCCATATCGGTCAGTATGTTCTTCTTAAACATCCATTAAACCTACTGAAACATGATCATCCATCCCATATCGTTCAATATGTTCTTCTGTAACATCCATTTAAACCTACTGAAACATGATCATCCATCCCATATTGTACACCATGTTCTTCTTTAACATCCATTAAACCTACTGAAACATGATTATCCATCCCATATCGTTCAATGTGTTCTTCTGAATTAACCATTAAACCTAATGAAACATGATCATCCATCCCATATCGTTCACTGTGTTCTTCTGAATTATCCATTACACCTAATGAAACATGATCATACATCCCATATCGTTCACTGTGTTCTTCTGAATTTTCCATTAAACCTACTGAAACACGATCATCCATCCCATATCATGCAATATGTTCTTCTGTAACATCCATTAAACCTAATGAAGATGATCATCCATCCCATATCGGTCACTGTGTTCTTCTGAATTATCCATTAAACCTAATGAAACATGATCATACATCCCATGTCGTTCACTGTGTTCTTCTGAATTTTCCATTAAACCTACTGAAACATGATCATCCATCCCATATCTGTCACTATTTTCTTCTGTAACATCCATTAAACCTACTTAAACATGATCATCCATCCCTTATCGTTCACTATGTTCTTCTGTAACATCCATTAAACTTACTGAAACATGATCATCCATCCTATATCGTTTACTATGTTCTTCTGTAACATCCATTAAACCTACTAAAACCGGATGATCCATCCCATATCGTTCAGTGTGTTCTTCTGTAACGTCCATTAAACTTACTGAAACATGATCATCCATCCCATATCGTTCACTATGTTCTTCTGTAACATCCATTTAAACCTACTGAAACATGATAATCCATCCCATATCGTTCACTATGTTCTTCTGTAACATCCATTAAACCTACTGAAACATGATCATCCATCCCATATCATTCACTATGTTCTTCTTTAACATCCATTAAATCTACTGAAATATGATCATCCATCCCATATCATTCACTGTGTTCTTCTGAATTATCCATTACACCTAATGAAACATTATCATACATCCCATATCGTTCACTGTGTTCTTCTGAATTTTCCATTAAACCTACTGAAACACGATCATCCATCCCATATCGTGCAATATGTTCTTCTGTAACATCCATTAAACCTAATGAAGATGATCATCCATCCCATATCGGTCACTGTGTTCTTCTGAATTATCCATTAAACCTAATGAAACATGATCATACATCCCATGTCGTTCACTGTGTTCTTCTGAATTATCCATTAAACCTACTGAAACATGATCATCCATCCCATATCTGTCATTATTTTCTTCTGTAACATCCATTAAACCTACTGAAACATGATCATCCATCACATATCGTTCATTTTGTTCTTCTTTAACATCCTTTAAACCTATTAATACATGATCATCCATCCCATATCGTTCACTATGTTCTTCTTTAACATCCATTAAACCTACTGAAACATGATCATCCATCCCATATCGTCCAATGTGTTCTTCTGAATTATCCATTAAACCTACTGAAACATGATCATCCATCCCATATTGGTCAGTATGTTCTTCTTAAACATCCATTAAACCTACTGAAACATGATCATCCATCCCATATCGTTCAGTGTGTTCTTCTGTAATGTCCATTAAACTTACTTAAACATGATCTTCCATCCCATATCGTTCAGTGTGTTCTTCTGTAATGTCCATTAAACTTACTTAAACATGATCTTCCATCCCATATCGTTCATTTTGTTCTTCTTTAACATCCTTTAAACGTATTGAGACATGATTACCCATCCCACATCGTTCACTATGTTCTTCTTTAACATCCATTAAACCTACTGAAACATGATCATCCATCCCAAATCGTCCAATGTGTTCTTCTGAATTATCCATTAAACCTACTGAAACATGATCATCCATCCCACATCGTTCACTATGTTCTTCTTAAACATCCATTAAACCTACTGAAACATGATCATCCATCCCATATCGGTCACTATTTTCTTCTTTAACATCCATTAAACCTACTGAAACATGATCATCCATCCCAAATCGTCCAATGTGTTCTTTTGTAATGTCCATTAAACTTACTTAAACATGATCTTCCATCCCATATCGTTCACTTTGTTCTTCTTTTACATCCTTTAAACGTATTGAAACATGATTATCCATCCCACATCGTTCACTATGTTCTTCTTTAACATCCATTAAACCTACTGAAACATGATCATCCATCCCATATCGTCCAATGTGTTCTTCTGAATTATCCATTAAACCTACTGAGACATGATCATCCATCCCATATCGTCCAATGTGTTCTTCTGAATTATCCATTAAACCTACTGAAACATGATCATCCATCCCATATTGGTCAGTATGTTCTTCTTAAACATCCATTAAACCTACTGAAACATGATCATCCATCCCATATTTTTCACTATGTTCTTCTGTAACATCCATTAAACCTACTGAAACATGATCATCCATCCCATATCATTCACTATGTTCTTCTTTAACATCCATTAAATCTACTGAAAAATGATCATCCATCCCATATCGTTCACTGTGTTCTTCTGAATTATCCATTAAACCTAATGAAACATGATCATACATCCCATGTCGTTCACCGTGTTCTTCTGAATTATCCATTAAACCTACTGAAACATGATCATCCATCCCACATCGTTCAATATGTTCTTCTGTAACATCCATTAAACCTACTGAAACATGATCATCCATCCCATATCGTTCATTTTGTTCTTCTTTAACATCCTTTAAACCTATTAATACATGATCATCCATCCCATATCGTTCACTATGTGCTTCTTTAACATCCATTAAACCTACTGAAACATGATCATCCATCCCATATTGGTCAGTATGTTCTTCTTAAACATCCATTAAACCTACTGACACATGATCATCCATCCCATATCGGTCACTATTTTCTTCTGTAGCATCCATTAAACTTACTGAAACATGATCATCCATCCCATATCGTTCAGTGTGTTCTTCTGTAATGTCCATTAAACTTACTTAAACATGATCTTCCATCCCATATCGTTCATTTTGTTCTTCTTTAACATCCTTTAAACGTATTGAAACATGATTACCCATCCAACATCGTTCACTATGTTCTTCTTTAACATCCATTAAACCTCCTGAAACATGATCATCCATCCCAAATCGTCCAATGTGTTCTTCTGAATTATCCATTAAACCTACTGAAACATGATCATCCATCCCATATCGGTCAGTATGTTCTTCTTAAACATCCATTAAACCTACTGAAACATGATCATCCATCCCATATCGTCCAATGTGTTCTTCTGAATTATCCATTAAACCTACTGAAACATGATCATCCATCCCATATCGGTCAGTATGTTCTTCTTAAACATCCATTAAACCTACTGAAACATGATCATCCATCCCATATCGTTCAATATGTTCTTCTGTAACATCCATTTAAACCTACTGAAACATGATCATCCATCCCATATTGTACACCATGTTCTTCTTTAACATCCATTAAACCTACTGAAACATGATTATCCATCCCATATCGTTCAATGTGTTCTTCTGAATTAACCATTAAACCTAATGAAACATGATCATCCATCCCATATCGTTCACTGTGTTCTTCTGAATTATCCATTACACCTAATGAAACATGATCATACATCCCATATCGTTCACTGTGTTCTTCTGAATTTTCCATTAAACCTACTGAAACACGATCATCCATCCCATATCATGCAATATGTTCTTCTGTAACATCCATTAAACCTAATGAAGATGATCATCCATCCCATATCGGTCACTGTGTTCTTCTGAATTATCCATTAAACCTAATGAAACATGATCATACATCCCATGTCGTTCACTGTGTTCTTCTGAATTTTCCATTAAACCTACTGAAACATGATCATCCATCCCATATCTGTCACTATTTTCTTCTGTAACATCCATTAAACCTACTTAAACATGATCATCCATCCCATATCGTTCAGTGTGTTCTTCTGTAACGTCCATTAAACTTACTGAAACATGATCATCCATCCCATATCGTTCACTATGTTCTTCTGTAACATCCATTTAAACCTACTGAAACATGATAATCCATCCCATATCGTTCACTATGTTCTTCTGTAACATCCATTAAACCTACTGAAACATGATCATCCATCCCATATCATTTACTATGTTCTTCTTTAACATCCATTAAATCTACTGAAATATGATCATCCATCCCATATCATTCACTGTGTTCTTCTGAATTATCCATTACACCTAATGAAACATTATCATACATCCCATATCGTTCACTGTGTTCTTCTGAATTTTCCATTAAACCTACTGAAACACGATCATCCATCCCATATCGTGCAATATGTTCTTCTGTAACATCCATTAAACCTAATGAAGATGATCATCCATCCCATATCGGTCACTGTGTTCTTCTGAATTATCCATTAAACCTAATGAAACATGATCATACATCCCATGTCGTTCACTGTGTTCTTCTGAATTATCCATTAAACCTACTGAAACATGATCATCCATCCCATATCTGTCATTATTTTCTTCTGTAACATCCATTAAACCTACTGAAACATGATCATCCATCACATATCGTTCATTTTGTTCTTCTTTAACATCCTTTAAACCTATTAATACATGATCATCCATCCCATATCGTTCACTATGTTCTTCTTTAACATCCATTAAACCTACTGAAACATGATCATCCATCCCATATCGTCCAATGTGTTCTTCTGAATTATCCATTAAACCTACTGAAACATGATCATCCATCCCATATTGGTCAGTATGTTCTTCTTAAACATCCATTAAACCTACTGAAACATGATCATCCATCCCATATCGTTCAGTGTGTTCTTCTGTAATGTCCATTAAACTTACTTAAACATGATCTTCCATCCCATATCGTTCAGTGTGTTCTTCTGTAATGTCCATTAAACTTACTTAAACATGATCTTCCATCCCATATCGTTCATTTTGTTCTTCTTTAACATCCTTTAAACGTATTGAGACATGATTACCCATCCCACATCGTTCACTATGTTCTTCTTTAACATCCATTAAACCTACTGAAACATGATCATCCATCCCAAATCGTCCAATGTGTTCTTCTGAATTATCCATTAAACCTACTGAAACATGATCATCCATCCCACATCGTTCACTATGTTCTTCTTAAACATCCATTAAACCTACTGAAACATGATCATCCATCCCATATCGGTCACTATTTTCTTCTTTAACATCCATTAAACCTACTGAAACATGATCATCCATCCCAAATCGTCCAATGTGTTCTTTTGTAATGTCCATTAAACTTACTTAAACATGATCTTCCATCCCATATCGTTCACTTTGTTCTTCTTTTACATCCTTTAAACGTATTGAAACATGATTATCCATCCCACATCGTTCACTATGTTCTTCTTTAACATCCATTAAACCTACTGAAACATGATCATCCATCCCATATCGTCCAATGTGTTCTTCTGAATTATCCATTAAACCTACTGAAACATGATCATCCATCCCACATCGTTCAATATGTTCTTCTGTAACATCCATTAAACCTACTGAAACATGATCATCCATCCCATATCGTTCATTTTGTTCTTCTTTAACATCCTTTAAACCTATTAATACATGATCATCCATCCCATATCGTTCACTATGTGCTTCTTTAACATCCATTAAACCTACTGAAACATGATCATCCATCCCATATTGGTCAGTATGTTCTTCTTAAACATCCATTAAACCTACTGACACATGATCATCCATCCCATATCGGTCACTATTTTCTTCTGTAGCATCCATTAAACTTACTGAAACATGATCATCCATCCCATATCGTTCAGTGTGTTCTTCTGTAATGTCCATTAAACTTACTTAAACATGATCTTCCATCCCATATCGTTCATTTTGTTCTTCTTTAACATCCTTTAAACGTATTGAAACATGATTACCCATCCAACATCGTTCACTATGTTCTTCTTTAACATCCATTAAACCTCCTGAAACATGATCATCCATCCCAAATCGTCCAATGTGTTCTTCTGAATTATCCATTAAACCTACTGAAACATGATCATCCATCCCATATCGGTCAGTATGTTCTTCTTAAACATCCATTAAACCTACTGAAACATGATCATCCATCCCATATCGTCCAATGTGTTCTTCTGAATTATCCATTAAACCTACTGAAACATGATCATCCATCCCATATCGGTCAGTATGTTCTTCTTAAACATCCATTAAACCTACTGAAACATGATCATCCATCCCATATCGTTCAATATGTTCTTCTGTAACATCCATTTAAACCTACTGAAACATGATCATCCATCCCATATTGTACACCATGTTCTTCTTTAACATCCATTAAACCTACTGAAACATGATTATCCATCCCATATCGTTCAATGTGTTCTTCTGAATTAACCATTAAACCTACTGAAACATGATCATCCATCCCATATCGTTCACTGTGTTCTTCTGAATTATCCATTACACCTAATGAAACATGATCATACATCCCATATCGTTCACTGTGTTCTTCTGAATTTTCCATTAAACCTACTGAAACACGATCATCCATCCCATATCATGCAATATGTTCTTCTGTAACATCCATTAAACCTAATGAAGATGATCATCCATCCCATATCGGTCACTGTGTTCTTCTGAATTATCCATTAAACCTAATGAAACATGATCATACATCCCATGTCGTTCACTGTGTTCTTCTGAATTTTCCATTAAACCTACTGAAACATGATCATCCATCCCATATCTGTCACTATTTTCTTCTGTAACATCCATTAAACCTACTTAAACATGATCATCCATCCCTTATCGTTCACTATGTTCTTCTGTAACATCCATTAAACTTACTGAAACATGATCATCCATCCTATATCGTTTACTATGTTCTTCTGTAACATCCATTAAACCTACTAAAACCGGATGATCCATCCCATATCGTTCAGTGTGTTCTTCTGTAACGTCCATTAAACTTACTGAAACATGATCATCCATCCCATATCGTTCACTATGTTCTTCTGTAACATCCATTTAAACCTACTGAAACATGATAATCCATCCCATATCGTTCACTATGTTCTTCTGTAATATCCATTAAACCTACTGAAACATGATCATCCATCCCATATCATTCACTATGTTCTTCTTTAACACCCATTAAATCTACTGAAATATGATCATCCATCCCATATCATTCACTGTGTTCTTCTGAATTATCCATTACACCTAATGAAACATTATCATACATCCCATATCGTTCACTGTGTTCTTCTGAATTTTCCATTAAACCTACTGAAACACGATCATCCATCCCATATCGTGCAATATGTTCTTCTGTAACATCCATTAAACCTAATGAAGATGATCATCCATCCCATATCGGTCACTGTGTTCTTCTGAATTATCCATTAAACCTAATGAAACATGATCATACATCCCATGTCGTTCACTGTGTTCTTCTGAATTATCCATTAAACCTACTGAAACATGATCATCCATCCCATATCTGTCATTATTTTCTTCTGTAACATCCATTAAACCTACTGAAACATGATCATCCATCACATATCGTTCATTTTGTTCTTCTTTAACATCCTTTAAACCTATTAATACATGATCATCCATCCCATATCGTTCACTATGTTCTTCTTTAACATCCATTAAACCTACTGAAACATGATCATCCATCCCATATCGTCCAATGTGTTCTTCTGAATTATCCATTAATCCTACTGAAACATGATCATCCATCCCATATTGGTCAGTATGTTCTTCTTAAACATCCATTAAACCTACTGAAACATGATCATCCATCCCATATCGTTCAGTGTGTTCTTCTGTAATGTCCATTAAACTTACTTAAACATGATCTTCCATCCCATATCGTTCAGTGTGTTCTTCTGTAATGTCCATTAAACTTACTTAAACATGATCTTCCATCCCATATCGTTCATTTTGTTCTTCTTTAACATCCTTTAAACGTATTGAGACATGATTACCCATCCCACATCGTTCACTGTGTTCTTCTTTAACATCCATTAAACCTACTGAAACATGATCATCCATCCCAAATCGTCCAATGTGTTCTTCTGAATTATCCATTAAACCTACTGAAACATGATCATCCATCCCACATCGTTCACTATGTTCTTCTTAAACATCCATTAAACCTACTGAAACATGATCATCCATCCCATATCGGTCACTATTTTCTTCTTTAACATCCATTAAACCTACTGAAACATGATCATCCATCCCAAATCGTCCAATGTGTTCTTTTGTAATGTCCATTAAACTTACTTAAACATGATCTTCCATCCCATATCGTTCACTTTGTTCTTCTTTTACATCCTTTAAACGTATTGAAACATGATTATCCATCCCACATCGTTCACTATGTTCTTCTTTAACATCCATTAAACCTACTGAAACATGATCATCCATCCCATATCGTCCAATGTGTTCTTCTGAATTATCCATTAAACCTACTGAGACATGATCATCCATCCCATATCGTCCAATGTGTTCTTCTGAATTATCCATTAAACCTACTGAAACATGATCATCCATCCCATATTGGTCAGTATGTTCTTCTTAAACATCCATTAAACCTACTGAAACATGATCATCCATCCCATATTTTTCACTATGTTCTTCTGTAACATCCATTAAACCTACTGAAACATGATCATCCATCCCATATCATTCACTATGTTCTTCTTTAACATCCATTAAATCTACTGAAAAATGATCATCCATCCCATATCGTTCACTGTGTTCTTCTGAATTATCCATTAAACCTAATGAAACATGATCATACATCCCATGTCGTTCACTGTGTTCTTCTGAATTATCCATTAAACCTACTGAAACATGATCATCCATCCCACATCGTTCAATATGTTCTTCTGTAACATCCATTAAACCTACTGAAACATGATCATCCATCCCATATCGTTCATTTTGTTCTTCTTTAACATCCTTTAAACCTATTAATTCATGATCATCCATCCCATATCGTTCACTATGTGCTTCTTTAACATCCATTAAACCTACTGAAACATGATCATCCATCCCATATTGGTCAGTATGTTCTTCTTAAACATCCATTAAACCTACTGACACATGATCATCCATCCCATATCGGTCACTATTTTCTTCTGTAGCATCCATTAAACTTACTGAAACATGATCATCCATCCCATATCGTTCAGTGTGTTCTTCTGTAATGTCCATTAAACTTACTTAAACATGATCTTCCATCCCATATCGTTCATTTTGTTCTTCTTTAACATCCTTTAAACGTATTGAAACATGATTACCCATCCAACATCGTTCACTATGTTCTTCTTTAACATCCATTAAACCTACTGAAACATGATCATCCATCCCAAATCGTCCAATGTGTTCTTCTGAATTATCCATTAAACCTACTGAAACATGATCATCCATCCCATATCGGTCAGTATGTTCTTCTTAAACATCCATTAAACCTACTGAAACATGATCATCCATCCCATATCGTCCAATGTGTTCTTCTGAATTATCCATTAAACCTACTGAAACATGATCATCCATCCCATATCGGTCAGTATGTTCTTCTTAAACATCCATTAAACCTACTGAAACATGATCATTCATCCCATATCGTTCAATATGTTCTTCTGTAACATCCATTTAAACCTACTGAAACATGATCATCCATCCCATATTGTACACCATGTTCTTCTTTAACATCCATTAAACCTACTGAAACATGATTATCCATCCCATATCGTTCAATGTGTTCTTCTGAATTAACCATTAAACCTACTGAAACATGATCATCCATCCCATATCGTTCACTATGTTCTTCTGTAACATCCATTAAACCTACTGAAACATGATCATCCATCCCATATCATTCACTATGTTCTTCTTAAACATCCATTAAATCTACTGAAACATGATCATCCATCCCATATCTGTCACTATTTTCTTCTGAATTATCCATTAAACCTAATGAAACATGATCATCCATCCCATATCGTTCATTTTGTCCTTCTTTAACATCCTTTAAACCTATTAATACATGATCATCCATCCCATATCGTTCACTATGTTCTTCTTTAACATCCATTAAACCTACTGAAACATGATTATCCATCCCATATCGTCCAATGTGTTCTTCTGAATTATCCAGTAAACCTACTGAAACATGATCATCCATTCCATATTGGTCAGTATGTTCTTCTTAAACATCCATTAAACCTACTGAAACATGATCATCCATCCCATATCGGTCACTATTTTCTTCTGTAGCATCCATTAAACTTACTGAAACATGGTCATCCATCCCATATCGTTCAGTGTGTTCTTCTGTAATGTCCATTAAACTTACTTAAACATGATCTTCCATCCCATATCGTTCATTTTGTTCTTCTTTAACATCCTTTAAACGTATTGAAACATGATTACCCATCCCACATCGTTCACTATGTTCTTCTTTAACATCCATTAACCTAATGAAACATGATCATCCATCCCAAATCGTCCAATGTGTTCTTCTGAATTATCCATTAAACCTACTGAAACATGATCATCCATCCCATATTGTTCACTATGTTCTTCTGTAACATCCATTAAACCTACTGAAACATGATCATCCATCCCATATATTTCACTGTGTTCTTCTGAATTATCCATTAAACCTACTGAAACATTATCATCCATCCCATATCGTTCACTATGTTCTTCTGTAACATCCATTAAACTTACTGAAACATGATCATCCATCCCATATCGTTTACTATGTTCTTCTGTAACATCCATTAAACCTACTAAAACCGGATGATCCATCCCATATCGTTCAGTGTGTTCTTCTGTAACGTCCATTAAACTTACTGAAACATGATCATCCATCCCATATCGTTCACTATGTTCTTCTGTAACATCCATTTAAACCTACTGAAACATGATAATCCATCCCATATCGTTCACTATGTTCTTCTGTAACATCCATTAAACCTACTGAAACATGATCATCCATCCCATATCATTCACTATGTTCTTCTTTAACATCCATTAAATCTACTGAAACATTATCATACATCCCATATCGTTCACTGTGTTCTTCTGAATTTTCCATTAAACCTACTGAAACACGATCATCCATCCCATATCGTGCAATATGTTCTTCTGTAACATCCATTAAACCTAATGAAGATGATCATCCATCCCATATCGGTCACTGTGTTCTTCTGAATTATCCATTAAACCTAATGAAACATGATCATACATCCCATGTCGTTCACTGTGTTCTTCTGAATTATCCATTAAACCTACTGAAACATGATCATCCATCCCATATCTGTCATTATTTTCTTCTGTAACATCCATTAAACCTACTGAAACATGATCATCCATCACATATCGTTCATTTTGTTCTTCTTTAACATCCTTTAAACCTATTAATACATGATCATCCATCCCATATCGTTCACTATGTTCTTCTTTAACATCCATTAAACCTACTGAAACATGATCATCCATCCCATATCGTCCAATGTGTTCTTCTGAATTATCCATTAAACCTACTGAAACATGATCATCCATCCCATATTGGTCAGTATGTTCTTCTTAAACATCCATTAAACCTACTGAAACATGATCATCCATCCCATATCGTTCAGTGTGTTCTTCTGTAATGTCCATTAAACTTACTTAAACATGATCTTCCATCCCATATCGTTCAGTGTGTTCTTCTGTAATGTCCATTAAACTTACTTAAACATGATCTTCCATCCCATATCGTTCATTTTGTTCTTCTTTAACATCCTTTAAACGTATTGAGACATGATTACCCATCCCACATCGTTCACTATGTTCTTCTTTAACATCCATTAAACCTACTGAAACATGATCATCCATCCCAAATCGTCCAATGTGTTCTTCTGAATTATCCATTAAACCTACTGAAACATGATCATCCATCCCACATCGTTCACTATGTTCTTCTTAAACATCCATTAAACCTACTGAAACATGATCATCCATCCCATATCGGTCACTATTTTCTTCTTTAACATCCATTAAACCTACTGAAACATGATCATCCATCCCAAATCGTCCAATGTGTTCTTTTGTAATGTCCATTAAACTTACTTAAACATGATCTTCCATCCCATATCGTTCACTTTGTTCTTCTTTTACATCCTTTAAACGTATTGAAACATGATTATCCATCCCACATCGTTCACTATGTTCTTCTTTAACATCCATTAAACCTACTGAAACATGATCATCCATCCCATATCGTCCAATGTGTTCTTCTGAATTATCCATTAAACCTACTGAAACATGATCATCCATCCCACATCGTTCAATATGTTCTTCTGTAACATCCATTAAACCTACTGAAACATGATCATCCATCCCATATCGTTCATTTTGTTCTTCTTTAACATCCTTTAAACCTATTAATACATGATCATCCATCCCATATCGTTCACTATGTGCTTCTTTAACATCCATTAAACCTACTGAAACATGATCATCCATCCCATATTGGTCAGTATGTTCTTCTTAAACATCCATTAAACCTACTGACACATGATCATCCATCCCATATCGGTCACTATTTTCTTCTGTAGCATCCATTAAACTTACTGAAACATGATCATCCATCCCATATCGTTCAGTGTGTTCTTCTGTAATGTCCATTAAACTTACTTAAACATGATCTTCCATCCCATATCGTTCATTTTGTTCTTCTTTAACATCCTTTAAACGTATTGAAACATGATTACCCATCCAACATCGTTCACTATGTTCTTCTTTAACATCCATTAAACCTCCTGAAACATGATCATCCATCCCAAATCGTCCAATGTGTTCTTCTGAATTATCCATTAAACCTACTGAAACATGATCATCCATCCCATATCGGTCAGTATGTTCTTCTTAAACATCCATTAAACCTACTGAAACATGATCATCCATCCCATATCGTCCAATGTGTTCTTCTGAATTATCCATTAAACCTACTGAAACATGATCATCCATCCCATATCGGTCAGTATGTTCTTCTTAAACATCCATTAAACCTACTGAAACATGATCATCCATCCCATATCGTTCAATATGTTCTTCTGTAACATCCATTTAAACCTACTGAAACATGATTATCCATCCCATATCGTTCAATGTGTTCTTCTGAATTAACCATTAAACCTACTGAAACATGATCATCCATCCCATATCGTTCACTGTGTTCTTCTGAATTATCCATTACACCTAATGAAACATGATCATACATCCCATATCGTTCACTGTGTTCTTCTGAATTTTCCATTAAACCTACTGAAACACGATCATCCATCCCATATCATGCAATATGTTCTTCTGTAACATCCATTAAACCTAATGAAGATGATCATCCATCCCATATCGGTCACTGTGTTCTTCTGAATTATCCATTAAACCTAATGAAACATGATCATACATCCCATGTCGTTCACTGTGTTCTTCTGAATTTTCCATTAAACCTACTGAAACATGATCATCCATCCCATATCTGTCACTATTTTCTTCTGTAACATCCATTAAACCTACTTAAACATGATCATCCATCCCTTATCGTTCACTATGTTCTTCTGTAACATCCATTAAACTTACTGAAACATGATCATCCATCCTATATCGTTTACTATGTTCTTCTGTAACATCCATTAAACCTACTAAAACCGGATGATCCATCCCATATCGTTCAGTGTGTTCTTCTGTAACGTCCATTAAACTTACTGAAACATGATCATCCATCCCATATCGTTCACTATGTTCTTCTGTAACATCCATTTAAACCTACTGAAACATGATAATCCATCCCATATCGTTCACTATGTTCTTCTGTAACATCCATTAAACCTACTGAAACATGATCATCCATCCCATATCATTCACTATGTTCTTCTTTAACACCCATTAAATCTACTGAAATATGATCATCCATCCCATATCATTCACTGTGTTCTTCTGAATTATCCATTACACCTAATGAAACATTATCATACATCCCATATCGTTCACTGTGTTCTTCTGAATTTTCCATTAAACCTACTGAAACACGATCATCCATCCCATATCGTGCAATATGTTCTTCTGTAACATCCATTAAACCTAATGAAGATGATCATCCATCCCATATCGGTCACTGTGTTCTTCTGAATTATCCATTAAACCTAATGAAACATGATCATACATCCCATGTCGTTCACTGTGTTCTTCTGAATTATCCATTAAACCTACTGAAACATGATCATCCATCCCATATCTGTCATTATTTTCTTCTGTAACATCCATTAAACCTACTGAAACATGATCATCCATCACATATCGTTCATTTTGTTCTTCTTTAACATCCTTTAAACCTATTAATACATGATCATCCATCCCATATCGTTCACTATGTTCTTCTTTAACATCCATTAAACCTACTGAAACATGATCATCCATCCCATATCGTCCAATGTGTTCTTCTGAATTATCCATTAATCCTACTGAAACATGATCATCCATCCCATATTGGTCAGTATGTTCTTCTTAAACATCCATTAAACCTACTGAAACATGATCATCCATCCCATATCGTTCAGTGTGTTCTTCTGTAATGTCCATTAAACTTACTTAAACATGATCTTCCATCCCATATCGTTCAGTGTGTTCTTCTGTAATGTCCATTAAACTTACTTAAACATGATCTTCCATCCCATATCGTTCATTTTGTTCTTCTTTAACATCCTTTAAACGTATTGAGACATGATTACCCATCCCACATCGTTCACTGTGTTCTTCTTTAACATCCATTAAACCTACTGAAACATGATCATCCATCCCAAATCGTCCAATGTGTTCTTCTGAATTATCCATTAAACCTACTGAAACATGATCATCCATCCCACATCGTTCACTATGTTCTTCTTAAACATCCATTAAACCTACTGAAACATGATCATCCATCCCATATCGGTCACTATTTTCTTCTTTAACATCCATTAAACCTACTGAAACATGATCATCCATCCCAAATCGTCCAATGTGTTCTTTTGTAATGTCCATTAAACTTACTTAAACATGATCTTCCATCCCATATCGTTCACTTTGTTCTTCTTTTACATCCTTTAAACGTATTGAAACATGATTATCCATCCCACATCGTTCACTATGTTCTTCTTTAACATCCATTAAACCTACTGAAACATGATCATCCATCCCATATCGTCCAATGTGTTCTTCTGAATTATCCATTAAACCTACTGAGACATGATCATCCATCCCATATCGTCCAATGTGTTCTTCTGAATTATCCATTAAACCTACTGAAACATGATCATCCATCCCATATTGGTCAGTATGTTCTTCTTAAACATCCATTAAACCTACTGAAACATGATCATCCATCCCATATTTTTCACTATGTTCTTCTGTAACATCCATTAAACCTACTGAAACATGATCATCCATCCCATATCATTCACTATGTTCTTCTTTAACATCCATTAAATCTACTGAAAAATGATCATCCATCCCATATCGTTCACTGTGTTCTTCTGAATTATCCATTAAACCTAATGAAACATGATCATACATCCCATGTCGTTCACTGTGTTCTTCTGAATTATCCATTAAACCTACTGAAACATGATCATCCATCCCACATCGTTCAATATGTTCTTCTGTAACATCCATTAAACCTACTGAAACATGATCATCCATCCCATATCGTTCATTTTGTTCTTCTTTAACATCCTTTAAACCTATTAATACATGATCATCCATCCCATATCGTTCACTATGTGCTTCTTTAACATCCATTAAACCTACTGAAACATGATCATCCATCCCATATTGGTCAGTATGTTCTTCTTAAACATCCATTAAACCTACTGACACATGATCATCCATCCCATATCGGTCACTATTTTCTTCTGTAGCATCCATTAAACTTACTGAAACATGATCATCCATCCCATATCGTTCAGTGTGTTCTTCTGTAATGTCCATTAAACTTACTTAAACATGATCTTCCATCCCATATCGTTCATTTTGTTCTTCTTTAACATCCTTTAAACGTATTGAAACATGATTACCCATCCAACATCGTTCACTATGTTCTTCTTTAACATCCATTAAACCTACTGAAACATGATCATCCATCCCAAATCGTCCAATGTGTTCTTCTGAATTATCCATTAAACCTACTGAAACATGATCATCCATCCCATATCGGTCAGTATGTTCTTCTTAAACATCCATTAAACCTACTGAAACATGATCATCCATCCCATATCGTCCAATGTGTTCTTCTGAATTATCCATTAAACCTACTGAAACATGATCATCCATCCCATATCGGTCAGTATGTTCTTCTTAAACATCCATTAAACCTACTGAAACATGATCATTCATCCCATATCGTTCAATATGTTCTTCTGTAACATCCATTTAAACCTACTGAAACATGATCATCCATCCCATATTGTACTCCATGTTCTTCTTTAACATCCATTAAACCTACTGAAACATGATTATCCATCCCATATCGTTCAATGTGTTCTTCTGAATTAACCATTAAACCTACTGAAACATGATCATCCATCCCATATCGTTCACTATGTTCTTCTGTAACATCCATTAAACCTACTGAAACATGATCATCCATCCCATATCATTCACTATGTTCTTCTTAAACATCCATTAAATCTACTGAAACATGATCATCCATCCCATATCTGTCACTATTTTCTTCTGAATTATCCATTAAACCTAATGAAACATGATCATCCATCCCAAATCGTCCAATGTGTTCTTCTGAATTATCCATTAAACCTACTGAAACATGATCATCCATCCCATATTGTTCACTATGTTCTTCTGTAACATCCATTAAACCTACTGAAACATGATCATCCATCCCATATATTTCACTGTGTTCTTCTGAATTATCCATTAAACCTACTGAAACATTATCATCCATCCCATATCGTTCACTATGTTCTTCTGTAACATCCATTAAACTTACTGAAACATGATCATCCATCCCATATCGTTTACTATGTTCTTCTGTAACATCCATTAAACCTACTAAAACCGGATGATCCATCCCATATCGTTCAGTGTGTTCTTCTGTAACGTCCATTAAACTTACTGAAACATGATCATCCATCCCATATCGTTCACTATGTTCTTCTGTAACATCCATTTAAACCTACTGAAACATGATAATCCATCCCATATCGTTCACTATGTTCTTCTGTAACATCCATTAAACCTACTGAAACATGATCATCCATCCCATATCATTCACTATGTTCTTCTTTAACATCCATTAAATCTACTGAAACATGATCATCCATCCCATATCATTCACTGTGTTCTTCTGAATTATCCATTACACCTAATGAAACATTATCATACATCCCATATCGTTCACTGTGTTCTTCTGAATTTTCCATTAAACCTACTGAGACATGATCATCCATCCCATATCGTCCAATGTGTTCTTCTGAATTATCCATTAAACCTACTGAAACATGATCATCCATCCCATATTGGTCAGTATGTTCTTCTTAAACATCCATTAAACCTACTGAAACATGATCATCCATCCCATATTTTTCACTATGTTCTTCTGTAACATCCATTAAACCTACTGAAACATGATCATCCATCCCATATCATTCACTATGTTCTTCTTTAACATCCATTAAATCTACTGAAAAATGATCATCCATCCCATATCGTTCACTGTGTTCTTCTGAATTATCCATTAAACCTAATGAAACATGATCATACATCCCATGTCGTTCACTGTGTTCTTCTGAATTATCCATTAAACCTACTGAAACATGATCATCCATCCCATATCGTTCATTTTGTTCTTCTTTAACATCCTTTAAACCTATTAATACATGATCATCCATCCCATATCGTTCACTATGTGCTTCTTTAACATCCATTAAACCTCCTGAAACATGATCATCCATCCCATATTGGTCAGTATTTTCTTCTTAAACATCCATTAAACCTACTGACACATGATCATCCATCCCATATCGGTCACTATTTTCTTCTGTAGCATCCATTAAACTTACTGAAACATGATCATCCATCCCATATCGTTCAGTGTGTTCTTCTGTAATGTCCATTAAACTTACTTAAACATGATCTTCCATCCCATATCGTTCATTTTGTTCTTCTTTAACATCCTTTAAACGTATTGAAACATGATTACCCATCCAACATCGTTCACTATGTTCTTCTTTAACATCCATTAAACCTCCTGAAACATGATCATCCATCCCAAATCGTCCAATGTGTTCTTCTGAATTATCCATTAAACCTACTGAAACATGATCATCCATCCCATATCGGTCAGTATGTTCTTCTTAAACATCCATTAAACCTACTGAAACATGATCATCCATCCCATATCGTCCAATGTGTTCTTCTGAATTATCCATTAAACCTACTGAAACATGATCATCCATCCCATATCGGTCAGTATGTTCTTCTTAAACATCCATTAAACCTACTGAAACATGATCATCCATCCCATATCGTTCAATATGTTCTTCTGTAACATCCATTTAAACCTACTGAAACATGATCATCCATCCCATATCGTTCAGTGTGTTCTTCTGTAATGTCCATTAAACTTACTTAAACATGATCTTCCATCCCATATCGTTCATTTTGTTCTTCTTTAACATCATTTAAACGTATTGAAACATGATTACCCATCCCACATCGTTCACTATGTTCTTCTGAATTATCCATTAAACCTACTGAAACATGATCATCCATCCCATATCGTCCAATGTGTTCTTCTGAATTATCCATTAAACCTACTGAAACATGATCATCCATCCCATATTGGTCAGTATGTTCTTCTTAAACATCCATTAAACCTACTGAAACATGATCATCCATCCCATATCGGTCACTATTTTCTTCTGTAGCATCCATTAAATTTACTGAAACATGGTCATCCATCCCATATCGTTCAGTGTGTTCTTCTGTAATGTCCATTAAACTTACTTAAACATGATCTTCCATCCCATATCGTTCATTTTGTTCTTCTTTAACATCATTTAAACGTATTGAAACATGATTACCCATCCCACATCGTTCAATATGTTCTTCTGAATTATCCATTAAACCTACTGAAACATGATCATCCATCCCATATCGTTCACTGTGTTCTTCTGAATTATCCATTAAACCTAATGAAACATGATCATACATCCCATGTCGTTCACTGTGTTCTTCTGAATTATCCATTAAACCTACTGAAACATGATCATCCATCCCACATCGTTCAATATGTTCTTCTGTAACATCCATTAAACCTACTGAAACATGATCATCCATCCCATA
This sequence comes from Lampris megalopsis, assembly GCA_022114975.2. Taxonomy (NCBI): domain Eukaryota; kingdom Metazoa; phylum Chordata; class Actinopteri; order Lampriformes; family Lampridae; genus Lampris; species Lampris megalopsis. Next base: position 6,755,960 of record JAJHIY020000425.1, read on the forward strand.
TCGTTCATTTTGTTCTTCTTTAACATCCTTTAAACCTATTAATACATGATCATCCATCCCATATCGTTCACTATGTGCTTCTTTAACATCCATTAAACCTACTGAAACATGATCATCCATCCCATATTGGTCAGTATGTTCTTCTTAAACATCCATTAAACCTACTGACACATGATCATCCATCCCATATCGGTCACTATTTTCTTCTGTAGCATCCATTAAACTTACTGAAACATGATCATCCATCCCATATCGTTCAGTGTGTTCTTCTGTAATGTCCATTAAACTTACTTAAACATGATCTTCCATCCCATATCGTTCATTTTGTTCTTCTTTAACATCCTTTAAACGTATTGAAACATGATTACCCATCCAACATCGTTCACTATGTTCTTCTTTAACATCCATTAAACCTACTGAAACATGATCATCCATCCCAAATCGTCCAATGTGTTCTTCTGAATTATCCATTAAACCTACTGAAACATGATCATCCATCCCATATCGGTCAGTATGTTCTTCTTAAACATCCATTAAACCTACTGAAACATGATCATCCATCCCATATCGTCCAATGTGTTCTTCTGAATTATCCATTAAACCTACTGAAACATGATCATCCATCCCATATCGGTCAGTATGTTCTTCTTAAACATCCATTAAACCTACTGAAACATGATCATTCATCCCATATCGTTCAATATGTTCTTCTGTAACATCCATTTAAACCTACTGAAACATGATCATCCATCCCATATTGTACACCATGTTCTTCTTTAACATCCATTAAACCTACTGAAACATGATTATCCATCCCATATCGTTCAATGTGTTCTTCTGAATTAACCATTAAACCTACTGAAACATGATCATCCATCCCATATCGTTCACTATGTTCTTCTGTAACATCCATTAAACCTACTGAAACATGATCATCCATCCCATATCATTCACTATGTTCTTCTTAAACATCCATTAAATCTACTGAAACATGATCATCCATCCCATATCTGTCACTATTTTCTTCTGAATTATCCATTAAACCTAATGAAACATGATCATCCATCCCAAATCGTCCAATGTGTTCTTCTGAATTATCCATTAAACCTACTGAAACATGATCATCCATCCCATATTGTTCACTATGTTCTTCTGTAACATCCATTAAACCTACTGAAACATGATCATCCATCCCATATATTTCACTGTGTTCTTCTGAATTATCCATTAAACCTACTGAAACATTATCATCCATCCCATATCGTTCACTATGTTCTTCTGTAACATCCATTAAACTTACTGAAACATGATCATCCATCCCATATCGTCCAATGTGTTCTTCTGTAATGTCCATTAAACTTACGTAAACATGATCTTCCATCCCATATCGTTCATTTTGTTCTTCTTTAACATCCTTTAAACGTATTGAAACATGATTACCCATCCAACATCGTTCACTATGTTCTTCTTTAACATCCATTAAACCTCCTGAAACATGATCATCCATCCCAAATCGTCCAATGTGTTCTTCTGAATTATCCATTAAACCTACTGAAACATGATCATCCATCCCATATCGGTCAGTATGTTCTTCTTAAACATCCATTAAACCTACTGAAACATGATCATCCATCCCATATCGTCCAATGTGTTCTTCTGAATTATCCATTAAACCTACTGAAACATGATCATCCATCCCATATCGGTCAGTATGTTCTTCTTAAACATCCATTAAACCTACTGAAACATGATCATCCATCCCATATCGTTCAATATGTTCTTCTGTAACATCCATTTAAACCTACTGAAACATGATCATCCATCCCATATCGTTCAGTGTGTTCTTCTGTAATGTCCATTAAACTTACTTAAACATGATCTTCCATCCCATATCGTTCATTTTGTTCTTCTTTAACATCATTTAAACGTATTGAAACATGATTACCCATCCCACATCGTTCACTATGTTCTTCTGAATTATCCATTAAACCTACTGAAACATGATCATCCATCCCATATCGTCCAATGTGTTCTTCTGAATTATCCATTAAACCTACTGAAACATGATCATCCATCCCATATTGGTCAGTATGTTCTTCTTAAACATCCATTAAACCTACTGAAACATGATCATCCATCCCATATCGGTCACTATTTTCTTCTGTAGCATCCATTAAATTTACTGAAACATGGTCATCCATCCCATATCGTTCAGTGTGTTCTTCTGTAATGTCCATTAAACTTACTTAAACATGATCTTCCATCCCATATCGTTCATTTTGTTCTTCTTTAACATCATTTAAACGTATTGAAACATGATTACCCATCCCACATCGTTCACTATGTTCTTCTGAATTATCCATTAAACCTACTGAAACATGATCATCCATCCCATATCGTTCACTGTGTTCTTCTGAATTATCCATTAAACCTAATGAAACATGATCATACATCCCATGTCGTTCACTGTGTTCTTCTGAATTATCCATTAAACCTACTGAAACATGATCATCCATCCCACATCGTTCAATATGTTCTTCTGTAACATCCATTAAACCTACTGAAACATGATCATCCATCCCATATCGTTCATTTTGTTCTTCTTTAACATCCTTTAAACCTATTAATACATGATCATCCATCCCATATCGTTCACTATGTGCTTCTTTAACATCCATTAAACCTACTGAAACATGATCATCCATCCCATATTGGTCAGTATGTTCTTCTTAAACATCCATTAAACCTACTGACACATGATCATCCATCCCATATCGGTCACTATTTTCTTCTGTAGCATCCATTAAACTTACTGAAACATGATCATCCATCCCATATCGTTCAGTGTGTTCTTCTGTAATGTCCATTAAACTTACTTAAACATGATCTTCCATCCCATATCGTTCATTTTGTTCTTCTTTAACATCCTTTAAACGTATTGAAACATGATTACCCATCCAACATCGTTCACTATGTTCTTCTTTAACATCCATTAAACCTACTGAAACATGATCATCCATCCCAAATCGTCCAATGTGTTCTTCTGAATTATCCATTAAACCTACTGAAACATGATCATCCATCCCATATCGGTCAGTATGTTCTTCTTAAACATCCATTAAACCTACTGAAACATGATCATCCATCCCATATCGTCCAATGTGTTCTTCTGAATTATCCATTAAACCTACTGAAACATGATCATCCATCCCATATCGGTCAGTATGTTCTTCTTAAACATCCATTAAACCTACTGAAACATGATCATTCATCCCATATCATTCACTATGTTCTTCTTAAACATCCATTAAATCTACTGAAACATGATCATCCATCCCATATCTGTCACTATTTTCTTCTGAATTATCCATTAAACCTAATGAAACATGATCATCCATCCCAAATCGTCCAATGTGTTCTTCTGAATTATCCATTAAACCTACTGAAACATGATCATCCATCCCATATTGTTCACTATGTTCTTCTGTAACATCCATTAAACCTACTGAAACATGATCATCCATCCCATATATTAAACTGTGTTCTTCTGAATTATCCATTAAACCTACTGAAACATTATCATCCATCCCATATCGTTCACTATGTTCTTCTGTAACATCCATTAAACTTACTGAAACATGATCATCCATCCCATATCGTTTACTATGTTCTTCTGTAACATCCATTAAACCTACTAAAACCGGATGATCCATCCCATATCGTTCAGTGTGTTCTTCTGTAACGTCCATTAAACTTACTGAAACATGATCATCCATCCCATATCGTTCACTATGTTCTTCTGTAACATCCATTTAAACCTACTGAAACATGATAATCCATCCCATATCGTTCACTATGTTCTTCTGTAACATCCATTAAACCTACTGAAACATGATCATCCATCCCATATCATTCACTATGTTCTTCTTTAACATCCATTAATCTACTGAAACATGATCATCCATCCCATATCATTCACTGTGTTCTTCTGAATTATCCATTACACCTAATGAAACATTATCATACATCCCATATCGTTCACTGTGTTCTTCTGAATTTTCCATTAAACCTACTGAGACATGATCATCCATCCCATATCGTCCAATGTGTTCTTCTGAATTATCCATTAAACCTACTGAAACATGATCATCCATCCCATATTGGTCAGTATGTTCTTCTTAAACATCCATTAAACCTACTGAAACATGATCATCCATCCCATATTTTTCACTATGTTCTTCTGTAACATCCATTAAACCTACTGAAACATGATCATCCATCCCATATCATTCACTATGTTCTTCTTTAACATCCATTAAATCTACTGAAAAATGATCATCCATCCCATATCGTTCACTGTGTTCTTCTGAATTATCCATTAAACCTAATGAAACATGATCATACATCCCATGTCGTTCACTGTGTTCTTCTGAATTATCCATTAAACCTACTGAAACATGATCATCCATCCCATATCGTTCATTTTGTTCTTCTTTAACATCCTTTAAACCTATTAATACATGATCATCCATCCCATATCGTTCACTATGTGCTTCTTTAACATCCATTAAACCTCCTGAAACATGATCATCCATCCCATATTGGTCAGTATTTTCTTCTTAAACATCCATTAAACCTACTGACACATGATCATCCATCCCATATCGGTCACTATTTTCTTCTGTAGCATCCATTAAACTTACTGAAACATGATCATCCATCCCATATCGTTCAGTGTGTTCTTCTGTAATGTCCATTAAACTTACTTAAACATGATCTTCCATCCCATATCGTTCATTTTGTTCTTCTTTAACATCCTTTAAACGTATTGAAACATGATTACCCATCCAACATCGTTCACTATGTTCTTCTTTAACATCCATTAAACCTCCTGAAACATGATCATCCATCCCAAATCGTCCAATGTGTTCTTCTGAATTATCCATTAAACCTACTGAAACATGATCATCCATCCCATATCGGTCAGTATGTTCTTCTTAAACATCCATTAAACCTACTGAAACATGATCATCCATCCCATATCGTCCAATGTGTTCTTCTGAATTATCCATTAAACCTACTGAAACATGATCATCCATCCCATATCGGTCAGTATGTTCTTCTTAAACATCCATTAAACCTACTGAAACATGATCATCCATCCCATATCGTTCAATATGTTCTTCTGTAACATCCATTTAAACCTACTGAAACATGATCATCCATCCCATATCGTTCAGTGTGTTCTTCTGTAATGTCCATTAAACTTACTTAAACATGATCTTCCATCCCATATCGTTCATTTTGTTCTTCTTTAACATCATTTAAACGTATTGAAACATGATTACCCATCCCACATCGTTCACTATGTTCTTCTGAATTATCCATTAAACCTACTGAAACATGATCATCCATCCCATATCGTCCAATGTGTTCTTCTGAATTATCCATTAAACCTACTGAAACATGATCATCCATCCCATATTGGTCAGTATGTTCTTCTTAAACATCCATTAAACCTACTGAAACATGATCATCCATCCCATATCGGTCACAATTTTCTTCTGTAGCATCCATTAAACTTACTGAAACATGGTCATCCATCCCATATCGTTCAGTGTGTTCTTCTGTAATGTCCATTAAACTTACTTAAACATGATCTTCCATCCCATATCGTTCATTTTGTTCTTCTTTAACATCATTTAAACGTATTGAAACATGATTACCCATCCCACATCGTTCACTATGTTCTTCTGAATTATCCATTAAACCTACTGAAACATGATCATCCATCCCATATCGTACACTGTGTTCTTCTGAATTATCCATTACACCTAATGAAACATGATCATACATCCCATATCGTTCACTGTGTTCTTCTGAATTTTCCATTAAACCTACTGAAACATGATCATCCATCCTATATCGTGCAATATGTTCTTCTGTAACATCCATTAAACCTAATGAAGATGATCATCCATCCCATATCGGTCACTGTGTTCTTCTGAATTATCCATTAAACCTACTGAAACATGATCATCCATCCCATATATTTCACTGTGTTCTTCTGAATTATCCATTAAACCTACTGAAACATGATCATCCATCCCATATCGTTCACTGTGTTCTTCTGAATTATCCATTACACCTAATGAAACATGATCATACATCCCATATCGTTCACTGTGTTCTTCTGAATTTTCCATTAAACCTACTGAAACACGATCATCCATCCCATATCATGCAATATGTTCTTCTGTAACATCCATTAAACCTAATGAAGATGATCATCCATCCCATATCGGTCACTGTGTTCTTCTGAATTATCCATTAAACCTAATGAAACATGATCATACATCCCATGTCGTTCACTGTGTTCTTCTGTAACATCCATTAAACCTACTTAAACATGATCATCCATCCCTTATCGTTCACTATGTTCTTCTGTAACATCCATTAAACTTACTGAAACATGATCATCCATCCTATATCGTTTACTATGTTCTTCTGTAACATCCATTAAACCTACTAAAACCGGATGATCCATCCCATATCGTTCAGTGTGTTCTTCTGTAACGTCCATTAAACTTACTGAAACATGATCATCCATCCCATATCGTTCACTATGTTCTTCTGTAACATCCATTTAAACCTACTGAAACATGATAATCCATCCCATATCGTTCACTATGTTCTTCTGTAACATCCATTAAACCTACTGAAACATGATCATCCATCCCATATCATTCACTATGTTCTTCTTTAACATCCATTAAATCTACTGAAATATGATCATCCATCCCATATCATTCACTGTGTTCTTCTGAATTATCCATTACACCTAATGAAACATTATCATACATCCCATATCGTTCACTGTGTTCTTCTGAATTTTCCATTAAACCTACTGAAACACGATCATCCATCCCATATCGTGCAATATGTTCTTCTGTAACATCCATTAAACCTAATGAAGATGATCATCCATCCCATATCGGTCACTGTGTTCTTCTGAATTATCCATTAAACCTAATGAAACATGATCATACATCCCATGTCGTTCACTGTGTTCTTCTGAATTATCCATTAAACCTACTGAAACATGATCATCCATCCCATATCTGTCATTATTTTCTTCTGTAACATCCATTAAACCTACTGAAACATGATCATCCATCACATATCGTTCATTTTGTTCTTCTTTAACATCCTTTAAACCTATTAATACATGATCATCCATCCCATATCGTTCACTATGTTCTTCTTTAACATCCATTAAACCTACTGAAACATGATCATCCATCCCATATCGTCCAATGTGTTCTTCTGAATTATCCATTAAACCTACTGAAACATGATCATCCATCCCATATTGGTCAGTATGTTCTTCTTAAACATCCATTAAACCTACTGAAACATGATCATCCATCCCATATCGTTCAGTGTGTTCTTCTGTAATGTCCATTAAACTTACTTAAACATGATCTTCCATCCCATATCGTTCATTTTGTTCTTCTGTAATGTCCATTAAACTTACTTAAACATGATCTTCCATCCCATATCGTTCATTTTGTTCTTCTTTAACGTCCTTTAAACGTATTGAGACATGATTACCCATCCCACATCGTTCACTATGTTCTTCTGTAGCATCCATTAAACTTACTGAAATATGATCATCCATCCCATATCGTTCAGTGTGTTCTTTTGTAATGTCCATTAAACTTACTGAAACATGATCATCCATCCCACATCGTTCACTATGTTCTTCTTAAACATCCATTAAACCTACTGAAACATGATTATCCATCCCACATCGGTCACTATGTTCTTCTTTAACATCCATTAAACCTACTGAAACATGATCATCCATCCCATGTTGGTCATTATGTTCTTCTTAAACATCCATTAAACCTACTGAAACATGATCATCCATCCCATATCGGTCACTATTTTCTTCTGTAGCATCCATTAAACTTACTGAAACATGGTCATCCATCCCATATCGTTCAGTGTGTTCTTCTGTAATGTCCATTAAACTTACTTAAACATTATCTTCCATCCCATATCGTTCATTTTGTTCTTCTTTAACATCATTTAAACGTATTGAAACATGATTACCCATCCCACATCGTTCACTATGTTCTTCTGAATTATCCATTAAACCTACTGAAACATGATCATCCATCCCATATCGTACACTGTGTTCTTCTGAATTATCCATTACACCTAATGAAACATGATCATACATCCCATATCGTTCACTGTGTTCTTCTGAATTTTCCATTAAACCTATTGAAACACGATCATCCATCCTATATCGTGCAATATGTTCTTCTGTAACATCCATTAAACCTAATGAAGATGATCATCCATCCCATATCGGTCACTGTGTTCTTCTGAATTATCCATTAAACCTACTGAAACATGATCATCCATCCCATATATTTCACTGTGTTCTTCTGAATTATCCATTAAACCTACTGAAACATGATCATCCATCCCATATCGTTCACTGTGTTCTTCTGAATTTTCCATTAAACCTACTGAAACATGATCATCCATCCCATATCATGCAATATGTTCTTCTGTAACATCCATTAAACCTAATGAAGATGATCATCCATCCCATATCGGTCACTGTGTTCTTCTGAATTATCCATTAAACCTAATGAAACATGATCATACATCCCATGTCGTTCACTGTGTTCTTCTGAATTTTCCATTAAACCTACTGAAACATGATCATCCATCCCATATCTGTTACTATTTTCTTCTGTAACATCCATTAAACCTACTTAAACATGATCATCCATCCCTTATCGTTCACTATGTTCTTCTGTAACATCCATTAAACTTACTGAAACATGATCATCCATCCTATATCGTTTACTATGTTCTTCTGTAACATCCATTAAACCTACTAAAACCGGATGATCCATCCCATATCGTTCAGTGTGTTCTTCTGTAACGTCCATTAAACTTACTGAAACATGATCATCCATCCCATATCGTTCACTATGTTCTTCTGTAACATCCATTTAAACCTACTGAAACATGATAATCCATCCCATATCGTTCACTATGTTCTTCTGTAACATCCATTAAATCTACTGAAATATGATCATCCATCCCATATCATTCACTGTGTTCTTCTGAATTATCCATTACACCTAATGAAACATTATCATACATCCCATATCGTTCACTGTGTTCTTCTGAATTTTCCATTAAACCTACTGAAACACGATCATCCATCCCATATCGTGCAATATGTTCTTCTGTAACATCCATTAAACCTAATGAAGATGATCATCCATCCCATATCGGTCACTGTGTTCTTCTGAATTATCCATTAAACCTAATGAAACATGATCATACATCCCATGTCGTTCACTGTGTTCTTCTGAATTATCCATTAAACCTACTGAAACATGATCATCCATCCCATATCTGTCATTATTTTCTTCTGTAACATCCATTAAACCTACTGAAACATGATCATCCATCACATATCGTTCATTTTGTTCTTCTTTAACATCCTTTAAACCTATTAATACATGATCATCCATCCCATATCGTTCACTATGTTCTTCTTTAACATCCATTAAACCTACTGAAACATGATCATCCATCCCATATCGTCCAATGTGTTCTTCTGAATTATCCATTAAACCTACTGAAACATGATCATCCATCCCATATTGGTCAGTATGTTCTTCTTAAACATCCATTAAACCTACTGAAACATGATCATCCATCCCATATCGTTCAGTGTGTTCTTCTGTAATGTCCATTAAACTTACTTAAACATGATCTTCCATCCCATATCGTTCAGTGTGTTCTTCTGTAATGTCCATTAAACTTACTTAAACATGATCTTCCATCCCATATCGTTCATTTTGTTCTTCTTTAACGTCCTTTAAACGTATTGAGACATGATTACCCATCCCACATCGTTCACTATGTTCTTCTTTAACATCCATTAAACCTACTGAAACATGATCATCCATCCCAAATCGTCCAATGTGTTCTTCTGAATTATCCATTAAACCTACTGAGACATGATCATCCATCCCACATCGTTCACTATGTTCTTCTTAAACATCCATTAAACCTACTGAAACATGATCATCCATCCCATATCGGTCACTATTTTCTTCTGTAGCATCCATTAAACTTACTGAAACATGATCATCCATCCCATATCGTTCAGTGTGTTCTTCTGTAATGTCCATTAAACTTACTTAAACATGATCTTCCATCCCATATCGTTCATTTTGTTCTTCTTTAACATCCTTTAAACGTATTGAGACATGATTACCCATCCCACATCGTTCACTATGTTCTTCTTTAACATCCATTAAACCTACTGAAACATGATCATCCATCCCAAATCGTCCAATGTGTTCTTCTGAATTATCCATTAAACCTACTGAAACATGATCATCCATCCCATATCGGTCAGTATGTTCTTCTTAAACATCCATTAAACCTACTGAAACATGATCATCCATCCCATATCGGTCACTATTTTCTTCTGTAGCATCCATTAAACTTACTGAAATATGATCATCCATCCCATATCGTTCAGTGTATTCTTTTGTAATGTCCATTAAACCTACTGAAACATGATCATCCATCCCATATCGGTCACTATTTTCTTCTGTAGCATCCATTAAACTTACTGAAACATGGTCATCCATCCCATATCGTTCAGTGTGTTCTTCTGTAACATCCATTTAAAAATACTGAAACATGATCATCCATCCCATATCGTTCAGTGTGTTCTTCTGTAATGTCCATTAAACTTACTTAAACATGATCTTCCATCCCATATCGTTCATTTTGTTCTTCTTTAACATCATTTAAACGTATTGAAACATGATTACCCATCCCACATCGTTCACTATGTTCTTCTGAATTATCCATTAAACCTACTGAAACATGATCATCCATCCCATATCGTCCAATGTGTTCTTCTGAATTATCCATTAAACCTACTGAAACATGATCATCCATCCCATATTGGTCAGTATGTTCTTCTTAAACATCCATTAAACCTACTGAAACATGATCATCCATCCCATATCGGTCACTATTTTCTTCTGTAGCATCCATTAAACTTACTGAAACATGGTCATCCATCCCATATCGTTCAGTGTGTTCTTCTGTAATGTCCATTAAACTTACTTAAACATGATCTTCCATCCCATATCGTTCATTTTGTTCTTCTTTAACATCATTTAAACGTATTGAAACATGATTACCCATCCCACATCGTTCACTATGTTCTTCTGAATTATCCATTAAACCTACTGAAACATGATCATCCATCCCATATCGTACACTGTGTTCTTCTGAATTATCCATTACACCTAATGAAACATGATCATACATCCCATATCGTTCACTGTGTTCTTCTGAATTTTCCATTAAACCTACTGAAACATGATCATCCATCCTATATCGTGCAATATGTTCTTCTGTAACATCCATTAAACCTAATGAAGATGATCATCCATCCCATATCGGTCACTGTGTTCTTCTGAATTATCCATTAAACCTACTGAAACATGATCATCCATCCCATATATTTCACTGTGTTCTTCTGAATTATCCATTAAACCTACTGAAACATGATCATCCATCCCATATCGTTCACTGTGTTCTTCTGAATTATCCATTACACCTAATGAAACATGATCATACATCCCATATCGTTCACTGTGTTCTTCTGAATTTTCCATTAAACCTACTGAAACACGATCATCCATCCCATATCATGCAATATGTTCTTCTGTAACATCCATTAAACCTAATGAAGATGATCATCCATCCCATATCGGTCACTGTGTTCTTCTGAATTATCCATTAAACCTAATGAAACATGATCATACATCCCATGTCGTTCACTGTGTTCTTCTGTAACATCCATTAAACCTACTTAAACATGATCATCCATCCCTTATCGTTCACTATGTTCTTCTGTAACATCCATTAAACTTACTGAAACATGATCATCCATCCTATATCGTTTACTATGTTCTTCTGTAACATCCATTAAACCTACTAAAACCGGATGATCCATCCCATATCGTTCAGTGTGTTCTTCTGTAACGTCCATTAAACTTACTGAAACATGATCATCCATCCCATATCGTTCACTATGTTCTTCTGTAACATCCATTTAAACCTACTGAAACATGATAATCCATCCCATATCGTTCACTATGTTCTTCTGTAACATCCATTAAACCTACTGAAACATGATCATCCATCCCATATCATTCACTATGTTCTTCTTTAACATCCATTAAATCTACTGAAATATGATCATCCATCCCATATCATTCACTGTGTTCTTCTGAATTATCCATTACACCTAATGAAACATTATCATACATCCCATATCGTTCACTGTGTTCTTCTGAATTTTCCATTAAACCTACTGAAACACGATCATCCATCCCATATCGTGCAATATGTTCTTCTGTAACATCCATTAAACCTAATGAAGATGATCATCCATCCCATATCGGTCACTGTGTTCTTCTGAATTATCCATTAAACCTAATGAAACATGATCATACATCCCATGTCGTTCACTGTGTTCTTCTGAATTATCCATTAAACCTACTGAAACATGATCATCCATCCCATATCTGTCATTATTTTCTTCTGTAACATCCATTAAACCTACTGAAACATGATCATCCATCACATATCGTTCATTTTGTTCTTCTTTAACATCCTTTAAACCTATTAATACATGATCATCCATCCCATATCGTTCACTATGTTCTTCTTTAACATCCATTAAACCTACTGAAACATGATCATCCATCCCATATCGTCCAATGTGTTCTTCTGAATTATCCATTAAACCTACTGAAACATGATCATCCATCCCATATTGGTCAGTATGTTCTTCTTAAACATCCATTAAACCTACTGAAACATGATCATCCATCCCATATCGTTCAGTGTGTTCTTCTGTAATGTCCATTAAACTTACTTAAACATGATCTTCCATCCCATATCGTTCATTTTGTTCTTCTGTAATGTCCATTAAACTTACTTAAACATGATCTTCCATCCCATATCGTTCATTTTGTTCTTCTTTAACGTCCTTTAAACGTATTGAGACATGATTACCCATCCCACATCGTTCACTATGTTCTTCTTTAACATCCATTAAACCTACTGAAACATGATCATCCATCACAAATCGTCCAATGTGTTCTTCTGAATTATCCATTAAACCTACTGAGACATGATCATCCATCCCACATCGTTCACTATGTTCTTCTTAAACATCCATTAAACCTACTGAAACATGATCATCCATCCCATATCGGTCACTATTTTCTTCTGTAGCATCCATTAAACTTACTGAAACATGATCATCCATCCCATATCGTTCAGTGTGTTCTTCTGTAATGTCCATTAAACTTACTTAAACATGATCTTCCATCCCATATCGTTCATTTTGTTCTTCTTTAACATCCTTTAAACGTATTGAGACATGATTACCCATCCCACATCGTTCACTATGTTCTTCTTTAACATCCATTAAACCTACTGAAACATGATCATCCATCCCAAATCGTCCAATGTGTTCTTCTGAATTATCCATTAAACCTACTGAAACATGATCATCCATCCCATATCGGTCAGTATGTTCTTCTTAAACATCCATTAAACCTACTGAAACATGATCATCCATCCCATATCGGTCACTATTTTCTTCTGTAGCATCCATTAAACTTACTGAAATATGATCATCCATCCCATATCGTTCAGTGTGTTCTTTTGTAATGTCCATTAAACTTACTTAAACATGATCTTCCATCCCATATCGTTCACTTTGTTCTTCTTTTACATCCTTTAAACGTATTGAAACATGATTATCCATCCCACATCGTTCACTATGTTCTTCTTTAACATCCATTAAACCTACTGAAACATGATCATCCATCCCATATCGTTCACTATGTTCTTCTGAATTATCCATTAAACCTACTGAGACATGATCATCCATCCCATATCGTCCAATGTGTTCTTCTGAATTATCCATTAAACCTACTGAAACATGATCATCCATCCCATGTTGGTCATTATGTTCTTCTTAAACATCCATTAAACCTACTGAAACATGATCATCCATCCCATATCGGTCACTATTTTCTTCTGTAGCATCCATTAAACTTACTGAAACATGGTCATCCATCCCATATCGTTCAGTGTGTTCTTCTGTAATGTCCATTAAACTTACTTAAACATTATCTTCCATCCCATATCGTTCATTTTGTTCTTCTTTAACATCATTTAAACGTATTGAAACATGATTACCCATCCCACATCGTTCACTATGTTCTTCTGAATTATCCATTAAACCTACTGAAACATGATCATCCATCCCATATCGTACACTGTGTTCTTCTGAATTATCCATTACACCTAATGAAACATGATCATACATCCCATATCGTTCACTGTGTTCTTCTGAATTTTCCATTAAACCTATTGAAACACGATCATCCATCCTATATCGTGCAATATGTTCTTCTGTAACATCCATTAAACCTAATGAAGATGATCATCCATCCCATATCGGTCACTGTGTTCTTCTGAATTATCCATTAAACCTACTGAAACATGATCATCCATCCCATATATTTCACTGTGTTCTTCTGAATTATCCATTAAACCTACTGAAACATGATCATCCATCCCATATCGTTCACTGTGTTCTTCTGAATTTTCCATTAAACCTACTGAAACACGATCATCCATCCCATATCATGCAATATGTTCTTCTGTAACATCCATTAAACCTAATGAAGATGATCATCCATCCCATATCGGTCACTGTGTTCTTCTGAATTATCCATTAAACCTAATGAAACATGATCATACATCCCATGTCGTTCACTGTGTTCTTCTGAATTTTCCATTAAACCTACTGAAACATGATCATCCATCCCATATCTGTTACTATTTTCTTCTGTAACATCCATTAAACCTACTTAAACATGATCATCCATCCCTTATCGTTCACTATGTTCTTCTGTAACATCCATTAAACTTACTGAAACATGATCATCCATCCTATATCGTTTACTATGTTCTTCTGTAACATCCATTAAACCTACTAAAACCGGATGATCCATCCCATATCGTTCAGTGTGTTCTTCTGTAACGTCCATTAAACTTACTGAAACATGATCATCCATCCCATATCGTTCACTATGTTCTTCTGTAACATCCATTTAAACCTACTGAAACATGATAATCCATCCCATATCGTTCACTATGTTCTTCTGTAACATCCATTAAATCTACTGAAATATGATCATCCATCCCATATCATTCACTGTGTTCTTCTGAATTATCCATTACACCTAATGAAACATTATCATACATCCCATATCGTTCACTGTGTTCTTCTGAATTTTCCATTAAACCTACTGAAACACGATCATCCATCCCATATCGTGCAATATGTTCTTCTGTAACATCCATTAAACCTAATGAAGATGATCATCCATCCCATATCGGTCACTGTGTTCTTCTGAATTATCCATTAAACCTAATGAAACATGATCATACATCCCATGTCGTTCACTGTGTTCTTCTGAATTATCCATTAAACCTACTGAAACATGATCATCCATCCCATATCTGTCATTATTTTCTTCTGTAACATCCATTAAACCTACTGAAACATGATCATCCATCACATATCGTTCATTTTGTTCTTCTTTAACATCCTTTAAACCTATTAATACATGATCATCCATCCCATATCGTTCACTATGTTCTTCTTTAACATCCATTAAACCTACTGAAACATGATCATCCATCCCATATCGTCCAATGTGTTCTTCTGAATTATCCATTAAACCTACTGAAACATGATCATCCATCCCATATTGGTCAGTATGTTCTTCTTAAACATCCATTAAACCTACTGAAACATGATCATCCATCCCATATCGTTCAGTGTGTTCTTCTGTAATGTCCATTAAACTTACTTAAACATGATCTTCCATCCCATATCGTTCAGTGTGTTCTTCTGTAATGTCCATTAAACTTACTTAAACATGATCTTCCATCCCATATCGTTCATTTTGTTCTTCTTTAACGTCCTTTAAACGTATTGAGACATGATTACCCATCCCACATCGTTCACTATGTTCTTCTTTAACATCCATTAAACCTACTGAAACATGATCATCCATCCCAAATCGTCCAATGTGTTCTTCTGAATTATCCATTAAACCTACTGAGACATGATCATCCATCCCACATCGTTCACTATGTTCTTCTTAAACATCCATTAAACCTACTGAAACATGATCATCCATCCCATATCGGTCACTATTTTCTTCTGTAGCATCCATTAAACTTACTGAAACATGATCATCCATCCCATATCGTTCAGTGTGTTCTTCTGTAATGTCCATTAAACTTACTTAAACATGATCTTCCATCCCATATCGTTCATTTTGTTCTTCTTTAACATCCTTTAAACGTATTGAGACATGATTACCCATCCCACATCGTTCACTATGTTCTTCTTTAACATCCATTAAACCTACTGAAACATGATCATCCATCCCAAATCGTCCAATGTGTTCTTCTGAATTATCCATTAAACCTACTGAAACATGATCATCCATCCCATATCGGTCAGTATGTTCTTTTTAAACATCCATTAAACCTACTGAAACATGATCATCCATCCCATATCGTCCAATGTGTTCTTCTGAATTATCCATTAAACCTACTGAAACATGATCATCCATCCCATATCGTTCAGTGTGTTCTTTTGTAATGTCCATTAAACTTACTTAAACATGATCTTCCATCCCATATCGTTCACTTTGTTCTTCTTTTACATCCTTTAAACGTATTGAAACATGATTATCCATCCCACATCGTTCACTATGTTCTTCTTTAACATCCATTAAACCTACTGAAACATGATCATCCATCCCATATCGTTCACTATGTTCTTCTGAATTATCCATTAAACCTACTGAGACATGATCATCCATCCCATATCGTCCAATGTGTTCTCCTGAATTATCCATTAAACCTACTGAAACATGATCATCCATCCCATGTTGGTCAGTATGTTCTTCTTAAACATCCATTAAACCTACTGAAACATGATCATCCATCCCATATCGGTCACTATTTTCTTCTGTAGCATCCATTAAACTTACTGAAACATGGTCATCCATCCCATATCGTTCAGTGTGTTCTTCTGTAATGTCCATTAAACTTACTTAAACATGATCTTCCATCCCATATCGTTCATTTTGTTCTTCTTTAACATCATTTAAACGTATTGAAACATGATTACCCATCCCACATCGTTCACTATGTTCTTCTGAATTATCCATTAAACCTACTGAAACATGATCATCCATCCCATATCGTACACTGTGTTCTTCTGAATTATCCATTACACCTAATGAAACATGATCATACATCCCATATCGTTCACTGTGTTCTTCTGAATTTTCCATTAAACCTACTGAAACACGATCATCCATCCTATATCGTGCAATATGTTCTTCTGTAACATCCATTAAACCTAATGAAGATGATCATCCATCCCATATCGGTCACTGTGTTCTTCTGAATTATCCATTAAACCTACTGAAACATGATCATCCATCCCATATATTTCACTGTGTTCTTCTGAATTATCCATTAAACCTACTGAAACATGATCATCCATCCCATATCGTTCACTGTGTTCTTCTGAATTATCCATTACACCTAATGAAACATGATCACACATCCCATATCGTTCACTGTGTTCTTCTGAATTTTCCATTAAACCTACTGAAACACGATCATCCATCCCATATCATGCAATATGTTCTTCTGTAACATCCATTAAACCTACTTAAACATGATCATCCATCCCTTATCGTTCACTATGTTCTTCTGTAACATCCATTAAACTTACTGAAACATGATCATCCATCCTATATCGTTTACTATGTTCTTCTGTAACATCCATTAAACCTACTAAAACCGGATGATCCATCCCATATCGTTCAGTGTGTTCTTCTGTAACGTCCATTAAACTTACTGAAACATGATCATCCATCCCATATCGTTCACTATGTTCTTCTGTAACATCCATTTAAACCTACTGAAACATGATAATCCATCCCATATCGTTCACTATGTTCTTCTGTAACATCCATTAAACCTACTGAAACATGATCATCCATCCCATATCATTCACTATGTTCTTCTTTAACATCCATTAAATCTACTGAAATATGATCATCCATCCCATATCATTCACTGTGTTCTTCTGAATTATCCATTACACCTAATGAAACATTATCATACATCCCATATCGTTCACTGTGTTCTTCTGAATTTTCCATTAAACCTACTGAAACACGATCATCCATCCCATATCGTGCAATATGTTCTTCTGTAACATCCATTAAACCTAATGAAGATGATCATCCATCCCATATCGGTCACTGTGTTCTTCTGAATTATCCATTAAACCTAATGAAACATGATCATACATCCCATGTCGTTCACTGTGTTCTTCTGAATTATCCATTAAACCTACTGAAACATGATCATCCATCCCATATCTGTCATTATTTTCTTCTGTAACATCCATTAAACCTACTGAAACATGATCATCCATCACATATCGTTCATTTTGTTCTTCTTTAACATCCTTTAAACCTATTAATACATGATCATCCATCCCATATCGTTCACTATGTTCTTCTTTAACATCCATTAAACCTACTGAAACATGATCATCCATCCCATATCGTCCAATGTGTTCTTCTTAAACATCCATTAAACCTACTGAAACATGATCATCCATCCCATATCGTTCAGTGTGTTCTTCTGTAATGTCCATTAAACTTACTTAAACATGATCTTCCATCCCATATCGTTCAGTGTGTTCTTCTGTAATGTCCATTAAACTTACTTAAACATGATCTTCCATCCCATATCGTTCATTTTGTTCTTCTTTAACATCCTTTAAACGTATTGAGACATGATTACCCATCCCACATCGTTCACTATGTTCTTCTTTAACATCCATTAAACCTACTGAAACATGATCATCCATCCCAAATCGTCCAATGTGTTCTTCTGAATTATCCATTAAACCTACTGAGACATGATCATCCATCCCACATCGTTCACTATGTTCTTCTTAAACATCCATTAAACCTACTGAAACATGATCATCCATCCCATATCGGTCACTATTTTCTTCTGTAGCATCCATTAAACTTACTGAAACATGATCATCCATCCCATATCGTTCAGTGTGTTCTTCTGTAATGTCCATTAAACTTACTTAAACATGATCTTCCATCCCATATCGTTCATTTTGTTCTTCTTTAACATCCTTTAAACGTATTGAGACATGATTACCCATCCCACATCGTTCACTATGTTCTTCTTTAACATCCATTAAACCTACTGAAACATGATCATCCATCCCAAATCGTCCAATGTGTTCTTCTGAATTATCCATTAAACCTACTGAAACATGATCATCCATCCCATATCGGTCAGTATGTTCTTCTTAAACATCCATTAAACCTACTGAAACATGATCATCCATCCCATATCGGTCTCTATTTTCTTCTGTAGCATCCATTAAACTTACTGAAATATGATCATCCATCCCATATCGTTCAGTGTGTTCTTTTGTAATGTCCATTAAACTTACTTAAACATGATCTTCCATCCCATATCGTTCACTTTGTTCTTCTTTTACATCCTTTAAACGTATTGAAACATGATTATCCATCCCACATCGTTCACTATGTTCTTCTTTAACATCCATTAAACCTACTGAAACATGATCATCCATCCCATATCGTTCACTATGTTCTTCTGAATTATCCATTAAACCTACTGAGACATGATCATCCATCCCATATCGTCCAATGTGTTCTTCTGAATTATCCATTAAACCTACTGAAACATGATCATCCATCCCATATTGGTCAGTATGTTCTTCTTAAACATCCATTAAACCTACTGAAACATGATCATCCATCCCATATCGGTCACTATTTTCTTCTGTAGCATCCATTAAACTTACTGAAACATGGTCATCCATCCCATATCGTTCAGTGTGTTCTTCTGTAATGTCCATTAAACTTACTTAAACATGATCTTCCATCCCATATCGTTCATTTTGTTCTTCTTTAACATCATTTAAACGTATTGAAACATGATTACCCATCCCACATCGTTCACTATGTTCTTCTGAATTATCCATTAAACCTACTGAAACATGATCATCCATCCCATATCGTACACTGTGTTCTTCTGAATTATCCATTACACCTAATGAAACATGATCATACATCCCATATCGTTCACTGTGTTCTTCTGAATTTTCCATTAAACCTACTGAAACACGATCATCCATCCTATATCGTGCAATATGTTCTTCTGTAACATCCATTAAACCTAATGAAGATGATCATCCATCCCATATCGGTCACTGTGTTCTTCTGAATTATCCATTAAACCTACTGAAACATGATCATCCATCCCATATATTTCACTGTGTTCTTCTGAATTATCCATTAAACCTACTGAAACATGATCATCCATCCCATATCGTTCACTGTGTTCTTCTGAATTATCCATTACACCTAATGAAACATGATCATACATCCCATATCGTTCACTGTGTTCTTCTGAATTTTCCATTAAACCTACTGAAACACGATCATCCATCCCATATCATGCAATATGTTCTTCTGTAACATCCATTAAACCTAATGAAGATGATCATCCATCCCATATCGGTCACTGTGTTCTTCTGAATTATCCATTAAACCTAATGAAACATGATCATACATCCCATGTCGTTCACTGTGTTCTTCTGAATTTTCCATTAAACCTACTGAAACATGATCATCCATCCCATATCTGTCACTATTTTCTTCTGTAACATCCATTAAACCTACTTAAACATGATCATCCATCCCTTATCGTTCACTATGTTCTTCTGTAACATCCATTAAACTTACTGAAACATGATCATCCATCCTATATCGTTTACTATGTTCTTCTGTAACATCCATTAAACCTACTAAAACCGGATGATCCATCCCATATCGTTCAGTGTGTTCTTCTGTAACGTCCATTAAACTTACTGAAACATGATCATCCATCCCATATCGTTCACTATGTTCTTCTGTAACATCCATTTAAACCTACTGAAACATGATAATCCATCCCATATCGTTCACTATGTTCTTCTGTAACATCCATTAAACCTACTGAAACATGATCATCCATCCCATATCATTCACTATGTTCTTCTTTAACATCCATTAAATCTACTGAAATATGATCATCCATCCCATATCATTCACTGTGTTCTTCTGAATTATCCATTACACCTAATGAAACATTATCATACATCCCATATCGTTCACTGTGTTCTTCTGAATTTTCCATTAAACCTACTGAAACACGATCATCCATCCCATATCGTGCAATATGTTCTTCTGTAACATCCATTAAACCTAATGAAGATGATCATCCATCCCATATCGGTCACTGTGTTCTTCTGAATTATCCATTAAACCTAATGAAACATGATCATACATCCCATGTCGTTCACTGTGTTCTTCTGAATTATCCATTAAACCTACTGAAACATGATCATCCATCCCATATCTGTCATTATTTTCTTCTGTAACATCCATTAAACCTACTGAAACATGATCATCCATCACATATCGTTCATTTTGTTCTTCTTTAACATCCTTTAAACCTATTAATACATGATCATCCATCCCATATCGTTCACTATGTTCTTCTTTAACATCCATTAAACCTACTGAAACATGATCATCCATCCCATATCGTCCAATGTGTTCTTCTGAATTATCCATTAAACCTACTGAAACATGATCATCCATCCCATATTGGTCAGTATGTTCTTCTTAAACATCCATTAAACCTAATGAAACATGATCATCCATCCCATATCGTTCAGTGTGTTCTTCTGTAATGTCCATTAAACTTACTTAAACATGATCTTCCATCCCATATCGTTCAGTGTGTTCTTCTGTAATGTCCATTAAACTTACTTAAACATGATTTTCCATCCCATATCGTTCATTTTGTTCTTCTTTAACATTCTTTAAACGTATTGAGACATGATTACCCATCCCACATCGTTCACTATGTTCTTCTTTAACATCCATTAAACCTACTGAAACATGATCATCCATCCCACATCGTCCAATGTGTTCTTCTGAATTATCCATTAAACCTACTGAAACATGATCATCCATCCCACATCGTTCACTATGTTCTTCTTAAACATCCATTAAACCTACTGAAACATGATCATCCATCCCATATCGGTCACTATTTTCTTCTTTAACATCCATTAAACCTACTGAAACATGATCATCCATCCCAAATCGTCCAATGTGTTCTTTTGTAATGTCCATTAAACTTACTTAAACATGATCTTCCATCCCATATCGTTCACTTTGTTCTTCTTTTACATCCTTTAAACGTATTGAAACATGATTATCCATCCCACATCGTTCACTATGTTCTTCTTTAACATCCATTAAACCTACTGAAACATGATCATCCATCCCATATCGTCCAATGTGTTCTTCTGAATTATCCATTAAACCTACTGAGACATGATCATCCATCCCATATCGTCCAATGTGTTCTTCTGAATTATCCATTAAACCTACTGAAACATGATCATCCATCCCATATTGGTCAGTATGTTCTTCTTAAACATCCATTAAACCTACTGAAACATGATCATCCATCCCATATTTTTCACTATGTTCTTCTGTAACATCCATTAAACCTACTGAAACATGATCATCCATCCCATATCATTCACTATGTTCTTCTTTAACATCCATTAAATCTACTGAAAAATGATCATCCATCCCATATCGTTCACTGTGTTCTTCTGAATTATCCATTAAACCTAATGAAACATGATCATACATCCCATGTCGTTCACTGTGTTCTTCTGAATTATCCATTAAACCTACTGAAACATGATCATCCATCCCACATCGTTCAATATGTTCTTCTGTAACATCCATTAAACCTACTGAAACATGATCATCCATCCCATATCGTTCATTTTGTTCTTCTTTAACATCCTTTAAACCTATTAATACATGATCATCCATCCCATATCGTTCACTATGTGCTTCTTTAACATCCATTAAATCTACTGAAACATGATCATCCATCCCATATTGGTCAGTATGTTCTTCTTAAACATCCATTAAACCTACTGACACATGATCATCCATCCCATATCGGTCACTATTTTCTTCTGTAGCATCCATTAAACTTACTGAAACATGATCATCCATCCCATATCGTTCAGTGTGTTCTTCTGTACTGTCCATTAAACTTACTTAAACATGATCTTCCATCCCATATCGTTCATTTTGTTCTTCTTTAACATCCTTTAAACGTATTGAAACATGATTACCCATCCAACATCGTTCACTATGTTCTTCTTTAACATCCATTAAACCTCCTGAAACATGATCATCCATCCCAAATCGTCCAATGTGTTCTTCTGAATTATCCATTAAACCTACTGAAACATGATCATCCATCCCATATCGGTCAGTATGTTCTTTTTAAACATCCATTAAACCTACTGAAACATGATCATCCATCCCATATCGTCCAATGTGTTCTTCTGAATTATCCATTAAACCTATTAATACATGATCATCCATCCCATATCGGTCAGTATGTTCTTCTTAAACATCCATTAAACCTACTGAAACATGATCATCCATCCCATATCGTTCAATATGTTCTTCTGTAACATCCATTTAAACCTACTGAAACATGATCATCCATCCCATATTGTACACCATGTTCTTCTTTAACATCCATTAAACCTACTGAAACATGATTATCCATCCCATATCGTTCAATGTGTTCTTCTGAATTAACCATTAAACCTAATGAAACATGATCATCCATCCCATATCGTTCACTGTGTTCTTCTGAATTATCCATTACACCTAATGAAACATGATCATACATCCCATATCGTTCACTGTGTTCTTCTGAATTTTCCATTAAACCTACTGAAACACGATCATCCATCCCATATCATGCAATATGTTCTTCTGTAACATCCATTAAACCTAATGAAGATGATCATCCATCCCATATCGGTCACTGT
Source organism: Lampris megalopsis (assembly GCA_022114975.2). Lineage (NCBI taxonomy): Eukaryota > Metazoa > Chordata > Actinopteri > Lampriformes > Lampridae > Lampris > Lampris megalopsis. The sequence goes on from JAJHIY020000425.1 coordinate 6,780,219, forward strand.
GTTCTTCTGAATTATCCATTAAACCTAATGAAACATGATCATACATCCCATGTCGTTCACTGTGTTCTTCTGAATTTTCCATTAAACCTACTGAAACATGATCATCCATCCCATATCTGTCACTATTTTCTTCTGTAACATCCATTAAACCTACTTAAACATGATCATCCATCCCTTATCGTTCACTATGTTCTTCTGTAACATCCATTAAACTTACTGAAACATGATCATCCATCCTATATCGTTTACTATGTTCTTCTGTAACATCCATTAAACCTACTAAAACCGGATGATCCATCCCATATCGTTCAGTGTGTTCTTCTGTAACGTCCATTAAACTTACTGAAACATGATCATCCATCCCATATCGTTCACTATGTTCTTCTGTAACATCCATTTAAACCTACTGAAACATGATAATCCATCCCATATCGTTCACTATGTTCTTCTGTAACATCCATTAAACCTACTGAAACATGATCATCCATCCCATATCATTCACTATGTTCTTCTTTAACATCCATTAAATCTACTGAAATATGATCATCCATCCCATATCATTCACTGTGTTCTTCTGAATTATCCATTACACCTAATGAAACATTATCATACATCCCATATCGTTCACTGTGTTCTTCTGAATTTTCCATTAAACCTACTGAAACACGATCATCCATCCCATATCGTGCAATATGTTCTTCTGTAACATCCATTAAACCTAATGAAGATGATCATCCATCCCATATCGGTCACTGTGTTCTTCTGAATTATCCATTAAACCTAATGAAACATGATCATACATCCCATGTCGTTCACTGTGTTCTTCTGAATTATCCATTAAACCTACTGAAACATGATCATCCATCCCATATCTGTCATTATTTTCTTCTGTAACATCAATTAAACCTACTGAAACATGATCATCCATCACATATCGTTCATTTTGTTCTTCTTTAACATCCTTTAAACCTATTAATACATGATCATCCATCCCATATCGTTCACTATGTTCTTCTTTAACATCCATTAAACCTACTGAAACATGATCATCCATCCCATATCGTCCAATGTGTTCTTCTGAATTATCCATTAAACCTACTGAAACATGATCATCCATCCCATATTGGTCAGTATGTTCTTCTTAAACATCCATTAAACCTACTGAAACATGATCATCCATCCCATATCGTTCAGTGTGTTCTTCTGTAATGTCCATTAAACTTACTTAAACATGATCTTCCATCCCATATCGTTCAGTGTGTTCTTCTGTAATGTCCATTAAACTTACTTAAACATGATCTTCCATCCCATATCGTTCATTTTGTTCTTCTTTAACATCCTTTAAACGTATTGAGACATGATTACCCATCCCACATCGTTCACTATGTTCTTCTTTAACATCCATTAAACCTACTGAAACATGATCATCCATCCCAAATCGTCCAATGTGTTCTTCTGAATTATCCATTAAACCTACTGAAACATGATCATCCATCCCACATCGTTCACTATGTTCTTCTTAAACATCCATTAAACCTACTGAAACATGATCATCCATCCCATATCGGTCACTATTTTCTTCTTTAACATCCATTAAACCTACTGAAACATGATCATCCATCCCAAATCGTCCAATGTGTTCTTTTGTAATGTCCATTAAACTTACTTAAACATGATCTTCCATCCCATATCGTTCACTTTGTTCTTCTTTTACATCCTTTAAACGTATTGAAACATGATTATCCATCCCACATCGTTCACTATGTTCTTCTTTAACATCCATTAAACCTACTGAAACATGATCATCCATCCCATATCGTCCAATGTGTTCTTCTGAATTATCCATTAAACCTACTGAGACATGATCATCCATCCCATATCGTCCAATGTGTTCTTCTGAATTATCCATTAAACCTACTGAAACATGATCATCCATCCCATATTGGTCAGTATGTTCTTCTTAAACATCCATTAAACCTACTGAAACATGATCATCCATCCCATATTTTTCACTATGTTCTTCTGTAACATCCATTAAACCTACTGAAACATGATCATCCATCCCATATCATTCACTATGTTCTTCTTTAACATCCATTAAATCTACTGAAAAATGATCATCCATCCCATATCGTTCACTGTGTTCTTCTGAATTATCCATTAAACCTAATGAAACATGATCATACATCCCATGTCGTTCACTGTGTTCTTCTGAATTATCCATTAAACCTACTGAAACATGATCATCCATCCCACATCGTTCAATATGTTCTTCTGTAACATCCATTAAACCTACTGAAACATGATCATCCATCCCATATCGTTCATTTTGTTCTTCTTTAACATCCTTTAAACCTATTAATACATGATCATCCATCCCATATCGTTCACTATGTGCTTCTTTAACATCCATTAAACCTACTGAAACATGATCATCCATCCCATATTGGTCAGTATGTTCTTCTTAAACATCCATTAAACCTACTGACACATGATCATCCATCCCATATCGGTCACTATTTTCTTCTGTAGCATCCATTAAACTTACTGAAACATGATCATCCATCCCATATCGTTCAGTGTGTTCTTCTGTAATGTCCATTAAACTTACTTAAACATGATCTTCCATCCCATATCGTTCATTTTGTTCTTCTTTAACATCCTTTAAACGTATTGAAACATGATTACCCATCCAACATCGTTCACTATGTTCTTCTTTAACATCCATTAAACCTCCTGAAACATGATCATCCATCCCAAATCGTCCAATGTGTTCTTCTGAATTATCCATTAAACCTACTGAAACATGATCATCCATCCCATATCGGTCAGTATGTTCTTCTTAAACATCCATTAAACCTACTGAAACATGATCATCCATCCCATATCGTCCAATGTGTTCTTCTGAATTATCCATTAAACCTACTGAAACATGATCATCCATCCCATATCGGTCAGTATGTTCTTCTTAAACATCCATTAAACCTACTGAAACATGATCATCCATCCCATATCGTTCAATATGTTCTTCTGTAACATCCATTTAAACCTACTGAAACATGATCATCCATCCCATATTGTACACCATGTTCTTCTTTAACATCCATTAAACCTACTGAAACATGATTATCCATCCCATATCGTTCAATGTGTTCTTCTGAATTAACCATTAAACCTAATGAAACATGATCATCCATCCCATATCGTTCACTGTGTTCTTCTGAATTATCCATTACACCTAATGAAACATGATCATACATCCCATATCGTTCACTGTGTTCTTCTGAATTTTCCATTAAACCTACTGAAACACGATCATCCATCCCATATCATGCAATATGTTCTTCTGTAACATCCATTAAACCTAATGAAGATGATCATCCATCCCATATCGGTCACTGTGTTCTTCTGAATTATCCATTAAACCTAATGAAACATGATCATACATCCCATGTCGTTCACTGTGTTCTTCTGAATTTTCCATTAAACCTACTGAAACATGATCATCCATCCCATATCTGTCACTATTTTCTTCTGTAACATCCATTAAACCTACTTAAACATGATCATCCATCCCTTATCGTTCACTATGTTCTTCTGTAACATCCATTAAACTTACTGAAACATGATCATCCATCCTATATCGTTTACTATGTTCTTCTGTAACATCCATTAAACCTACTAAAACCGGATGATCCATCCCATATCGTTCAGTGTGTTCTTCTGTAACGTCCATTAAACTTACTGAAACATGATCATCCATCCCATATCGTTCACTATGTTCTTCTGTAACATCCATTTAAACCTACTGAAACATGATAATCCATCCCATATCGTTCACTATGTTCTTCTGTAACATCCATTAAACCTACTGAAACATGATCATCCATCCCATATCATTCACTATGTTCTTCTTTAACACCCATTAAATCTACTGAAATATGATCATCCATCCCATATCATTCACTGTGTTCTTCTGAATTATCCATTACACCTAATGAAACATTATCATACATCCCATATCGTTCACTGTGTTCTTCTGAATTTTCCATTAAACCTACTGAAACACGATCATCCATCCCATATCGTGCAATATGTTCTTCTGTAACATCCATTAAACCTAATGAAGATGATCATCCATCCCATATCGGTCACTGTGTTCTTCTGAATTATCCATTAAACCTAATGAAACATGATCATACATCCCATGTCGTTCACTGTGTTCTTCTGAATTATCCATTAAACCTACTGAAACATGATCATCCATCCCATATCTGTCATTATTTTCTTCTGTAACATCCATTAAACCTACTGAAACATGATCATCCATCACATATCGTTCATTTTGTTCTTCTTTAACATCCTTTAAACCTATTAATACATGATCATCCATCCCATATCGTTCACTATGTTCTTCTTTAACATCCATTAAACCTACTGAAACATGATCATCCATCCCATATCGTCCAATGTGTTCTTCTGAATTATCCATTAAACCTACTGAAACATGATCATCCATCCCATATTGGTCAGTATGTTCTTCTTAAACATCCATTAAACCTACTGAAACATGATCATCCATCCCATATCGTTCAGTGTGTTCTTCTGTAATGTCCATTAAACTTACTTAAACATGATCTTCCATCCCATATCGTTCAGTGTGTTCTTCTGTAATGTCCATTAAACTTACTTAAACATGATCTTCCATCCCATATCGTTCATTTTGTTCTTCTTTAACATCCTTTAAACGTATTGAGACATGATTACCGATCCCACATCGTTCACTATGTTCTTCTTTAACATCCATTAAACCTACTGAAACATGATCATCCATCCCAAATCGTCCAATGTGTTCTTCTGAATTATCCATTAAACCTACTGAAACATGATCATCCATCCCACATCGTTCACTATGTTCTTCTTAAACATCCATTAAACCTACTGAAACATGATCATCCATCCCATATCGGTCACTATTTTCTTCTTTAACATCCATTAAACCTACTGAAACATGATCATCCATCCCAAATCGTCCAATGTGTTCTTTTGTAATGTCCATTAAACTTACTTAAACATGATCTTCCATCCCATATCGTTCACTTTGTTCTTCTTTTACATCCTTTAAACGTATTGAAACATGATTATCCATCCCACATCGTTCACTATGTTCTTCTTTAACATCCATTAAACCTACTGAAACATGATCATCCATCCCATATCGTCCAATGTGTTCTTCTGAATTATCCATTAAACCTACTGAAACATGATCATCCATCCCACATCGTTCAATATGTTCTTCTGTAACATCCATTAAACCTACTGAAACATGATCATCCATCCCATATCGTTCATTTTGTTCTTCTTTAACATCCTTTAAACCTATTAATACATGATCATCCATCCCATATCGTTCACTATGTGCTTCTTTAACATCCATTAAACCTACTGAAACATGATCATCCATCCCATATTGGTCAGTATGTTCTTCTTAAACATCCATTAAACCTACTGACACATGATCATCCATCCCATATCGGTCACTATTTTCTTCTGTAGCATCCATTAAACTTACTGAAACATGATCATCCATCCCATATCGTTCAGTGTGTTCTTCTGTAACGTCCATTAAACTTACTGAAACATGATCATCCATCCCATATCGTTCATTTTGTTCTTCTGTAACATCCATTTAAACCTAATGAAGATGATCATCCATCCCATATCGGTCACTGTGTTCTTCTGAATTATCCATTAAACCTAATGAAACATGATCATACATCCCATGTCGTTCACTGTGTTCTTCTGAATTATCCATTAAACCTACTGAAACATGATCATCCATCCCATATCTGTCATTATTTTCTTCTGTAACATCCATTAAACCTACTGAAACATGATCATCCATCACATATCGTTCATTTTGTTCTTCTTTAACATCCTTTAAACCTATTAATACATGATCATCCATCCCATATCGTTCACTATGTTCTTCTTTAACATCCATTAAACCTACTGAAACATGATCATCCATCCCATATCGTCCAATGTGTTCTTCTGAATTATCCATTAAACCTACTGAAACATGATCATCCATCCCATATTGGTCAGTATGTTCTTCTTAAACATCCATTAAACCTAATGAAACATGATCATCCATCCCATATCGTTCAGTGTGTTCTTCTGTAATGTCCATTAAACTTACTTAAACATGATCTTCCATCCCATATCGTTCAGTGTGTTCTTCTGTAATGTCCATTAAACTTACTTAAACATGATTTTCCATCCCATATCGTTCATTTTGTTCTTCTTTAACATCCTTTAAACGTATTGAGACATGATTACCCATCCCACATCGTTCACTATGTTCTTCTTTAACATCCATTAAACCTACTGAAACATGATCATCCATCCCACATCGTCCAATGTGTTCTTCTGAATTATCCATTAAACCTACTGAAACATGATCATCCATCCCACATCGTTCACTATGTTCTTCTTAAACATCCATTAAACCTACTGAAACATGATCATCCATCCCATATCGGTCACTATTTTCTTCTTTAACATCCATTAAACCTACTGAAACATGATCATCCATCCCAAATCGTCCAATGTGTTCTTTTGTAATGTCCATTAAACTTACTTAAACATGATCTTCCATCCCATATCGTTCACTTTGTTCTTCTTTTACATCCTTTAAACGTATTGAAACATGATTATCCATCCCACATCGTTCACTATGTTCTTCTTTAACATCCATTAAACCTACTGAAACATGATCATCCATCCCATATCGTCCAATGTGTTCTTCTGAATTATCCATTAAACCTACTGAAACATGATCATCCATCCCACATCGTTCAATATGTTCTTCTGTAACATCCATTAAACCTACTGAAACATGATCATCCATCCCATATCGTTCATTTTGTTCTTCTTTAACATCCTTTAAACCTATTAATACATGATTACCCATCCCATATCGTTCAATGTGTTCTTATGAATTAACCATTAAACCTACTGAAACATGATCATCCATCCCATATCGTTCACTGTGTTCTTCTGAATTATCCATTACACCTAATGAAACATGATCATACATCCCATATCGTTCACTGTGTTCTTCTGAATTTTCCATTAAACCTACTGAAACACGATCATCCATCCCATATCATGCAATATGTTCTTCTGTAACATCCATTAAACCTAATGAAGATGATCATCCATCCCATATCGGTCACTGTGTTCTTCTGAATTATCCATTAAACCTAATGAAACATGATCATACATCCCATATCGTTCACTGTGTTCTTCTGAATTTTCCATTAAACCTACTGAAACATGATCATCCATCCCATATCTGTCACTATTTTCTTCTGTAACATCCATTAAACCTACTTAAACATGATCATCCATCCCTTATCGTTCACTATGTTCTTCTGTAACATCCATTAAACTTACTGAAACATGATCATCCATCCTATATCGTTTACTATGTTCTTCTGTAACATCCATTAAACCTACTAAAACCGGATGATCCATCCCATATCGTTCAGTGTGTTCTTCTGTAACGTCCATTAAACTTACTGAAACATGATCATCCATCCCATATCGTTCACTATGTTCTTCTGTAACATCCATTTAAACCTACTGAAACATGATAATCCATCCCATATCGTTCACTATGTTCTTCTGTAACATCCATTAAACCTACTGAAACATGATCATCCATCCCATATCATTCACTATGTTCTTCTTTAACACCCATTAAATCTACTGAAATATGATCATCCATCCCATATCATTCACTGTGTTCTTCTGAATTATCCATTACACCTAATGAAACATTATCATACATCCCATATCGTTCACTGTGTTCTTCTGAATTTTCCATTAAACCTACTGAAACACGATCATCCATCCCATATCGTGCAATATGTTCTTCTGTAACATCCATTAAACCTAATGAAGATGATCATCCATCCCATATCGGTCACTGTGTTCTTCTGAATTATCCATTAAACCTAATGAAACATGATCATACATCCCATGTCGTTCACTGTGTTCTTCTGAATTATCCATTAAACCTACTGAAACATGATCATCCATCCCATATCTGTCATTATTTTCTTCTGTAACATCCATTAAACCTACTGAAACAAGATCATCCATCACATATCGTTCATTTTGTTCTTCTTTAACATCCTTTAAACCTATTAATACATGATCATCCATCCCATATCGTTCACTATGTTCTTCTTTAACATCCATTAAACCTACTGAAACATGATCATCCATCCCATATCGTCCAATGTGTTCTTCTGAATTATCCATTAATCCTACTGAAACATGATCATCCATCCCATATTGGTCAGTATGTTCTTCTTAAACATCCATTAAACCTACTGAAACATGATCATCCATCCCATATCGTTCAGTGTGTTCTTCTGTAATGTCCATTAAACTTACTTAAACATGATCATCCATCCCATATCGGTCAGTATGTTCTTCTTAAACGTCCATTAAACCTACTGAAACATGATCATCCATCCCATATCGTTCAATATGTTCTTCTGTAACATCCATTTAAACCTACTGAAACATGATCATCCATCCCATATTGTACACCATGTTCTTCTTTAACATCCATTAAACCTACTGAAACATGATCATCCATCCCAAATCGTCCAATGTGTTCTTCTGAATTATCCATTAAACCTACTGAAACATGATCATCCATCCCACATCGTTCACTATGTTCTTCTTAAACATCCATTAAACCTACTGAAACATGATCATCCATCCCATATCGGTCACTATTTTCTTCTTTAACATCCATTAAACCTACTAAAACATGATCATCCATCCCAAATCGTCCAATGTGTTCTTTTGTAATGTCCATTAAACTTACTTAAACATGATCTTCCATCCCATATCGTTCACTTTGTTCTTCTTTTACATCCTTTAAACGTATTGAAACATGATTATCCATCCCACATCGTTCACTATGTTCTTCTTTAACATCCATTAAACCTACTGAAACATGATCATCCATCCCATATCGTCCAATGTGTTCTTCTGAATTATCCATTAAACCTACTGAGACATGATCATCCATCCCATATCGTCCAATGTGTTCTTCTGAATTATCCATTAAACCTACTGAAACATGATCATCCATCCCATATTGGTCAGTATGTTCTTCTTTAACATCCATTAAACCTACTGAAACATGATCATCCATCCCACATCGTCCAATGTGTTCTTCTGAATTATCCATTAAACCTACTGAAACATGATCATCCATCCCACATCGTTCACTATGTTCTTCTTAAACATCCATTAAACCTACTGAAAAATGATCATCCATCCCATATCGTTCACTGTGTTCTTCTGAATTATCCATTAAACCTAATGAAACATGATCATACATCCCATGTCGTTCACTGTGTTCTTCTGAATTATCCATTAAACCTACTGAAACATGATCATCCATCCCACATCGTTCAATATGTTCTTCTGTAACATCCATTAAACCTACTGAAACATGATCATCCATCCCATATCGTTCATTTTGTTCTTCTTTAACATCCTTTAAACCTATTAATACATGATCATCCATCCCATATCGTTCACTATGTGCTTCTTTAACATCCATTAAACCTACTGAAACATGATCATCCATCCCATATTGGTCAGTATGTTCTTCTTAAACATCCATTAAACCTACTGACACATGATCATCCATCCCATATCGGTCACTATTTTCTTCTGTAGCATCCATTAAACTTACTGAAACATGATCATCCATCCCATATCGTTCAGTGTGTTCTTCTGTAATGTCCATTAAACTTACTTAAACATGATCTTCCATCCCATATCGTTCATTTTGTTCTTCTTTAACATCCTTTAAACGTATTGAAACATGATTACCCATCCAACATCGTTCACTATGTTCTTCTTTAACATCCATTAAACCTACTGAAACATGATCATCCATCCCAAATCGTCCAATGTGTTCTTCTGAATTATCCATTAAACCTACTGAAACATGATCATCCATCCCATATCGGTCAGTATGTTCTTCTTAAACATCCATTAAACCTACTGAAACATGATCATCCATCCCATATCGTCCAATGTGTTCTTCTGAATTATCCATTAAACCTACTGAAACATGATCATCCATCCCATATCGGTCAGTATGTTCTTCTTAAACATCCATTAAACCTACTGAAACATGATCATTCATCCCATATCGTTCAATATGTTCTTCTGTAACATCCATTTAAACCTACTGAAACATGATCATCCATCCCATATTGTACACCATGTTCTTCTTTAACATCCATTAAACCTACTGAAACATGATTATCCATCCCATATCGTTCAATGTGTTCTTCTGAATTAACCATTAAACCTACTGAAACATGATAATCCATCCCATATCGTTCACTATGTTCTTCTGTAACATCCATTAAACCTACTGAAACATGATCATCCATCCCATATCATTCACTATGTTCTTCTTAAACATCAATTAAATCTACTGAAACATGATCATCCATCCCATATCTGTCACTATTTTCTTCTGAATTATCCATTAAACCTAATGAAACATGATCATCCATCCCATATCGTTCATTTTGTCCTTCTTTAACATCCTTTAAACCTATTAATACATGATCATCCATCCCATATCGTTCACTATGTTCTTCTTTAACATCCATTAAACCTACTGAAACATGATTATCCATCCCATATCGTCCAATGTGTTCTTCTGAATTATCCAGTAAACCTACTGAAACATGATCATCCATTCCATATTGGTCAGTATGTTCTTCTTAAACATCCATTAAACCTACTGAAACATGATCATCCATCCCATATCGGTCACTATTTTCTTCTGTAGCATCCATTAAACTTACTGAAACATGGTCATCCATCCCATATCGTTCAGTGTGTTCTTCTGTAATGTCCATTAAACTTACTTAAACATGATCTTCCATCCCATATCGTTCATTTTGTTCTTCTTTAACATCCTTTAAACGTATTGAAACATGATTACCCATCCCACATCGTTCACTATGTTCTTCTTTAACATCCATTAAACCTAATGAAACATGATCATCCATCCCAAATCGTCCAATGTGTTCTTCTGAATTATCCATTAAACCTACTGAAACATGATCATCCATCCCATATTGTTCACTATGTTCTTCTGTAACATCCATTAAACCTACTGAAACATGATCATCCATCCCATATATTTCTCTGTGTTCTTCTGAATTATCCATTAAACCTACTGAAACATTATCATCCATCCCATATCGTTCACTATGTTCTTCTGTAACATCCATTAAACTTACTGAAACATGATCATCCATCCCATATCGTTTACTATGTTCTTCTGTAACATCCATTAAACCTACTAAAACCGGATGATCCATCCCATATCGTTCAGTGTGTTCTTCTGTAACGTCCATTAAACTTACTGAAACATGATCATCCATCCCATATCGTTCACTATGTTCTTCTGTAACATCCATTTAAACCTACTGAAACATGATAATCCATCCCATATCGTTCACTATGTTCTTCTGTAACATCCATTAAACCTACTGAAACATGATCATCCATCCCATATCATTCACAATGTTCTTCTTTAACATCCATTAAATCTACTGAAACATGATCTTCCATCCCATATCATTCACTGTGTTCTTCTGAATTATCCATTACACCTAATGAAACATTATCATACATCCCATATCGTTCACTGTGTTCTTCTGAATTTTCCATTAAACCTACTGAGACATGATCATCCATCCCATATCGTCCAATGTGTTCTTCTGAATTATCCATTAAACCTACTGAAACATGATCATCCATCCCATATTGGTCAGTATGTTCTTCTTAAACATCCATTAAACCTACTGAAACATGATCATCCATCCCATATTTTTCACTATGTTCTTCTGTAACATCCATTAAACCTACTGAAACATGATCATCCATCCCATATCATTCACTATGTTCTTCTTTAACATCCATTAAATCTACTGAAAAATGATCATCCATCCCATATCGTTCACTGTGTTCTTCTGAATTATCCATTAAACCTAATGAAACATGATCATACATCCCATGTCGTTCACTGTGTTCTTCTGAATTATCCATTAAACCTACTGAAACATGATCATCCATCCCACATCGTTCAATATGTTCTTCTGTAACATCCATTAAACCTACTGAAACATGATCATCCATCCCATATCGTTCATTTTGTTCTTCTTTAACATCCTTTAAACCTATTAATACATGATCATCCATCCCATATCGTTCACTATGTGCTTCTTTAACATCCATTAAACCTACTGAAACATGATCATCCATCCCATATTGGTCAGTATGTTCTTCTTAAACATCCATTAAACCTACTGACACATGATCATCCATCCCATATCGGTCACTATTTTCTTCTGTAGCATCCATTAAACTTACTGAAACATGATCATCCATCCCATATCGTTCAGTGTGTTCTTCTGTAATGTCCATTAAACTTACTTAAACATGATCTTCCATCCCATATCGTTCATTTTGTTCTTCTTTAACATCCTTTAAACGTATTGAAACATGATTACCCATCCAACATCGTTCACTATGTTCTTCTTTAACATCCATTAAACCTCCTGAAACATGATCATCCATCCCAAATCGTCCAATGTGTTCTTCTGAATTATCCATTAAACCTACTGAAACATGATCATCCATCCCATATCGGTCAGTATGTTCTTCTTAAACATCCATTAAACCTACTGAAACATGATCATCCATCCCATATCGTTCAATATTTTCTTCTGTAACATCCATTTAAACCTACTGAAACATGATCATCCATCCCATATTGTACACCATGTTCTTCTTTAACATCCATTAAACCTACTGAAACATGATCATCCATCCCATATCGTTCAATGTGTTCTTCTGTAACATCCATTTAAACCTACTGAAACATGATCATCCATCCCATATCGTTCACTATTTTCTTCTGTAACATCCATTAAACCTACTGAAACATGATCATCCATCCCATATCATTCACTATGTTCTTCTTTAACATCCATTAAATCTACTGAAATATGATCATCCATCCCATATCATTCACTGTGTTCTTCTGAATTATCCATTACACCTAATGAAACATTATCATACATCCCATATCGTTCACTGTGTTCTTCTGAATTTTCCATTAAACCTACTGAAACACGATCATCCATCCCATATCGTGCAATATGTTCTTCTGTAACATCCATTAAACCTAATGAAGATGATCATCCATCCCATATCGGTCACTGTGTTCTTCTGAATTATCCATTAAACCTAATGAAACATGATCATACATCCCATGTCGTTCACTGTGTTCTTCTGAATTATCCATTAAACCTACTGAAACATGATCATCCATCCCATATCTGTCATTATTTTCTTCTGTAACATCCATTAAACCTACTGAAACATGATCATCCATCACATATCGTTCATTTTGTTCTTCTTTAACATCCTTTAAACCTATTAATACATGATCATCCATCCCATATCGTTCACTATGTTCTTCTTTAACATCCATTAAACCTACTGAAACATGATCATCCATCCCATATCGTCCAATGTGTTCTTCTGAATTATCCATTAAACCTACTGAAACATGATCATCCATCCCATATTGGTCAGTATGTTCTTCTTAAACATCCATTAAACCTACTGAAACATGATCATCCATCCCATATCGTTCAGTGTGTTCTTCTGTAATGTCCATTAAACTTACTTAAACATGATCTTCCATCCCATATCGTTCAGTGTGTTCTTCTGTAATGTCCATTAAACTTACTTAAACATGATCTTCCATCCCATATCGTTCATTTTGTTCTTCTTTAACATCCTTTAAACGTATTGAGACATGATTACCCATCCCACATCGTTCACTATGTTCTTCTTTAACATCCATTAAACCTACTGAAACATGATCATCCATCCCAAATCGTCCAATGTGTTCTTCTGAATTATCCATTAAACCTACTGAAACATGATCATCCATCCCACATCGTTCACTATGTTCTTCTTAAACATCCATTAAACCTACTGAAACATGATCATCCATCCCATATCGGTCACTATTTTCTTCTTTAACATCCATTAAACCTACTGAAACATGATCATCCATCCCAAATCGTCCAATGTGTTCTTTTGTAATGTCCATTAAACTTACTTAAACATGATCTTCCATCCCATATCGTTCACTTTGTTCTTCTTTTACATCCTTTAAACGTATTGAAACATGATTATCCATCCCACATCGTTCACTATGTTCTTCTTTAACATCCATTAAACCTACTGAAACATGATCATCCATCCCATATCGTCCAATGTGTTCTTCTGAATTATCCATTAAACCTACTGAGACATGATCATCCATCCCATATCGTCCAATGTGTTCTTCTGAATTATCCATTAAACCTACTGAAACATGATCATCCATCCCATATTGGTCAGTATGTTCTTCTTAAACATCCATTAAACCTACTGAAACATGATCATCCATCCCATATTTTTCACTATGTTCTTCTGTAACATCCATTAAACCTACTGAAACATGATCATCCATCCCATATCATTCACTATGTTCTTCTTTAACATCCATTAAATCTACTGAAAAATGATCATCCATCCCATATCGTTCACTGTGTTCTTCTGAATTATCCATTAAACCTAATGAAACATGATCATACATCCCATGTCGTTCACTGTGTTCTTCTGAATTATCCATTAAACCTACTGAAACATGATCATCCATCCCACATCGTTCAATATGTTCTTCTGTAACATCCATTAAACCTACTGAAACATGATCATCCATCCCATATCGTTCATTTTGTTCTTCTTTAACATCCTTTAAACCTATTAATACATGATCATCCATCCCATATCGTTCACTATGTGCTTCTTTAACATCCATTAAACCTACTGAAACATGATCATCCATCCCATATTGGTCAGTATGTTCTTCTTAAACATCCATTAAACCTACTGACACATGATCATCCATCCCATATCGGTCACTATTTTCTTCTGTAGCATCCATTAAACTTACTGAAACATGATCATCCATCCCATATCGTTCAGTGTGTTCTTCTGTAATGTCCATTAAACTTACTTAAACATGATCTTCCATCCCATATCGTTCATTTTGTTCTTCTTTAACATCCTTTAAACGTATTGAAACATGATTACCCATCCAACATCGTTCACTATGTTCTTCTTTAACATCCATTAAACCTCCTGAAACATGATCATCCATCCCAAATCGTCCAATGTGTTCTTCTGAATTATCCATTAAACCTACTGAAACATGATCATCCATCCCATATCGGTCAGTATGTTCTTCTTAAACATCCATTAAACCTACTGAAACATGATCATCCATCCCATATCGTCCAATGTGTTCTTCTGAATTATCCATTAAACCTACTGAAACATGATCATCCATCCCATATCGGTCAGTATGTTCTTCTTAAACATCCATTAAACCTACTGAAACATGATCATCCATCCCATATCGTTCAATATGTTCTTCTGTAACATCCATTTAAACCTACTGAAACATGATCATCCATCCCATATTGTACACCATGTTCTTCTTTAACATCCATTAAACCTACTGAAACATGATTATCCATCCCATATCGTTCAATGTGTTCTTCTGAATTAACCATTAAACCTAATGAAACATGATCATCCATCCCATATCGTTCACTGTGTTCTTCTGAATTATCCATTACACCTAATGAAACATGATCATACATCCCATATCGTTCACTGTGTTCTTCTGAATTTTCCATTAAACCTACTGAAACACGATCATCCATCCCATATCATGCAATATGTTCTTCTGTAACATCCATTAAACCTAATGAAGATGATCATCCATCCCATATCGGTCACTGTGTTCTTCTGAATTATCCATTAAACCTAATGAAACATGATCATACATCCCATGTCGTTCACTGTGTTCTTCTGAATTTTCCATTAAACCTACTGAAACATGATCATCCATCCCATATCTGTCACTATTTTCTTCTGTAACATCCATTAAACCTACTTAAACATGATCATCCATCCCTTATCGTTCACTATGTTCTTCTGTAACATCCATTAAACTTACTGAAACATGATCATCCATCCTATATCGTTTACTATGTTCTTCTGTAACATCCATTAAACCTACTAAAACCGGATGATCCATCCCATATCGTTCAGTGTGTTCTTCTGTAACGTCCATTAAACTTACTGAAACATGATCATCCATCCCATATCGTTCACTATGTTCTTCTGTAACATCCATTTAAACCTACTGAAACATGATAATCCATCCCATATCGTTCACTATGTTCTTCTGTAACATCCATTAAACCTACTGAAACATGATCATCCATCCCATATCATTCACTATGTTCTTCTTTAACACCCATTAAATCTACTGAAATATGATCATCCATCCCATATCATTCACTGTGTTCTTCTGAATTATCCATTACACCTAATGAAACATTATCATACATCCCATATCGTTCACTGTGTTCTTCTGAATTTTCCATTAAACCTACTGAAACACGATCATCCATCCCATATCGTGCAATATGTTCTTCTGTAACATCCATTAAACCTAATGAAGATGATCATCCATCCCATATCGGTCACTGTGTTCTTCTGAATTATCCATTAAACCTAATGAAACATGATCATACATCCCATGTCGTTCACTGTGTTCTTCTGAATTATCCATTAAACCTACTGAAACATGATCATCCATCCCATATCTGTCATTATTTTCTTCTGTAACATCCATTAAACCTACTGAAACATGATCATCCATCACATATCGTTCATTTTGTTCTTCTTTAACATCCTTTAAACCTATTAATACATGATCATCCATCCCATATCGTTCACTATGTTCTTCTTTAACATCCATTAAACCTACTGAAACATGATCATCCATCCCATATCGTCCAATGTGTTCTTCTGAATTATCCATTAAACCTACTGAAACATGATCATCCATCCCATATTGGTCAGTATGTTCTTCTTAAACATCCATTAAACCTACTGAAACATGATCATCCATCCCATATCGTTCAGTGTGTTCTTCTGTAATGTCCATTAAACTTACTTAAACATGATCTTCCATCCCATATCGTTCAGTGTGTTCTTCTGTAATGTCCATTAAACTTACTTAAACATGATCTTCCATCCCATATCGTTCATTTTGTTCTTCTTTAACATCCTTTAAACGTATTGAGACATGATTACCGATCCCACATCGTTCACTATGTTCTTCTTTAACATCCATTAAACCTACTGAAACATGATCATCCATCCCAAATCGTCCAATGTGTTCTTCTGAATTATCCATTAAACCTACTGAAACATGATCATCCATCCCACATCGTTCACTATGTTCTTCTTAAACATCCATTAAACCTACTGAAACATGATCATCCATCCCATATCGGTCACTATTTTCTTCTTTAACATCCATTAAACCTACTGAAACATGATCATCCATCCCAAATCGTCCAATGTGTTCTTTTGTAATGTCCATTAAACTTACTTAAACATGATCTTCCATCCCATATCGTTCACTTTGTTCTTCTTTTACATCCTTTAAACGTATTGAAACATGATTATCCATCCCACATCGTTCACTATGTTCTTCTTTAACATCCATTAAACCTACTGAAACATGATCATCCATCCCATATCGTCCAATGTGTTCTTCTGAATTATCCATTAAACCTACTGAAACATGATCATCCATCCCACATCGTTCAATATGTTCTTCTGTAACATCCATTAAACCTACTGAAACATGATCATCCATCCCATATCGTTCATTTTGTTCTTCTTTAACATCCTTTAAACCTATTAATACATGATCATCCATCCTATATCGTTCACTATGTGCTTCTTTAACATCCATTAAACCTACTGAAACATGATCATCCATCCCATATTGGTCAGTATGTTCTTCTTAAACATCCATTAAACCTACTGACACATGATCATCCATCCCATATCGGTCACTATTTTCTTCTGTAGCATCCATTAAACTTACTGAAACATGATCATCCATCCCATATCGTTCAGTGTGTTCTTCTGTAACGTCCATTAAACTTACTGAAACATGATCATCCATCCCATATCGTTCATTTTGTTCTTCTGTAACATCCATTTAAACCTAATGAAGATGATCATCCATCCCATATCGGTCACTGTGTTCTTCTGAATTATCCATTAAACCTAATGAAACATGATCATACATCCCATGTCGTTCACTGTGTTCTTCTGAATTATCCATTAAACCTACTGAAACATGATCATCCATCCCATATCTGTCATTATTTTCTTCTGTAACATCCATTAAACCTACTGAAACATGATCATCCATCACATATCGTTCATTTTGTTCTTCTTTAACATCCTTTAAACCTATTAATACATGATCATCCATCCCATATCGTTCACTATGTTCTTCTTTAACATCCATTAAACCTACTGAAACATGATCATCCATCCCATATCGTCCAATGTGTTCTTCTGAATTATCCATTAAACCTACTGAAACATGATCATCCATCCCATATTGGTCAGTATGTTCTTCTTAAACATCCATTAAACCTAATGAAACATGATCATCCATCCCATATCGTTCAGTGTGTTCTTCTGTAATGTCCATTAAACTTACTTAAACATGATCTTCCATCCCATATCGTTCAGTGTGTTCTTCTGTAATGTCCATTAAACTTACTTAAACATGATTTTCCATCCCATATCGTTCATTTTGTTCTTCTTTAACATCCTTTAAACGTATTGAGACATGATTACCCATCCCACATCGTTCACTATGTTCTTCTTTAACATCCATTAAACCTACTGAAACATGATCATCCATCCCACATCGTCCAATGTGTTCTTCTGAATTATCCATTAAACCTACTGAAACATGATCATCCATCCCACATCGTTCACTATGTTCTTCTTAAACATCCATTAAACCTACTGAAACATGATCATCCATCCCATATCGGTCACTATTTTCTTCTTTAACATCCATTAAACCTACTGAAACATGATCATCCATCCCAAATCGTCCAATGTGTTCTTTTGTAATGTCCATTAAACTTACTTAAACATGATCTTCCATCCCATATCGTTCACTTTGTTCTTCTTTTACATCCTTTAAACGTATTGAAACATGATTATCCATCCCACATCGTTCACTATGTTCTTCTTTAACATCCATTAAACCTACTGAAACATGATCATCCATCCCATATCGTCCAATGTGTTCTTCTGAATTATCCATTAAACCTACTGAAACATGATCATCCATCCCACATCGTTCAATATGTTCTTCTGTAACATCCATTAAACCTACTGAAACATGATCATCCATCCCATATCGTTCATTTTGTTCTTCTTTAACATCCTTTAAACCTATTAATACATGATTACCCATCCCATATCGTTCAATGTGTTCTTATGAATTAACCATTAAACCTACTGAAACATGATCATCCATCCCATATCGTTCACTGTGTTCTTCTGAATTATCCATTACACCTAATGAAACATGATCATACATCCCATATCGTTCACTGTGTTCTTCTGAATTTTCCATTAAACCTACTGAAACACGATCATCCATCCCATATCATGCAATATGTTCTTCTGTAACATCCATTAAACCTAATGAAGATGATCATCCATCCCATATCGGTCACTGTGTTCTTCTGAATTATCCATTAAACCTAATGAAACATGATCATACATCCCATATCGTTCACTGTGTTCTTCTGAATTTTCCATTAAACCTACTGAAACATGATCATCCATCCCATATCTGTCACTATTTTCTTCTGTAACATCCATTAAACCTACTTAAACATGATCATCCATCCCTTATCGTTCACTATGTTCTTCTGTAACATCCATTAAACTTACTGAAACATGATCATCCATCCTATATCGTTTACTATGTTCTTCTGTAACATCCATTAAACCTACTAAAACCGGATGATCCATCCCATATCGTTCAGTGTGTTCTTCTGTAACGTCCATTAAACTTACTGAAACATGATCATCCATCCCATATCGTTCACTATGTTCTTCTGTAACATCCATTTAAACCTACTGAAACATGATAATCCATCCCATATCGTTCACTATGTTCTTCTGTAACATCCATTAAACCTACTGAAACATGATCATCCATCCCATATCATTCACTATGTTCTTCTTTAACACCCATTAAATCTACTGAAATATGATCATCCATCCCATATCATTCACTGTGTTCTTCTGAATTATCCATTACACCTAATGAAACATTATCATACATCCCATATCGTTCACTGTGTTCTTCTGAATTTTCCATTAAACCTACTGAAACACGATCATCCATCCCATATCGTGCAATATGTTCTTCTGTAACATCCATTAAACCTAATGAAGATGATCATCCATCCCATATCGGTCACTGTGTTCTTCTGAATTATCCATTAAACCTAATGAAACATGATCATACATCCCATGTCGTTCACTGTGTTCTTCTGAATTATCCATTAAACCTACTGAAACATGATCATCCATCCCATATCTGTCATTATTTTCTTCTGTAACATCCATTAAACCTACTGAAACAAGATCATCCATCACATATCGTTCATTTTGTTCTTCTTTAACATCCTTTAAACCTATTAATACATGATCATCCATCCCATATCGTTCACTATGTTCTTCTTTAACATCCATTAAACCTACTGAAACATGATCATCCATCCCATATCGTCCAATGTGTTCTTCTGAATTATCCATTAATCCTACTGAAACATGATCATCCATCCCATATTGGTCAGTATGTTCTTCTTAAACATCCATTAAACCTACTGAAACATGATCATCCATCCCATATCGTTCAGTGTGTTCTTCTGTAATGTCCATTAAACTTACTTAAACATGATCTTCCATCCCATATCGTTCAGTGTGTTCTTCTGTAATGTCCATTAAACTTACTTAAACATGATCTTCCATCCCATATCGTTCATTTTGTTCTTCTTTAACATCCTTTAAACGTATTGAGACATGATTACCCATCCCACATCGTTCACTGTGTTCTTCTTTAACATCCATTAAACCTACTGAAACATGATCATCCATCCCAAATCGTCCAATGTGTTCTTCTGAATTATCCATTAAACCTACTGAAACATGATCATCCATCCCACATCGTTCACTATGTTCTTCTTAAACATCCATTAAACCTACTGAAACATGATCATCCATCCCATATCGGTCACTATTTTCTTCTTTAACATCCATTAAACCTACTAAAACATGATCATCCATCCCAAATCGTCCAATGTGTTCTTTTGTAATGTCCATTAAACTTACTTAAACATGATCTTCCATCCCATATCGTTCACTTTGTTCTTCTTTTACATCCTTTAAACGTATTGAAACATGATTATCCATCCCACATCGTTCACTATGTTCTTCTTTAACATCCATTAAACCTACTGAAACATGATCATCCATCCCATATCGTCCAATGTGTTCTTCTGAATTATCCATTAAACCTACTGAGACATGATCATCCATCCCATATCGTCCAATGTGTTCTTCTGAATTATCCATTAAACCTACTGAAACATGATCATCCATCCCATATTGGTCAGTATGTTCTTCTTTAACATCCATTAAACCTACTGAAACATGATCATCCATCCCACATCGTCCAATGTGTTCTTCTGAATTATCCATTAAACCTACTGAAACATGATCATCCATCCCACATCGTTCACTATGTTCTTCTTAAACATCCATTAAACCTACTGAAAAATGATCATCCATCCCATATCGTTCACTGTGTTCTTCTGAATTATCCATTAAACCTAATGAAACATGATCATACATCCCATGTCGTTCACTGTGTTCTTCTGAATTATCCATTAAACCTACTGAAACATGATCATCCATCCCACATCGTTCAATATGTTCTTCTGTAACATCCATTAAACCTACTGAAACATGATCATCCATCCCATATCGTTCATTTTGTTCTTCTTTAACATCCTTTAAACCTATTAATACATGATCATTCATCCCATATCGTTCACTATGTGCTTCTTTAACATCCATTAAACCTACTGAAACATGATCATCCATCCCATATTGGTCAGTATGTTCTTCTTAAACATCCATTAAACCTACTGACACATGATCATCCATCCCATATCGGTCACTATTTTCTTCTGTAGCATCCATTAAACTTACTGAAACATGATCATCCATCCCATATCGTTCAGTGTGTTCTTCTGTAATGTCCATTAAACTTACTTAAACATGATCTTCCATCCCATATCGTTCATTTTGTTCTTCTTTAACATCCTTTAAACGTATTGAAACATGATTACCCATCCAACATCGTTCACTATGTTCTTCTTTAACATCCATTAAACCTACTGAAACATGATCATCCATCCCAAATCGTCCAATGTGTTCTTCTGAATTATCCATTAAACCTACTGAAACATGATCATCCATCCCATATCGGTCAGTATGTTCTTCTTAAACATCCATTAAACCTACTGAAACATGATCATCCATCCCATATCGTCCAATGTGTTCTTCTGAATTATCCATTAAACCTACTGAAACATGATCATCCATCCCATATCGGTCAGTATGTTCTTCTTAAACATCCATTAAACCTACTGAAACATGATCATTCATCCCATATCGTTCAATATGTTCTTCTGTAACATCCATTTAAACCTACTGAAACATGATCATCCATCCCATATTGTACACCATGTTCTTCTTTAACATCCATTAAACCTACTGAAACATGATTATCCATCCCATATCGTTCAATGTGTTCTTCTGAATTAACCATTAAACCTACTGAAACATGATAATCCATCCCATATCGTTCACTATGTTCTTCTGTAACATCCATTAAACCTACTGAAACATGATCATCCATCCCATATCATTCATTATGTTCTTCTTAAACATCAATTAAATCTACTGAAACATGATCATCCATCCCATATCTGTCACTATTTTCTTCTGAATTATCCATTAAACCTAATGAAACATGATCATCCATCCCATATCGTTCATTTTGTCCTTCTTTAACATCCTTTAAACCTATTAATACATGATCATCCATCCCATATCGTTCACTATGTTCTTCTTTAACATCCATTAAACCTACTGAAACATGATTATCCATCCCATATCGTCCAATGTGTTCTTCTGAATTATCCAGTAAACCTACTGAAACATGATCATCCATTCCATATTGGTCAGTATGTTCTTCTTAAACATCCATTAAACCTACTGAAACATGATCATCCATCCCATATCGGTCACTATTTTCTTCTGTAGCATCCATTAAACTTACTGAAACATGGTCATCCATCCCATATCGTTCAGTGTGTTCTTCTGTAATGTCCATTAAACTTACTTAAACATGATCTTCCATCCCATATCGTTCATTTTGTTCTTCTTTAACATCCTTTAAACGTATTGAAACATGATTACCCATCCCACATCGTTCACTATGTTCTTCTTTAACATCCATTAAACCTAATGAAACATGATCATCCATCCCAAATCGTCCAATGTGTTCTTCTGAATTATCCATTAAACCTACTGAAACATGATCATCCATCCCATATTGTTCACTATGTTCTTCTGTAACATCCATTAAACCTACTGAAACATGATCATCCATCCCATATATTTCTCTGTGTTCTTCTGAATTATCCATTAAACCTACTGAAACATTATCATCCATCCCATATCGTTCACTATGTTCTTCTGTAACATCCATTAAACTTACTGAAACATGATCATCCATCCCATATCGTTTACTATGTTCTTCTGTAACATCCATTAAACCTACTAAAACCGGATGATCCATCCCATATCGTTCAGTGTGTTCTTCTGTAACGTCCATTAAACTTACTGAAACATGATCATCCATCCCATATCGTTCACTATGTTCTTCTGTAACATCCATTTAAACCTACTGAAACATGATAATCCATCCCATATCGTTCACTATGTTCTTCTGTAACATCCATTAAACCTACTGAAACATGATCATCCATCCCATATCATTCACAATGTTCTTCTTTAACATCCATTAAATCTACTGAAACATGATCTTCCATCCCATATCATTCACTGTGTTCTTCTGAATTATCCATTACACCTAATGAAACATTATCATACATCCCATATCGTTCACTGTGTTCTTCTGAATTTTCCATTAAACCTACTGAGACATGATCATCCATCCCATATCGTCCAATGTGTTCTTCTGAATTATCCATTAAACCTACTGAAACATGATCATCCATCCCATATTGGTCAGTATGTTCTTCTTAAACATCCATTAAACCTACTGAAACATGATCATCCATCCCATATTTTTCACTATGTTCTTCTGTAACATCCATTAAACCTACTGAAACATGATCATCCATCCCATATCATTCACTATGTTCTTCTTTAACATCCATTAAATCTACTGAAAAATGATCATCCATCCCATATCGTTCACTGTGTTCTTCTGAATTATCCATTAAACCTAATGAAACATGATCATACATCCCATGTCGTTCACTGTGTTCTTCTGAATTATCCATTAAACCTACTGAAACATGATCATCCATCCCACATCGTTCAATATGTTCTTCTGTAACATCCATTAAACCTACTGAAACATGATCATCCATCCCATATCGTTCATTTTGTTCTTCTTTAACATCCTTTAAACCTATTAATACATGATCATCCATCCCATATCGTTCACTATGTGCTTCTTTAACATCCATTAAACCTACTGAAACATGATCATCCATCCCATATTGGTCAGTATGTTCTTCTTAAACATCCATTAAACCTACTGACACATGATCATCCATCCCATATCGGTCACTATTTTCTTCTGTAGCATCCATTAAACTTACTGAAACATGATCATCCATCCCATATCGTTCAGTGTGTTCTTCTGTAATGTCCATTAAACTTACTTAAACATGATCTTCCATCCCATATCGTTCATTTTGTTCTTCTTTAACATCCTTTAAACGTATTGAAACATGATTACCCATCCAACATCGTTCACTATGTTCTTCTTTAACATCCATTAAACCTCCTGAAACATGATCATCCATCCCAAATCGTCCAATGTGTTCTTCTGAATTATCCATTAAACCTACTGAAACATGATCATCCATCCCATATCGGTCAGTATGTTCTTCTTAAACATCCATTAAACCTACTGAAACATGATCATCCATCCCATATCGTTCAATATTTTCTTCTGTAACATCCATTTAAACCTACTGAAACATGATCATCCATCCCATATTGTACACCATGTTCTTCTTTAACATCCATTAAACCTACTGAAACATGATTATCCATCCCATATCGTTCAATGTGTTCTTCTGAATTAACCATTAAACCTACTGAAACATGATCATCCATCCCATATCGTTCACTGTGTTCTTCTGAATTATCCATTACACCTAATGAAACATGATCATACATCCCATATCGTTCACTGTGTTCTTCTGAATTTTCCATTAAACCTACTGAAACACGATCATCCATCCCATATCATGCAATATGTTCTTCTGTAACATCCATTAAACCTAATGAAGATGATCATCCATCCCATATCGGTCACTGTGTTCTTCTGAATTATCCATTAAACCTAATGAAACATGATCATACATCCCATGTCGTTCACTGTGTTCTTCTGAATTTTCCATTAAACCTACTGAAACATGATCATCCATCCCATATCTGTCACTATTTTCTTCTGTAACATCCATTAAACCTACTTAAACATGATCATCCATCCCTTATCGTTCACTATGTTCTTCTGTAACATCCATTAAACTTACTGAAACATGATCATCCATCCTATATCGTTTACTATGTTCTTCTGTAACATCCATTAAACCTACTAAAACCGGATGATCCATCCCATATCGTTCAGTGTGTTCTTCTGTAACGTCCATTAAACTTACTGAAACATGATCATCCATCCCATATCGTTCACTATGTTCTTCTATAACATCCATTTAAACCTACTGAAACATGATAATCCATCCCATATCGTTCACTATGTTCTTCTGTAACATCCATTAAACCTACTGAAACATGATCATCCATCCCATATCATTCACTATGTTCTTCTTTAACACCCATTAAATCTACTGAAATATGATCATCCATCCCATATCATTCACTGTGTTCTTCTGAATTATCCATTACACCTAATGAAACATTATCATACATCCCATATCGTTCACTGTGTTCTTCTGAATTTTCCATTAAACCTACTGAAACACGATCATCCATCCCATATCGTGCAATATGTTCTTCTGTAACATCCATTAAACCTAATGAAGATGATCATCCATCCCATATCGGTCACTGTGTTCTTCTGAATTATCCATTAAACCTAATGAAACATGATCATACATCCCATGTCGTTCACTGTGTTCTTCTGAATTATCCATTAAACCTACTGAAACATGATCATCCATCCCATATCTGTCATTATTTTCTTCTGTAACATCCATTAAACCTACTGAAACATGATCATCCATCACATATCGTTCATTTTGTTCTTCTTTAACATCCTTTAAACCTATTAATACATGATCATCCATCCCATATCGTTCACTATGTTCTTCTTTAACATCCATTAAACCTACTGAAACATGATCATCCATCCCATATCGTCCAATGTGTTCTTCTGAATTATCCATTAAACCTACTGAAACATGATCATCCATCCCATATTGGTCAGTATGTTCTTCTTAAACATCCATTAAACCTACTGAAACATGATCATCCATCCCATATCGTTCAGTGTGTTCTTCTGTAATGTCCATTAAACTTACTTAAACATGATCTTCCATCCCATATCGTTCAGTGTGTTCTTCTGTAATGTCCATTAAACTTACTTAAACATGATCTTCCATCCCATATCGTTCATTTTGTTCTTCTTTAACATCCTTTAAACGTATTGAGACATGATTACCCATCCCACATCGTTCACTGTGTTCTTCTTTAACATCCATTAAACCTACTGAAACATGATCATCCATCCCAAATCGTCCAATGTGTTCTTCTGAATTATCCATTAAACCTACTGAAACATGATCATCCATCCCACATCGTTCACTATGTTCTTCTTAAACATCCATTAAACCTACTGAAACGTGATCATCCATCCCATATCGGTCACTATTTTCTTCTTTAACATCCATTAAACCTACTGAAACATGATCATCCATCCCAAATCGTCCAATGTGTTCTTTTGTAATGTCCATTAAACTTACTTAAACATGATCTTCCATCCCATATCGTTCACTTTGTTCTTCTTTTACATCCTTTAAACGTATTGAAACATGATTATCCATCCCACATCGTTCACTATGTTCTTCTTTAACATCCATTAAACCTACTGAAACATGATCATCCATCCCATATCGTCCAATGTGTTCTTCTGAATTATCCATTAAACCTACTGAGACATGATCATCCATCCCATATCGTCCAATGTGTTCTTCTGAATTATCCATTAAACCTACTGAAACATGATCATCCATCCCATATTGCTCAGTATGTTCTTCTTAAACATCCATTAAACCTACTGAAACATGATCATCCATCCCATATTTTTCACTATGTTCTTCTGTAACATCCATTAAACCTACTGAAACATGATCATCCATCCCATATCATTCACTATGTTCTTCTTTAACATCCATTAAATCTACTGAAAAATGATCATCCATCCCATATCGTTCACTGTGTTCTTCTGAATTATCCATTAAACCTAATGAAACATGATCATACATCCCATGTCGTTCACTGTGTTCTTCTGAATTATCCATTAAACCTACTGAAACATGATCATCCATCCCACATCGTTCAATATGTTCTTCTGTAACATCCATTAAACCTACTGAAACATGATCATCCATCCCATATCGTTCATTTTGTTCTTCTTTAACATCCTTTAAACCTATTAATACATGATCATCCATCCCATATCGTTCACTATGTGCTTCTTTAACATCCATTAAACCTACTGAAACATGATCATCCATCCCATATTGGTCAGTATGTTCTTCTTAAACATCCATTAAACCTACTGACACATGATCATCCATCCCATATCGGTCACTATTTTCTTCTGTAGCATCCATTAAACTTACTGAAACATGATCATCCATCCCATATCGTTCAGTGTGTTCTTCTGTAATGTCCATTAAACTTACTTAAACATGATCTTCCATCCCATATCGTTCATTTTGTTCTTCTTTAACATCCTTTAAACGTATTGAAACATGATTACCCATCCAACATCGTTCACTATGTTCTTCTTTAACATCCATTAAACCTACTGAAACATGATCATCCATCCCAAATCGTCCAATGTGTTCTTCTGAATTATCCATTAAACCTACTGAAACATGATCATCCATCCCATATCGGTCAGTATGTTCTTCTTAAACATCCATTAAACCTACTGAAACATGATCATCCATCCCATATCGTCCAATGTGTTCTTCTGAATTATCCATTAAACCTACTGAAACATGATCATCCATCCCATATCGTTCAATATGTTCTTCTGTAACATCCATTTAAACCTACTGAAACATGATCATCCATCCCATATTGTACACCATGTTCTTCTTTAACATCCATTAAACCTACTGAAACATGATCATCCATCCCATATCGTTCATTTTGTCCTTCTTTAACATCCTTTAAACCTATTAATACATGATCATCCATCCCATATCGTTCACTATGTTCTTCTTTAACATCCATTAAACCTACTGAAACATGATTATCCATCCCATATCGTCCAATGTGTTCTTCTGAATTATCCAGTAAACCTACTGAAACATGATCATCCATTCCATATTGGTCAGTATGTTCTTCTTAAACATCCATTAAACCTACTGAAACATGATCATCCATCCCATATCGGTCACTATTTTCTTCTGTAGCATCCATTAAACTTACTGAAACAGGGTCATCCATCCCATATCGTTCAGTGTGTTCTTCTGTAATGTCCATTAAACTTACTTAAACATGATCTTCCATCCCATATCGTTCATTTTGTTCTTCTTTAACATCCTTTAAACGTATTGAAACATGATTACCCATCCCACATCGTTCACTATGTTCTTCTTTAACATCCATTAAACCTAATGAAACATGATCATCCATCCCAAATCGTCCAATGTGTTCTTCTGAATTATCCATTAAACCTACTGAAACATGATCATCCATCCCATATTGTTCACTATGTTCTTCTGTAACATCCATTAAACCTACTGAAACATGATCATCCATCCCATATATTTCACTGTGTTCTTCTGAATTATCCATTAAACCTACTGAAACATTATCATCCATCCCATATCGTTCACTATGTTCTTCTGTAACATCCATTAAACTTACTGAAACATGATCATCCATCCCATATCGTTTACTATGTTCTTCTGTAACATCCATTAAACCTACTAAAACCGGATGATCCATCCCATATCGTTCAGTGTGTTCTTCTGTAACGTCCATTAAACTTACTGAAACATGATCATCCATCCCATATCGTTCACTATGTTCTTCTGTAACATCCATTTAAACCTACTGAAACATGATAATCCATCCCATATCGTTCACTATGTTCTTCTGTAACATCCATTAAACCTACTGAAACATGATCATCCATCCCATATCATTCACTATGTTCTTCTTTAACATCCATTAAATCTACTGAAACATGATCATCCATCCCATATCATTCACTGTGTTCTTCTGAATTATCCATTACACCTAATGAAACATTATCATACATCCCATATCGTTCACTGTGTTCTTCTGAATTTTCCATTAAACCTACTGAAACACGATCATCCATCCCATATCGTGCAATATGTTCTTCTGTAACATCCATTAAACCTAATGAAGATGATCATCCATCCCATATCGGTCACTGTGTTCTTCTGAATTATCCATTAAACCTAATGAAACATGATCATACATCCCATGTCGTTCACTGTGTTCTTCTGAATTATCCATTAAACCTACTGAAACATGATCATCCATCCCATATCTGTCACTATTTTCTTCTGTAACATCCATTAAACCTACTGAAACATGATCATCCATCACATATCGTTCATTTTGTTCTTCTTTAACATCCTTTAAACCTATTAATACATGATCATCCATCCCATATTGGTCAGTATGTTCTTCTTAAACATCCATTAAACCTACTGAAACATGATCATCCATCCCATATCGGTCACTATTTTCTTCTGTATTATCCATTAAACTTACTGAAACATGATCATCCATCCCATATCGTTCAGTGTGTTCTTCTGTAATGTCCATTAAACTTACTTAAACATGATCTTCCATCCCATATCGTTCATTTTGTTCTTCTTTAACATCCTTTAAACGTATTGAGACATGATTACCCATCCCACATCGTTCACTATGTTCTTCTTTAACATCCATTAAACCTACTGAAACATGATCATCCATCCCAAATCGTCCAATGTGTTCTTCTGAATTATCCATTAAACCTACTGAAACATGATCATCCATCCCACATCGTTCACTATGTTCTTCTTTAACATCCATTAAACCTACTGAAACATGATCATCCATCCCATATCGTTCACTATGTTCTTCTGAATTATCCATTAAACCTACTGAGACATGATCATCCATCCCATATCGTCCAATGTGTTCTTCTGAATTATCCATTAAACCTACTGAAACATGATCATCCATCCCATATTGGTCAGTATGTTCTTCTTAAACATCCATTAAACCTACTGAAACATGATCATCCATCCCATATCGGTCACTATTTTCTTCTGTAGCATCCATTAAACTTACTGAAACATGGTCATCCATCCCATATCGTTCAGTGTGTTCTTCTGTAATGTCCATTAAACTTACTTAAACATGATCTTCCATCCGTTATCGTTCATTTTGTTCTTCTTTAACATCATTTAAACGTATTGAAACATGATTACCCATCCCACATCGTTCACTATGTTCTTCTGAATTATCCATTAAACCTACTGAAACATGATCATCCATCCCATATCGTACACTGTGTTCTTCTGAATTATCCATTACACCTAATGAAACATGATCATACATCCCATATCGTTCACTGTGTTCTTCTGAATTTTCCATTAAACCTACTGAAACACGATCATCCATCCCATATCGTGCAATATGTTCTTCTGTAACATCCATTAAACCTAATGAAGATGATCATCCATCCCATATCGGTCACTGTGTTCTTCTGAATTATCCATTAAACCTACTGAAACATGATCATCCATCCCATATCGTTCACTGTGTTCTTCTGAATTATCCATTACACCTAATGAAACATGATCATACATCCCATATCGTTCACTGTGTTCTTCTGAATTTTCCATTAAACCTACTGAAACACGATCATCCATCCCATATCATGCAATATGTTCTTCTGTAACATCCATTAAACCTAATGAAGATGATCATCCATCCCATATCGGTCACTGTGTTCTTCTGAATTATCCATTAAACCTAATGAAACATGATCATACATCCCATGTCGTTCACTGTGTTCTTCTGAATTATCCATTAAACCTACTGAAACATGATCATCATTCCCATATCTGTCACTATTTTCTTCTGTAACATCCATTAAACCTACTTAAACATGATCATCCATCCCATATCGTTCACTATGTTCTTCTGTAACATCCATTAAACTTACTGAAACATGGTCATCCATCCCATATCGTTCAGTGTGTTCTTCTGTAATGTCCATTAAACTTACTTAAACATGATCTTCCATCCGTTATCGTTCATTTTGTTCTTCTTTAACATCATTTAAACGTATTGAAACATGATTACCCATCCCACATCGTTCACTATGTTCTTCTGAATTATCCATTAAACCTACTGAAACATGATCATCCATCCCATATCGTACACTGTGTTCTTCTGAATTATCAATTACACCTAATGAAACATGATCATACATCCCATATCGTTCACTGTGTTCTTCTGAATTTTCCATTAAACCTACTGAAACACGATCATCCATCCCATATCGTGCAATATGTTCTTCTGTAACATCCATTAAACGTAATGAAGATGATCATCCATCCCATATCGGTCACTGTGTTCTTCTGAATTATCCATTAAACCTACTGAAACATGATCATCCATCCCATATCGTTCACTGTGTTCTTCTGAATTATCCATTACACCTAATGAAACATGATCATACATCCCATATCGTTCACTGTGTTCTTCTGAATTTTCCATTAAACCTACTGAAACACGATCATCCATCCCATATCATGCAATATGTTCTTCTGTAACATCCATTAAACCTAATGAAGATGATCATCCATCCCATATCGGTCACTGTGTTCTTCTGAATTATCCATTAAACCTAATGAAACATGATCATACATCCCATGTCGTTCACTGTGTTCTTCTGAATTATCCATTAAACCTACTGAAACATGATCATCCATCCCATATCTGTCACTATTTTCTTCTGTAACATCCATTAAACCTACTTAAACATGATCATCCATCCCATATCGTTCACTATGTTCTTCTGTAACATCCATTAAACTTACTGAAACATGATCATCCATCCTATATCGTTTACTATGTTCTTCTGTAACATCCATTAAACCTACTAAAACCGGATGATCCATCCCATATCGTTCAGTGTGTTCTTCTGTAACGTCCATTAAACTTACTGAAACATGATCATCCATCCCATATCGTTCACTATGTTCTTCTGTAACATCCATTTAAACCTACTGAAACATGATAATCCATCCCATATCGTTCACTATGTTCTTCTGTAACATCCGTTATACCTACTGAAACATGATCATCCATCCCATATCATTCACTATGTTCTTCTTTAACATCCATTAAATCTACTGAAACATGATCATCCATCCCATATCATTCACTGTGTTCTTCTGAATTATCCATTACACCTAATGAAACATTATCATACATCCCATATCGTTCACTGTGTTCTTCTGAATTTTCCATTAAACCTACTGAAACACGATCATCCATCCCATATCGTGCAATATGTTCTTCTGTAACATCCATTAAACCTAATGAAGATGATCATCCATCCCATATCGGTCACTGTGTTCTTCTGAATTATCCATTAAACCTACTGAAACATGATCATCCATCCCATATATTTCACTGTGTTGTTCTGAATTATCCATTAAACCTACTGAAACATGATCATCCATCCCATATCGTTCACTGTGTTCTTCTGAATTATCCATTACACCTAATGAAACATGATCATACATCCCATATCGTTCACTGTGTTCTTCTGAATTTTCCATTAAACCTACTGAAACACGATCATCCATCCCATATCATGCAATATGTTCTTCTGTAACATCCATTAAACCTAATGAAGATGATCATCCATCCCATATCGGTCACTGTGTTCTTCTGAATTATCCATTAAACCTAATGAAACATGATCATACATCCCATGTCGTTCACTGTGTTCTTCTGAATTATCCATTAAACCTACTGAAACATGATCATCCATCCCATATCTGTCACTATTTTCTTCTGTAACATCCATTAAACCTACTTAAACATGATCATCCATCCCATATCGTTCACTATGTTCTTCTGTAACATCCATTAAACTTACTGAAACATGATCATCCATCCTATATCGTTTACTATGTTCTTCTGTAACATCCATTAAACCTACTAAAACCGGATGATCCATCCCATATCGTTCAGTGTGTTCTTCTGTAACGTCCATTAAACTTACTGAAACATGATCATCCATCCCATATCGTTCACTATGTTCTTCTGTAACATCCATTTAAACCTACTGAAACATGATAATCCATCCCATATCGTTCACTATGTTCTTCTGTAACATCCGTTATACCTACTGAAACATGATCATCCATCCCATATCATTCACTATGTTCTTCTTTAACATCCATTAAATCTACTGAAACATGATCATCCATCCCATATCATTCACTGTGTTCTTCTGAATTATCCATTACACCTAATGAAACATTATCATACATCCCATATCGTTCACTGTGTTCTTCTGAATTTTCCATTAAACCTACTGAAACACGATCATCCATCCCATATCGTGCAATATGTTCTTCTGTAACATCCATTAAACCTAATGAAGATGATCATCCATCCCATATCGGTCACTGTGTTCTTCTGAATTATCCATTAAACCTAATGAAACATGATCATACATCCCATGTCGTTCACTGTGTTCTTCTGAATTATCCATTAAACCTACTGAAACATGATCATCCATCCCATATCTGTGACTATTTTCTTCTGTAACATCCATTAAACCTACTGAAACATGATCATCCATCACATATCGTTCATTTTGTTCTTCTTTAACATCCTTTAAACCTATTAATACATGATCATCCATCCCATATCGTTCACTATGTTCTTCTTTAACATCCATTAAACCTACTGAAACATGATCATCCATCCCATATCGTCCAATGTGTTCTTCTGAATTATCCATTAAACCTACTGAAACATGATCATCCATCCCATATTGGTCAGTATGTTCTTCTTAAACATCCATTAAACCTACTGAAACATGATCATCCATCCCATATCGGTCACTATTTTCTTCTGTAGCAACCATTAAACTTACTGAAACATAATCATCCATCCCATATCGTTCAGTGTGTTCTTCTGTAATGTCCATTAAACTTACTTAAACATGATCTTCCATCCCATATCGTTCATTTTGTTCTTCTTTAACATCCTTTAAACGTATTGAGACATGATTACCCATCCCACATCGTTCACTATGTTCTTCTTTAACATCCATTATACCTACTGAAACATGATCATCCATCCCAAATCGTCCAATGTGTTCTTCTGAATTATCCATTAAACCTACTGAAACATGATCATCCATCCCACATCGTTCACTATGTTCTTCTTAAACATCCATTAAACCTACTGAAACATTATCATCCATCCCATATCGGTCACTATTTTCTTCTTTAACATCCATTAAACCTACTGAAACATGATCATCCATCCCAAATCGTCCAATTTGTTCTTTTGTAATGTCCATTAAACTTACTTAAACATGATCTTCCATCCCATATCGTTCACTTTGTTCTTCTTTTACATCCTTTAAACGTATTGAAACATGATTATCCATCCCACATCGTTCACTATGTTCTTCTTTAACATCCATTAAACCTACTGAAACATGATCATCCATCCCATATCGTCCAATGTGTTCTTCTGAATTATCCATTAAACCTACTGAGACATGATCATCCATCCCATATCGTCCAATGTGTTCTCCTGAATTATCCATTAAACCTACTGAAACATGATCATCCATCCCATATTGGTCAGTATGTTCTTCGTAAACATCCATTAAACCTACTGAAACATGATCATCCATCCCATGTCGGTCACTATTTTCTTCTGTAGCATCCATTAAACTTACTGAAACATGATCATCCATCCCATATCGTTCAGTGTGTTCTTCTGTAATGTCCATTAAACTTACTTAAACATGATCTTCCATCCGATATCGTTCATTTTGTTCTTCATTAATATCCTTTAAACATATTGAGACATGATTACCCATCCCACATCGTTCACTATGTTCTTCTTTAACATCCATTAAACCTACTGAAACATGATCATCCATTCCATATCGTCCAATTTGTTCTTCTGAATTATCCATTAAACCTACTGAAACATGATCATCCATCCCATATCGGTCAGTATGTTCTTCTTAAACATCCATTAAACCTACTGAAACATGATCATCCATCCCATATCATTCACTATGTTCTTCTTTAACATCCATTAAATCTACTGAAACATGATCATCCATCCCATATCATTCACTGTGTTCTTCTGAATTATCCATTACACCTAATGAAACATTATCATACATCACATATCGTTCACTGTGTTCTTCTGAATTTTCCATTAAACCTACTGAAACACGATCATCCATCCCATATCGTGCAAAATGTTCTTCTGTAACATCCATTAAACCTAATGAAGATGATCTTCCATCCCATATCGTTCATTTTGTTCTTCTTTAACATCCTTTAAACGTATTGAAACATGATTACCCATCCAACATCGTTCACTATGTTCTTCTTTAACATCCATTAAACCTACTGAAACATGATCATCCATCCCAAATCGTCCAATGTGTTCTTCTGAATTATCCATTAAACCTACTGAAACATGATCATCCATCCCATATCGGTCAGTATGTTCTTCTTAAACATCCATTAAACCTACTGAAACATGATCATCCATCCCATATCGTCCAATGTGTTCTTCTGAATTATCCATTAAACCTACTGAAACATGATCATCCATCCCATATCGGTCAGTATGTTCTTCTTAAACATCCATTAAACCTACTGAAACATGATCATCCATCCCATATCGTTCAATATGTTCTTCTGTAACATCCATTTAAACCTACTGAAACATGATCATCCATCCCATATTGTACACCATGTTCTTCTTTAACATCCATTAAACCTACTGAAACATGATTATCCATCCCATATCGTTCAATGTGTTCTTCTGAATTAACCATTAAACCTACTGAAACATGATCATCCATCCCATATCGTTCACTATGTTCTTCTGTAACATCCATTAAACCTACTGAAACATGATCATCCATCCCATAACATTCACTATGTTCTTCTTAAACATCCATTAAATCTACTGAAACATGATCATCCATCCCATATCTGTCACTATTTTCTTCTGAATTATCCATTAAACCTAATGAAACATGATCATACATCCCATGTCGTTCACTGTGTTCTTCTGAATTATCCATTAAACCTACTGAAACATGATCATCCATCCCATATCGTTCAATATGTTCTTCTGTAACATCCATTAAACCTATTGAAACATGATCATCCATCCCATATCGTTCATTTTGTCCTTCTTTAACATCCTTTAAACCTATTAATACATGATCATCCATCCCATATCGTTCACTATGTTCTTCTTTAACATCCATTAAACCTACTGAAACATGATTATCCATCCCATATCGTCCAATGTGTTCTTCTGAATTATCCAGTAAACCTACTGAAACATGATCATCCATCCCATATTGTTCACTATGTTCTTCTGTAACATCCATTAAACCTACTGAAACATGATCATCCATCCCATATATTTCACTCTGTTCTTCTGAATTATCCATTAAACCTACTGAAACATTATCATCCATCCCATATCGTTTACTATGTTCTTCTGTAACATCCATTAAACTTACTGAAACATGATCATCCATCCCATATCGTTTACTATGTTCTTCTGTAACATCCATTAAACCTACTAAAACCGGATGATCCATCCCATATCGTTCAGTGTGTTCTTCTGTAACGTCCATTAAACTTACTGAAACATGATCATCCATCCCATATCGTTCACTATGTTCTTCTGTAACATCCATTTAAACCTACTGAAACATGATAATCCATCCCATATCGTTCACTATGTTCTTCTGTAACATCCATTAAACCTAATGAAGATGATCATCCATCCCATATCGGTCACTGTGTTCTTCTGAATTATCCATTAAACCTAATGAAACATGATCATACATCCCATGTCGTTCACTGTGTTCTTCTGAATTATCCATTAAACCTACTGAAACATGATCATCCATCCCATATCTGTCACTATTTTCTTCTGTAACATCCATTAAACCTACTGAAACATGATCATCCATCACATATCGTTCATTTTGTTCTTCTTTAACATCCTTTAAACCTATTAATACATGATCATCCATCCCATATCGTTCACTATGTTCTTCTTTAACATCCATTAAACCTACTGAAACATGATCATCCATCCCATATCTTTCAATATATTCTTCTGAATTATCCATTAAACCTACTGAAACATGATCATCCATCCCATATTGGTCAGTATGTTCTTCTTAAACATCCATTAAACCTACTGAAACATGATCATCCATCCCATATCGGTCACTATTTTCTTCTGTAGCAACCATTAAACTTACTGAAACATGATCATCCATCCCATATCGTTCAGTGTGTTCTTCTGTAATGTCCATTAAACTTACTTAAACATGATCTTCCATCCCATATCGTTAATTTTGTTCTTCTTTAACATCCTTTAAACGTATTGAGACATGATTACCCATCCCACATCGTTCAATATGTTCTTCTTTAACATCCATTATACCTACTGAAACATGATCATCCATCCCAAATCGTCCAATGTGTTCTTCTGAATTATCCATTAAACCTACTGAAACATGATCATCCATCCCATATCGTTCACTATGTTCTTCTTAAACATCCATTAAACCTACTGAAACATTATCATCCATCCCATATCGGTCACTATTTTCTTCTTTAACATCCATTAAACCTACTGAAACATGATCATCCATCCCAAATCGTCCAATTTGTTCTTTTGTAATGTCCATTAAACTTACTTAAACATGATCTTCCATCCCATATCGTTCACTTTGTTCTTCTTTTACATCCTTTAAACGTATTGAAACATGATTATCCATCCCACATCGTTCACTATGTTCTTCTTTAACATCCATTAAACCTACTGAAACATGATCATCCATCCCATATCGTCCAATGTGTTCTTCTGAATTATCCATTAAACCTACTGAGACATGATCATCCATCCCATATCGTCCAATGTGTTCTCCTGAATTATCCATTAAACCTACTGAAACATGATCATCCATCCCATATTGGTCAGTATGTTCTTCGTAAACATCCATTAAACCTACTGAAACATGATCATCCATCCCATGTCGGTCACTATTTTCTTCTGTAGCATCCATTAAACTTACTGAAACATGATCATCCATCCCATATCGTTCAGTGTGTTCTTCTGTAATGTCCATTAAACTTACTTAAACATGATCTTCCATCCGATATCGTTCATTTTGTTCTTCATTAATATCCTTTAAACATATTGAGACATGATTACCCATCCCACATCGTTCACTATGTTCTTCTTTAACATCCATTAAACCTACTGAAACATGATCATCCATTCCATATCGTCCAATTTGTTCTTCTGAATTATCCATTAAACCTACTGAAACATGATCATCCATCCCATATCGGTCAGTATGTTCTTCTTAAACATCCATTAAACCTACTGAAACATGATCATCC
Organism: Lampris megalopsis; assembly: GCA_022114975.2. Classification (NCBI taxonomy): domain Eukaryota; kingdom Metazoa; phylum Chordata; class Actinopteri; order Lampriformes; family Lampridae; genus Lampris; species Lampris megalopsis. The sequence goes on from JAJHIY020000425.1 coordinate 6,819,701, forward strand.
ATCCCATATCATTCACTATGTTCTTCTTTAACATCCATTAAATCTACTGAAACATGATCATCCATCCCATATCATTCACTGTGTTCTTCTGAATTATCCATTACACCTAATGAAACATTATCATACATCCCATATCGTTCACTGTGTTCTTCTGAATTTTCCATTAAACCTACTGAAACACGATCATCCATCCCATATCGTGCAATATGTTCTTCTGTAACATCCATTAAACCTAATGAAGATGATCTTCCATCCCATATCGTTCATTTTGTTCTTCTTTAACATCCTTTAAACGTATTGAAACATGATTACCCATCCAACATCGTTCACTATGTTCTTCTTTAACATCCATTAAACCTACTGAAACATGATCATCCATCCCAAATCGTCCAATGTGTTCTTCTGAATTATCCATTAAACCTACTGAAACATGATCATCCATCCCATATCGGTCAGTATGTTCTTCTTAAACATCCATTAAACCTACTGAAACATGATCATCCATCCCATATCGGTCAGTATGTTCTTCTTTAACATCCATTAAACCTACTGAAACATGATCATCCATCCCATATCGTTCAATATGTTCTTCTGTAACATCCAATTAAACCTACTGAAACATGAACATCCATCCCATATTGTACACCATGTTCTTCTTTAACATCCATTAAACCTACTGAAACATGATTATCCATCCCATATCGTTCAATGTGTTCTTCTGAATTAACCATAAAACCTACTGAAACATGATCATCCATCCCATATCGTTCACTATGTTCTTCTGTAACATCCATTAAACCTACTGAAACATGATCATCCATCCCATATCATTCACTATGTTCTTCTTAAACATCCATTAAATCTACTGAAACATGATCATCCATCCCATATCTTTCACTATTTTCTTCTGAATTATCCATTAAACCTAATGAAACATGATCATACATCCCATGTCGTTCACTGTGTTCTTCTGAATTATCCATTAAACCTACTGAAACATGATCATCCATCCCATATCGTTCAATATGTTCTTCTGTAACATCCATTAAACCTATTGAAACATGATCATCCATCCCATATCGTTCATTTTGTCCTTCTTTAACATCCTTTAAACCTATTAATACATGATCATCCATCCCATATCGTTCACTATGTTCTTCTTTAACATCCATTAAACCTACTGAAACATGATTATCCATCCCATATCGTCCAATGTGTTCTTCTGAATTATCCAGTAAACCTACTGAAACATGATCATCCATCCCATATTGTTCACTATGTTCTTCTGTAACATCCATTAAACCTACTGAAACATGATCATCCATCCCATATATTTCACTCTGTTCTTCTGAATTATGCATTAAACCTACTGAAACATTATCATCCATCCCATATCGTTTACTATGTTCTTCTGTAACATCCATTAAACTTACTGAAACATGATCATCCATCCCATATCGTTTACTATGTTCTTCTGTAACATCCATTAAACCTACTAAAACCGGATGATCCATCCCATATCGTTCAGTGTGTTCTTCTGTAACGTCCATTAAACTTACTGAAACATGATCATCCATCCCATATCGTTCACTATGTTCTTGTGTAACATCCATTTAAACCTACTGAAACATGATAATCCATCCCATATCGTTCACTATGTTCTTCTGTAACATCCATTAAACCTACTGAAACATGATCATCCATCCCATATCATTCACTATATTCTTTTTTAACATCCATTAAATCTACTGAAACATGATCATCCATCCCATATCATTCACTGTGTTCTTCTGAATTATCCATTACACCTAATGAAACATTATCATACATCCCATATCGTTCACTGTGTTCTTCTGAATTTTCCATTAAACCTACTGAAACACGATCATCCATCCCATATCGTGCAATATGTTCTTCTGTAACATCCATTAAACCTAATGAAGATGATCATCCATCCCATATCGGTCACTGTGTTCTTCTGAATTATCCATTAAACCTAATGAAACATGATCATACATCCCATGTCGTTCACTGTGTTCTTCTGAATTATCCATTAAACCTACTGAAACATGATCATCCATCCCATATCTGTCACTATTTTCTTCTGTAACATCCATTAAACCTACTGAAACATGATCATCCATCACATATCGTTCATTTTGTTCTTCTTTAACATCCTTTAAACCTATTAATACATGATCATCCATCCCATATTGGTCAGTATGTTCTTCTTAAACATCCATTAAACCTACTGAAACATGATCATCCATCCCATATCGGTCACTATTTTCTTCTGTATTATCCATTAAACTTACTGAAACATGATCATCCATCCCATATCGTCCAATGTGTTCTTCTGAATTATCCAGTAAACCTACTGAAACATGATCATCCATCCCATATTGTTCACTATGTTCTTCTGTAACATCCATTAAACCTACTGAAACATGATCATCCATCCCATATATTTCACTCTGTTCTTCTGAATTATGCATTAAACCTACTGAAACATTATCATCCATCCCATATCGTTTACTATGTTCTTCTGTAACATCCATTAAACTTACTGAAACATGATCATCCATCCCATATCGTTTACTATGTTCTTCTGTAACATCCATTAAACCTACTAAAACCGGATGATCCATCCCATATCGTTCAGTGTGTTCTTCTGTAACGTCCATTAAACTTACTGAAACATGATCATCCATCCCATATCGTTCACTATGTTCTTGTGTAACATCCATTTAAACCTACTGAAACATGATAATCCATCCCATATCGTTCACTATGTTCTTCTGTAACATCCATTAAACCTACTGAAACATGATCATCCATCCCATATCATTCACTATATTCTTTTTTAACATCCATTAAATCTACTGAAACATGATCATCCATCCCATATCATTCACTGTGTTCTTCTGAATTATCCATTACACCTAATGAAACATTATCATACATCCCATATCGTTCACTGTGTTCTTCTGAATTTTCCATTAAACCTACTGAAACACGATCATCCATCCCATATCGTGCAATATGTTCTTCTGTAACATCCATTAAACCTAATGAAGATGATCATCCATCCCATATCGGTCACTGTGTTCTTCTGAATTATCCATTAAACCTAATGAAACATGATCATACATCCCATGTCGTTCACTGTGTTCTTCTGAATTATCCATTAAACCTACTGAAACATGATCATCCATCCCATATCTGTCACTATTTTCTTCTGTAACATCCATTAAACCTACTGAAACATGATCATCCATCACATATCGTTCATTTTGTTCTTCTTTAACATCCTTTAAACCTATTAATACATGATCATCCATCCCATATTGGTCAGTATGTTCTTCTTAAACATCCATTAAACCTACTGAAACATGATCATCCATCCCATATCGGTCACTATTTTCTTCTGTATTATCCATTAAACTTACTGAAACATGATCATCCATCCCATATCGTCCAATGTGTTCTTCTGAATTATCCATTAAACCTACTGAAACATGATCATCCATCCCATATTGGTCAGTATGTTCTTCTTAAACATCCATTAAACCTACTGAAACATGATCATCCATCCCATATCGGTCACTATTTTCTTCTGTAGCATCCATTAAACTTACTGAAACATGATCATCCATCCCATATCGTTCAGTGTGTTCTTCTGTAATGTCCATTAAACTTACTTAAACATGATCTTCCATCCCATATCGTTCATTTTGTTCTTCTTTAACGTCCTTTAAACGTATTGAGACATGATTACCCATCCCACATCGTTCACTATGTTCTTCTTTAACATCCATTAAACCTACTGAAACATGATCATCCATCCCAAATCGTCCAATGTGTTCTTCTGAATTATCCATTAAACCTACTGAAACATGATCATCCATCCCATATCGGTCAGTATGTTCTTCTTAAACATCCATTAAACCTACTGAAACATGATCATCCATCCCATATCGGTCACTATTTTCTTCTGTAGCATCCATTAAACTTACTGAAATATGATCATCCATCCCATATCGTTCAGTGTGTTCTTTTGTAATGTCCATTAAACTTACTTAAACATGATCTTCAGTCCCATATCGTTCACTTTGTTCTTCTTTTACATCCTTTAAACGTATTGAAACATGATTATCCATCCCACATCGTTCACTATGTTCTTCTTTAACATCCATTAAACCTACTGAAACATGATCATCCATCCCATATCGTTCACTATGTTCTTCTGAATTATCCATTAAACCTACTGAGACATGATCATCCATCCCATATCGTCCAATGTGTTCTTCTGAATTATCCATTAAACCTACTGAAACATGATCATCCATCCCATATTGGTCAGTATGTTCTTCTTAAACATCCATTAAACCTACTGAAACATGATCATCCATCCCATATCGTTCACTATGTTCTTCTTTAACATCCATTAAACCTACTGAAACATGATTATCCATCCCATATCGTCCAATGTGTTCTTCTGAATTATCCAGTAAACCTACTGAAACATGATCATCCATCCCATATTGTTCACTATGTTCTTCTGTAACATCCATTAAACCTACTGAAACATGATCATCCATCCCATATATTTCACTCTGTTCTTCTGAATTATGCATTAAACCTACTGAAACATTATCATCCATCCCATATCGTTTACTATGTTCTTCTGTAACATCCATTAAACTTACTGAAACATGATCATCCATCCCATATCGTTTACTATGTTCTTCTGTAACATCCATTAAACCTACTAAAACCGGATGATCCATCCCATATCGTTCAGTGTGTTCTTCTGTAACGTCCATTAAACTTACTGAAACATGATCATCCATCCCATATCGTTCACTATGTTCTTGTGTAACATCCATTTAAACCTACTGAAACATGATAATCCATCCCATATCGTTCACTATGTTCTTCTGTAACATCCATTAAACCTACTGAAACATGATCATCCATCCCATATCATTCACTATGTTCTTTTTTAACATCCATTAAATCTACTGAAACATGATCATCCATCCCATATCATTCACTGTGTTCTTCTGAATTATCCATTACACCTAATGAAACATTATCATACATCCCATATCGTTCACTGTGTTCTTCTGAATTTTCCATTAAACCTACTGAAACACGATCATCCATCCCATATCGTGCAATATGTTCTTCTGTAACATCCATTAAACCTAATGAAGATGATCATCCATCCCATATCGGTCACTGTGTTCTTCTGAATTATCCATTAAACCTAATGAAACATGATCATACATCCCATGTCGTTCACTGTGTTCTTCTGAATTATCCATTAAACCTACTGAAACATGATCATCCATCCCATATCTGTCACTATTTTCTTCTGTAACATCCATTAAACCTACTGAAACATGATCATCCATCACATATCGTTCATTTTGTTCTTCTTTAACATCCTTTAAACCTATTAATACATGATCATCCATCCCATATTGGTCAGTATGTTCTTCTTAAACATCCATTAAACCTACTGAAACATGATCATCCATCCCATATCGGTCACTATTTTCTTCTGTATTATCCATTAAACTTACTGAAACATGATCATCCATCCCATATCGTCCAATGTGTTCTTCTGAATTATCCATTAAACCTACTGAAACATGATCATCCATCCCATATTGGTCAGTATGTTCTTCTTAAACATCCATTAAACCTACTGAAACATGATCATCCATCCCATATCGGTCACTATTTTCTTCTGTAGCATCCATTAAACTTACTGAAACATGATCATCCATCCCATATCGTTCAGTGTGTTCTTCTGTAATGTCCATTAAACTTACTTAAACATGATCTTCCATCCCATATCGTTCATTTTGTTCTTCTTTAACGTCCTTTAAACGTATTGAGACATGATTACCCATCCCACATCGTTCACTATGTTCTTCTTTAACATCCATTAAACCTACTGAAACATGATCATCCATCCCAAATCGTCCAATGTGTTCTTCTGAATTATCCATTAAACCTACTGAAACATGATCATCCATCCCATATCGGTCAGTATGTTCTTCTTAAACATCCATTAAACCTACTGAAACATGATCATCCATCCCATATCGGTCACTATTTTCTTCTGTAGCATCCATTAAACTTACTGAAATATGATCATCCATCCCATATCGTTCAGTGTGTTCTTTTGTAATGTCCATTAAACTTACTTAAACATGATCTTCAGTCCCATATCGTTCACTTTGTTCTTCTTTTACATCCTTTAAACGTATTGAAACATGATTATCCATCCCACATCGTTCACTATGTTCTTCTTTAACATCCATTAAACCTACTGAAACATGATCATCCATCCCATATCGTTCACTATGTTCTTCTGAATTATCCATTAAACCTACTGAGACATGATCATCCATCCCATATCGTCCAATGTGTTCTTCTGAATTATCCATTAAACCTACTGAAACATGATCATCCATCCCATATTGGTCAGTATGTTCTTCTTAAACATCCATTAAACCTACTGAAACATGATCATCCATCCCATATCGGTCACTATTTTCTTCTGTAGCATCCATTAAACTTACTGAAACATGGTCATCCATCCCATATCGTTCAGTGTGTTCTTCTGTAATGTCCATTAAACTTACTTAAACATGATCTTCCATCCCATATCGTTCATTTTTTTCTTCTTTAACATCATTTAAACGTATTGAAACATGATTACCCATCCCACATCGTTCACTATGTTCTTCTGAATTATCCATTAAACCTACTGAAACATGATCATCCATCCCATATCGTACACTGTGTTCTTCTGAATTATCCATTACACCTAATGAAACATGATCATACATCCCATATCGTTCACTGTGTTCTTCTGAATTTTCCATTAAACCTACTGAAACACGATCATCCATCCCATATCGTGCAATATGTTCTTCTGTAACATCCATTAAACCTAATGAAGATGATCATCCATCCCATATCGGTCACTGTGTTCTTCTGAATTATCCATTAAACCTACTGAAACATGATCATCCATCCCATATATTTCACTGTGTTCTTCTGAATTATCCATTAAACCTACTGAAACATGATCATCCATCCCATATCGTTCACTGTGTTCTTCTGAATTATCCATTACACCTAATGAAACATGATCATACATCCCATATCGTTCACTGTGTTCTTCTGAATTTTCCATTAAACCTACTGAAACAAGATCATCCATCCCATATCATGCAATATGTTCTTCTGTAACATCCATTAAACCTAATGAAGATGATCATCCATCCCATATCGGTCACTGTGTTCTTCTGAATTATCCATTAAACCTAATGAAACATGATCATACATCCCATGTCGTTCACTGTGTTCTTCTGAATTATCCATTAAACCTACTGAAACATGATCATCCATCCCATATCTGTCACTATTTTCTTCTGTAACATCCATTAAACCTACTTAAACATGATCATCCATCCCATATCGTTCACTATGTTCTTCTGTAACATCCATTAAACTTACTGAAACATGATCATCCATCCTATATCGTTTACTATGTTCTTCTGTAACATCCATTAAACCTACTAAAACCGGATGATCCATCCCATATCGTTCAGTGTGTTCTTCTGTAACGTCCATTAAATTACTGAAACATGATCATCCATCCCATATCGTTCACTATGTTCTTCTGTAACATCCATTTAAACCTACTGAAACATGATAATCCATCCCATATCGTTCACTATGTTCTTCTGTAACATCCATTATACCTACTGAAACATGATCATCCATCCCATATCATTCACTATGTTCTTCTTTAACATCCATTAAATCTACTGAAACATGATCATCCATCCCATATCATTCACTGTGTTCTTCTGAATTATCCATTACACCTAATGAAACATTATCATACATCCCATATCGTTCACTGTGTTCTTCTGAATTTTCCATTAAACCTACTGAAACACGATCATCCATCCCATATCGTGCAATATGTTCTTCTGTAACATCCATTAAACCTAATGAAGATGATCATCCATCCCATATCGGTCACTGTGTTCTTCTGAATTATCCATTAAACCTAATGAAACATGATCATACATCCCATGTCGTTCACTGTGTTCTTCTGAATTATCCATTAAACCTACTGAAACATGATCATCCATCCCACATCGTTCACTATGTTCTTCTTAAACATCCATTAAACCTACTGAAACATTATCATCCATCCCATATCGGTCACTATTTTCTTCTGTAACATCCATTAAACCTACTGAAACATGATCATCCATCACATATCGTTCATTTTGTTCTTCTTTAACATCCTTTAAACCTATTAATACATGATCATCCATCCCATATCGTTCACTATGTTCTTCTTTAACATCCATTAAACCTACTGAAACATGATCATCCATCCCATATCGTCCAATGTGTTCTTCTGAATTATCCATTAAACCTACTGAAACATGATCATCCATCCCATATTGGTCAGTATGTTCTTCTTAAACATCCATTAAACCTACTGAAACATGATCATCCATCCCATATCGGTCACTATTTTCTTCTGTAGCAACCATTAAACTTACTGAAACATGATCATCCATCCCATATCGTTCAGTGTGTTCTTCTGTAATGTCCATTAAACTTACTTAAACATGATCTTCCATCCCATATCGTTCATTTTGTTCTTCTTTAACATCCTTTAAACGTATTGAGACATGATTACCCATCCCACATCGTTCACTATGTTCTTCTTTAACATCCATTATACCTACTGAAACATGATCATCCATCCCAAATCGTCCAATGTGTTCTTCTGAATTATCCATTAAACCTACTGAAACATGATCATCCATCCCACATCGTTCACTATGTTCTTCTTAAACATCCATTAAACCTACTGAAACATTATCATCCATCCCATATCGGTCACTATTTTCTTCTTTAACATCCATTAAACCTACTGAAACATGATCATCCATCCCAAATCGTCCAATTTGTTCTTTTGTAATGTCCATTAAACTTACTTAAACATGATCTTCCATCCCATATCGTTCACTTTGTTCTTCTTTTACATCCTTTAAACGTATTGAAACATGATTATCCATCCCACATCGTTCACTATGTTCTTCTTTAACATCCATTAAACCTACTGAAACATGATCATCCATCCCATATCGTCCAATGTGTTCTTCTGAATTATCCATTAAACCTACTGAGACATGATCATCCATCCCATATCGTCCAATGTGTTCTCCTGAATTATCCATTAAACCTACTGAAACATGATCATCCATCCCATATTGGTCAGTATGTTCTTCGTAAACATCCATTAAACCTACTGAAACATGATCATCCATCCCATGTCGGTCACTATTTTCTTCTGTAGCATCCATTAAACTTACTGAAACATGATCATCCATCCCATATCGTTCAGTGTGTTCTTCTGTAATGTCCATTAAACTTACTTAAACATGATCTTCCATCCGATATCGTTCATTTTGTTCTTCATTAATATCCTTTAAACATATTGAGACATGATTACCCATCCCACATCGTTCACTATGTTCTTCTTTAACATCCATTAAACCTACTGAAACATGATCATCCATTCCATATCGTCCAATGTGTTCTTCTGAATTATCCATTAAACCTACTGAAACATGATCATCCATCCCATATCGGTCAGTATGTTCTTCTTAAACATCCATTAAACCTACTGAAACATGATCATCCATCCCATATCATTCACTATGTTCTTCTTTAACATCCATTAAATCTACTGAAACATGATCATCCATCCCATATCATTCACTGTGTTCTTCTGAATTATCCATTACACCTAATGAAACATTATCATACATCCCATATCGTTCACTGTGTTCTTCTGAATTTTCCATTAAACCTACTGAAACACGATCATCCATCCCATATCGTGCAATATGTTCTTCTGTAACATCCATTAAACCTAATGAAGATGATCTTCCATCCCATGTCGTTCACTGTGTTCTTCTGAATTATCCATTAAACCTACTGAAACATGATCATCCATCCCATATCGTTCAATATGTTCTTCTGTAACATCCATTAAACCTATTGAAACATGATCATCCATCCCATATCGTTCATTTTGTCCTTCTTTAACATCCTTTAAACCTATTAATACATGATCATCCATCCCATATCGTTCACTATGTTCTTCTTTAACATCCATTAAACCTACTGAAACATGATTATCCATCCCATATCGTCCAATGTGTTCTTCTGAATTATCCAGTAAACCTACTGAAACATGATCATCCATCCCATATTGTTCACTATGTTCTTCTGTAACATCCATTAAACCTACTGAAACATGATCATCCATCCCATATATTTCACTCTGTTCTTCTGAATTATCCATTAAACCTACTGAAACATTATCATCCATCCCATATCGTTTACTATGTTCTTCTGTAACATCCATTAAACTTACTGAAACATGATCATCCATCCCATATCGTTTACTATGTTCTTCTGTAACATCCATTAAACCTACTAAAACCGGATGATCCATCCCATATCGTTCAGTGTGTTCTTCTGTAACGTCCATTAAACTTACTGAAACATGATCATCCATCCCATATCGTTCACTATGTTCTTCTGTAACATCCATTTAAACCTACTGAAACATGATAATCCATCCCATATCGTTCACTATGTTCTTCTGTAACATCCATTAAACCTAATGAAGATGATCATCCATCCCATATCGGTCACTGTGTTCTTCTGAATTATCCATTAAACCTAATGAAACATGATCATACATCCCATGTCGTTCACTGTGTTCTTCTGAATTATCCATTAAACCTACTGAAACATGATCATCCATCCCATATCTGTCACTATTTTCTTCTGTAACATCCATTAAACCTACTGAAACATGATCATCCATCACATATCGTTCATTTTGTTCTTCTTTAACATCCTTTAAACCTATTAATACATGATCATCCATCCCATATCGTTCACTATGTTCTTCTTTAACATCCATTAAACCTACTGAAACATGATCATCCATCCCATATCGTCCAATGTGTTCTTCTGAATTATCCATTAAACCTACTGAAACATGATCATCCATCCCATATTGGTCAGTATGTTCTTCTTAAACATCCATTAAACCTACTGAAACATGATCATCCATCCCATATCGGTCACTATTTTCTTCTGTAGCAACCATTAAACTTACTGAAACATGATCATCCATCCCATATCGTTCAGTGTGTTCTTCTGTAATGTCCATTAAACTTACTTAAACATGATCTTCCATCCCATATCGTTCATTTTGTTCTTCTTTAACATCCTTTAAACGTATTGAGACATGATTACCCATCCCACATCGTTCACTATGTTCTTCTTTAACATCCATTATACCTACTGAAACATGATCATCCATCCCAAATCGTCCAATGTGTTCTTCTGAATTATCCATTAAACCTACTGAAACATGATCATCCATCCCACATCGTTCACTATGTTCTTCTTAAACATCCATTAAACCTACTGAAACATTATCATCCATCCCATATCGGTCACTATTTTCTTCTTTAACATCCATTAAACCTACTGAAACATGATCATCCATCCCAAATCGTCCAATTTGTTCTTTTGTAATGTCCATTAAACTTACTTAAACATGATCTTCCATCCCATATCGTTCACTTTGTTCTTCTTTTACATCCTTTAAACGTATTGAAACATGATTATCCATCCCACATCGTTCACTATGTTCTTCTTTAACATCCATTAAACCTACTGAAACATGATCATCCATCCCATATCGTCCAATGTGTTCTTCTGAATTATCCATTAAACCTACTGAGACATGATCATCCATCCCATATCGTCCAATGTGTTCTCCTGAATTATCCATTAAACCTACTGAAACATGATCATCCATCCCATATTGGTCAGTATGTTCTTCGTAAACATCCATTAAACCTACTGAAACATGATCATCCATCCCATGTCGGTCACTATTTTCTTCTGTAGCATCCATTAAACTTACTGAAACATGATCATCCATCCCATATCGTTCAGTGTGTTCTTCTGTAATGTCCATTAAACTTACTTAAACATGATCTTCCATCCGATATCGTTCATTTTGTTCTTCTTTAATATCCTTTAAACATATTGAGACATGATTACCCATCCCACATCGTTCACTATGTTCTTCTTTAACATCCATTAAACCTACTGAAACATGATCATCCATTCCATATCGTCCAATTTGTTCTTCTGAATTATCCATTAAACCTACTGAAACATGATCATCCATCCCATATCGGTCAGTATGTTCTTCTTAAACATCCATTAAACCTACTGAAACATGATCATCCATCCCATATCATTCACTATGTTCTTCTTTAACATCCATTAAATCTACTGAAACATGATCATCCATCCCATATCATTCACTGTGTTCTTCTGAATTATCCATTACACCTAAAGAAATAGCATCATACATCCCATATCGTTCACTGTGTTCTTCTGAATTTTCCATTAAACCTACTGAAACACGATCATCCATCCCATATCGTGCAATATGTTCTTCTGTAACATCCATTAAACCTAATGAAGATGATCTTCCATCCCATATCGTTCATTTTGTTCTTCTTTAACATCCTTTAAACGTATTGAAACATGATTACCCATCCAACATCGTTCACTATGTTCTTCTTTAACATCCATTAAACCTACTGAAACATGATCATCCATCCCAAATCGTCCAATGTGTTCTTCTGAATTATCCATTAAACCTACTGAAACATGATCATCCATCCCATATCGGTCAGTATGTTCTTCTTAAACATCCATTAAACCTACTGAAACATGATCATCCATCCCATATCGGTCAGTATGTTCTTCTTAAACATCCATTAAACCTACTGAAACATGATCATCCATCCCATATCGTTCAATATGTTCTTCTGTAACATCCATTTAAACCTACTGAAACATGATCATCCATCCCATATTGTACACCATGTTCTTCTTTAACATCCATTAAACCTACTGAAACATGATTATCCATCCCATATCGTTCAATGTGTTCTTCTGAATTAACCATTAAACCTACTGAAACATGATCATCCATCCCATATCGTTCACTATGTTCTTCTGTAACATCCATTAAACCTACTGAAACATGATCATCCATCCCATATCATTCACTATGTTCTTCTTAAACATCCATTAAATCTACTGAAACATGATCATCCATCCCATATCTGTCACTATTTTCTTCTGAATTATCCATTAAACCTAATGAAACATGATCATACATCCCATGTCGTTCACTGTGTTCTTCTGAATTATCCATTAAACCTACTGAAACATGATCATCCATCCCATATCGTTCAATATGTTCTTCTGTAACATCCATTAAACCTATTGAAACATGATCATCCATCCCATATCGTTCATTTTGTCCTTCTTTAACATCCTTTAAACCTATTAATACATGATCATCCATCCCATATCGTTCACTATGTTCTTCTTTAACATCCATTAAACCTACTGAAACATGATTATCCATCCCATATCGTCCAATGTGTTCTTCTGAATTATCCAGTAAACCTACTGAAACATGATCATCCATCCCATATTGTTCACTATGTTCTTCTGTAACATCCATTAAACCTACTGAAACATGATCATCCATCCCATATATTTCACTCTGTTCTTCTGAATTATGCATTAAACCTACTGAAACATTATCATCCATCCCATATCGTTTACTATGTTCTTCTGTAACATCCATTAAACTTACTGAAACATGATCATCCATCCCATATCGTTTACTATGTTCTTCTGTAACATCCATTAAACCTACTAAAACCGGATGATCCATCCCATATCGTTCAGTGTGTTCTTCTGTAACGTCCATTAAACCTAATGAAGATGATCATCCATCCCATATCGGTCACTGTGTTCTTCTGAATTATCCATTAAACCTAATGAAACATGATCATACATCCCATGTCGTTCACTGTGTTCTTCTGAATTATCCATTAAACCTACTGAAACATGATCATCCATCCCATATCTGTCACTATTTTCTTCTGTAACATCCATTAAACCTACTGAAACATGATCATCCATCACATATCGTTCATTTTGTTCTTCTTTAACATCCTTTAAACCTATTAATACATGATCATCCATCCCATATCGTTCACTATGTTCTTCTTTAACATCCATTAAACCTACTGAAACATGATCATCCATCCCATATCGTCCAATGTGTTCTTCTGAATTATCCATTAAACCTACTGAAACATGATCATCCATCCCATATTGGTCAGTATGTTCTTCTTAAACATCCATTAAACCTACTGAAACATGATCATCCATCCCATATCGGTCACTATTTTCTTCTGTAGCAACCATTAAACTTACTGAAACATGATCATCCATCCCATATCGTTCAGTGTGTTCTTCTGTAATGTCCATTAAACTTACTTAAACATGATCTTCCATCCCATATCGTTCATTTTGTTCTTCTTTAACATCCTTTAAACGTATTGAGACATGATTACCCATCCCACATCGTTCACTATGTTCTTCTTTAACATCCATTATACCTACTGAAACATGATCATCCATCCCAAATCGTCCAATGTGTTCTTCTGAATTATCCATTAAACCTACTGAAACATGATCATCCATCCCACATCGTTCACTATGTTCTTCTTAAACATCCATTAAACCTACTGAAACATTATCATCCATCCCATATCGGTCACTATTTTCTTCTTTAACATCCATTAAACCTACTGAAACATGATCATCCATCCCAAATCGTCCAATTTGTTCTTTTGTAATGTCCATTAAACTTACTTAAACATGATCTTCCATCCCATATCGTTCACTTTGTTCTTCTTTTACATCCTTTAAACGTATTGAAACATGATTATCCATCCCACATCGTTCACTATGTTCTTCTTTAACATCCATTAAACCTACTGAAACATGATCATCCATCCCATATCGTCCAATGTGTTCTTCTGAATTATCCATTAAACCTACTGAGACATGATCATCCATCCCATATCGTCCAATGTGTTCTCCTGAATTATCCATTAAACCTACTGAAACATGATCATCCATCCCATATTGGTCAGTATGTTCTTCGTAAACATCCATTAAACCTACTGAAACATGATCATCCATCCCATGTCGGTCACTATTTTCTTCTGTAGCATCCATTAAACTTACTGAAACATGATCATCCATCCCATATCGTTCAGTGTGTTCTTCTGTAATGTCCATTAAACTTACTTAAACATGATCTTCCATCCGATATCGTTCATTTTGTTCTTCATTAATATCCTTTAAACATATTGAGACATGATTACCCATCCCACATCGTTCACTATGTTCTTCTTTAACATCCATTAAACCTACTGAAACATGATCATCCATTCCATATCGTCCAATGTGTTCTTCTGAATTATCCATTAAACCTACTGAAACATGATCATCCATCCCATATCGGTCAGTATGTTCTTCTTAAACATCCATTAAACCTACTGAAACATGATCATCCATCCCATATCATTCACTATGTTCTTCTTTAACATCCATTAAATCTACTGAAACATGATCATCCATCCCATATCATTCACTGTGTTCTTCTGAATTATCCATTACACCTAATGAAACATTATCATACATCCCATATCGTTCACTGTGTTCTTCTGAATTTTCCATTAAACCTACTGAAACACGATCATCCATCCCATATCGTGCAATATGTTCTTCTGTAACATCCATTAAACCTAATGAAGATGATCTTCCATCCCATGTCGTTCACTGTGTTCTTCTGAATTATCCATTAAACCTACTGAAACATGATTACCCATCCAACATCGTTCACTATGTTCTTCTTTAACATCCATTAAACCTACTGAAACATGATCATCCATCCCAAATCGTCCAATGTGTTCTTCTGAATTATCCATTAAACCTACTGAAACATGATCATCCATCCCATATCGGTCAGTATGTTCTTCTTTAACATCCATTAAACCTACTGAAACATGATTATCCATCCCATATCGTCCAATGTGTTCTTCTGAATTATCCAGTAAACCTACTGAAACATGATCATCCATCCCATATTGTTCACTATGTTCTTCTGTAACATCCATTAAACCTACTGAAACATGATCATCCATCCCATATATTTCACTCTGTTCTTCTGAATTATCCATTAAACCTACTGAAACATTATCATCCATCCCATATCGTTTACTATGTTCTTCTGTAACATCCATTAAACTTACTGAAACATGATCATCCATCCCATATCGTTTACTATGTTCTTCTGTAACATCCATTAAACCTACTAAAACCGGATGATCCATCCCATATCGTTCAGTGTGTTCTTCTGTAACGTCCATTAAACTTACTGAAACATGATCATCCATCCCATATCGTTCACTATGTTCTTCTGTAACATCCATTTAAACCTACTGAAACATGATAATCCATCCCATATCGTTCACTATGTTCTTCTGTAACATCCATTAAACCTAATGAAGATGATCATCCATCCCATATCGGTCACTGTGTTCTTCTGAATTATCCATTAAACCTAATGAAACATGATCATACATCCCATGTCGTTCACTGTGTTCTTCTGAATTATCCATTAAACCTACTGAAACATGATCATCCATCCCATATCTGTCACTATTTTCTTCTGTAACATCCATTAAACCTACTGAAACATGATCATCCATCACATATCGTTCATTTTGTTCTTCTTTAACATCCTTTAAACCTATTAATACATGATCATCCATCCCATATCGTTCACTATGTTCTTCTTTAACATCCATTAAACCTACTGAAACATGATCATCCATCCCATATCGTCCAATGTGTTCTTCTGAATTATCCATTAAACCTACTGAAACATGATCATCCATCCCATATTGGTCAGTATGTTCTTCTTAAACATCCATTAAACCTACTGAAACATGATCATCCATCCCATATCGGTCACTATTTTCTTCTGTAGCAACCATTAAACTTACTGAAACATGATCATCCATCCCATATCGTTCAGTGTGTTCTTCTGTAATGTCCATTAAACTTACTTAAACATGATCTTCCATCCCATATCGTTCATTTTGTTCTTCTTTAACATCCTTTAAACGTATTGAGACATGATTACCCATCCCACATCGTTCACTATGTTCTTCTTTAACATCCATTATACCTACTGAAACATGATCATCCATCCCAAATCGTCCAATGTGTTCTTCTGAATTATCCATTAAACCTACTGAAACATGATCATCCATCCCACATCGTTCACTATGTTCTTCTTAAACATCCATTAAACCTACTGAAACATTATCATCCATCCCATATCGGTCACTATTTTCTTCTTTAACATCCATTAAACCTACTGAAACATGATCATCCATCCCAAATCGTCCAATTTGTTCTTTTGTAATGTCCATTAAACTTACTTAAACATGATCTTCCATCCCATATCGTTCACTTTGTTCTTCTTTTACATCCTTTAAACGTATTGAAACATGATTATCCATCCCACATCGTTCACTATGTTCTTCTTTAACATCCATTAAACCTACTGAAACATGATCATCCATCCCATATCGTCCAATGTGTTCTTCTGAATTATCCATTAAACCTACTGAGACATGATCATCCATCCCATATCGTCCAATGTGTTCTCCTGAATTATCCATTAAACCTACTGAAACATGATCATCCATCCCATATTGGTCAGTATGTTCTTCGTAAACATCCATTAAACCTACTGAAACATGATCATCCATCCCATGTCGGTCACTATTTTCTTCTGTAGCATCCATTAAACTTACTGAAACATGATCATCCATCCCATATCGTTCAGTGTGTTCTTCTGTAATGTCCATTAAACTTACTTAAACATGATCTTCCATCCGATATCGTTCATTTTGTTCTTCATTAATATCCTTTAAACATATTGAGACATGATTACCCATCCCACATCGTTCACTATGTTCTTCTTTAACATCCATTAAACCTACTGAAACATGATCATCCATTCCATATCGTCCAATTTGTTCTTCTGAATTATCCATTAAACCTACTGAAACATGATCATCCATCCCATATCGGTCAGTATGTTCTTCTTAAACATCCATTAAACCTACTGAAACATGATCATCCATCCCATATCATTCACTATGTTCTTCTTTAACATCCATTAAATCTACTGAAACATGATCATCCATCCCATATCATTCACTGTGTTCTTCTGAATTATCCATTACACCTAAAGAAACAGCATCATACATCCCATATCGTTCACTGTGTTCTTCTGAATTTTCCATTAAACCTACTGAAACACGATCATCCATCCCATATCGTGCAATATGTTCTTCTGTAACATCCATTAAACCTAATGAAGATGATCTTCCATCCCATATCGTTCATTTTGTTCTTCTTTAACATCCTTTAAACGTATTGAAACATGATTACCCATCCAACATCGTTCACTATGTTCTTCTTTAACATCCATTAAACCTACTGAAACATGATCATCCATCCCAAATCGTCCAATGTGTTCTTCTGAATTATCCATTAAACCTACTGAAACATGATCATCCATCCCATATCGGTCAGTATGTTCTTCTTAAACATCCATTAAACCTACTGAAACATGATCATCCATCCCATATCGGTCAGTATGTTCTTCTTAAACATCCATTAAACCTACTGAAACATGATCATCCATCCCATATCGTTCAATATGTTCTTCTGTAACATCCATTTAAACCTACTGAAACATGATCATCCATCCCATATTGTACACCATGTTCTTCTTTAACATCCATTAAACCTACTGAAACATGATTATCCATCCCATATCGTTCAATGTGTTCTTCTGAATTAACCATTAAACCTACTGAAACATGATCATCCATCCCATATCGTTCACTATGTTCTTCTGTAACATCCATTAAACCTACTGAAACATGATCATCCATCCCATATCATTCACTATGTTCTTCTTAAACATCCATTAAATCTACTGAAACATGATCATCCATCCCATATCTGTCACTATTTTCTTCTGAATTATCCATTAAACCTAATGAAACATGATCATACATCCCATGTCGTTCACTGTGTTCTTCTGAATTATCCATTAAACCTACTGAAACATGATCATCCATCCCATATCGTTCAATATGTTCTTCTGTAACATCCATTAAACCTATTGAAACATGATCATCCATCCCATATCGTTCATTTTGTCCTTCTTTAACATCCTTTAAACCTATTAATACATGATCATCCATCCCATATCGTTCACTATGTTCTTCTTTAACATCCATTAAACCTACTGAAACATGATTATCCATCCCATATCGTCCAATGTGTTCTTCTGAATTATCCAGTAAACCTACTGAAACATGATCATCCATCCCATATTGTTCACTATGTTCTTCTGTAACATCCATTAAACCTACTGAAACATGATCATCCATCCCATATATTTCACTCTGTTCTTCTGAATTATGCATTAAACCTACTGAAACATGATCATCCATCCCATATCGTTCAGTGTGTTCTTCTGTAATGTCCATTAAACTTACTTAAACATGATCTTCAATCCCATATCGTTCATTTTGTTCTTCTTTAACATCCTTTAAACGTATTGAGACATGATTACCCATCCCACATCGTTCACTATGTTCTTCTTTAACATCCATTATACCTACTGAAACATGATTATCCATCCCAAATCGTCCAATGTGTTCTTCTGAATTATCCATTAAACCTACTGAAACATGATCATCCATCCCACATCGTTCACTATGTTCTTCTTAAACATCCATTAAACCTACTGAAACATTATCATCCATCCCATATCGGTCACTATTTTCTTCTTTAACATCCATTAAACCTACTGAAACATGATCATCCATCCCAAATCGTCCAATTTGTTCTTTTGTAATGTCCATTAAACTTACTTAAACATGATCTTCCATCCCATATCGTTCACTTTGTTCTTCTTTTACATCCTTTAAACGTATTGAAACATGATTATCCATCCCACATCGTTCACTATGTTCTTCTTTAACATCCATTAAACCTACTGAAACATGATCATCCATCCCATATCGTCCAATGTGTTCTTCTGAATTATCCATTAAACCTACTGAGACATGATCATCCATCCCATATCGTCCAATGTGTTCTCCTGAATTATCCATTAAACCTACTGAAACATGATCATCCATCCCATATTGGTCAGTATGTTCTTCGTAAACATCCATTAAACCTACTGAAACATGATCATCCATCCCATGTCGGTCACTATTTTCTTCTGTAGCATCCATTAAACTTACTGAAACATGATCATCCATCCCATATCGTTCAGTGTGTTCTTCTGTAATGTCCATTAAACTTACTTAAACATGATCTTCCATCCGATATCGTTCATTTTGTTCTTCATTAATATCCTTTAAACATATTGAGACATGATTACCCATCCCACATCGTTCACTATGTTCTTCTTTAACATCCATTAAACCTACTGAAACATGATCATCCATTCCATATCGTCCAATGTGTTCTTCTGAATTATCCATTAAACCTACTGAAACATGATCATCCATCCCATATCGGTCAGTATGTTCTTCTTAAACATCCATTAAACCTACTGAAACATGATCATCCATCCCATATCATTCACTATGTTCTTCTTTAACATCCATTAAATCTACTGAAACATGATCATCCATCCCATATCATTCACTGTGTTCTTCTGAATTATCCATTACACCTAATGAAACATTATCATACATCCCATATCGTTCACTGTGTTCTTCTGAATTTTCCATTAAACGTACTGAAACACGATCATCCATCCCATATCGTGCAATATGTTCTTCTGTAACATCCATTAAACCTAATGAAGATGATCTTCCATCCCATATCGTTCATTTTGTTCTTCTTTAACATCCTTTAAACGTATTGAAACATGATTACCCATCCAACATCGTTCACTATGTTCTTCTTTAACATCCATTAAACCTACTGAAACATGATCATCCATCCCAAATCGTCCAATGTGTTCTTCTGAATTATCCATTAAACCTACTGAAACATGATCATCCATCCCATATCGGTCAGTATGTTCTTCTTAAACATCCATTAAACCTACTGAAACATGATCATCCATCCCATATCGGTCAGTATGTTCTTCTTAAACATCCATTAAACCTACTGAAACATGATCATCCATCCCATATCGTTCAATATGTTCTTCTGTAACATCCATTTAAACCTACTGAAACATGATCATCCATCCCATATTGTACACCATGTTCTTCTTTAACATCCATTAAACCTACTGAAACATGATTATCCATCCCATATCGTTCAATGTGTTCTTCTGAATTAACCATTAAACCTACTGAAACATGATCATCCATCCCATATCGTTCACTATGTTCTTCTGTAACATCCATTAAACCTACTGAAACATGATCATCCATCCCATATCATTCACTATGTTCTTCTTAAACATCCATTAAATCTACTGAAACATGATCATCCATCCCATATCTGTCACTATTTTCTTCTGAATTATCCATTAAACCTAATGAAACATGATCATACATCCCATGTCGTTCACTGTGTTCTTCTGAATTATCCATTAAACCTACTGAAACATGATCATCCATCCCATATCGTTCAATATGTTCTTCTGTAACATCCATTAAACCTATTGAAACATGATCATCCATCCCATATCGTTCATTTTGTCCTTCTTTAACATCCTTTAAACCTATTAATACATGATCATCCATCCCATATCGTTCACTATGTTCTTCTTTAACATCCATTAAACCTACTGAAACATGATTATCCATCCCATATCGTCCAATGTGTTCTTCTGAATTATCCAGTAAACCTACTGAAACATGATCATCCATCCCATATTGTTCACTATGTTCTTCTGTAACATCCATTAAACCTACTGAAACATGATCATCCATCCCATATATTTCACTCTGTTCTTCTGAATTATGCATTAAACCTACTGAAACATTATCATCCATCCCATATCGTTTACTATGTTCTTCTGTAACATCCATTAAACTTACTGAAACATGATCATCCATCCCATATCGTTTACTATGTTCTTCTGTAACATCCATTAAACCTACTAAAACCGGATGATCCATCCCATATCGTTCAGTGTGTTCTTCTGTAACGTCCATTAAACTTACTGAAACATGATCATCCATCCCATATCGTTCACTATGTTCTTCTGTAACATCCATTTAAACCTACTGAAACATGATAATCCATCCCATATCGTTCACTATGTTCTTCTGTAACATCCATTAAACCTACTGAAACATGATCATCCATCCCATATCATTCACTATGTTCTTTTTTAACATCCATTAAATCTACTGAAACATGATCATCCATCCCATATCATTCACTGTGTTCTTCTGAATTATCCATTACACCTAATGAAACATTATCATACATCCCATATCGTTCACTGTGTTCTTCTGAATTTTCCATTAAACCTACTGAAACACGATCATCCATCCCATATCGTGCAATATGTTCTTCTGTAACATCCATTAAACCTAATGAAGATGATCATCCATCCCATATCGGTCACTGTGTTCTTCTGAATTATCCATTAAACCTAATGAAACATGATCATACATCCCATGTCGTTCACTGTGTTCTTCTGAATTATCCATTAAACCTACTGAAACATGATCATCCATCCCATATCTGTCACTATTTTCTTCTGTAACATCCATTAAACCTACTGAAACATGATCATCCATCACATATCGTTCATTTTGTTCTTCTTTAACATCCTTTAAACCTATTAATACATGATCATCCATCCCATATTGGTCAGTATGTTCTTCTTAAACATCCATTAAACCTACTGAAACATGATCATCCATCCCATATCGGTCACTATTTTCTTCTGTATTATCCATTAAACTTACTGAAACATGATCATCCATCCCATATCGTCCAATGTGTTCTTCTGAATTATCCATTAAACCTACTGAAACATGATCATCCATCCCATATTGGTCAGTATGTTCTTCTTAAACATCCATTAAACCTACTGAAACATGATCATCCATCCCATATCGGTCACTATTTTCTTCTGTAGCATCCATTAAACTTACTGAAACATGATCATCCATCCCATATCGTTCAGTGTGTTCTTCTGTAATGTCCATTAAACTTACTTAAACATGATCTTCCATCCCATATCGTTCATTTTGTTCTTCTTTAACGTCCTTTAAACGTATTGAGACATGATTACCCATCCCACATCGTTCACTATGTTCTTCTTTAACATCCATTAAACCTACTGAAACATGATCATCCATCCCAAATCGTCCAATGTGTTCTTCTGAATTATCCATTAAACCTACTGAAACATGATCATCCATCCCATATCGGTCAGTATGTACTTCTTAAACATCCATTAAACCTACTGAAACATGATCATCCATCCCATATCGGTCACTATTTTCTTCTGTAGCATCCATTAAACTTACTGAAACATGATCATCCATCCCATATCGTTTACTATGTTCTTCTGTAACATCCATTAAACCTACTAAAACCGGATGATCCATCCCATATCGTTCAGTGTGTTCTTCTGTAACGTCCATTAAACTTACTGAAACATGATCATCCATCCCATATCGTTCACTATGTTCTTCTGTAACATCCATTTAAACCTACTGAAACATGATAATCCATCCCATATCGTTCACTATGTTCTTCTGTAACATCCATTAAACCTACTGAAACATGATCATCCATCCCATATCATTCACTATGTTCTTTTTTAACATCCATTAAATCTACTGAAACATGATCATCCATCCCATATCATTCACTGTGTTCTTCTGAATTTTCCTTTAAACCTACTGAAACACGATCATCCATCCCATATCGTGCAATATGTTCTTCTGTAACATCCATTAAACCTAATGAAGATGATCATCCATCCCATATCGGTCACTGTGTTCTTCTGAATTATCCATTAAACCTAATGAAACATGATCATACATCCCATGTCGTTCACTGTGTTCTTCTGAATTATCCATTAAACCTACTGAAACATGATCATCCATCCCATATCTGTCACTATTTTCTTCTGTAACATCCATTAAACCTACTGAAACATGATCATCCATCACATATCGTTCATTTTGTTCTTCTTTAACATCCTTTAAACCTATTAATACATGATCATCCATCCCATATTGGTCAGTATGTTCTTCTTAAACATCCATTAAACCTACTGAAACATGATCATCCATCCCATATCGGTCACTATTTTCTTCTGTATTATCCATTAAACTTACTGAAACATGATCATCCATCCCATATCGTCCAATGTGTTCTTCTGAATTATCCATTAAACCTACTGAAACATGATCATCCATCCCATATTGGTCAGTATGTTCTTCTTAAACATCCATTAAACCTACTGAAACATGATCATCCATCCCATATCGGTCACTATTTTCTTCTGTAGCATCCATTAAACTTACTGAAACATGATCATCCATCCCATATCGTTCAGTGTGTTCTTCTGTAATGTCCATTAAACTTACTTAAACATGATCTTCCATCCCATATCGTTCATTTTGTTCTTCTTTAACGTCCTTTAAACGTATTGAGACATGATTACCCATCCCACATCGTTCACTATGTTCTTCTTTAACATCCATTAAACCTACTGAAACATGATCATCCATCCCAAATCGTCCAATGTGTTCTTCTGAATTATCCATTAAACCTACTGAAACATGATCATCCATCCCATATCGGTCAGTATGTTCTTCTTAAACATCCATTAAACCTACTGAAACATGATCATCCATCCCATATCGGTCACTATTTTCTTCTGTAGCATCCATTAAACTTACTGAAATATGATCATCCATCCCATATCGTTCAGTGTGTTCTTTTGTAATGTCCATTAAACTTACTTAAACATGATCTTCAGTCCCATATCGTTCACTTTGTTCTTCTTTTACATCCTTTAAACGTATTGAAACATGATTATCCATCCCACATCGTTCACTATGTTCTTCTTTAACATCCATTAAACCTACTGAAACATGATCATCCATCCCATATCGTTCACTATGTTCTTCTGAATTATCCATTAAACCTACTGAGACATGATCATCCATCCCATATCGTCCAATGTGTTCTTCTGAATTATCCATTAAACCTACTGAAACATGATCATCCATCCCATATTGGTCAGTATGTTCTTCTTAAACATCCATTAAACCTACTGAAACATGATCATCCATCCCATATCGGTCACTATTTTCTTCTGTAGCATCCATTAAACTTACTGAAACATGGTCATCCATCCCATATCGTTCAGTGTGTTCTTCTGTAATGTCCATTAAACTTACTTAAACATGATCTTCCATCCCATATCGTTCATTTTGTTCTTCTTTAACATCATTTAAACGTATTGAAACATGATTACCCATCCCACATCGTTCACTATGTTCTTCTGAATTATCCATTAAACCTACTGAAACATGATCATCCATCCCATATCGTACACTGTGTTCTTCTGAATTATCCATTACACCTAATGAAACATGATCATACATCCCATATCGTTCACTGTGTTCTTCTGAATTTTCCATTAAACCTACTGAAACACGATCATCCATCCCATATCGTGCAATATGTTCTTCTGTAACATCCATTAAACCTAATGAAGATGATCATCCATCCCATATCGGTCACTGTGTTCTTCTGAATTATCCATTAAACCTACTGAAACATGATCATCCATCCCATATATTTCACTGTGTTCTTCTGAATTATCCATTAAACCTACTGAAACATGATCATCCATCCCATATCGTTCACTGTGTTCTTCTGAATTATCCATTACACCTAATGAAACATGATCATACATCCCATATCGTTCACTGTGTTCTTCTGAATTTTCCATTAAACCTACTGAAACAAGATCATCCATCCCATATCATGCAATATGTTCTTCTGTAACATCCATTAAACCTAATGAAGATGATCATCCATCCCATATCGGTCACTGTGTTCTTCTGAATTATCCATTAAACCTAATGAAACATGATCATACATCCCATGTCGTTCACTGTGTTCTTCTGAATTATCCATTAAACCTACTGAAACATGATCATCCATCCCATATCTGTCACTATTTTCTTCTGTAACATCCATTAAACCTACTTAAACATGATCATCCATCCCATATCGTTCACTATGTTCTTCTGTAACATCCATTAAACTTACTGAAACATGATCATCCATCCTATATCGTTTACTATGTTCTTCTGTAACATCCATTAAACCTACTAAAACCGGATGATCCATCCCATATCGTTCAGTGTGTTCTTCTGTAACGTCCATTAAACTTACTGAAACATGATCATCCATCCCATATCGTTCACTATGTTCTTCTGTAACATCCATTTAAACCTACTGAAACATGATAATCCATCCCATATCGTTCACTATGTTCTTCTGTAACATCCATTATACCTACTGAAACATGATCATCCATCCCATATCATTCACTATGTTCTTCTTTAACATCCATTAAATCTACTGAAACATGATCATCCATCCCATATCATTCACTGTGTTCTTCTGAATTATCCATTACACCTAATGAAACATTATCATACATCCCATATCGTTCACTGTGTTCTTCTGAATTTTCCATTAAACCTACTGAAACACGATCATCCATCCCATATCGTGCAATATGTTCTTCTGTAACATCCATTAAACCTAATGAAGATGATCATCCATCCCATATCGGTCACTGTGTTCTTCTGAATTATCCATTAAACCTAATGAAACATGATCATACATCCCATGTCGTTCACTGTGTTCTTCTGAATTATCCATTAAACCTACTGAAACATGATCATCCATCCCATATCTGTCACTATTTTCTTCTGTAACATCCATTAAACCTACTGAAACATGATCATCCATCACATATCGTTCATTTTGTTCTTCTTTAACATCCTTTAAACCTATTAATACATGATCATCCATCCCATATCGTTCACTATGTTCTTCTTTAACATCCATTAAACCTACTGAAACATGATCATCCATCCCATATCGTCCAATGTGTTCTTCTGAATTATCCATTAAACCTACTGAAACATGATCATCCATCCCATATTGGTCAGTATGTTCTTCTTAAACATCCATTAAACCTACTGAAACATGATCATCCATCCCATATCGGTCACTATTTTCTTCTGTAGCAACCATTAAACTTACTGAAACATGATCATCCATCCCATATCGTTCAGTGTGTTCTTCTGTAATGTCCATTAAACTTACTTAAACATGATCTTCCATCCCATATCGTTCATTTTGTTCTTCTTTAACATCCTTTAAACGTATTGAGACATGATTACCCATCCCACATCGTTCACTATGTTCTTCTTTAACATCCATTATACCTACTGAAACATGATCATCCATCCCAAATCGTCCAATGTGTTCTTCTGAATTATCCATTAAACCTACTGAAACATGATCATCCATCCCACATCGTTCACTATGTTCTTCTTAAACATCCATTAAACCTACTGAAACATTATCATCCATCCCATATCGGTCACTATTTTCTTCTTTAACATCCATTAAACCTACTGAAACATGATCATCCATCCCAAATCGTCCAATGTGTTCTCCTGAATTATCCATTAAACCTACTGAAACATGATCATCCATCCCATATTGGTCAGTATGTTCTTCGTAAACATCCATTAAACCTACTGAAACATGATCATCCATCCCATGTCGGTCACTATTTTCTTCTGTAGCATCCATTAAACTTACTGAAACATGATCATCCATCCCATATCGTTCAGTGTGTTCTTCTGTAATGTCCATTAAACTTACTTAAACATGATCTTCCATCCGATATCGTTCATTTTGTTCTTCATTAATATCCTTTAAACATATTGAGACATGATTACCCATCCCACATCGTTCACTATGTTCTTCTTTAACATCCATTAAACCTACTGAAACATGATCATCCATTCCATATCGTCCAATGTGTTCTTCTGAATTATCCATTAAACCTACTGAAACATGATCATCCATCCCATATCGGTCAGTATGTTCTTCTTAAACATCCATTAAACCTACTGAAACATGATCATCCATCCCATATCATTCACTATGTTCTTCTTTAACATCCATTAAATCTACTGAAACATGATCATCCATCCCATATCATTCACTGTGTTCTTCTGAATTATCCATTACACCTAATGAAACATTATCATACATCCCATATCGTTCACTGTGTTCTTCTGAATTTTCCATTAAACCTACTGAAACACGATCATCCATCCCATATCGTGCAATATGTTCTTCTGTAACATCCATTAAACCTAATGAAGATGATCTTCCATCCCATATCGTTCATTTTGTTCTTCTTTAACATCCTTTAAACGTATTGAAACATGATTACCCATCCAACATCGTTCACTATGTTCTTCTTTAACATCCATTAAACCTACTGAAACATGATCATCCATCCCAAATCGTCCAATGTGTTCTTCTGAATTATCCATTAAACCTACTGAAACATGATCATCCATCCCATATCGGTCAGTATGTTCTTCTTAAACATCCATTAAACCTACTGAAACATGATCATCCATCCCATATCGTCCAATGTGTTCTTCTGAATTATCCATTAAACCTACTGAAACATGATCATCCATCCCATATCGGTCAGTATGTTCTTCTTAAACATCCATTAAACCTACTGAAACATGATCATCCATCCCATATCGTTCAATATGTTCTTCTGTAACATCCATTTAAACCTACTGAAACATGATCATCCATCCCATATTGTACACCATGTTCTTCTTTAACATCCATTAAACCTACTGAAACATGATTATCCATCCCATATCGTTCAATGTGTTCTTCTGAATTAACCACTAAACCTACTGAAACATGATCATCCATCCCATATCGTTCACTATGTTCTTCTGTAACATCCATTAAACCTACTGAAACATGATCATCCATCCCATATCATTCACTATGTTCTTCTTAAACATCCATTAAATCTACTGAAACATGATCATCCATCCCATATCTGTCACTATTTTCTTCTGAATTATCCATTAAACCTAATGAAACATGATCATACATCCCATGTCGTTCACTGTGTTCTTCTGAATTATCCATTAAACCTACTGAAACATGATCATCCATCCCATATCGTTCAATATGTTCTTCTGTAACATCCATTAAACCTATTGAAACATGATCATCCATCCCATATCGTTCATTTTGTCCTTCTTTAACATCCTTTAAACCTATTAATACATGATCATCCATCCCATATCGTTCACTATGTTCTTCTTTAACATCCATTAAACCTACTGAAACATGATTATCCATCCCATATCGTCCAATGTGTTCTTCTGAATTATCCAGTAAACCTACTGAAACATGATCATCCATCCCATATTGTTCACTATGTTCTTCTGTAACATCCATTAAACCTACTGAAACATGATCATCCATCCCATATATTTCACTCTGTTCTTCTGAATTATCCATTAAACCTACTGAAACATTATCATCCATCCCATATCGTTTACTATGTTCTTCTGTAACATCCATTAAACTTACTGAAACATGATCATCCATCCCATATCGTTTACTATGTTCTTCTGTAACATCCATTAAACCTACTAAAACCGGATGATCCATCCCATATCGTTCAGTGTGTTCTTCTGTAACGTCCATTAAACTTACTGAAACATTATCATCCATCCCAATATCGTTCACTATGTTCTTCTGTAACATCCATTTAAACCTACTGAAACATGATAATCCATCCCATAT
This sequence comes from Lampris megalopsis, assembly GCA_022114975.2. NCBI lineage: Eukaryota > Metazoa > Chordata > Actinopteri > Lampriformes > Lampridae > Lampris > Lampris megalopsis. The sequence continues at coordinate 6,849,755 of JAJHIY020000425.1, forward strand.
CGTTCACTATGTTCTTCTGTAACATCCATTAAACCTACTGAAACATGATCATCCATCCCATATCATTCACTATGTTCTTTTTTAACATCCATTAAATCTACTGAAACATGATCATCCATCCCATATCATTCACTGTGTTCTTCTGAATTATCCATTACACCTAATGAAACATTATCATACATCCCATATCGTTCACTGTGTTCTTCTGAATTTTCCATTAAACCTACTGAAACACGATCATCCATCCCATATCGTGCAATATGTTCTTCTGTAACATCCATTAAACCTAATGAAGATGATCATCCATCCCATATCGGTCACTGTGTTCTTCTGAATTATCCATTAAACCTAATGAAACATGATCATACATCCCATGTCGTTCACTGTGTTCTTCTGAATTATCCATTAAACCTACTGAAACATGATCATCCATCCCATATCTGTCACTATTTTCTTCTGTAACATCCATTAAACCTACTGAAACATGATCATCCATCACATATCGTTCATTTTGTTCTTCTTTAACATCCTTTAAACCTATTAATACATGATCATCCATCCCATATCGTTCACTATGTTCTTCTTAAACATCCATTAAACCTACTGAAACATGATCATCCATCCCATATCGGTCACTATTTTCTTCTGTAGCATCCATTAAACTTACTGAAACATGATCATCCATCCCATATCGTCCAATGTGTTCTTCTGAATTATCCATTAAACCTACTGAAACATGATCATCCATCCCATATTGGTCAGTATGTTCTTCTTAAACATCCATTAAACCTACTGAAACATGATCATCCATCCCATATCGGTCACTATTTTCTTCTGTAGCATCCATTAAACTTACTGAAACATGATCATCCATCCCATATCGTTCAGTGTGTTCTTTTGTAATGTCCATTAAACTTACTTAAACATGATCTTCCATCCCATATCGTTCATTTTGTTCTTCTTTAACATCCTTTAAACGTATTGAGACATGATTACCCATCCCACATCGTTCACTATGTTCTTCTTTAACATCCATTAAACCTACTGAAACATGATCATCCATCCCAAATCGTCCAATGTGTTCTTCTGAATTATCCATTAAACCTACTGAAACATGATCATCCATCCCATATCGGTCAGTATGTTCTTCTTAAACATCCATTAAACCTACTGAAACATGATCATCCATCCCATATCGGTCACTATTTTCTTCTGTAGCATCCATTAAACTTACTGAAATATGATCATCCATCCCATATCGTTCAGTGTGTTCTTTTGTAATGTCCATTAAACTTACTTAAACATGATCTTCCATCCCATATCGTTCACTTTGTTCTTCTTTTACATCCTTTAAACGTATTGAAACATGATTATCCATCCCACATCGTTCACTATGTTCTGTTTTAACATCCATTAAACCTACTGAAACATGATCATCCATCCCATATCCTTCACTATGTTCTTCTGAATTATCCATTAAACCTACTGAGACATGATCATCCATCCCATATCGTCCAATGTGTTCTTCTGAATTATCCATTAAACCTACTGAAACATGATCATCCATCCCATATTGGTCAGTATGTTCTTCTTTAACATCCATTAAACCTACTGAAACATGATCATCCATCCCATATCGTCCAATGTGTTCTTCTGAATTATCCATTAAACCTACTGAGACATGATCATCCATCCCATATCGTCCAATGTGTTCTTCTGAATTATCCATTAAACCTATTGAAACATGATCATCCATCCCATATTGGTCAGTATGTTCTTCTTAAACATCCATTAAACCTACTGAAACATGATCATCCATCCCATATCGGTCACTATTTTCTTCTGTAGCATCCATTAAACTTACTGAAATATGATCATCCATCCCATATCGTTCAGTGTGTTCTTTTGTAATGTCCATTAAACTTACTTAAACATGATCTTCCATCCCATATCGTTCATTTTGTTCTTCTTTTACATCCTTTAAACGTATTGAAACATGATCATCCATCCCATATCGTTCATTTTATTCTTCTTTAACATCCTTTAAACCTATTAATACATGATCATCCATCCCATATCATTCACTATGTTCTTCTTTAACATCCATTAAACCTACTGAAACATGATCATCCATCCCAAATCGTCTAATGTGTTCTTCTGAATTATCCATTAAACCTACTGAAACATGATCATCCGTCCTTTATCGGTCAGTATGTTCTTCTTAAACATCCATTAAACCTACTGAAACATGATCATCCATCCCATATCGGTCACTATTTTCTTCTGTAGCATCCATTAAACTTACTGAAATATGATCATCCATCCCATATCGTTCAGTGTGTTCTTTTGTAATGTCCATTAAACTTACTTAAACATGATCTTCCATCCCATATCGTTCACTTTGTTCTTCTTTTACATCCTTTAAACGTATTGAAACATGATTATCCATCCCACATCGTTCACTATGTTCTTCTTTAACATCCATTAAACCTACTGAAACATGATCATCCATCCCATATCGTCCAATGTGTTCTTCTGAATTATCCATTAAACCTACTGAGACATGATCATCCATCCCATATCGTCCAATGTGTTCTTCTGAATTATCCATTAAACCTATTGAAACATGATCATCCATCCCATATTGGTCAGTATGTTCTTCTTAAACATCCATTAAACCTACAGAAACATGATCATCCATCCCATATCGGTCACTATTTTCTTCTGTAGCATCCATTAAACTTACTGAAATATGATCATCCATCCCATATCGTTCAGTGTGTTCTTTTGTAATGTCCATTAAACTTACTTAAACATGATCTTCCATCCCATATCGTTCATTTTGTTCTTCTTTTACATCCTTTAAACGTATTGAAACATGATCATCCATCCCATATCGTTCATTTTATTCTTCTTTAACATCCTTTAAACCTATTAATACATGATCATCCATCCCATATCATTCGCTATGTTCTTCTTTAACATCCATTAAACCTACTGAAACATGATTATCCATCCCATATCGTCCAATGTGTTCTTCTGAATTATCCATTAAACCTACTGAAACATGATCATCCATCCCATATCGGTCAGTATGTTCTTCTTAAACATCCATTAAACCTACTGAAACATGATCATCCATCCCATATCGGTCACTATTTTCTTCTGTAGCATCCATTAAACTTACTGAAATATGATCATCCATCCCATATCGTTCAGTGTGTTCTTTTGTAATGTCCATTAAACTTACTTAAACAAGATCTTCCATCCCATATCGTTCACTTTGTTCTTCTTTTACATCCTTTAAACGTATTGAAACATGATTATCCATCCCACATCGTTCACTATGTTCTTCTTTAACATCCATTAAACCTACTGAAACATGATCATCCATCCCATATCGTCCAATGTGTTCTTCTGAATTAACCAATTAAACCTACTGAAACATGATTATCCATCCCATATTGGTCAGTATGTTCTTCTTAAACATCCATTAAACCTACTGAAACATGATCATCCATCCCATATCGTTCAGTGTGTTCTTCTGTAATGTCCATTAAACTTACTTAAACATGATCTTCCATCCCATATCATTCAATATGTTCTTCTTTAACATCCATTAAATCTACTGAAACATGAACTTCCATCCCATATCGTTCACTGTGTTCTTCTGAATTATCCATTAAACCTAATGAAACATGATCATACACCCCATGTCGTTCACTGTGTTCTTCTGAATTATCCATTAAACCTACTGAAACATGATCATCCATCCCATATCGTTCAATATGTTCTTCTGTAACATCCATTAAACCTACTGAAACATGATTATCCATCCCACATCGTTCACTATGTTCTTCTTTAACATCCATTAAACCTACTGAAACATGATCATCCATCCCATATCGTCCAATGTGTTCTTCTGAATTATCCATTAAACCTACTGAGACATGATTATCCATCCCATATCGTCCAATGTGTTCTTCTGAATTATCCATTAAACCTACTGAAACATGATCATCCATCCCATATTGGTCAGTATGTTCTTCTTAAACATCCATTAAACCTACTGAAACATGATCATCCATCCCATATCGGTCACTATTTTCTTCTGTAGCATCCATTAAACTTACTGAAACATGATCATCCATCCCATATCGTTCAGTGTTTTCTTTTGTAATGTCCATTAAACTTACTTAAACATGATCATCCATCCCATATCGTTCACTTTGTTCTTCTTTTACATCCTTTAAACGTATTGAAACATGATTATCTATCCCACATCGTTCACTATGTTCTTCTTTAACATCCATTAAACCTACTGAAACATGATCATCCATCCCATATTGTTCACTATGTTCTTCTGTAACATCCATTTAAACCTACTGAAACATGATCATCCATCCCATATTGTTCACTATGTTCTTCTGTAACATCCATTAAATCTACTGAAACATGATCATCCATACCATATCATTCACTGTGTTCTTCTGAATTATCCATTAAACCTACTGAGACATGATCATCCATCCCATATCGTCCAATGTGTTCTTCTGAATTAACCAATTAAACCTACTGAAACATGATCATCCATCCCATATCTGTCACTATTTTCTTCCGGAAACATCCATTAAACCTACTGAAACATGATCATCCATCCCATATCGTTCAGTGTGTTCTTCTGTAATGTCCATTAAACTTACTTAAACATGATCTTCCATCCCATATCGTTCATTTTGTTCTTCTTTAACATCATTTAAACGTATTGAAACATGATTACCCATCCCACATCGTTCACTATGTTCTTCTTTAACATCCATTAAACCTACTGAAACATGATCATCCATCCCATATTGTTCACTATGTTCTTCTGTAACATCCATTTAAACCTACTGAAACATGATCATCCATCCCATATTGTTCACTATGTTCTTCTGTAACATCCATTAAACTTACTTAAACATGATCATCCATCCCATATCATTCACTGTGTTCTTCTGAATTATCCATTAAACCTACTGAAACATGATCATCCATCCGATATCGTTCACTGTGTTCTTCTGAATTATCCATTACACCTAATGAAACATGAACTTCCATCCCATATCGTTCACTGTGTTCTTCTGAATTATCCATTAAACCTAATGAAACATGATCATACATCCCATGTCGTTCACTGTGTTCTTCTGAATTATCCATTAAACCTAATGAAACATGAACTTCCATCCCATATCGTTCACTGTGTTCTTCTGAATTATCCATTAAACCTAATGAAACATGATCATACATCCCATGTCGTTCACTGTGTTCTTCTGAATCATCCATCAAACCTACTGAAACATGATTATCCATCCCATATCGTTCAATGTGTTCTTCTGAATTAACCATTAAACCTACTGAAACATGATCATCCATCCCATATCGGTCAGTATGTTCTTCTTTAACATCCATTAAACCTACTGAAACATGATCATCCATCCCAAATCGTCTAATGTGTTCTTCTGAATTATCCATTAAACCTACTGAAACATGATCATCCGTCCTTTATCGGTCAGTATGTTCTTCTTAAACATCCATTAAACCTACTGAAACATGATCATCCATCCCATATCGGTCACTATTTTCTTCTGTAGCATCCATTAAACTTACTGAAATATGATCATCCATCCCATATCGTTCAGTGTGTTCTTTTGTAATGTCCATTAAACTTACTTAAACATGATCTTCCATCCCATATCGTTCACTTTGTTCTTCTTTTACATCCTTTAAACGTATTGAAACATGATTATCCATCCCACATCGTTCACTATGTTCTTCTTTAACATCCATTAAACCTACTGAAACATGATCATCCATCCCATATCGTCCAATGTGTTCTTCTGAATTATCCATTAAACCTACTGAGACATGATCATCCATCCCATATCGTCCAATGTGTTCTTCTGAATTATCCATTAAACCTATTGAAACATGATCATCCATCCCATATTGGTCAGTATGTTCTTCTTAAACATCCATTAAACCTACTGAAACATGATCATCCATCCCATATCGGTCACTATTTTCTTCTGTAGCATCCATTAAACTTACTGAAATATGATCATCCATCCCATATCGTTCAGTGTGTTCTTTTGTAATGTCCATTAAACTTACTTAAACATGATCTTCCATCCCATATCGTTCATTTTGTTCTTCTTTTACATCCTTTAAACGTATTGAAACATGATCATCCATCCCATATCGTTCATTTTATTCTTCTTTAACATCCTTTAAACCTATTAATACATGATCATCCATCCCATATCATTCACTATGTTCTTCTTTAACATCCATTAAACCTACTGAAACATGATCATCCATCCCAAATCGTCTAATGTGTTCTTCTGAATTATCCATTAAACCTACTGAAACATGATCATCCGTCCTTAATCGGTCAGTATGTTCTTCTTAAACATCCATTAAACCTACTGAAACATGATCATCCATCCCATATCGGTCACTATTTTCTTCTGTAGCATCCATTAAACTTACTGAAATATGATCATCCATCCCATATCGTTCAGTGTGTTCTTTTGTAATGTCCATTAAACTTACTTAAACATGATCTTCCATCCCATATCGTTCACTTTGTTCTTCTTTTACATCCTTTAAACGTATTGAAACATGATTATCCATCCCACATCGTTCACTATGTTCTTCTTTAACATCCATTAAACCTACTGAAACATGATCATCCATCCCATATCGTCCAATGTGTTCTTCTGAATTATCCATTAAACCTACTGAGACATGATCATCCATCCCATATCGTCCAATGTGTTCTTCTGAATTATCCATTAAACCTATTGAAACATGATCATCCATCCCATATTGGTCAGTATGTTCTTCTTAAACATCCATTAAACCTACAGAAACATGATCATCCATCCCATATCGGTCACTATTTTCTTCTGTAGCATCCATTAAACTTACTGAAATATGATCATCCATCCCATATCGTTCAGTGTGTTCTTTTGTAATGTCCATTAAACTTACTTAAACATGATCTTCCATCCCATATCGTTCATTTTGTTCTTCTTTTACATCCTTTAAACGTATTGAAACATGATCATCCATCCCATATCGTTCATTTTATTCTTCTTTAACATCCTTTAAACCTATTAATACATGATCATCCATCCCATATCATTCACTATGTTCTTCTTTAACATCCATTAAACCTACTGAAACATGATTATCCATCCCATATCGTCCAATGTGTTCTTCTGAATTATCCATTAAACCTACTGAAACATGATCATCCATCCCATATCGGTCAGTATGTTCTTCTTAAACATCCATTAAACCTACTGAAACATGATCATCCATCCCATATCGGTCACTATTTTCTTCTGTAGCATCCATTAAACTTACTGAAATATGATCATCCATCCCATATCGTTCAGTGTGTTCTTTTGTAATGTCCATTAAACTTACTTAAACAAGATCTTCCATCCCATATCGTTCACTTTGTTCTTCTTTTACATCCTTTAAACGTATTGAAACATGATTATCCATCCCACATCGTTCACTATGTTCTTCTTTAACATCCATTAAACCTACTGAAACATGATCATCCATCCCATATCGTCCAATGTGTTCTTCTGAATTAACCAATTAAACCTACTGAAACATGATTATCCATCCCATATTGGTCAGTATGTTCTTCTTAAACATCCATTAAACCTACTGAAACATGATCATCCATCCCATATCGTTCAGTGTGTTCTTCTGTAATGTCCATTAAACTTACTTAAACATGATCTTCCATCCCATATCATTCAATATGTTCTTCTTTAACATCCATTAAATCTACTGAAACATGAACTTCCATCCCATATCGTTCACTGTGTTCTTCTGAATTATCCATTAAACCTAATGAAACATGATCATACACCCCATGTCGTTCACTGTGTTCTTCTGAATTATCCATTAAACCTACTGAAACATGATCATCCATCCCATATCGTTCAATATGTTCTTCTGTAACATCCATTAAACCTACTGAAACATGATCATCCATCCCATATCGTTCATTTTATTCTTCTTTAACATCCTTTAAACCTATTAATACATGATCATCCATCCCATATCATTCACTATGTTCTTCTTTAACATCCATTAAACCTACTGAAACATGATTATCCATCCCATATCGTCCAATGTGTTCTTCTGAATTATCCATTAAACCTACTGAAACGTGATCATCCATCCCATATCGGTCAGTATGTTCTCCTTAAACATCCATTAAACCTACTGAAACATGATCATCCATCCCATATCGGTCACTATTTTCTTCTGTAGCATCCATTAAACTTACTGAAATATGATCATCCATCCCATATCGTTCAGTGTGTTCTTTTGTAATGTCCATTAAACTTACTTAAACAAGATCTTCCATCCCATATCGTTCACTTTGTTCTTCTTTTACATCCTTTAAACGTATTGAAACATGATTATCCATCCCACATCGTTCACTATGTTCTTCTTTAACATCCATTAAACCTACTGAAACATGATCATCCATCCCATATCGTCCAATGTGTTCTTCTGCATTATCCATTAAACCTACTGAGACATGATCATCCATCCCATATCGTCCAATGTGTTCTTCTGAATTATCCATTAAACCTACTGAAACATGATCATCCATCCCATATTGGTCAGTATGTTCTTCTTAAACATCCATTAAACCTACTGAAACATGATCATCCATCCCATATCGGTCACTATTTTCTTCTGTAGCATCCATTAAACTTACTGAAACATGATCATCCATCCCATATCGTTCAGTGTGTTCTTCTGTAATGTCCATTAAACTTACTTAAACATGATCTTCCATCCCATATCGTTCATTTTGTTCTTCATTAACATCCTTTAAACGTATTGAGACATGATTACCCATCCCACATCGTTCACTATGTTCTTCTTTAACATCCATTAAACCTACTGAGACATGATCATCCATCCCATATCGTCCAATGTGTTCTTCTGAATTAACCAATTAAACTTACTGAAACATGATTATCCATCCCATATTGGTCAGTATGTTCTTCTTAAACATCCATTAAACCTACTGAAACATGATCATCCATCCCATATCGGTCACTATTTTCTTCTGTAGCATCCATTAAACTTACTGAAATATGATCATCCATCCCATATCGTTCAGTGTGTTCTTTTGTAATGTCCATTAAACTTACTTAAACATGATCTTCCATCCCATATCGTTCATTTTGTTCTTCTTTTACATCCTTTAAACGTATTGAAACATGATCATCCATCCCATATCGTTCATTTTATTCTTCTTTAACATCCTTTAAACCTATTAATACATGATCATCCATCCCATATCATTCACTATGTTCTTCTTTAACATCCATTAAACCTACTGAAACATGATTATCCATCCCATATCGTCCAATGTGTTCTTCTGAATTATCCATTAAACCTACTGAAACGTGATCATCCATCCCATATCGGTCAGTATGTTCTTCTTAAACATCCATTAAACCTACTGAAACATGATCATCCATCCCATATCGGTCACTATTTTCTTCTGTAGCATCCATTAAACTTACTGAAATATGATCATCCATCCCATATCGTTCAGTGTGTTCTTTTGTAATGTCCATTAAACTTACTTAAACAAGATCTTCCATCCCATATCGTTCACTTTGTTCTTCTTTTACATCCTTTAAACGTATTGAAACATGATTATCCATCCCACATCGTTCACTATGTTCTTCTTTAACATCCATTAAACCTACTGAAACATGATCATCCATCCCATATCGTCCAATGTGTTCTTCTGAATTAACCAATTAAACCTACTGAAACATGATTATCCATCCCATATTGGTCAGTATGTTCTTCTTAAACATCCATTAAACCTACTGAAACATAATCATCCATCCCATATCATTCAGTGTGTTCTTCTGTAATGTCCATTAAACTTACTTAAACATGATCTTCCATCCCATATCATTCAATATGTTCTTCTTTAACATCCATTAAATCTACTGAAACATGAACTTCCATCCCATATCGTTCACTGTGTTCTTCTGAATTATCCATTAAACCTAATGAAACATGATCATACACCCCATGTCGTTCACTGTGTTCTTCTGAATTATCCATTAAACCTACTGAAACATGATCATCCATCCCATATCGTTCAATATGTTCTTCTGTAACATCCATTAAACCTACTGAAACATGATCATCCATCCCATATCGTTCATTTTATTCTTCTTTAACATCCTTTAAACCTATTAATACATGATCATCCATCCCATATCATTCACTATGTTCTTCTTTAACATCCATTAAACCTACTGAAACATGATTATCCATCCCATATCGTCCAATGTGTTCTTCTGAATTATCCATTAAACCTACTGAAACGTGATCATCCATCCCATATCGGTCAGTATGTTCTCCTTAAACATCCATTAAACCTACTGAAACATGATCATCCATCCCATATCGGTCACTATTTTCTTCTGTAGCATCCATTAAACTTACTGAAATATGATCATCCATCCCATATCGTTCAGTGTGTTCTTTTGTAATGTCCATTAAACTTACTTAAACAAGATCTTCCATCCCATATCGTTCACTTTGTTCTTCTTTTACATCCTTTAAACGTATTGAACACATGATTATCCATCCCACATCGTTCACTATGTTCTTCTTTAACATCCATTAAACCTACTGAAACATGATCATCCATCCCATATCGTCCAATGTGTTCTTCTGAATTATCCATTAAACCTACTGAGACATGATCATCCATCCCATATCGTCCAATGTGTTCTTCTGAATTATCCATTAAACCTACTGAAACATGATCATCCATCCCATATTGGTCAGTATGTTCTTCTTAAACATCCATTAAACCTACTGAAACATGATCATCCATCCCATATCGGTCACTATTTTCTTCTGTAGCATCCATTAAACTTACTGAAACATGATCATCCATCCCATATCGTTCAGTGTGTTCTTCTGTAATGTCCATTAAACTTACTTAAACATGATCTTCCATCCCATATCGTTCATTTTGTTCTTCATTAACATCCTTTAAACGTACTGAGACATGATTACCCATCCCACATCGTTCACTATGTTCTTCTTTAACATCCATTAAACCTACTGAGACATGATCATCCATCCCATATCGTCCAATGTGTTCTTCTGAATTAACCAATTAAACTTACTGAAACATGATTATCCATCCCATATTGGTCAGTATGTTCTTCTTAAACATCCATTAAACCTACTGAAACATGATCATCCATCCCATATCGTTCAGTGTGTTCTTCTGTAATGTCCATTAAACTTACTTAAACATGATCTTCCATCCCATATCATTCACTATGTTCTTCTTTAACATCCATTAAATCTACTGAAACATGAACTTCCATTCCATATCGTTCACTGTGTTCTTCTGAATTATCCATTAAACATAATGAAACATGATCATACATCCCATGTCGTTCACTGTGTTCTTCTGAATTATCCATTAAACCTACTGAAACATGATCATCCATCCCATATCGTTCAATATGTTCTTCTGTAACATCCATTAAACCTACTGAAACATGATCATCCATCCCATATCGTTCATTTTATTCTTCTTCAACATCCATTAAACCTACTGAAACATGATCATCCATCCCATATCGTCCAATGTGTTCTTCTGAATTATCCATTAAACCTACTGAAACATGATCATCCATCCCATATTGGTCAGTATGTTCTTCTTAAACATCCATTAAACCTACTGAAACATGATCATCCATCCCATATCGGTCACTATTTTCTTCTGTAGCATCCATTAAACCTACTGAAACATGATCATCCATCCCATATCTTTCAGTGTGTTCTTCTGTAATGTCCATTAAACTTACTTAAACATGATCTTCCATCCCATATCGTTCATTTTGTTCTTCATTAACATCCTTTAAACGTATTGAGACATGATTACCCATCCCACATCATTCACTATGTTCTTCTTTAACATCCATTAAACCTACTGAAACATGATCATCCATCCCATATCGGTCACTATTTTCTTCTGTAGCATCCATTAAACTTACTGAAATATGATCATCCATCCCATATCGTTCAGTGTTTTCTTTTGTAATGTCCATTAAACTTACTTAAACATGATCTTCCATCCTATATCGTTCACTTTGTTCTTCTTTTACATCCTTTAAACGTATTGAAACATGATTATCTATCCCACATCGTTCACTATGTTCTTCTTTAACATCCATTAAACCTACTGAAACATGATCATCCATCCCATATTGTTCACTATGTTCTTCTGTAACATCCATTTAAACCTACTGAAACATGATCATCCATCCCATATTGTTCACTATGTTCTTCTGTAACATCCATTAAACCTACTGAAACATGATCATCCATCCCATATCATTCACTGTGTTCTTCTGAATTATCCATTAAACCTACTGAGACATGATCATCCATCCCATATCGTCCAATGTGTTCTTCTGAATTAACCAATTAAACCTACTGAAACATGATTATCCATCCCATATTGGTCAGTATGTTCTTCTTAAACATCCATTAAACCTACTGAAACATGATCATCCATCCGATATCGTTCACTGTGTTCTTCTGAATTATCCATTACACCTAATGAAACATGATCATACATCCCATATCGTTCACTGTGTTCTTCTGAATTTTCCATTAAACCTACTGAAACACGATCATCCATCCGATATCGTGCAATATGTTCTTCTGTAACATCCATTAAACCTAATAAAGATGATCATCCATCCCATATCGGTCACTGTGTTCTTCTGAATTATCCATTAAACCTAATGAAACATGATCATACATCCAATGTCGTTCACTGTGTTCTTCTGAATTACCCATTAAACCTACTGAAACATGATCATCCATCCCATATCGGTCACTATTTTTCTTCTGTAGCATCCATTAAACTTACTGAAACATGATCATCCATCCCATATCGTTCAGTGTGTTCTTCTGTAATGTCCATTAAACTTACTGAAACATAATCATCCATCCCATATCGTTCACTATGTTCTTCTGTAACATCCATTTAAACCTACTGAAACATGATCATCCATCCCATATCATTCACTATTTTCTTCCGGAAACATCCTTTAAACCTATTAATACATGATCATCCATCCCATATCGTCCAATGTGTTCTTCTGAATTATCCATTAAACCTACTGAAACATGATCATCCATCCCATATCGGTCACTATTTTCTTCTGTAGCATCCATTAAACTTACTGAAACATGATCATCCATCCCATATCGTTCAGTGTGTTCTTCTGTAATGTCCATTAAACTTACTTAAACATGATCTTCCATCCCATATCGTTCATTTTGTTCTTCTTTAACATCCTTTAAACGTATTGAGACATGATTACCCATCCCACATCGTTCACTATGTTCTTCTTTAACATCCATTAAACCTACTGAAACATGATCATCCATCCCAAATCGTCCAATGTGTTCTTCTGAATTAACCAATTAAACCTACTGAAACATGATTATCCATCCCATATTGGTCAGTATGTTCTTCTTAAACATCCATTAAACCTACTGAAACATGATCATCCATCCCATATCGTTCAGTGTGTTCTTCTGTAATGTCCATTAAACTTACTTAAACATGATCTTCCATCCCATATCATTCACTATGTTCTTCTTTAACATCCATTAAACCTACTGAAACATGATCATCCATCCCATATCGGTCACTATTTTCTTCTGTAGCATCCATTAAACTTACTGAAATATGATCATCCATCCCATATCGTTCAGTGTGTTCTTTTGTAATGTCCATTAAACTTACTTAAACATGATCTTCCATCCCATATCGTTCATTTTGTTCTTCTTTTACATCCTTTAAACGTATTGAAACATGATTATCCATCCCACATCGTTCACTATGTTCTTCTTTAACATCCATTAAACCTACTGAAACATGATCATCCATCCCATATCGTCCAATGTGTTCTTCTGAATTATCCATTAAACCTACTGAGACATGATCATCCATCCCATATCGTCCAATGTGTTCTTCTGAATTAACCAATTAAACCTACTGAAACATGATTATCCATCCCATATTGGTCAGTATGTTCTTCTTAAACATCCATTAAACCTACTGAAACATGATCATCCATCCCATATCGTTCAGTGTGTTCTTCTGTAATGTCCATTAAACTTACTTAATCATGATCTTCCATCCCATATCATTCACTATGTTCTTCTTTAACATCCATTAAATCTACTGAAACATGAACTTCCATCCCATATCGTTCACTGTGTTCTTCTGAATTATCCATTAAACCTAATGAAACATGATCATACATCCCATGTCGTTCACTGTGTTCTTCTGAATTATCCATTAAACCTACTGAAACATGATCATCCATCCCATATCGTTCAATATGTTCTTCTGTAACATCCATTAAACCTACTGAAACATGATCATCCATCCCATATCGTTCATTTTATTCTTCTTTAACATCCTTTAAACCTATTAATACATGATCTTCCATCCCATATCATTCAATATGTCCTTCTTTAACATCCATTAAACCTACTGAAACATGATCATCCATCCCAAATCGTCTAATGTGTTCTTCTGAATTATCCATTAAACCTACTGAAACATGATCATCCATCCCATATCGGTCAGTATGTTCTTCTTAAACATCCATTAAACCTACTGAAACATGATCATCAATCCCATATCGGTCACTATTTTCTTCTGTAGCATCCATTAAACTTACTGAAATATGATCATCCATCCCATATCGTTCAGTGTGTTCTTTTGTAATGTCCATTAAACTTACTTAAACATGATCTTCCATCCCATATCGTTCATTTTGTTCTTCTTTTACATCCTTTAAACGTATTGAAACATGATTATCCATCCCACATCGTTCACTATGTTCTTCTTTAACATCCATTAAACCTACTGAAACATGATCATCCATCCCATATCGTCCAATGTGTTCTTCTGAATTATCCATTAAACCTACTGAGACATGATCATCCATCCCATATCGTCCAATGTGTTCTTCTGAATTAACCAATTAAACCTACTGAAACATGATTATCCATCCCATATTGGTCAGTATGTTCTTCTTAAACATCCATTAAACCTACTGAAACATGATCATCCATCCCATATCGTTCAGTGTGTTCTTCTGTAATGTCCATTAAACTTACTTAAACATGATCTTCCATCCCATATCATTCACTATGTTCTTCTTTAACATCCATTAAACCTACTGAAACATGATCATCCATCCCATATCGGTCACTATTTTCTTCTGTAGCATCCATTAAACTTACTGAAATATGATCATCCATCCCATATCGTTCAGTGTGTTCTTTTGTAATGTCCATTAAACTTACTTAAACAAGATCTTCCATCCCATATCGTTCACTTTGTTCTTCTTTTACATCCTTTAAACGTATTGAAACATGATTATCCATCCCACATCGTTCACTATGTTCTTCTTTAACATCCATTAAACCTACTGAAACATGATCATCCATCCCATATCGTCCAATGTGTTCTTCTGAATTATCCATTAAACCTACTGAGACATGATCATCCATCCCATATCGTCCAATGTGTTCTTCTGAATTATCCATTAAACCTACTGAAACATGATCATCCATCCCATATTGGTCAGTATGTTCTTCTTAAACATCCATTAAACCTACTGAAACATGATCATCCATCCCATATCGGTCACTATTTTCTTCTGTAGCATCCATTAAACCTACTGAAACATGATCATCCATCCCATATCGTTCAGTGTGTTCTTCTGTAATGTCCATTAAACTTACTTAAACATGATCTTCCATCCCATATCGTTCATTTTGTTCTTCATTAACATCCTTTAAAGGTATTGAGACATGATTACCCATCCCACATCGTTCACTATGTTCTTCTTTAACATCCATTAAACCTACTGAAACATGATCATCCATCCCATATCGGTCACTATTTTCTTCTGTAGCATCCATTAAACTTACTGAAATATGATCATCCATCCCATATCGTTCAGTGTTTTCTTTTGTAATGTCCATTAAACTTACTTAAACATGATCTTCCATCCCATATCGTTCACTTTGTTCTTCTTTTACATCCTTTAAACGTATTGAAACATGATTATCTATCCCACATCGTTCACTATGTTCTTCTTTAACATCCATTAAACCTACTGAAACATGATCATCCATCCCATATTGTTCACTATGTTCTTCTGTAACATCCATTTAAACCTACTGAAACATGATCATCCATCCCATATTGTTCACTATGTTCTTCTGTAACATCCATTAAACCTACTGAAACATGATCATCCATCCCATATCATTCACTGTGTTCTTCTGAATTATCCATTAAACCTACTGAGACATGATCATCCATCCCATATCGTCCAATGTGTTCTTCTGAATTAACCAATTAAACCTACTGAAACATGATTATCCATCCCATATTGGTCAGTATGTTCTTCTTAAACATCCATTAAACCTACTGAAACATGATCATCCATCCGATATCGTTCACTGTGTTCTTCTGAATTTTCCATTAAACCTACTGAAACACGATCATCCATCCGATATCGTGCAATATGTTCTTCTGTAACATCCATTAAACCTAATAAAGATGATCATCCATCCCATATCGTTCACTGTGTTCTTCTGAATTATCCATTACACCTAATGAAACATGATCATCCATCCCATATCGTTCACTGTGTTCTTCTGAATTTTCCATTAAACCTACTGAAACACGATCATCCATCCGATATCGTGCAATATGTTCTTCTGTAACATCCATTAAACCTATTAAAGATGATCATCCATCCCATATCGGTCACTGTGTTCTTCTGAATTATCCATTAAACCTAATGAAACATGATCATACATCCAATGTCGTTCACTATGTTCTTATTTAACATCCATTAAACCTACTGAAACATGATCATCCATCCCATATCTGTCACTATTTTCTTCCGGAAACATCCATTAAACCTACTGAAACATGATCATCCATCACATATCGTTCATTTTGTTCTTCTATAACATCCTTTAAACCTATTAATACATGATCATCCATCCCATATCGTTCACTATGTTCTTCTTTAACATCCATTAAACCTACTGAAACATGATCATCCATCCCATATCGTCCACTGTGTTCTTCTGAATTATCCATTAAACCTACTGAAACATGATCATCCATCCCATATCGGTCACTATTTTCTTCTGTAGCATCCATTAAACTTACTGAAACATGATCATCCATCCCATATCGTTCAGTGTGTTCTTCTGTAATGTCCATTAAACTTACTTAAACATGATCTTCCATCCCATATCGTTCATTTTGTTCTTCTTTAACATCATTTAAACGTATTGAGACATGATTACCCATCCCACATCGTTCACTATGTTCTTCTTTAACATCCATTAAACCTACTGAAACATGATCATCCATCCCAAATCGTCCAATGTGTTCTTCTGAATTATCCATTAAACCTACTGAAACATGATCATCCATCCCATATCGGTCAGTATGTTCTTCTTAAACATCCATTAAACCTACTGAAACATGATCATCCATCCCATATCGGTCACTATTTTCTTCTGTAACATCCATTAAACTTACTGAAATATGATCATCCATCCCATATCGTTCAGTGTGTTCTTTTGTAATGTCCATTAAACTTACTTAAACATGATCTTCCATCCCATATCGTTCATTTTGTTCTTCTATTACATCCTTTAAACGTATTGAAACATGATTATCCATCCCACATCGTTCACTATGTTCTTCTTTAACATCCATTAAACCTACTGAAACATGATCATCCATCCCATATCGTCCAATGTGTTCTTCTGAATTATCCATTAAACCTACTGAGACATGATCATCCATCCCATATCGTCCAATGTGTTCTTCTGAATTAACCAATTAAACCTACTGAAACATGATTATCCATCCCATATTGGTCAGTATGTTCTTCTTAAACATCCATTAAACCTTCTGAAACATGATCATCCATCCCATATCGTTCAGTGTGTTCTTCTGTAATGTCCATTAAACTTACTTAAACATGATCTTCCATCCCATATCATTCACTATGTTCTTCTTTAACATCCATTAAATCTACTGAAACATGAACTTCCATCCCATATCGTTCACTGTGTTCTTCTGAATTATCCATTAAACCTAATGAAACATGATCATACATCCCATGTCGTTCACTGTGTTCTTCTGAATTATCCATTAAACCTACTGAAACATGATCATCCATCCGATATCGTTCACTGTGTTCTTCTGAATTATCCATTACACCTAATGAAACATGATCATACATCCCATATCGTTCACTGTGTTCTTCTGAATTTTCCATTAAACATACTGAAACACGATCATCCATCCGATATCGTGCAATATGTTCTTCTGTAACATCCATTAAACCTAATAAAGATGATCATCCATCCCACATCGGTCACTGTGTTCTTCTGAATTATCCATTAAACCTAATGAAACATGATCATACATCCAATGTCGTTCACTGTGTTCTTCTGAATTACCCATTAAACCTACTGAAACATGATCATCCATCACATATCGTTCATTTTGTTCTTCTATAACATCCTTTAAACCTATTAATACATGATCATCCATCCCATATCGTTCACTATGTTCTTCTTTAACATCCATTAAACCTACTGAAACATGATCATCCATCCCATATCGGTCACTATTTTCTTCTGTAGCATCCATTAAACTTACTGAAACATGATCATCCATCCCATATCGTTCAGTGTGTTCTTCTGTAATGTCCATTAAACTTACTTAAACATGATCTTCCATCCCATATCGTTCATTTTGTTCTTCTTTAACATCCTTTAAACGTATTGAGACATGATTACCCATCCCACATCGTTCACTATGTTCTTCTTTAACATCCATTAAACCTACTGAAACATGATCATCTATCCCATATCGGTCAGTATGTTCTTCTTAAACATCCATTAAACCTACTGAAACATGATCATCCATCCCATATCGGTCACTATTTTCTTCTGTAGCATCCATTAAACTTACTGAAATATGATCATCCATCCCATATCGTTCAGTGTGTTCTTTTGTAATGTCCATTAAACTTACTTAAACATGATCTTCCATCCCATATCGTTCATTTTGTTCTTCTTTTACATCCTCTAAACGTATTGAAACATGATTATCCATCCCACATCGTTCACTATGTTCTTCTTTAACATCCATTAAACCTACTGAAACATGATCATCCATCCCATATCGTCCAATGTGTTCTTCTGAATTATCCATTAAACCTGCTGAGACATGATCATCCATCCCATATCGTCCAATGTGTTCTTCTGAATTAACCAATTAAACCTACTGAAACATGATTATCCATCCCATATTGGTCAGTATGTTCTTCTTAAACATGCATTAAACCTACTGAAACATGATCATCCATCCCATATCGTTCACTGTGTTCTTCTGAATTATCCATTACACCTAATGAAACATGATCATACATCCCATATCGTTCACTGTGTTCTTCTGAATTTTCCATTAAACCTACTGAAACACGATCATCCATCCGATATCGTGCAATATGTTCTTCTGTAACATCCATTAAACCTAATAAAGATGATCATCCATCCCATATCGGTCACTGTGTTCTTCTGAATTATCCATTAAACCTAATGAAACATGATCATACATCCAATGTCGTTCACTGTGTTCTTCTGAATTACCCATTAAACCTACTGAAACATGATCATCCATCCCATATCTGTCACTATTTTCTTCCGGAAACATCCTTTAAACCTATTAATACATGATCATCCATCCCATATCGTCCAATGTGTTCTTCTGAATTATCCATTAAACCTACTGAAACATGATCATCCATCCCATATCGGTCACTATTTTCTTCTGTAGCATCCATTAAACTTACTGAAACATGATCATCCATCCCATATCGTTCAGTGTGTTCTTCTGTAATGTCCATTAAACTTACTTAAACATGATCTTCCATCCCATATCGTTCATTTTGTTCTTCTTTAACGTCCTTTAAACGTATTGAGACATGATTACCCATCCCACATCGTTCACTATGTTCTTCTTTAACATCCATTAAACCTACTGAAACATGATCATCCATCCCAAATCGTCCAATGTGTTCTTCTGAATTATCCATTAAACCTAATGAAACATGATCATCCATCCCATATCGGTCAGTATGTTCTTCTTAAACATCCATTAAACCTGCTGAAACATGATCATCCATCCCATATCGGTCACTATTTTCTTCTGTAGCATCCATTAAACTTACTGAAATATGATCATCCATCCCATATCGTTCAGTGTGTTCTTTTGTAATGTCCATTAAACTTACTTAAACATGATCTTCCATCCCATATCGTTCATTTTGTTCTTCTTTTACATCCTTTAAACGTATTGAAACATGATTATCCATCCCACATCGTTCACTATGTTCTTCTTTAACATCCATTAAACCTACTGAAACATGATCATCCATCCCATATCGTCCAATGTGTTCTTCTGAATTATCCATTAAACCTACTGAGACATGATCATCCATCCCATATCGTCCAATGTGTTCTTCTGAATTAACCAATTAAACCTACTGAAACATGATTATCCATCCCATATTGGTCAGTATGTTCTTCTTAAACATCCATTAAACCTACTGAAACATGATCATCCATCCCATATCGTTCAGTGTGTTCTTCTGTAATGTCCATTAAACTTACTTAAACATGATCTTCCATCCCATATCATTCACTATGTTCTTCTTTAACATCCATTAAATCTACTGAAACATGAACTTCCATCCCATATCGTTCACTGTGTTCTTCTGAATTATCCATTAAACCTAATGAAACATGATCATACATCCCATGTCGTTCACTGTGTTCTTCTGAATTATCCATTAAACCTACTGAAACATGATCATCCATCCGATATCGTTCACTGTGTTCTTCTGAATTATCCATTACACCTAATGAAACATGATCATACATCCGATATCGTTCACTGTGTTCTTCTGAATTTTCCATTAAACCTACTGAAACACGATCATCCATCCGATATCGTGCAATATGTTCTTCTGTAACATCCATTAAACCTAATAAAGATGATCATCCATCCCATATCGGTCACTGTGTTCTTCTGAATTATCCATTAAACCTAATGAAACATGATCATACATCCAATGTCGTTCACTGTGTTCTTCTGAATTACCCATTAAACCTACTGAAACATGATCATCCATCCCATATCTGTCACTATTTTCTTCCGGAAACATCCATTAAACCTACTGAAACATGATCATCCATCACATATCGTTCATTTTGTTCTTCTATAACATCCTTTAAACCTATTAATACATGATCATCCATCCCATATCGTTCACTATGTTCTTCTTTAACATCCATTAAACCTACTGAAACATGATCATCCATCCCATATCGGTCACTATTTTCTTCTGTAGCATCCATTAAACTTACTGAAAAAATGATCATCCATCCCATATCGTTCAGTGTGTTCTTCTGTAATGTCCATTAAACTTACTTAAACATGATCTTCCATCCCATATCGTTCATTTTGTTCTTCTTTAACATCCTTTAAACGTATTGAGACATGATTACCCATCCCACATCGTTCACTATGTTCTTCTTTAACATCCATTAAACCTACTGAAACATGATCATCCATCCCAAATCGTCCAATGTGTTCTTCTGAATTATCCATTAAACCTACTGAAACATGATCATCCATCCCATATCGGTCAGTATGTTCTTCTTAAACATCCATTAAACCTACTGAAACATGATCATCCATCCCATATCGGTCACTATTTTCTTCTGTAGCATCCATTAAACTTACTGAAATATGATCATCCATCCCGTATCGTTCAGTGTGTTCTTTTGTAATGTCCATTAAACTTACTTAAACATGATCTTCCATCCCATATCGTTCATTTTGTTCTTCTTTTACATCCTTTAAACGTATTGAAACATGATTATCCATCCCACATCGTTCACTATGTTCTTCTTTAACATCCATTAAACCTACTGAAACATGATCATCCATCCCATATCGTCCAATGTGTTCTTCTGAATTATCCATTAAACCTACTGAGACATGATCATCCATCCCATATCGTCCAATGTGTTCTTCTGAATTAACCAATTAAACCTACTGAAACATGATTATCCATCCCATATTGGTCAGTATGTTCTTCTTAAACATCCATTAAACCTACTGAAACATGATCATCCATCCCATATCGTTCATTTTGTTCTTCTTTAACATCCTTTAAACCTATTAATACATGATCATCCATCCCATATCATTCACTATGTTCTTCTTTAACATCCATTAAATCTACTGAAACATGAACTTCCATCCCATATCGTTCACTGTGTTCTTCTGAATTATCCATTAAACCTAATGAAGCATGATCATACATCACATGTCGTTCACTGTGTTCTTCTGAATTATCCATTAAACCTACTGAAACATGATCATCCATCCCATATCGTTCAATATGTTCTTCTGTAACATCCATTAAACCTACTGAAACATGATCATCCATCCCATATCGTTCATTTTGTTCTTCTTTAACATCCTTTAAACCTATTAATACATGATCATCCATCCCATATCATTCACTATGTTCTTCTTTAACATCCATTAAACTTACTGAAACATGATTATCCATCCCATATCGTCCAATGTGTTCTTCTGAATTATCCATTAAACCTACTGAAACATGATCATCCATCCCATATTGGTCAGTATGTTCTTCTTAAACATCCATTAAACCTACTCACACATGATCATCCATCCCATATCGGTCACTATTTTCTTCTGTAGCAATCATTAAACTTACTGAAACATGATCATCCATCCCATATCGTTCAGTGTGTTCTTCTGTAATGTCCATTAAACTTACTTAAACATGATCTTCCATCCCATATCGTTCATTTTGTTCTTCTTTAACATCCTTTAAACGTATTGAAACATGATTACCCATCCCACATCGTTCACTATGTTCTTCTGAATTATCCATTAAACCTACTGAAACATGATCATCCATCCCATATCGGTCAGTATGTTCTTCTTAAACATCCATTAAACCTACTGAAACATGATCATCCATCCCATATCGTCCAATGTGTTCTTCTGAATTATCCATTAAACCTACTGAAACATGATCATCCATCCCATATCGGTCAGTATGTTCTTCTTAAACATCCATTAAACCTACTGAAACATAATCATCCATCCCATATCGTTCAATATGTTCTTCTGTAACATCCATTTAAACCTACTGAAACATGATCATCCATCCCATATTGTACACCATGTTCTGCTTTAACATCCATTAAACCTACTGAAACATGATTATCCATCCCATATCGTTCAATGTGTTCTTCTGAATTAACCATTAAACCTACTGAAACATGATCATCCATCCCATATCGTTCACTTTGTTCTTCTGTAACATCCATTAAACCTACTGAAACATGATCATCCATCCCATATCATTCACTATGTTCTTCTTAAACATCCATTTAATCTACTGAAACATGATCATCCATCCCATATCGTTCACTGTGTTCTTCTGAATTATCCATTAAACCTAATGAAACATGATCATACATCCCATGTCGTTCACTGTGTTCTTCTGAATTATCCATTAAACCTACTGAAACATGATCATCCATCCCATATCGTTCAATATGTTCTTCTGTAACATCCATTAAACCTACTGAAACATGATCATCCATCCCATATTGGTCAGTATGTTCTTCTTAAACATCCATTAAACCTACTGAAACATGATCATCCATCCCATGTCGGTCACTATTTTCTTCTGTAGCATCCATTAAACCTACTGAAACATGATCATCCATTCCATATCGTCCAATGTGTTCTTCTGAATTATCCATTAAACCTACTGAAACATGATCATCCATCCCATATCGGTCAGTATGTTCTTCTTAAACATCCATTAAACCTACTGAAACATGATCATCCATCCCATATCGGTCACTATTTTCTTCTGTAGCATCCATTAAACTTACTGAAATATGATCATCCATCCCATATCGTTCAGTGTGTTCTTTTGTAATGTCCATTAAACTTACTTAAACATGATCTTCCATCCCATATCGTTCACTTTGTTCTTCTTTTACATCCTTTAAACGTATTGAAACATGATTATCCATCCCACATCGTTCACTATGTTCTTATTTAACATCCATTAAACCTACTGAAACATGATCATCCATCCCATATCGTCCAATGTGTTCTTCTGAGTTATCCATTAAACCTACTGAGACATGATCATCCATCCCATATCCTCCAATGTGTTCTTCTGAATTAACCAATTAAACCTACTGGAACATGATTATCCATCCCATATTGGTTAGTATGTTCTTCTTAAACATCCATTAAACCTACTGAAACATGATCATCCCTCCCATATCGTTCAGTGTGTTCTTCTGTAATGTCCATTAAACTTACTTAAACATGATCTTCCATCCCATATCATTCATTTTGTTCTTCTTTAACATCATTTAAACATATTGAAACATGATTACCCATCCCACATCGTTCACTATGTTCTTCTTTAACATCCATTAAACCTACTGAACCATGATCATCCATCCCATATTGTTCACTATGTTCTTCTGTAACATCCATTTAAACCTACTGAAACATGATCATCCATCCCATATTGTTCACTATGTTCTTCTGTAACATCCATTAAACCTACTGAAACATGATCATCCATCCCATATCATTCACTGTGTTCTTCTGAATTATCCATTAAACCTACTGAAACATGATCATCCATCCCATATCGTTCACTGTGTTCTTCTGAATTATCCATTACACCTAATGAAACATGATCATACATCCCATATCGTTCACTGTGTTCCTCTGAATTTTCCATTAAACCTACTGAAACACGATCATCCATCCCATATCGTGCAATATGTTCTTCTGTAACATCCATTAAACCTAATGAAGATGATCATCCATCCCATATCGGTCACTGTGTTCTTCTGAATTATCCATTAAACCTAACGAAACATGATCATACATCCCATGTCGTTCACTGTGTTCTTCTGAATTATCCATTAAACCTACTGAAACATGATCATCCATCCCATATCTGTCACTATTTTCTTCTGTAAAATCCATTAAACCTACTGAAACATGATCATCCATCACATATCTGTCACTATTTTCTTCCGGAAACATCCATTAAACCTACTGAAACATGATCATCCATCACATATCGTTCATTTTGTTCTTCTATAACATCCTTTAAACCTATTAATACATGATCATCCATCCCATATCGTTCACTATGTTCTTCTTTAACATCCATTAAACCTACTGAAACATGATCATCCATCCCATATCGTCCAATGTGTTCTTCTGAATTATCCATTAAACCTACTGAAACATGATCATCCATCCCATATCGGTCAGTATGTTCTTCTTAAACATCCATTAAACCTACTGAAACATGATCATCCATCCCATATCGGTCACTATTTTCTTCTGTAGAATCCATTAAACTTACTGAAATATGATCATCCATCCCATATCGTTCAGTGTGTTCTTTTGTAATGTCCATTAAACTTACTTAAACATGATCTTCCATCCCATATCGTTCACTTTGTTCTTCTTTTACATCCTTTAAACGTATTGAAACATGATTATCCATCCCACATCGTTCACTATGTTCTTATTTAACATCCATTAAACCTACTGAAACATGATCATCCATCCCATATCGTCCAATGTGTTCTTCTGAATTATCCATTAAACCTACTGAGACATGATCATCCATCCCATATCGTCCAATGTGTTCTTCTGAATTAACCAATTAAACCTACTGAAACATGATTATCCATCCCATATTGGTCAGTATGTTCTTCTTAAACATCCATTAAACCTACTGAAACATGATCATCCATCCCATATCGTTCAGTGTGTTCTTCTGAATTATCCATTAAACCTAATGAAACATGATCATACATCCCATGTCGTTCACTGTGTTCTTCTGAATTATCCATTAAACCTACTGAAACATAATCATCCATCGGATATCGTTCACTGTGTTCTTCTGAATTATCCATTACACCTAATGAAACATGATCATCCATCCCATATCGTTCACTGTGTTCTTCTGAATTTTCCATTAAACCTACTGAAACACGATCATCCATCCGATATCGTGCAATATGTTCTTCTGTAACATCCATTAAACCTATTTAAGATGATCATCCATCCCATATCGGTCACTGTGTTCTTCTGAATTATCCATTAAACCTAATGAAACATGATCATACATCCAATGTCGTTCACTATGTTCTTATTTAACATCCATTAAACCTACTGAAACATGATCATCCATCCCATATCTGTCACTATTTTCTTCCGGAAACATCCATTAAACCTACTGAAACATGATCATCCATCACATATCGTTCATTTTGTTCTTCTATAACATCCTTTAAACCTATTAATACATGATCATCCATCCCATATCGTTCACTATGTTCTTCTTTAACATCCATTAAACCTACTGAAACATGATCATCCATCCCATATCGTCCAATGTGTTCTTCTGAATTATCCATTAAACCTACTGAAACATGATCATCAGTCCCATATCGGTCACTATTTTCTTCTGTAGCATCCATTAAACTTACTGAAACATGATCATCCATCCCATATCGTTCAGTGTGTTCTTCTGTAATGTCCATTAAACTTACTTAAACATGATCTTCCATCCCATATCGTTCATTTTGTTCTTCTTTAACATCCTTTAAACGTATTGAGACATGATTACCCATCCCACATCGTTCACTATGTTCTTCTTTAACATCCATTAAACCTACTGAAACATGATCATCCATCGCAAATCGTCCAATGTGTTCTTCTGAATTATCCATTAAACCTACTGAAACATGATCATCCATCCCATATCGGTCAGTATGTTCTTCTTAAACATCCATTAAACCTACTGAAACATGATCATCCATCCCATATCGGTCACTATTTTCTTCTGTAGCATCCATTAAACTTACTGAAATATGATCATCCATCCCATATCGTTCAGTGTGTTCTTTTGTAATGTCCATTAAACTTACTTAAACATGATCTTCCATCCCATATCGTTTATTTTGTTCTTCTTTTACATCCTTTAAACGTATTGAAACACGATTATCCATCCCACATCGTTCACTATGTTCTTCTTTAACATCCATTAAACCTACTGAAACATGATCATCCATCCCATATCGTCCAATGTGTTCTTCTGAATTATCCATTAAACCTACTGAGACATGATCATCCATCCCATATCGTCCAATGTGTTCTTCTGAATTAACCAATTAAACCTACTGAAACATGATTATCCATCCCATATTGGTCAGTATGTTCTTCTTAAACATCCATTAAACCTACTGAAACATGATCATCCATCCCATATCTTTCAGTGTGTTCTTCTGTAATGTCCATTAAACTTACTTAAACATGATCTTCCATCCCATATCATTCACTATGTTCTTCTTTAACATCCATTAAATGTACTGAAACATGAACTTCCATCCCATATCGTTCACTGTGTTCTTCTGAATTATCCATTAAACCTAATGAAACATGATCATACATCCCATGTCGTTCACTGTGTTCTTCTGAATTATCCATTAAACCTACTGAAACATGATCATCCATCCCATATCGTTCAATATGTTCTTCTGTAACATCCATTAAACCTACTGAAACATGATCATCCATCCCATATCGTTCATTTTATTCTTCTTTAACATCCTTTAAACCTATTAATACATGATCATCCATCCCATATCATTCACTATGTTCTTCTTTAACATCCATTAAACTTACTGAAACATGATTATCCATCCCATATCGTCCAATGTGTTCTTCTGAATTATCCATTAAACCTACTGAAACATGATCATCCATCCCATATTGGTCAGTATGTTCTTCTTAAACATCCATTAAACCTACTGACACATGATCATCCATCCCATATCGGTCACTATTTTCTTCTGTAGCATCCATTAAACTTACTGAAATATGATCATCCATCCCATATCGTTCAGTGTGTTCTTTTGTAATGTCCATTAAACTTACTTAAACATGATCTTCCATCCCATATCGTTTATTTTGTTCTTCTTTAACATCCTTTAAACGTATTGAAACATGATTATCCATCCCACATCGTTCACTATGTTCTTCTTTAACATCCATTAAACCTACTGAAACATGATCATCCATCCCATATCGTCCAATGTGTTCTTCTGAATTATCCATTAAACCTACTGAGACATGATCATTCATCCCATATCGTCCAATGTGTTCTTCTGAATTAACCAATTAAACCTACTGAAACATGATTATCCATCCCATATTGGTCAGTATGTTCTTCTTAAACATCCATTAAACCTACTGAAACATGATCATCCATCCCATATCGTTCAGTGTGTTCTTCTGTAATGTCCATTAAACTTACTTAAACATGATCTTCCATCCCATATCATTCACTATGTTCTTCTTTAACATCCATTAAATCTACTGAAACATGAACTTCCATCCCATATCGTTCACTGTGTTCTTCTGAATTATCCATTAAACCTAATGAAACATGATCATACATCCCATGTCGTTCACTGTGTTCTTCTGAATTATCCATTAAACCTACTGAAACATGATCATCCATCCCATATCGTTCAATATGTTCTTCTGTAACATCCATTAAACCTACTGAAACATGATCATCCATCCCATACCGTTCATTTTATTCTTCTTTAACATCCTTTAAACCTATTAATACATGATCATCCATCCCATATCATTCACTATGTTCTTCTTTAACATCCATTAAACTTACTGAAACATGATTATCCATCCCTTATCGTCCAATGTGTTCTTCTGAATTATCCATTAAACCTACTGAAACATGATCATCCATCCCATATTGGTCAGTATGTTCTTCTTAAACATCCATTAAACCTACTGACACATGATCATCCATCCCATATCGGTCACTATTTTCTTCTGTAGCATCCATTAAACTTACTGAAACATGATCATCCATCCCATATCGTTCAGTGTGTTCTTCTGTAATGTCCATTAAACTTACTTAAACATGATCTTCCATCCCATATCGTTCATTTTGTTCTTCTTTAACATCCTTTAAACGTATTGAAACATGATTACCCATCCCACATCGTTCACTATGTTCTTCTTTAACATCCATTAAACCTACTGAAACATGATCATCCATCCCAAATCGTCCAATGTGTTCTTCTGAATTATCCATTAAACCTACTGAAACATGATAATCCATCCCATATCGGTCAGTATGTTCTTCTTAAACATCCATTAAACCTACTGAAACATGATCATCCATCCCATATCGTCCAATGTGTTCTTCTGAATTATCCATTAAACCTACTGAAACATGATCATCCATCCCATATTGTACACCATGTTCTTCTTTAACATCCATTAAACCTACTGAAACATGATTATCCATCCCATATCGTTCAATGTGTTCTTCTGAATTAACCATTAAACCTACTGAAACATGATCATCCATCCCATATCGTTCATTTTGTTCTTCTGTAACATCCATTAAACCTACTGAAACATGATCATCCATCCCATATCATTCACTATGTTCTTCTTAAACATCCATTTAATCTACTGAAACATGATCATCCATCCCATATCGTTCACTGTGTTCTTCTGAATTATCCATTAAACCTAATGAAACATGATCATACATCCCATGTCGTTCACTGTGTTCTTCTGAATTATCCATTAAACCTACTGAAACATGATCATCCATCCCATATCGTTCAATATGTTCTTCTGTAACATCCATTAAACCTACTGAAACATGATCATCCATCCCATGTCGGTCACTATTTTCTTCTTAAACATCCATTAAACCTACTGAAACATGATCATCCATCCCATGTCGGTCACTATTTTCTTCTGTAGTATCCATTAAACCTACTGAAACATGATCATCCATTCCATATCGTCCAATGTGTTCTTCTGAATTATCCATTAAACCTACTGAAACATGATCATCCATCCCATATCGGTCAGTATGTTCTTCTTAAACATCCATTAAACCTACTGAAACATGATCATCCATCCCATATCGGTCACTATTTTCTTCTGTAGCATCCATTAAACTTACTGAAATATGATCATCCATCCCATATCGTTCAGTGTGTTCTTTTGTAATGTCCATTAAACTTACTTAAACATGATCTTCCATCCCATATCGTTCACTTTGTTCTTATTTTACATCCTTTAAACGTATTGAAACATGATTATCCATCCCACATCGTTCACTATGTTCTTATTTAACATCCATTAAACCTACTGAAACATGATCATCCATCCCATATCGTCCAATGTGTTCTTCTGAGTTATCCATTAAACCTACTGAGACATGATCATCCATCCCATATCGTCCAATGTGTTCTTCTGAATTAACCAATTAAACCTACTGGAACATGATTATCCATCCCATATTGGTTAGTATGTTCTTCTTAAACATCCATTAAACCTACTGAAACATGATCATCCATCCCATATCGTTCAGTGTGTTCTTCTGTAATGTCCATTAAACTTACTTAAACATGATCTTCCATCCCATATCGTTCATTTTGTTCTTCTTTAACATCATTTAAACATATTGAAACATGATTACCCATCCCACATCGTTCACTATGTTCTTCTTTAACATCCATTAAACCTACTGAAAATGATAATCCATCCCATATTGTTCACTATGTTCTTCTGTAACATCCATTTAAACCTACTGAAACATGATCATCCATCCCATATTGTTCACTATGTTCTTCTGTAACATCCATTAAACCTACTGAAACATGATCATCCATCCCATATCATTCACTGTGTTCTTCTGAATTATCCATTAAACCTACTGAAACATGATCATCCATCCCATATCGTTCACTGTGTTCTTCTGAATTATCCATTACACCTAATGAAATATGATCATACATCCCATATCGTTCACTGTGTTCTTCTGAATTTTCCATTAAACCTACTGAAACACGATCATCCATCCCATATCGTGCAATATGTTCTTCTGTAACATCCATTAAACCTAATGAAGATGATCATCCATCCCATATCGGTCACTGTGTTCTTCTGAATTATCCATTAAACCTAATGAAACATGATCATACATCCCATGTCGTTCACTGTGTTCTTCTGAATTATCCATTAAACCTACTGAAACATGATCATCCATCCCATATCTGTCACTATTTTCTTCTGTAAAATCCATTAAACCTACTGAAACATGATCATCCATCACATATCGTTCATTTTGTTCTTCTTTAACATCCTTTAAACCTATTAATACATGATCATCCATCCCATATCCTTCACTATGTTCTTCTTTAACATCCATTAAACCTACTGAAACATGATCATCCATCCCATATCGTCCAATGTGTTCTTCTGAATTATCCATTAAACCTACTGAAACATGATCATCCATCCCATATTGGTCAGTATGTTCTTCTTAAACATCCATTAAACCTACTGAAACATGATCATCCATCCCATATCGGTCACTACTTTCTTCTGTAGCATCCATTAAACTTACTGAAACATGATCTTCCATCCCATATCGTTCATTTTGTTCTTCTTTAACATCCTTTAAACGTATTGAGACATGATTACCCATCCCACATCGTTCACTATGTTCTTCTTTAACATCCATTAAACCTACTGAAACATGATCATCCATCCCAAATCGTCTAATGTGTTCTTCTGAATTATCCATTAAACCTACTGAAACATGATCATCCATCCCATATCGGTCAGTATGTTCTTCTTAAACAGCCATTAAACCTACTGAAACATGATCATCCATCCCATATCGGTCACTATTTTCTTCTGTAGCATCCATTAAACTTACTGAAATATGATCATCCATCCCATATCGTTCAGTGTGTTCTTTTGAAATGTCCATTAAACTTACTTAAACAAGATCTTCCATCCCATATCGTTCACTATGTTCTTCTTTAACATCCATTAAACCTACTGAAACATGATCATCCATCCCATATCGTCCAATGTGTTCTTCTGAATTATCCATTAAACCTACTGAGACATGATCATCCATCCCATATCGTCCAATGTGTTCTTCTGAATTATCCATTAAACCTACTGAAACATGATCATCCATCCCATATTGGTCAGTATGTTCTTCTTAAACATCCATTAAACCTACTGAAACATGATCATCCATCCCATATCGGTCACTATTTTCTTCTGTAGCATCCATTAAACTTACTGAAACATGATCATCCATCCCATATCGTTCAGTGTGTTCTTCTGTAATGTCATTTAAACTTACTTAAACATGATCTTCCATCCCATATCGTTCATTTTGTTCTTCATTGACATCCTTTAAACGTATTGAGACATGATTACCCATCCCACATCGTTCACTATGTTCTTCTTTAACATCCATTAAACCTACTGAAACATGATCATCCATCCCATATCGGTCACTATTTTCTTCTGTAGCATCCATTAAACTTACTGAAACATGATCATCCATCCCATATTGTTCACTATGTTCTTCTGTAACATCCATTAAACCTACTGAAACATGATCATCCATCCCATATCGTGCAATATGTTCTTCTGTAACATCCATTAAACCTAATGAACATGATCATCCATCCCATATCGGTCACTGTGTTCTTCTGAATTATCCATTAAACCTAATGAAACATGATCATACATCCCATGTCGTTCACTGTGTTCTTCTGAATTATCCATTAAACCTACTGAAACATGATCATCCATCCCATATCTGTCACTATTTTCTTCTGTAAAATCCATTAAACCTACTGAAACATGATCATCCATCACATATCGTTCATTTTGTTCTTCTTTAACATCCTTTAAACCTATTAATACATGATCATCCATCCCATATCCTTCACTATGTTCTTCTTTAACATCCATTAAACCTACTGAAACATGATCATCCATCCCATATCGTCCAATGTGTTCTTCTGAATTATCCATTAAACCTACTGAAACATGATAATCCATCCCATATTGGTCAGTATGTTCTTCTTAAACATCCATTAAACCTACTGAAACATGATCATCCATCCCATATCGGTCACTACTTTCTTCTGTAGCATCCATTAAACTTACTGAAACATGATCTTCCATCCCATATCGTTCATTTTGTTCTTCTTTAACATCCTTTAAACGTATTGAGACATGATTACCCATCCCACATCGTTCACTATGTTCTTCTTTAACATCCATTAAACCTACTGAAACATGATCATCCATCCCAAATCGTCTAATGTGTTCTTCTGAATTATCCATTAAACCTACTGAAACATGATCATCCATCCCATATCGGTCAGTATGTTCTTCTTAAACAGCCATTAAACCTACTGAAACATGATCATCCATCCCATATCGGTCACTATTTTCTTCTGTAGCATCCATTAAACTTACTGAAATATGATCATCCATCCCATATCGTTCAGTGTGTTCTTTTGAAATGTCCATTAAACTTACTTAAACAAGATCTTCCATCCCATATCGTTCACTATGTTCTTCTTTAACATCCATTAAACCTACTGAAACATGATCATCCATCCCATATCGTCCAATGTGTTCTTCTGAATTATCCATTAAACCTACTGAGACATGATCATCCATCCCATATCGTCCAATGTGTTCTTCTGAATTATCCATTAAACCTACTGAAACATGATCATCCATCCCATATTGGTCAGTATGTTCTTCTTAAACATCCATTAAACCTACTGAAACATGATCATCCATCCCATATCGGTCACTATTTTCTTCTGTAGCATCCATTAAACTTACTGAAACATGATCATCCATCCCATATCGTTCAGTGTGTTCTTCTGTAATGTCATTTAAACTTACTTAAACATGATCTTCCATCCCATATCGTTCATTTTGTTCTTCATTAACATCCTTTAAACGTATTGAGACATGATTACCCATCCCACATCGTTCACTATGTTCTTCTTTAACATCCATTAAACCTACTGAAACATGATCATCCATCCCATATCGGTCACTATTTTCTTCTGTAGCATCCATTAAACTTACTGAAACATGATCATCCATCCCATATTGTTCACTATGTTCTTCTGTAACATCCATTAAACCTACTGAAACATGATCATCCATCCCATATCGTGCAATATGTTCTTCTGTAACATCCATTAAACCTAATGAAGATGATCATCCATCCCATATCGGTCACTGTGTTCTTCTGAATTATCCATTAAACCTAATGAAACATGATCATACATCCCATGTCGTTCACTGTGTTCTTCTGAATTATCCATTAAACCTACTGAAACATGATCATCCATCCCATATCTGTCACTATTTTCTTCTGTAAAATCCATTAAACCTACTGAAACATGATCATCCATCCCATATCGTTCATTTTGTTCTTCTTTAACATCCTTTAAACCTATTAATACATGATCATCCATCCCATATCCTTCACTATGTTCTTCTTTAACATCCATTAAACCTACTGAAACATGATCATCCATCCCATATCGTCCAATGTGTTCTTCTGAATTATCCATTAAACCTACTGAAACATGATCATCCATCCCATATTGGTCAGTATGTTCTTCTTAAACATCCATTAAACCTACTGAAACATGATCATCCATCCCATATCGGTCACTACTTTCTTCTGTAGCATCCATTGAACTTACTGAAATATGATCATCCATCCCATATCGTTCAGTGTGTTCTTTTGTAATGTCCATTAAACTTACTTAAACATGATCTTCCATCCCATATCGTTCACTTTGTTCTTATTTTACATCCTTTAAACGTATTGAAACATGATTATCCATCCCACATCGTTCACTATGTTCTTATTTAACATCCATTAAACCTACTGAAACATGATCATCCATCCCATATCGTCCAATGTGTTCTTCTGAGTTATCCATTAAACCTACTGAGACATGATCATCCATCCCATATCGTCCAATGTGTTCTTCTGAATTAACCAATTAAACCTACTGGAACATGATTATCCATCCCATATTGGTTAGTATGTTCTTCTTAAACATCCATTAAACCTACTGAAACATGATCATCCATCCCATATCGTTCAGTGTGTTCTTCTGTAATGTCCATTAAACTTACTTAAACATGATCTTCCATCCCATATCGTTCATTTTGTTCTTCTTTAACATCATTTAAACATATTGAAACATGATTACCCATCCCACATCGTTCACTATGTTCTTCTTTAACATCCATTAAACCTACTGAAACATGATAATCCATCCCATATTGTTCACTATGTTCTTCTGTAACATCCATTTAAACCTACTGAAACATGATCATCCATCCAATATTGTTCACTATGTTCTTCTGTAACATCCATTAAACCTACTGAAACATGATCATCCATCCCATATCATTCACTGTGTTCTTCTGAATTATCCATTAAACCTACTGAAACATGATCATCCATCCAATATCGTTCACTGTGTTCTTCTGAATTATCCATTACACCTAATGAAATATGATCATACATCCCATATCGTTCACTGTGTTCTTCTGAATTTTCCATTAAACCTACTGAAACACGATCATCCATCCCATATCGTGCAATATGTTCTTCTGTAACATCCATTAAACCTAATGAAGATGATCATCCATCCCATATCGGTCACTGTGTTCTTCTGAATTATCCATTAAACCTAATGAAACATGATCATACATCCCATGTCGTTCACTGTGTTCTTCTGAATTATCCATTAAACCTACTGAAACATGATCATCCATCCCATATCTGTCACTATTTTCTTCTGTAAAATCCATTAAACCTACTGAAACATGATCATCCATCACATATCGTTCATTTTGTTCTTCTTTAACATCCTTTAAACCTATTAATACATGATCATCCATCCCATATCCTTCACTATGTTCTTCTTTAACATCCATTAAACCTACTGAAACATGATCATCCATCCCATATCGTCCAATGTGTTCTTCTGAATTATCCATTAAACCTACTGAAACATGATCATCCATCCCATATTGGTCAGTATGTTCTTCTTTAACATCCTTTAAACGTATTGAGACATGATTACCCATCCCACATCGTTCACTATGTTCTTCTTTAACATCCATTAAACCTACTGAAACATGATCATCCATCCCAAATCGTCTAATGTGTTCTTCTGAATTATCCATTAAACCTACTGAAACATGATCATCCATCCCATATCGGTCAGTATGTTCTTCTTAAACAGCCATTAAACCTACTGAAACATGATCATCCATCCCATATCGGTCACTATTTTCTTCTGTAGCATCCATTAAACTTACTGAAATATGATCATCCATCCCATATCGTTCAGTGTGTTCTTTTGAAATGTCCATTAAACTTACTTAAACAAGATCTTCCATCCCATATCGTTCACTATGTTCTTCTTTAACATCCATTAAACCTACTGAAACATGATCATCCATCCCATATCGTCCAATGTGTTCTTCTGAATTATCCATTAAACCTACTGAGACATGATCATCCATCCCATATCGTCCAATGTGTTCTTCTGAATTATCCATTAAACCTACTGAAACATGATCATCCATCCCATATTGGTCAGTATGTTCTTCTTAAACATCCATTAAACCTACTGAAACATGATCATCCATCCCATATCGGTCACTATTTTCTTCTGTAGCATCCATTAAACTTACTGAAACATGATCATCCATCCCATATCGTTCAGTGTGTTCTTCTGTAATGTCATTTAAACTTACTTAAACATGATCTTCCATCCCATATCGTTCATTTTGTTCTTCATTAACATCCTTTAAACGTATTGAGACATGATTACCCATCCCACATCGTTCACTATGTTCTTCTTTAACATCCATTAAACCTACTGAAACATGATCATCCATCCCATATCGGTCACTATTTTCTTTTGTAGCATCCATTAAACTTACTGAAACATGATCATCCATCCCATATTGTTCACTATGTTCTTCTGTAACATCCATTAAACCTACTGAAACATGATCATCCATCCCATATCGTGCAATATGTTCTTCTGTAACATCCATTAAACCTAATGAAGATGATCATCCATCCCATATCGGTCACTGTGTTCTTCTGAATTATCCATTAAACCTAATGAAACATGATCATACATCCCATGTCGTTCACTGTGTTCTTCTGAATTATCCATTAAACCTACTGAAACATGATCATCCATCCCATATCTGTCACTATTTTCTTCTGTAAAATCCATTAAACCTACTGAAACATGATCATCCATCACATATCGTTCATTTTGTTCTTCTTTAACATCCTTTAAACCTATTAATACATGATCATCCATCCCATATCCTTCACTATGTTCTTCTTTAACATCCATTAAACCTACTGAAACATGATCATCCATCCCATATCGTCCAATGTGTTCTTCTGAATTATCCATTAAACCTACTGAAACATGATCATCCATCCCATATCGGTCAGTATGTTCTTCTTAAACAGCCATTAAACCTACTGAAACATGATCATCCATCCCATATCGGTCACTATTTTCTTCTGTAGCATCCATTAAACTTACTGAAATATGATCATCCATCCCATATCGTTCAGTGTGTTCTTTTGAAATGTCCATTAAACTTACTTAAACAAGATCTTCCATCCCATATCGTTCACTATGTTCTTCTTTAACATCCATTAAACCTACTGAAACATGATCATCCATCCCATATCGTCCAATGTGTTCTTCTGAATTATCCATTAAACCTACTGAGACATGATCATCCATCCCATATCGTCCAATGTGTTCTTCTGAATTATCCATTAAACCTACTGAAACATGATCATCCATCCCATATTGGTCAGTATGTTCTTCTTAAACATCCATTAAACCTACTGAAACATGATCATCCATCCCATATCGGTCACTATTTTCTTCTGTAGCATCCATTAAACTTACTGAAACATGATCATCCATCCCATATCGTTCAGTGTGTTCTTCTGTAATGTCATTTAAACTTACTTAAACATGATCTTCCATCCCATATCGTTCATTTTGTTCTTCATTAACATCCTTTAAACGTATTGAGACATGATTACCCATCCCACATCGTTCACTATGTTCTTCTTTAACATCCATTAAACCTACTGAAACATGATCATCCATCCCATATCGGTCACTATTTTCTTCTGTAGCATCCATTAAACTTACTGAAACATGATCATCCATCCCATATTGTTCACTATGTTCTTCTGTAACATCCATTAAACCTACTGAAACATGATCATCCATCCCATATCGTGCAATATGTTCTTCTGTAACATCCATTAAACCTAATGAAGATGATCATCCATCCCATATCGGTCACTGTGTTCTTCTGAATTATCCATTAAACCTAATGAAACATGATCATACATCCCATGTCGTTCACTGTGTTCTTCTGAATTATCCATTAAACCTACTGAAACATGATCATCCATCCCATATCTGTCACTATTTTCTTCTGTAAAATCCATTAAACCTACTGAAACATGATCATCCATCCCATATCGTTCATTTTGTTCTTCTTTAACATCCTTTAAACCTATTAATACATGATCATCCATCCCATATCCTTCACTATGTTCTTCTTTAACATCCATTAAACCTACTGAAACATGATCATCCATCCCATATCGTCCAATGTGTTCTTCTGAATTATCCATTAAACCTACTGAAACATGATCATCCATCCCATATTGGTCAGTATGTTCTTCTTAAACATCCATTAAACCTACTGAAACATGATCATCCATCCCATATCGGTCACTACTTTCTTCTGTAGCATCCATTGAACTTACTGAAATATGATCATCCATCCCATATCGTTCAGTGTGTTCTTTTGTAATGTCCATTAAACTTACTTAAACATGATCTTCCATCCCATATCGTTCACTTTGTTCTTATTTTACATCCTTTAAACGTATTGAAACATGATTATCCATCCCACATCGTTCACTATGTTCTTATTTAACATCCATTAAACCTACTGAAACATGATCATCCATCCCATATCGTCCAATGTGTTCTTCTGAGTTATCCATTAAACCTACTGAGACATGATCATCCATCCCATATCGTCCAATGTGTTCTTCTGAATTAACCAATTAAACCTACTGGAACATGATTATCCATCCCATATTGGTTAGTATGTTCTTCTTAAACATCCATTAAACCTACTGAAACATGATCATCCATCCCATATCGTTCAGTGTGTTCTTCTGTAATGTCCATTAAACTTACTTAAACATGATCTTCCATCCCATATCGTTCATTTTGTTCTTCTTTAACATCATTTAAACATATTGAAACATGATTACCCATCCCACATCGTTCACTATGTTCTTCTTTAACATCCATTAAACCTACTGAAACATGATAATCCATCCCATATTGTTCACTATGTTCTTCTGTAACATCCATTTAAACCTACTGAAACATGATCATCCATCCCATATTGTTCACTATGTTCTTCTGTAACATCCATTAAACCTACTGAAACATGATCATCCATCCCATATCATTCACTGTGTTCTTCTGAATTATCCATTAAACCTACTGAAACATGATCATCCATCCAATATCGTTCACTGTGTTCTTCTGAATTATCCATTACACCTAATGAAATATGATCATACATCCCATATCGTTCACTGTGTTCTTCTGAATTTTCCATTAAACCTACTGAAACACGATCATCCATCCCATATCGTGCAATATGTTCTTCTGTAACATCCATTAAACCTAATGAAGATGATCATCCATCCCATATCGGTCACTGTGTTCTTCTGAATTATCCATTAAACCTAATGAAACATGATCATACATCCCATGTCGTTCACTGTGTTCTTCTGAATTATCCATTAAACCTACTGAAACATGATCATCCATCCCATATCTGTCACTATTTTCTTCTGTAAAATCCATTAAACCTACTGAAACATGATCATCCATCACATATCGTTCATTTTGTTCTTCTTTAACATCCTTTAAACCTATTAATACATGATCATCCATCCCATATCCTTCACTATGTTCTTCTTTAACATCCATTAAACCTACTGAAACATGATCATCCATCCCATATCGTCCAATGTGTTCTTCTGAATTATCCATTAAACCTACTGAAACATGATCATCCATCCCATATTGGTCAGTATGTTCTTCTTTAACATCCTTTAAACGTATTGAGACATGATTACCCATCCCACATCGTTCACTATGTTCTTCTTTAACATCCATTAAACCTACTGAAACATGATCATCCATCCCAAATCGTCTAATGTGTTCTTCTGAATTATCCATTAAACCTACTGAAACATGATCATCCATCCCATATCGGTCAGTATGTTCTTCTTAAACAGCCATTAAACCTACTGAAACATGATCATCCATCCCATATCGGTCACTATTTTCTTCTGTAGCATCCATTAAACTTACTGAAATATGATCATCCATCCCATATCGTTCAGTGTGTTCTTTTGAAATGTCCATTAAACTTACTTAAACAAGATCTTCCATCCCATATCGTTCACTATGTTCTTCTTTAACATCCATTAAACCTACTGAAACATGATCATCCATCCCATATCGTCCAATGTGTTCTTCTGAATTATCCATTAAACCTACTGAGACATGATCATCCATCCCATATCGTCCAATGTGTTCTTCTGAATTATCCATTAAACCTACTGAAACATGATCATCCATCCCATATTGGTCAGTATGTTCTTCTTAAACATCCATTAAACCTACTGAAACATGATCATCCATCCCATATCGGTCACTATTTTCTTCTGTAGCATCCATTAAACTTACTGAAACATGATCATCCATCCCATATCGTTCAGTGTGTTCTTCTGTAATGTCATTTAAACTTACTTAAACATGATCTTCCATCCCATATCGTTCATTTTGTTCTTCATTAACATCCTTTAAACGTATTGAGACATGATTACCCATCCCACATCGTTCACTATGTTCTTCTTTAACATCCATTAAACCTACTGAAACATGATCATCCATCCCATATCGGTCACTATTTTCTTTTGTAGCATCCATTAAACTTACTGAAACATGATCATCCATCCCATATTGTTCACTATGTTCTTCTGTAACATCCATTAAACCTACTGAAACATGATCATCCATCCCATATCGTGCAATATGTTCTTCTGTAACATCCATTAAACCTAATGAAGATGATCATCCATCCCATATCGGTCACTGTGTTCTTCTGAATTATCCATTAAACCTAATGAAACATGATCATACATCCCATGTCGTTCACTGTGTTCTTCTGAATTATCCATTAAACCTACTGAAACATGATCATCCATCCCATATCTGTCACTATTTTCTTCTGTAAAATCCATTAAACCTACTGAAACATGATCATCCATCACATATCGTTCATTTTGTTCTTCTTTAACATCCTTTAAACCTATTAATACATGATCATCCATCCCATATCCTTCACTATGTTCTTCTTTAACATCCATTAAACCTACTGAAACATGATCATCCATCCCATATCGTCCAATGTGTTCTTCTGAATTATCCATTAAACCTACTGAAACATGATCATCCATCCCATATTGGTCAGTATGTTCTTCTTAAACATCCATTAAACCTACTGAAACATGATCATCCATCCCATATCGGTCACTACTTTCTTCTGTAGCATCCATTAAACTTACTGAAACATGATCATCCATCCCATATCGTTCAGTGTTTTCTTCTGTAATGTCCATTAAACTTACTTAAACATGATCTTCCATCCCATATCGTTCATTTTGTTCTTCTTTAACATCCTTTAAACGTATTGAGACATGATTACCCATCCCACATCGTTCACTATGTTCTTCTTTAACATCCATTAAACCTACTGAAACATGATCATCCATCCCAAATCGTCTAATGTGTTCTTCTGAATTATCCATTAAACCTACTGAAACATGATCATCCATCCCATATCGGTCAGTATGTTCTTCTTAAACATCCATTAAACCTACTGAAACATGATCATCCATCCCATATCGGTCACTATTTTCTTCTGTAGCATCCATTAAACTTACTGAAATATGATCATCCATCCCATATCGTTCAGTGTGTTCTTTTGTAATGTCCATTAAACTTACTTAAACAAGATCTTCCATCCCATATCGTTCACTTTGTTCTTCTTTTACATCCTTTAAACGTATTGAAACATGATTATCCATCCCACATCGTTCACTATGTTCTTCTTTAACATCCATTAAACCTACTGAAACATGATCATCCATCCCATATCGTCCAATGTGTTCTTCTGAATTATCCATTAAACCTACTGAGACATGATCATCCATCCCATATCGTCCAATGTGTTCTTCTGAATTATCCATTAAACCTACTGAAACATGATCATCCATCCCATATTGGTCAGTATGTTCTTCTTAAACATCCATTAAACCTACTGAAACATGATCATCCATCCCATATCGGTCACTATTTTCTTCTGTAGCATCCATTAAACTTACTGAAACATGATCATCCATCCCATATTGTTCACTATGTTCTTCTGTAACATCCATTAAACCTACTGAAACATGATCATCCATCCAATATCATTCACTGTGTTCTTCTGAATTATCCATTAAACCTACTGAGACATGATCATCCATCCCATATCGTCCAATGTGTTCTTCTGAATTAACCAATTAAACCTACTGAAACATGATTATCCAACCCATATTGGTCAGTATGTTCTTCTTAAACATCCATTAAACCTACTGAAACATGATCATCCATCCCATATCGTTCAGTGTGTTCTTCTGTAATGTCCATTAAACTTACTTAAACATGATCTTCCATCCCATATCGTTCATTTTGTTCTTCTTTAACATCATTTAAACGTATTGAAACATGATTACCCATCCCACATCGTTCACTATGTTCTTCTTTAACATCCATTAAACCTACTGAAACATGATCATCCATCCCAAATCGTCCAATGTGTTCTTTGAATTATCCATTAAACCTACTGAAACATGATCATCCATCCCATATCGGTCAGTATGTTCTTCTTAAACATCCATTAAACCTACTGAAACATGATCATCCATCCCATATCGGTCACTATTTTCTTCTGTAGCATCCATTAAACTTACTGAAATATGATCATCCATCCCATATCGTTCAGTGTGTTCTTTTGTAATGTCCATTAAACTTACTTAAACATGATCTTCCATCCCATATCGTTCATTTTGTTCTTCTTTTACATCCTTTAAACGTATTGAAACATGATTATCCATCCCACATCGTTCACTATGTTCTTCTTTAACATCCATTAAACCTACTGAAACATGATCATCCATCCCATATCGTCCAATGTGTTCTTCTGAATTATCCATTAAACCTCCTGAGACATGATCATCCATCCCATATCGTCCAATGTGTTCTTCTGAATTAACCAATTAAACCTACTGAAACATGATTATCCATCCCAT
The DNA here is from genome assembly GCA_022114975.2 of Lampris megalopsis. NCBI lineage: Eukaryota > Metazoa > Chordata > Actinopteri > Lampriformes > Lampridae > Lampris > Lampris megalopsis. The sequence continues at coordinate 6,893,626 of JAJHIY020000425.1, forward strand.
GTTGGTCAGTATGTTCTTCTTAAACATCCATTAAACCTACTGAAACATGATCATCCATCCCATATCGTTCAGTGTGTTCTTCTGTAATGTCCATTAAACTTACTTAAACATGATCTTCCATCCCATATTGGTCAGTATGTTCTTCTTTAACATCCATTAAATCTACTGAAACATGAACTTCCATCCCATATCGTTCACTGTGTTCTTCTGAATTAACCATTAAACCTAATGAAACATGATCATACATCCCATGTCGTTCACTGTGTTCTTCTGAATTATCCATTAAACCTACTGAAACATGATCATCCATCCCATATCGGTCAGTATGTTCTTCTTAAACATCCATTAAACCTACTGAAACATGATCATCCATCCCATATCGGTCACTATTTTCTTCTGTAGCATCCATTAAACTTACTGAAATATGATCATCCATCCCATATCGTTCAGTGTGTTCTTTTGTAATGTCCATTAAACTTACTTAAACAAGATCTTCCATCCCATATCGTTCACTTTGTTCTTCTTTTACATCCTTTAAACGTATTGAAACATGATTATCCATCCCACATCGTTCACTATGTTCTTCTTTAACATCCATTAAACCTACTGAAACATGATCATCCATCCCATATCGTGCAATGTGTTCTTCTGAATTATCCATTAAACCTACTGAGACATGATCATCCATCCCATATCGTCCAATGTGTTCTTCTGAATTATCCATTAAACCTACTGAAACATGATCATCCATCCCATATTGGTCAGTATGTTCTTCTTAAACATCCATTAAACCTACTGAAACATGATCATCCATCCCATATCGGTCACTATTTTCTTCTGTAGCATCCATTAAACTTACTGAAACATGATCATCCATCCCATATCGTTCAGTGTGTTCTTCTGTAATGTCCATTAAACTTACTTAAACATGATCTTCCATCCCATATCGTTCATTTTGTTCTTCATTAACATCCTTTAAACGTATTGAGACATGATTACCCATCCCACATCGTTCACTATGTTCTTCTTCAACATCCATTAAACCTACTGAAACATGATCATCCATCCCATATCGGTCACTATTTTCTTCTGTAGCATCCATTAAACTTACTGAAATATGATCATCCATCCCATATCGTTCAGTGTTTTCTTTTGTAATGTCCATTAAACTTACTTAAACATGATCTTCCATCCCATATCGTTCACTTTGTTCTTCTTTTACATCCTTTAAACGTATTGAAACATGATTATCTATCCCACATCGTTCACTATGTTCTTCTTTAACATCCATTAAACCTACTGAAACATGATCATCCATCCCATATTGTTCACTATGTTCTTCTGTAACATCCATTAAACCTACTGAAACATGATCATCCATCCCATATCATTCACTGTGTTCTTCTGAATTATCCATTAAACCTACTGAGACATGATCATCCATCCCATATCGTCCAATGTGTTCTTCTGAATTAACCAATTAAACCTACTGAAACATGATTATCCATCCCATATTGGTCAGTATGTTTTTCTTAAACATCCATTAAACCTACTGAAACATGATCATCCATCCCATATCGGTCACTGTGTTCTTCTGAATTATCCATTAAACCTAATGAAACATGATCATACATCCAATGTCGTTCACTGTGTTCTTCTGAATTACCCAATAAACCTACTGAAACATGATCATCCATCACATATCGTTCATTTTGTTCTTCTATAACATCCTTTAAACCTATTAATACATGATCATCCATCCCATATCGTTCACTATGTTCTTCTTTAACATCCATTAAACCTACTGAAACATGATCATCCATCCCATATCGTCCAATGTGTTCTTCTGAATTATCCATTAAACCTACTGAAACATGATCATCCATCCCATATCGGTCACTATTTTCTTCTGTAGCATCCATTAAACTTACTGAAACATGATCATCCATCCCATATCGTTCAGTGTGTTCTTCTGTAATGTCCATTAAACTTACTTAAACATGATCTTCCATCCCATATCATTCATTTTGTTCTTCTTTTACATCCTTTAAACGTATTGAAACATGATTATCCATCCCACATCGTTCACTATGTTCTTCTTTAACATCCATTAAACCTACTGAAACATGATCATCCATCCCATATCGTCCAATGTGTTCTTCTGAATTATCCATTAAACCTACTGAGACATGATCATCCATCCCATATCGTCCAATGTGTTCTTTTGAATTAACCAATTAAACCTACTGAAACATGATTATCCATCCCATATTGGTCAGTATGTTCTTCTTAAACATCCATTAAACCTACTGAAACATGATCATCCATCCCATATCGTTCAGTGTGTTCTTCTGTAATGTCCATTAAACTTACTTAAACATGATCTTCCATCCCATATCATTCACTATGTTCTTCTTTAACATCCATTAAATCTACTGAAACATGAACTTCCATCCCATATCGTTCACTGTGTTCTTCTGAATTATCCATTACCTAATGAAACATGATCATACATCCCATGTCGTTCACTGTGTTCTTCTGAATTATCCATTAAACCTACTGAAACATGATCATCCATCCCATATCGTTCAATATGTTCTTCTGTAACATCCATTAAACCTACTGAAACATGATCATCCATCCCATATCGTTCATTTTATTCTTCTTTAACATCCTTTAAACCTATTAATACATGATAATCCATCCCATATCATTCACTATGTTCTTCTTTAACATCCATTAAACCTACTGAAACATGATTATCCATCCCATATCGTCCAATGTGTTCTTCTGAATTATCCATTAAACCTACTGAAACATGATCATCCATCCCATATTGGTCAGTATGTTCTTCTTAAACATCCATTAAACCTACTTACACATGATCATCCATCCCATATCGGTCACTATTTTCTTCTGTAGCATCCATTAAACTTACTGAAACATGATCTTCCATCCCATATCGTTCATTTTGTTCTTCTTTAACATCCTTTAAACGTATTGAAACATGATTACCCATCCCACATCGTTCACCATGTTCTTCTTTAACATCCATTAAACCTACTGAAACATGATCATCCATCCCAAATCGTCCAATGTGTTCTTCTGAATTATCCATTAAACCTACTGAAACATGATCATCCATCCCATATCGGTCAGTATGTTCTTCTTAAACATCCATTAAACCTACTGAAACATGATCATCCATCCCATATCGTCCAATGTGTTCTTCTGAATTATCCATTAAACCTACTGAAACATGATCATCCATCCCATATCGGTCAGTATGTTCTTCTTAAACATCCATTAAACCTACTGAAACATGATCATCCATCCCATATCGTTCAATATGTTCTTCTGTAACATCCATTTAAACCTACTGAAACATGATCATCCATCCCATATTGTACACCATGTTCTTCTTTAACATCCATTAAACCTACTGAAACATGATTATCCATCCCATATCGTTCAATGTGTTCTTCTGAATTATCCATTAAACCTAATGAAACATGATCATACATCCCATGTCGTTCACTGTGTTCTTCTGAATTATCCATTAAACCTACTGAAACATGATCATCCATCCCATATCGTTCAATATGTTCTTCTGTAACATCCATTAAACCTATTGAAACATGATCATCCATCCCATATCGTTCATTTTGTTCTTCTTTAACATCCTTTAAACCTATTAATACATGATCATCCATCCCATATCGTTCACTATGTTCTTCTTTAACATCCATTAAACCTACTGAAACATGATCATCCATCCCATATCGTCCAATGTGTTCTTCTGAATTATCCATTAAACCTACTGAAACATGATCATCCATCCCATATCGGTCAGCATGTTCTTCTTAAACATCTATTAAACCTACTGAAACATGATCATCCATCCCATATTGTACACCATGTTCTTCTTTAACATCCATTAAATCTACTGAAACATGATTATCCATCCCATATCGTTCAATGTGTTCTTCTGAATTAACCATTAAACCTACTGAAACATGATCATCCATCCCATATCGTTCACTATGTTCTTCTGTAACATCCATTAAACCTACTGAAACATGATCATCCATCCCATATCATTCACTATGTTCTTCTTAAACATCCATTAAATCTACTGAAACATGATCATCCATCCCATATCGTTCACTGTGTTCTTCTGAATTATCCATTAAACCTAATGAAACATGATCATACATCCCATGTCGTTCACTGTGTTCTTCTGAATTATCCATTAAACCTACTGAAACATGATCATCCATCCCATATCGTTCAATATGTTCTTCTGTAACATCCATTAAACCTACTGAAACATGATCATCCATCCCATATCGGTCAGCATGTTCTTCTTAAACATCTATTAAACCTACTGAAACATGATCATCCATCCCATATCGTTCACTATGTTCTTCTTTAACATCCATTAAACCTACTGAAACATGATTATCCATCCCATATCGTCCAATGTGTTCTTCTGAATTATCCATTACACCTACTGAAACATGATCATCCATTCCATATTGGTCAGTATGTTCTTCTTAAACATCCATTAAACCTACTGAAACATGATCATCCATCCCATATCGGTCACTATTTTCTTCTGTAGCATCCATTAAACTTACTGAAACATGATCATCCATCCCATATCGTTCAGTGTGTTCTTCTGTAATGTCCATTAAACTTACTTAAACATGATCTTCCATCCCATATCGTTCATTTTGTTCTTCTTTAACATCCTTTAAACGTATTGAAACATGATTACCCATCCCACATCGTTCACTATGTTCTTCTTTAACATCCATTAAACCTACTGAAACATGATCATCCATCCCAAATCGTCCAATGTGTTCTTCTGAATTATCCATTAAACCTACTGAAACATGATCATCCATCCCATATCGTCAGTATGTTCTTCTTAAACATCCATTAAACCTACAGAAACATGATCATCCATCCCATATCGTCCAATGTGTTCTTCTGAATTATCCATTAAACCTACTGAAACATGATCATCCATCCCATATCGGTCAGTATGTTCTTCTTAAACATCCATTAAACCTACTGAAACATGATCATCCATCCCATATCGTTCAATATGTTCTTCTGTAACATCCATTTAAACCTACTGAAACATCATCATCCATCCCATATTGTACACCATGTTCTTCTTTAACATACATTAAACCTACTGAAACATGATTATCCATCCCATATCGTTCAATGTGTTCTTCTGAATTAACCATTAAACCTACTGAAACATGATCATCCATCCCATATCGTTCACTTTGTTCTTCTGTAACATCCATTAAACCTACTGAAACATGATCATCCATCCCATATCATTCACTATGTTCTTCTTAAACATCCATTTAATCTACTGAAACATGATCATCCATCCCATATCATTCACTGTGTTCTTCTGAATTATCCATTAAACCTAATGAAACATGATCATACATCCCATGTCGTTCACTGTGTTCTTCTGAATTATCCATTAAACCTACTGAAACATGATCATCCATCCCATATCGTTCAATATGTTCTTCTGTAACATCCATTAAACCTACTGAAACATGATCATCCATCCCATATCGTTAATTTTGTTCTTCTTAAACATCCATTAAACCTACTGAAACATGATCATCCATCCCATATCGTCCAATGTGTTCTTCTGAATTATCCATTAAACCTACTGAAACATGATCATCCATCCCATATCGGTCAGCATGTTCTTCTTAAACATCTATTAAACCTACTGAAACATGATCATCCATCCCATATCGTTCAATATGTTCTTCTGTAACATCCATTTAAACCTACTGAAACATGATCATCCATCCCATATTGTACACCATGTTCTTCTTTAACATCCATTAAACCTACTGAAACATGATTATCCATCCCATATCGTTCAATGTGTTCTTCTGAATTAACCATTAAACCTACTGAAACATGATCATCCATCCCATATCGTTCACTATGTTCTTCTGTAACATCCATTAAACCTACTGAAACATGATCATCCATCCCATATCATTCACTATGTTCTTCTTAAACATCCATTAAATCTTCTGAAACATGATCATCCATCCCATATCGTTCACTGTGTTTTTCTGAATTATCCATTAAACCTAATGAAACATGATCATACATCCCATGTCGTTCACTGTGTTCTTCTGAATTATCCATTAAACCTACTGAAACATGATCATCCATCCCATATCGTTCAATATGTTCTTCTGTAACATCCATTAAACCTATTGAAACATGATCATCCATCCCATATCGTTCATTTTATTCTTCTTTAACATCCTTTAAACCTATTAATACATGATCATCCATCCCATATCGTTCACTATGTTCTTCTTTAACATCCATTAAACCTACTGAAACATGATCATCCATCCCATATCGTCCAATGTGTTCTTCTGAATTATCCATTAAACCTACTGAAACATGATCATCCATTCCATATTGGTCAGTATGTTCTTCTTAAACATCCATTAAACCTACTGAAACATGATCATCCATCCCATATCGGTCACTATTTTCTTCTGTAGCATCCATTAAACTTACTGAAACATGATCATCCATCCCATATCGTTCAGTGTGTTCTTCTGTAATGTCCATTAAACTTACTTAAACATGATCTTCCATCCCATATCGTTCATTTTGTTCTCCTTTAACATCCTTTAAACGTATTGAGACATGATTACCCATCCCACATCGTTCAATATGTTCTTCTTTAACATCCATTAAACCTACTGAAACATGATCATCCATCCCATATCATCCAATATGTTCTTCTGAATTATCCATTAAACCTACTGAGACATGATCATCCATCCCATATCGTCCAATGTGTTCTTCTGAATTAACCAATTAAACCTACTGAAACATGATTATCCATCCCATATTGGTTAGTATGTTCTTCTTAAACATCCATTAAACCTACTGAAACATGATCATCCATCCCATATCGTTCAGTGTGTTCTTCTGTAATGTCCATTAAACTTACTTAAACATGATCTTCCATCCCATATCGTTCATTTTGTTCGTCTTTAACATCATTTAAACATATTGAAACATGATTACCCATCCCACATCGTTCACTATGTTCTTCTTTAACATCCATTAAACCTACTGAAACATGATCATCCATCCCATATTGTTCACTATGTTCTTCTGTAACATCCATTTAAACCTACTGAAACATGATCATCCATCCCATATTGTTCACTATGTTCTTCTGTAACATCCATTAAACCTACTGAAACATGATCATCCATCCCATATCATTCACTGTGTTCTTCTGAATTATCCATTAAACCTACTGAAACATGATCACCCATCCCATATCATTCACTGTGTTCTTCTGAATTATCCATTACACCTAATGAAACATGATCATACATCCCATATCGTTCAGTGTGTTCTTCTGAATTTTCCATTAAACCTACTGAAACACGATCATCCATCCCATATCGTGCTATATGTTCTTCTGTAACATCCATTAAACCTAATGAAGATGATCATCCATCCCATATCGGTCACTGTGTTCTTCTGAATTATCCATTAAACCTAATGAAACATGATCATACATCCCATGTCGTTCACTGTGTTCTTCTGAATTATCCATTAAACCTACTGAAACATGATCATCCATCCCATATCTGTCACTATTTTCTTCTGTAAAATCCATTAAACCTACTGAAACATGATCATCCATCACATATCGTTCATTTTGTTCTTCTTTAACATCCTTTAAACCTATTAATACATGATCATCCATCCCATATCGTTCACTATGTTCTTCTTTAACATCCATTAAACCTACTGAAACATTATCATCCATCCCATATCGTCCAATGTGTTCTTCTGAATTATCCATTAAACCTACTGAAACATGATCATCCATCCCATATTGGTCAGTATGTTCTTCTTAAACATCCATTAAACCTACTGAAACATGATCATCCATCCCATATCGTTCAGTGTTTTCTTCTGTAATGTCCATTAAACTTACTTAAACATGATCTTCCATCCCATATCGTTCATTTTGTTCTTCTTTAACATCCTTTAAACGTATTGAGACATGATTACCCATCCCACATCGTTCACTATGTTCTTCTTTAACATCCATTAAACCTACTGAAACATGATCATCCATCCCAAATCGTCCAATGTGTTCTTCTGAATTATCCATTAAACCTACTGAAACATGATCATCCATCCCATATCGGTCAGTATGTTCTTCTTAAACATCCATTAAACCTACTGAAACATGATCATCCATCCCATATCGGTCACTATTTTCTTCTGTAGCATCCATTAAACTTACTGAAATATGATCATCCATCCCATATCATTCAGTGTGTTCTTTTGTAATGTCCATTAAACTTACTTAAACAAGATCTTCCATCCCATATCTTTCACTTTGTTCTTCTTTTACATCCTTTAAACGTATTGAAACATGATTATCCATCCCACATCGTTCGCTATGTTCTTCTTTAACATCCATTAAACCTGCTGAAACATGATCATCCATCCCATATCGTCCAATGTGTTCTTCTGAATTATCCATTAAACCTACTGAGACATGATCATCCATCCCATATCGTCCAATGTGTTCTTCTGAATTATCCATTAAACCTACTGAAACATGATCATCCATCCCATATCGTTCAGTGTGTTCTTCTGTAATGTCCATTAAACTTACTTAAACATGATCTTCCATCCCATATCGTTCATTTTGTTCTTCATTAACATCCTTTAAACGTATTGAGACATGATTACCCATCCCGCATCGTTCACTATGTTCTTCTTTAACATCCATTAAACCTACTGAAACATGATCATCCATCCCATATCGTTCACTGTGTTTTTCTGAATTATCCATTAAACCTAATGAAACATGATCATACATCCCATGTCGTTCACTGTGTTCTTCTGAATTATCCATTAAACCTACTGAAACATGATCATCCATCCCATATCGTTCAATATGTTCTTCTGTAACATCCATTAAACCTATTGAAACATGATCATCCATCCCATATCGTTCATTTTATTCTTCTTTAACATCCTTTAAACCTATTAATACATGATCATCCATCCCATATCGTTCACTATGTTCTTCTTTAACATCCATTAAACCTACTGAAACATGATCATCCATCCCATATCGTCCAATGTGTTCTTCTGAATTATCCATTAAACCTACTGAAACATGATCATCCATTCCATATTGGTCAGTATGTTCTTCTTAAACATCCATTAAACCTACTGAAACATGATCATCCATCCCATATCGGTCACTATTTTCTTCTGTAGCATCCATTAAACTTACTGAAACATGATCATCCATCCCATATCGTTCAGTGTGTTCTTCTGTAATGTCCATTAAACTTACTTAAACATGATCTTCCATCCCATATCGTTCATTTTGTTCTTCTTTAACATCCTTTAAACGTATTGAGACATGATTACCCATCCCACATTGTTCACTAAGTTCTTCTTTAACATCCATTAAACCTACTGAAACATGATCAGCCATCCCATATCATCCAATATGTTCTTCTGAATTATCCATTAAACCTACTGAGACATGATCATCCATCCCATATCGTCCAATGTGTTCTTCTGAATTATCCATTAAACCTACTGAAACATGATCATCCATCCCATATCGGTCAGCATGTTCTTCTTAAACATCTATTAAACCTACTGAAACATGATCATCCATCCCATATCGGTCAGCATGTTCTTCTTAAACATCTATTAAACCTACTGAAACATGATCATCCATCCCATATCGTTCAATATGTTCTTCTGTAACATCCATTTAAACCTACTGAAACATGATCATCCATCCCATATTGTACACCATGTTCTTCTTTAACATCCATTAAACCTACTGAAACATGATTATCCATCCCATATCGTTCAATGTGTTCTTCTGAATTAACCATTAAACCTACTGAAACATGATCATCCATCCCATATCGTTCACTATGTTCTTCTGTAACATCCATTAAACCTACTGAAACATGATCATCCATCCCATATCATTCACTATGTTCTTCTTAAACATCCATTAAATCTTCTGAAACATGATCATCCATCCCATATCGTTCACTGTGTTTTTCTGAATTATCCATTAAACCTAATGAAACATGATCATACATCCCATGTCGTTCACTGTGTTCTTCTGAATTATCCATTAAACCTACTGAAACATGATCATCCATCCCATATCGTTCAATATGTTCTTCTGTAACATCCATTAAACCTATTGAAACATGATCATCCATCCCATATCGTTCATTTTATTCTTCTTTAACATCCTTTAAACCTATTAATACATGATCATCCATCCCATATCGTTCACTATGTTCTTCTTTAACATCCATTAAACCTACTGAAACATGATCATCCATCCCATATCGTCCAATGTGTTCTTCTGAATTATCCATTAAACCTACTGAAACATGATCATCCATTCCATATTGGTCAGTATGTTCTTCTTAAACATCCATTAAACCTACTGAAACATGATCATCCATCCCATATCGGTCACTATTTTCTTCTGTAGCATCCATTAAACTTACTGAAACATGATCATCCATCCCATATCGTTCAGTGTGTTCTTCTGTAATGTCCATTAAACTTACTTAAACATGATCTTCCATCCCATATCGTTCATTTTGTTCTCCTTTAACATCCTTTAAACGTATTGAGACATGATTACCCATCCCACATCGTTCAATATGTTCTTCTTTAACATCCATTAAACCTACTGAAACATGATCATCCATCCCATATCATCCAATATGTTCTTCTGAATTATCCATTAAACCTACTGAGACATGATCATCCATCCCATATCGTCCAATGTGTTCTTCTGAATTAACCAATTAAACCTACTGAAACATGATTATCCATCCCATATTGGTTAGTATGTTCTTCTTAAACATCCATTAAACCTACTGAAACATGATCATCCATCCCATATCGTTCAGTGTGTTCTTCTGTAATGTCCATTAAACTTACTTAAACATGATCTTCCATCCCATATCGTTCATTTTGTTCGTCTTTAACATCATTTAAACATATTGAAACATGATTACCCATCCCACATCGTTCACTATGTTCTTCTTTAACATCCATTAAACCTACTGAAACATGATCATCCATCCCATATTGTTCACTATGTTCTTCTGTAACATCCATTTAAACCTACTGAAACATGATCATCCATCCCATATTGTTCACTATGTTCTTCTGTAACATCCATTAAACCTACTGAAACATGATCATCCATCCCATATCATTCACTGTGTTCTTCTGAATTATCCATTAAACCTACTGAAACATGATCACCCATCCCATATCATTCACTGTGTTCTTCTGAATTATCCATTACACCTAATGAAACATGATCATACATCCCATATCGTTCAGTGTGTTCTTCTGAATTTTCCATTAAACCTACTGAAACACGATCATCCATCCCATATCGTGCTATATGTTCTTCTGTAACATCCATTAAACCTAATGAAGATGATCATCCATCCCATATCGGTCACTGTGTTCTTCTGAATTATCCATTAAACCTAATGAAACATGATCATACATCCCATGTCGTTCACTGTGTTCTTCTGAATTATCCATTAAACCTACTGAAACATGATCATCCATCCCATATCTGTCACTATTTTCTTCTGTAAAATCCATTAAACCTACTGAAACATGATCATCCATCACATATCGTTCATTTTGTTCTTCTTTAACATCCTTTAAACCTATTAATACATGATCATCCATCCCATATCGTTCACTATGTTCTTCTTTAACATCCATTAAACCTACTGAAACATTATCATCCATCCCATATCGTCCAATGTGTTCTTCTGAATTATCCATTAAACCTACTGAAACATGATCATCCATCCCATATTGGTCAGTATGTTCTTCTTAAACATCCATTAAACCTACTGAAACATGATCATCCATCCCATATCGTTCAGTGTTTTCTTCTGTAATGTCCATTAAACTTACTTAAACATGATCTTCCATCCCATATCGTTCATTTTGTTCTTCTTTAACATCCTTTAAACGTATTGAGACATGATTACCCATCCCACATCGTTCACTATGTTCTTCTTTAACATCCATTAAACCTACTGAAACATGATCATCCATCCCAAATCGTCCAATGTGTTCTTCTGAATTATCCATTAAACCTACTGAAACATGATCATCCATCCCATATCGGTCAGTATGTTCTTCTTAAACATCCATTAAACCTACTGAAACATGATCATCCATCCCATATCGGTCACTATTTTCTTCTGTAGCATCCATTAAACTTACTGAAATATGATCATCCATCCCATATCATTCAGTGTGTTCTTTTGTAATGTCCATTAAACTTACTTAAACAAGATCTTCCATCCCATATCTTTCACTTTGTTCTTCTTTTACATCCTTTAAACGTATTGAAACATGATTATCCATCCCACATCGTTCGCTATGTTCTTCTTTAACATCCATTAAACCTGCTGAAACATGATCATCCATCCCATATCGTCCAATGTGTTCTTCTGAATTATCCATTAAACCTACTGAGACATGATCATCCATCCCATATCGTCCAATGTGTTCTTCTGAATTATCCATTAAACCTACTGAAACATGATCATCCATCCCATATCGTTCAGTGTGTTCTTCTGTAATGTCCATTAAACTTACTTAAACATGATCTTCCATCCCATATCGTTCATTTTGTTCTCCTTTAACATCCTTTAAACGTATTGAGACATGATTACCCATCCCACATCGTTCAATATGTTCTTCTTTAACATCCATTAAACCTACTGAAACATGATCATCCATCCCATATCATCCAATATGTTCTTCTGAATTATCCATTAAACCTACTGAGACATGATCATCCATCCCATATCGTCCAATGTGTTCTTCTGAATTAACCAATTAAACCTACTGAAACATGATTATCCATCCCATATTGGTTAGTATGTTCTTCTTAAACATCCATTAAACCTACTGAAACATGATCATCCATCCCATATCGTTCAGTGTGTTCTTCTGTAATGTCCATTAAACTTACTTAAACATGATCTTCCATCCCATATCGTTCATTTTGTTCGTCTTTAACATCATTTAAACATATTGAAACATGATTACCCATCCCACATCGTTCACTATGTTCTTCTTTAACATCCATTAAACCTACTGAAACATGATCATCCATCCCATATTGTTCACTATGTTCTTCTGTAACATCCATTTAAACCTACTGAAACATGATCATCCATCCCATATTGTTCACTATGTTCTTCTGTAACATCCATTAAACCTACTGAAACATGATCATCCATCCCATATCATTCACTGTGTTCTTCTGAATTATCCATTAAACCTACTGAAACATGATCACCCATCCCATATCATTCACTGTGTTCTTCTGAATTATCCATTACACCTAATGAAACATGATCATACATCCCATATCGTTCAGTGTGTTCTTCTGAATTTTCCATTAAACCTACTGAAACACGATCATCCATCCCATATCGTGCTATATGTTCTTCTGTAACATCCATTAAACCTAATGAAGATGATCATCCATCCCATATCGGTCACTGTGTTCTTCTGAATTATCCATTAAACCTAATGAAACATGATCATACATCCCATGTCGTTCACTGTGTTCTTCTGAATTATCCATTAAACCTACTGAAACATGATCATCCATCCCATATCTGTCACTATTTTCTTCTGTAAAATCCATTAAACCTACTGAAACATGATCATCCATCACATATCGTTCATTTTGTTCTTCTTTAACATCCTTTAAACCTATTAATACATGATCATCCATCCCATATCGTTCACTATGTTCTTCTTTAACATCCATTAAACCTACTGAAACATTATCATCCATCCCATATCGTCCAATGTGTTCTTCTGAATTATCCATTAAACCTACTGAAACATGATCATCCATCCCATATTGGTCAGTATGTTCTTCTTAAACATCCATTAAACCTACTGAAACATGATCATCCATCCCATATCGTTCAGTGTTTTCTTCTGTAATGTCCATTAAACTTACTTAAACATGATCTTCCATCCCATATCGTTCATTTTGTTCTTCTTTAACATCCTTTAAACGTATTGAGACATGATTACCCATCCCACATCGTTCACTATGTTCTTCTTTAACATCCATTAAACCTACTGAAACATGATCATCCATCCCAAATCGTCCAATGTGTTCTTCTGAATTATCCATTAAACCTACTGAAACATGATCATCCATCCCATATCGGTCAGTATGTTCTTCTTAAACATCCATTAAACCTACTGAAACATGATCATCCATCCCATATCGGTCACTATTTTCTTCTGTAGCATCCATTAAACTTACTGAAATATGATCATCCATCCCATATCATTCAGTGTGTTCTTTTGTAATGTCCATTAAACTTACTTAAACAAGATCTTCCATCCCATATCTTTCACTTTGTTCTTCTTTTACATCCTTTAAACGTATTGAAACATGATTATCCATCCCACATCGTTCGCTATGTTCTTCTTTAACATCCATTAAACCTGCTGAAACATGATCATCCATCCCATATCGTCCAATGTGTTCTTCTGAATTATCCATTAAACCTACTGAGACATGATCATCCATCCCATATCGTCCAATGTGTTCTTCTGAATTATCCATTAAACCTACTGAAACATGATCATCCATCCCATATCGTTCAGTGTGTTCTTCTGTAATGTCCATTAAACTTACTTAAACATGATCTTCCATCCCATATCGTTCATTTTGTTCTTCATTAACATCCTTTAAACGTATTGAGACATGATTACCCATCCCGCATCGTTCACTATGTTCTTCTTTAACATCCATTAAACCTACTGAAACATGATCATCCATCCCATATCGTTCACTGTGTTTTTCTGAATTATCCATTAAACCTAATGAAACATGATCATACATCCCATGTCGTTCACTGTGTTCTTCTGAATTATCCATTAAACCTACTGAAACATGATCATCCATCCCATATCGTTCAATATGTTCTTCTGTAACATCCATTAAACCTATTGAAACATGATCATCCATCCCATATCGTTCATTTTATTCTTCTTTAACATCCTTTAAACCTATTAATACATGATCATCCATCCCATATCGTTCACTATGTTCTTCTTTAACATCCATTAAACCTACTGAAACATGATCATCCATCCCATATCGTCCAATGTGTTCTTCTGAATTATCCATTAAACCTACTGAAACATGATCATCCATTCCATATTGGTCAGTATGTTCTTCTTAAACATCCATTAAACCTACTGAAACATGATCATCCATCCCATATCGGTCACTATTTTCTTCTGTAGCATCCATTAAACTTACTGAAACATGATCATCCATCCCATATCGTTCAGTGTGTTCTTCTGTAATGTCCATTAAACTTACTTAAACATGATCTTCCATCCCATATCGTTCATTTTGTTCTTCTTTAACATCCTTTAAACGTATTGAGACATGATTACCCATCCCACATTGTTCACTAAGTTCTTCTTTAACATCCATTAAACCTACTGAAACATGATCAGCCATCCCATATCATCCAATATGTTCTTCTGAATTATCCATTAAACCTACTGAGACATGATCATCCATCCCATATCGTCCAATGTGTTCTTCTGAATTAACCAATTAAACCTACTGAAACATGATTATCCATCCCATATTGGTTAGTATGTTCTTCTTAAACATCCATTAAACCTACTGAAACATGATCATCCATCCCATATCGTTCAGTGTGTTCTTCTGTAATGTCCATTAAACTTACTTAAACATGATCTTCCATCCCATATCGTTCATTTTGTTCGTCTTTAACATCATTTAAACATATTGAAACATGATTACCCATCCCACATCGTTCACTATGTTCTTCTTTAACATCCATTAAACCTACTGAAACATGATCATCCATCCCATATTTTTCACTATGTTCTTCTGTAACATCCATTTAAACCTACTGAAACATGATCATCCATCCCATATTGTTCACTATGTTCTTCTGTAACATCCATTAAACCTACTGAAACATGATCATCCATCCCATATCATTCACTGTGTTCTTCTGAATTATCCATTAAACCTACTGAAACATGATCATCCATCCCATATCGTTCACTGTGTTCTTCTGAATTATCCATTACACCTAATGAAACATGATCATACATCCCATATCGTTCACTGTGTTCTTCTGAATTTTCCATTAAACCTACTGAAACACGATCATCCATCCCATATCGTTCACTATGTTCTTCTGTAACATCCTTTAAACCTATTGATACATGATCATCCATCCCATATCGTTCAATATGTTCTTCTGTAACATCCATTGAACTTACTGAAACATGATCATCCATCCCATATCGTTCACTGTGTTCTTCTTTAACATCCTTTAAACCTATTGATACATGATCATCCATCCCATATCGTTGAATATGTTCTTCTGTAACATCCATTATACTTACTGAAACATGATCATCCATCCCATATCGTTCACTGTGTTCTTCTAAATTATCCATTAAACCTACTGAAACATGAACATCCATCCCATATCTTTCAATATATTCTTCTGTAACATCCATTAAACCTACTGAAACATGATCATCCATCCCAGATCGTTCACTGTGTTCTTCTTTAACATCCTTTAAACCTATTGATACATGATCATCCATCCCATATCGTTGACTATGTTCTTCTGTAACAGCCATTAAACCTACTAAAACAGGATCATCCATCCCATATCGTTCACTGTGTTCCTTCTGAATTATCCATTAAACCTACTGAACCATGATCATCCATCCCATATCGTTCAATATGTTCTTCTGTAACATCCGTTAAACTTACTGAAACATGATCATCCATCCCATATCGTTCACTGTGTTCTTCTGTAACATCCATTAAACCTACTGAAACATGATCATCCTTCCCATATCTTTCAATATATTATTCTGTAGCATCCATTAAACTTACTGAAACATGATCATCCATCGCATAT
The DNA here is from genome assembly GCA_022114975.2 of Lampris megalopsis. Lineage (NCBI taxonomy): Eukaryota > Metazoa > Chordata > Actinopteri > Lampriformes > Lampridae > Lampris > Lampris megalopsis. The sequence continues at coordinate 6,910,773 of JAJHIY020000425.1, forward strand.
CGTTCAGTGTGTTCTTCTGTAATGTCCATTAAACTTACTTAAACATGATCATCCATCCCATATCGTTCACTATGTTCTTCCTTAACATCCACTAAACCTACTGAAACATAATCATTGATCCCATATCGTTCACTATGTTCTTCTGTAACATCCATTTAAACCTACTGAAACATGATCATCTATCCCATATCGTTCACTATGTTCTTCTGTAACATCCACTAAACCTACTGAAACATGATCATCCATACCATATCGTTCACTATGTTCTTCTTTAACATCCATTAAACCTACTAAAACAGTATGATCCATCCCATATCGTTCCCTGTTTCTTCTGAATTATCCATTAACCCTACTAAAACAGGATGATCCATCCCATATCGTTCCCTGTTTTCTTCTGAATTATCCATTAAACCAACTGAAACATGATCATCCATCCCATATCGTTCAATGTGTTCTTCTGAATTATCCATTAAACCTACTGAAACATGATCATCCATCCCATATTGTTCACTATGTTCTTCTATAACATCCATTAAACGTACTGAAACATGATCATCCATCCCATATCGTTCACTATGTTCTTCTTTAACATCCATTAAACCTACTAAAACAGGATAATCCATCCCATATCGTTCACTGTGTTCTTCTGAATTATCCATTAAACCTACTGAAACATGATTATCCATCCCATATCGTTCATTATGTTCTTCTATAACATCCTTTAAACTTATTGATACATGATCATCCATCCCATATCGTTCACTATGTTCTTCTGTAACATACATTTAAACCTACTGAAACATGATCATCCATCCCATATCGTTCACTATGTTCTTCTGTAACATCCACTAAACCTACTGAAACATGATCATCCATACCATATCGTTCACTATGTTCTTCTTTAACATCCATTAAACCTACTAAAACAGGATGATCTATCCCATATCATTCCCTGTTTTCTTCTGAATTATCCATTAAACAAACTGAAACATGATCATCCATCCCATATCGTTCACTGTGTTCTTCTGCAACATCCATTAAACTTACTGAAACATGATCATCCATCCCATATCGTTCACTGTGTTATTCTAAATTATCCATTAAACCTACTGAAACATGATCATCCATTCCATATCGTTCACTATGTTCTTCTGTAACATCCTTTAAACCTATTGATACATGATCATCCATCCCATATCGTTCAATATGTTCTTCTGTAACATCCATTGAACTTACTGAAACATGATCATCCATCCCATATCGTTCACTGTGTTCTTCTTTAACATCCTTTAAACCTATTGATACATGATCATCCATCCCATATTGTTGAATATGTTCTTCTGTAACATCCATTATACTTACTGAAACATGATCATCCATCCCATATCGTTCACTGTGTTCTTCTAAATTATCCATTAAACCTACTGAAACATGAACATCCATCCCATATCTTTCAATATATTCTTCTGTAACATCCATTAAACCTACTGAAACATGATCATCCATCCCATATCGTTCACTGTGTTCTTCTTTAACATCCTTTAAACCTATTGATACATGATCATCCATCCCATATCGTTGACTATGTTCTTCTGTAACAGCCATTAAACCTACTAAAACAGGATCATCCATCCCATATCGTTCACTGTGTTCCTCTGAATTATCCATTAAACCTACTGAACCATGATCATCCATCCCATATCGTTCAATATGTTCTTCTGTAACATCCATTAAACTTACTGAAACATGATCATCCATCCCATATCGTTCACTGTGTTCTTCTGTAACATCCATTAAACCTACTGAAACATGATCATCCTTCCCATATCTTTCAATATATTATTCTGTAGCATCCATTAAACTTACTGAAACATGATCATCCATCGCATATCGTTCAGTGTGTTCTTCTGTAATGTCCATTAAACTTACTTAAACATGATCATCCATCCCATATCGTTCACTATGTTCTTCCTTAACATCCACTAAACCTACTGAAACATAATCATTGATCCCATATCGTTCACTATGTTCTTCTGTAACATCCACTAAACCTACTGAAACATGATCATCCATACCATATCGTTCACTATGTTCTTCTTTAACATCCATTAAACCTACTAAAACAGTATGATCCATCCCATATCGTTCCCTGTTTTCTTCTGAATTATCCATTAACCCTACTAAAACAGGATGATCCATCCCATATCGTTCCCTGTTTTCTTCTGAATTATCCATTAAACCAACTGAAACATGATCATCCATCCCATATCGTTCAATGTGTTCTTCTGAATTATCCATTAAACCTACTGAAACATGATCATCCATCCCATATCATTCACTATGTTCTTCTATAACATCCATTAAACGTACTGAAACATGATCATCCATCCCATATCGTTCACTATGTTCTTCTGTAACATCCAATAAACCTACTAAAACAGGAGAATCCATCCCATATCGTTCACTGTGTTCTTCTGAATTATCCATTAAACCTACTGAAACATGATTATCCATCCCATATCGTTCATTATGTTCTTCTGTAACATCCATTAAACTTACTGAAACATGATCATCCATCCCATATCATTCACTTTGTTCTTCTTTAACATCCTTTAAACCTATTGATACATGATCATCCATCCCATATCGTTCAATATGTTCTTCTGTAACATCCATTAAACTAACTGAAACATGATCATCCATCCCATATCGTTCACTGTGTTCTTCTAAATTATCCATTAAATCTACTGAAACATGATCATCCATCCCATATCTTTCAATATATTATTCTGTAACATCCATTAATCCTACTGAAACATGATCATCCATCCCATATCGTTCACTATGTTCTTCTATAACATCCATTAAACGTACTGAAACATGATCATCCATCCCATATCGATCACTATGTTGTTCTGTAACATCCATTAAACCTACTAAAACAGGATAATCCATCCCATATCGTTCACTGTGTTCTTCTGAATTATCCATTAAACCTACTGAAACATGATTATCCATCCCATATCGTTCACTATGTTCTTCTGTAACATCCATTAAACTTACTGAAACATGATCATCCATCCCATATCGTTCACTTTGTTCTTCTGTAACATCCTTTAAACCTATTGATACATGATCATCCATCCCATATCGTTCACTATGTTCTTCTGTAACATACATTTAAACCTACTGAAACATGATCATCCATCCCATATCGTTCACTATGTTCTTCTGTAACATCCACTAAACCTACTGAAACATGATCATCCATACCATATCGTTCACTATGTTCTTCTTTAACATCCATTAAACCTACTAAAACAGGATGATCCATCCCATATCATTCCCTGTTTTCTTCTGAATTATCCATTAAACCAACTGAAACATGATCATCCATCCGATATCGCTCAATGTGTTCTTCTGTAACATCCATTAAACCTACGGAAACATGATCATCCATCCCATATCGTTCACTGTGTTCTTCTGCAACATCCATTCAACTTACTGAAACATGATCATCCATCCCATATCGTTCACTGTGTTATTCTAAATTATCCATTAAACCTACTGAAACATGATCATCTATCCCATATCGTTCACTATGTTCTTCTGTAACATCCACTAAACCTACTGAAACATGATCATCCATACCATATCGTTCACTATGTTCTTCTTTAACATCCATTAAACCTACTAAAACAGTATGATCCATCCCATATCGTTCCCTGTTTTCTTCTGAATTATCCATTAACCCTACTAAAACAGGATGATCCATCCCATATCGTTCCCTGTTTTCTTCTGAATTATCCATGAAACCAACTGAAACATGATCATCCATCCCATATCGTTCAATGTGTTCTTCTGAATTATCCATTAAACCTACTGAAACATGATCATCCATCCCATATCATTCACTATGTTCTTCTATAACATCCATTAAACGTACTGAAACATGATCATCCATCCCATATCGTTCACTATGTTCTTCTGTAACATCGAATAAACCTACTAAAACAGGAGAATCCATCCCATATCGTTCACTGTGTTCTTCTGAATTATCCATTAAACCTACTGAAACATGATTATCCATCCCATATCGTTCATTATGTTCTTCTGTAACATCCATTAAACTTACTGAAACATGATCATCCATCCCATATCATTCACTTTGTTCTTCTTTAACATCCTTTAAACCTATTGATACATGATCATCCATCCCATATCGTTCAATATGTTCTTCTGTAACATCCATTAAACTAACTGAAACATGATCATCCATCCCATATCGTTCACTGTGTTCTTCTAAATTATCCATTAAATCTACTGAAACATGATCATCCATCCCATATCTTTCAATATATTCTTCTGTAACATCCATTAATCCTACTGAAACATGATCATCCATCCCATATCGTTCACTATGTTCTTCTATAACATCCATTAAACGTACTGAAACATGATCATCCATCCCATATCGATCACTATGTTGTTCTGTAACATCCATTAAACCTACTAAAACAGGATAATCCATCCCATATCGTTCACTGTGTTCTTCTGAATTATCCATTAAACCTACTGAAACATGATTATCCATCCCATATCGTTCACTATGTTCTTCTGTAACATCCATTAAACTTACTGAAACATGATCATCCATCCCATATCGTTCACTTTGTTCTTCTGTAACATCCTTTAAACCTATTGATACATGATCATCCATCCCATATCGTTCACTATGTTCTTCTGTAACATACATTTAAACCTACTGAAACATGATCATCCATCCCATATCGTTCACTATGTTCTTCTGTAACATCCACTAAACCTACTGAAACATGATCATCCATACCATATCGTTCACTATGTTCTTCTTTAACATCCATTAAACCTACTAAAACAGGATGATCCATCCCATATCATTCCCTGTTTTCTTCTGAATTATCCATTAAACCAACTGAAACATGATCATCCATCCGATATCGCTCAATGTGTTCTTCTGTAACATCCATTAAACCTACGGAAACATGATCATCCATCCCATATCGTTCACTGTGTTCTTCTGCAACATCCATTCAACTTACTGAAACATGATCATCCATCCCATATCGTTCATTGTGTTATTCTAAATTATCCATTAAACCTACTGAAACATGACCATCCATCCCATATCTTTCAATATATTCTTCTATAACATCCATTAAACCTACTGAAACATGATCATCCATCCCATATCGGTCACTATTTTCTTCTGCAGCATCCATTACACTTACTGAAACATGATCATCCATCCCATATCGTTCAGTGTGTTCTTCTGTAATGTCCATTAAACTTACTTAAACATGATCATCCATCCCATATTGTTCACTATGTTCTTCTTTAACATCCACTAAACCTACTGAAACATGATCATCCATCCCATATAGTTCCCTGTTTTCTTCTGAATTATCCATTAAGCTTACTGAAACATGATCATCCATCCCATATCGTTCAATGTGTTCTTCTGAATTATCCATTAAACCTACTGAAACATGATCATCCATCCCATATCGTGCAATGTGTTCTTCTGAATTATCCATTAAACCTACTGAAACATGATCATCCATCCCATATCGTTCACTATGTTCTTCTTTAACATCCTTTAAACCTATTGATACATGATCATCCATCCCATATCGTTGAATATGTTCTTCTGTAACATCCATTATACTTACTGAAACATGATCATCCATCCCATATCGTTCACTGTGTTCTTCTAAATTATCCATTAAACCTACTGAAACATGATCATCCATCCCATATCTTTCAATATATTCTTCTGTAACATCCATTAAACCTACTGAAACATGATCATCCATCCCATATCGTTCACTGTGTTCTTCTTTAACATCCTTTAAACCTATTGATACATGATCATCCATCCCATATCGTTGACTATGTTCTTCTGTAACAGCCATTAAACCTACTAAAACAGGATCATCCATCCCATATCGTTCACTGTGTTCCTCTGAATTATCCATTAAACCTACTGAACCATGATCATCCATCCCATATCGTTCAATATGTTCTTCTGTAACATCCATTAAACTTACTGAAACATGATCATCCATCCCATATCGTTCACTGTGTTCTTCTGTAACATCCATTAAACCTACTGAAACATGATCATCCTTTCCATATCTTTCAATATATTATTCTGTAGCATCCATTAAACTTACTGAAACATGATCATCCATCGCATATCGTTCAGTGTGTTCTTCTGTAATGTCCATTAAACTTACTTAAACATGATCATCCATCCCATATCGTTCACTATGTTCTTCCTTAACATCCACTAAACCTACTGAAACATAATCATTGATCCCATATCGTTCACTATGTTCTTCTGTAACATCCATTTAAACCTACTGAAACATGATCATCTATCCCATATCGTTCACTATGTTCTTCTGTAACATCCACTAAACCTACTGAAACATGATCATCCATACCATATCGTTCACTATGTTCTTCTTTAACATCCATTAAACCTACTAAAACAGTATGATCCATCCCATATCGTTCCCTGTTTTCTTCTGAATTATCCATTAACCCTACTAAAACAGGATGATCCATCCCATATCGTTCCCTGTTTTCTTCTGAATTATCCATTAAACCAACTGAAACATGATCATCCATCCCATATCGTTCAATGTGTTCTTCTGAATTATCCATTAAACCTACTGAAACATGATCATCCATCCCATATCGTTCACTATGTTCTTCTATAACATCCATTAAACGTACTGATACATGATCATCCATCCCATATCGTTCACTATGTTCTTCTGTAACATCCACTAAACCTACTGAAACATGATCATCCATACCATATCGTTCACTATGTTCTTCTTTAACATCCATTAAACCTACTAAAACAGGATGATCCATCCCATATCATTCCCTGTTTTCTTCTGAATTATCCATTAAACCAACTGAAACATGATCATCCATCCGATATCGCTCAATGTGTTCTTCTGTAACATCCATTAAACCTACGGAAACATGATCATCCATCCCATATCGTTCACTGTGTTCTTCTGCAACATCCATTCAACTTACTGAAACATGATCATCCATCCCATATCGTTCACTGTGTTATTCTAAATTATCCATTAAACCTACTGAAACATGACCATCCATCCCATATCTTTCAATATATTCTTCTATAACATCCATTAAACCTACTGAAACATGATCATCCATCCCATATCGGTCACTATTTTCTTCTGCAGCATCCATTACACTTACTGAAACATGATCATCCATCCCATATCGTTCAGTGTGTTCTTCTGTAATGTCCATTAAACTTACTTAAACATGATCATCCATCCCATATTGTTCACTATGTTCTTCTTTAACATCCACTAAACCTACTGAAACATGATCATCCATCCCATATCGTTCCCTGTTTTCTTCTGAATTATCCATTAAGCTTACTGAAACATGATCATCCATCCCATATCGTTCAATGTGTTCTTCTGAATTATCCATTAAACCTACTGAAACATGATCATCCATCCCATATCGTGCAATGTGTTCTTCTGAATTATCCATTAAACCTACTGAAACATGATCATCCATCCCATATCGTTCACTATGTTCTTCTATAACATCCATTAGACGTACTGAAACATGATCATCCATCCCATATCGTTCACTATGTTCTTCTGTAACATCCTTTAAACCTATTGATACATGATCATCCATCCCATATCGTTCAATATGTTCTTCTGTAACATCCATTGAACTTACTGAAACATGATCATCCATCCCATATCGTTCACTTTGTTCTTCTTTAACATCCTTTAAACCTATTGATACATGATCATCCATCCCATATCGTTGAATATGTTCTTCTGTAACATCCATTATACTTACTGAAACATGATCATCCATCCCATATCGTTCACTGTGTTCTTCTAAATTATCCATTAAACCTACTGAAACATGATCATCCATCCCATATCTTTCAATATATTCTTCTGTAACATCCATTAAACCTACTGAAACATGATCATCCATCCCATATCATTCACTATGTTCTTCTATAACATCCATTAAACGTACTGAAACATGATCATCCATCCCATATCGTTCACTATGTTCTTCTGTAACATCGAATAAACCTACTAAAACAGGAGAATCCATCCCATATCGTTCACTGTGTTCTTCTGAATTATCCATTAAACCTACTGAAACATGATTATCCATCCCATATCGTTCATTATGTTCTTCTGTAACATCCATTAAACTTACTGAAACATGATCATCCATCCCATATCATTCACTTTGTTCTTCTTTAACATCCTTTAAACCTATTGATACATGATCATCCATCCCATATCGTTCAATATGTTCTTCTGTAACATCCATTAAACTAACTGAAACATGATCATCCATCCCATATCGTTCACTGTGTTCTTCTAAATTATCCATTAAATCTACTGAAACATGATCATCCATCCCATATCTTTCAATATATTCTTCTGTAACATCCATTAATCCTACTGAAACATGATCATCCATCCCATATCGTTCACTATGTTCTTCTATAACATCCATTAAACGTACTGAAACATGATCATCCATCCCATATCGATCACTATGTTGTTCTGTAACATCCATTAAACCTACTAAAACAGGATAATCCATCCCATATCGTTCACTGTGTTCTTCTGAATTATCCATTAAACCTACTGAAACATGATTATCCATCCCATATCGTTCACTATGTTCTTCTGTAACATCCATTAAACTTACTGAAACATGATCATCCATCCCATATCGTTCACTTTGTTCTTCTGTAACATCCTTTAAACCTATTGATACATGATCATCCATCCCATATCGTTCACTATGTTCTTCTGTAACATACATTTAAACCTACTGAAACATGATCATCCATCCCATATCGTTCACTATGTTCTTCTGTAACATCCACTAAACCTACTGAAACATGATCATCCATACCATATCGTTCACTATGTTCTTCTTTAACATCCATTAAACCTACTAAAACAGGATGATCCATCCCATATCATTCCCTGTTTTCTTCTGAATTATCCATTAAACCAACTGAAACATGATCATCCATCCGATATCGCTCAATGTGTTCTTCTGTAACATCCATTAAACCTACGGAAACATGATCATCCATCCCATATCGTTCACTGTGTTCTTCTGCAACATCCATTCAACTTACTGAAACATGATCATCCATCCCATATCGTTCATTGTGTTATTCTAAATTATCCATTAAACCTACTGAAACATGACCATCCATCCCATATCTTTCAATATATTCTTCTATAACATCCATTAAACCTACTGAAACATGATCATCCATCCCATATCGGTCACTATTTTCTTCTGCAGCATCCATTACACTTACTGAAACATGATCATCCATCCCATATCGTTCAGTGTGTTCTTCTGTAATGTCCATTAAACTTACTTAAACATGATCATCCATCCCATATTGTTCACTATGTTCTTCTTTAACATCCACTAAACCTACTGAAACATGATCATCCATCCCATATCGTTCCCTGTTTTCTTCTGAATTATCCATTAAGCTTACTGAAACATGATCATCCATCCCATATCGTTCAATGTGTTCTTCTGAATTATCCATTAAACCTACTGAAACATGATCATCCATCCCATATCGTGCAATGTGTTCTTCTGAATTATCCATTAAACCTACTGAAACATGATCATCCATCCCATATCGTTCACTATGTTCTTCTTTAACATCCTTTAAACCTATTGATACATGATCATCCATCCCATATCGTTGAATATGTTCTTCTGTAACATCCATTATACTTACTGAAACATGATCATCCATCCCATATCGTTCACTATGTTCTTCTAAATTATCCATTAAACCTACTGAAACATGATCATCCATCCCATATCTTTCAATATATTCTTCTGTAACATCCATTAAACCTACTGAAACATGATCATCCATCCCATATCGTTCACTGTGTTCTTCTTTAACATCCTTTAAACCTATTGATACATGATCATCCATCCCATATCGTTGACTATGTTCTTCTGTAACAGCCATTAAACCTACTAAAACAGGATCATCCATCCCATATCGTTCACTGTGTTCCTCTGAATTATCCATTAAACCTACTGAACCATGATCATCCATCCCATATCGTTCAATATGTTCTTCTGTAACATCCATTAAACTTACTGAAACATGATCATCCATCCCATATCGTTCACTGTGTTCTTCTGTAACATCCATTAAACCTACTGAAACATGATCATCCTTTCCATATCTTTCAATATATTATTCTGTAGCATCCATTAAACTTACTGAAACATGATCATCCATCGCATATCGTTCAGTGTGTTCTTCTGTAATGTCCATTAAACTTACTTAAACATGATCATCCATCCCATATCGTTCACTATGTTCTTCCTTAACATCCACTAAACCTACTGAAACATAATCATTGATCCCATATCGTTCACTATGTTCTTCTGTAACATCCATTTAAACCTACTGAAACATGATCATCTATCCCATATCGTTCACTATGTTCTTCTGTAACATCCACTAAACCTACTGAAACATGATCATCCATACCATATCGTTCACTATGTTCTTCTTTAACATCCATTAAACCTACTAAAACAGTATGATCCATCCCATATCGTTCCCTGTTTTCTTCTGAATTATCCATTAACCCTACTAAAACAGGATGATCCATCCCATATCGTTCCCTGTTTTCTTCTGAATTATCCATTAAACCAACTGAAACATGATCATCCATCCCATATCGTTCAATGTGTTCTTCTGAATTATCCATTAAACCTACTGAAACATGATCATCCATCCCATATCGTTCACTATGTTCTTCTATAACATCCATTAAACGTACTGATACATGATCATCCATCCCATATCGTTCACTATGTTCTTCTGTAACATCCACTAAACCTACTGAAACATGATCATCCATACCATATCGTTCACTATGTTCTTCTTTAACATCCATTAAACCTACTAAAACAGGATGATCCATCCCATATCATTCCCTGTTTTCTTCTGAATTATCCATTAAACCAACTGAAACATGATCATCCATCCGATATCGCTCAATGTGTTCTTCTGTAACATCCATTAAACCTACGGAAACATGATCATCCATCCCATATCGTTCACTGTGTTCTTCTGCAACATCCATTCAACTTACTGAAACATGATCATCCATCCCATATCGTTCACTGTGTTATTCTAAATTATCCATTAAACCTACTGAAACATGACCATCCATCCCATATCTTTCAATATATTCTTCTATAACATCCATTAAACCTACTGAAACATGATCATCCATCCCATATCGGTCACTATTTTCTTCTGCAGCATCCATTACACTTACTGAAACATGATCATCCATCCCATATCGTTCAGTGTGTTCTTCTGTAATGTCCATTAAACTTACTTAAACATGATCATCCATCCCATATTGTTCACTATGTTCTTCTTTAACATCCACTAAACCTACTGAAACATGATCATCCATCCCATATCGTTCCCTGTTTTCTTCTGAATTATCCATTAAGCTTACTGAAACATGATCATCCATCCCATATCGTTCAATGTGTTCTTCTGAATTATCCATTAAACCTACTGAAACATGATCATCCATCCCATATCGTGCAATGTGTTCTTCTGAATTATCCATTAAACCTACTGAAACATGATCATCCATCCCATATCGTTCACTATGTTCTTCTATAACATCCATTAGACGTACTGAAACATGATCATCCATCCCATATCGTTCACTATGTTCTTCTGTAACATCCTTTAAACCTATTGATACATGATCATCCATCCCATATCGTTCAATATGTTCTTCTGTAACATCCATTGAACTTACTGAAACATGATCATCCATCCCATATCGTTCACTTTGTTCTTCTTTAACATCCTTTAAACCTATTGATACATGATCATCCATCCCATATCGTTGAATATGTTCTTCTGTAACATCCATTATACTTACTGAAACATGATCATCCATCCCATATCGTTCACTGTGTTCTTCTAAATTATCCATTAAACCTACTGAAACATGATCATCCATCCCATATCTTTCAATATATTCTTCTGTAACATCCATTAAACCTACTGAAACATGATCATCCATCCCATATCGTTCACTGTGTTCTTCTTTAACATCCTTTAAACCTATTGATACATGATCATCCATCCCATATCGTTGACTATGTTCTTCTGTAACAGCCATTAAACCTACTAAAACAGGATCATCCATCCCATATCGTTCACTGTGTTCCTCTGAATTATCCATTAAACCTACTGAACCATGATCATCCATCCCATATCGTTCAATATGTTCTTCTGTAACATCCATTAAACTTACTGAAACATGATCATCCATCCCATATCGTTCACTGTGTTCTTCTGTAACATCCATTAAACCTACTGAAACATGATCATCCTTTCCATATCTTTCAATATATTATTCTGTAGCATCCATTAAACTTACTGAAACATGATCATCCATCGCATATCGTTCAGTGTGTTCTTCTGTAATGTCCATTAAACTTACTTAAACATGATCATCCATCCCATATCGTTCACTATGTTCTTCCTTAACATCCACTAAACCTACTGAAACATAATCATTGATCCCATATCGTTCACTATGTTCTTCTGTAACATCCATTTAAACCTACTGAAACATGATCATCTATCCCATATCGTTCACTATGTTCTTCTGTAACATCCACTAAACCTACTGAAACATGATCATCCATACCATATCGTTCACTATGTTCTTCTTTAACATCCATTAAACCTACTAAAACAGTATGATCCATCCCATATCGTTCCCTGTTTTCTTCTGAATTATCCATTAACCCTACTAAAACAGGATGATCCATCCCATATCGTTCCCTGTTTTCTTCTGAATTATCCATTAAACCAACTGAAACATGATCATCCATCCCATATCGTTCAATGTGTTCTTCTGAATTATCCATTAAACCTACTGAAACATGATCATCCATCCCATATCGTTCACTATGTTCTTCTATAACATCCATTAAACGTACTGATACATGATCATCCATCCCATATCGTTCACTATGTTCTTCTGTAACATCCATTAAACCTACTAAAACAGGATAATCCATCCCATATCGTTCACTGTGTTCTTCTGAATTATCCATTAAACCTACTGAAACATGATTATCCATCCCATATCGTTCATTATGTTCTTCTGTAACATCCATTAAACTTACTGAAACATGATCATCCATCCCATATCATTCACTTTGTTCTTCTTTAACATCCTTTAAACCTATTGATACATGATCATCCATCCCATATCGTTCAATATGTTCTTCTGTAACATCCATTAAACTAACTGAAACATGATCATCCATCCCATATCGTTCACTGTGTTCTTCTAAATTATCCATTAAACCTACTGAAACATGATTATCCATCCCATATCGTTCACTATGTTCTTCTGTAACATCCATTAAACTTACTGAAACATGATCATCCATCCCATATCGTTCACTTTGTTCTTCTTTAACATCCTTTAAACCTATTGATACATGATCATCCATCCCATATCGTTCAATATGTTCTTCTGTAACATCCATTAAACTAACTGAAACATGATGATCCATCCCATATCGTTCACTGTGTTCTTCTAAATTATCCATTAAACTGACTGAAACATGATCATCCATCCCATATCTTTCAATATATTCTTCTGTAACATCCATTAAACCTACTGAAACATGATCATCCATCCCATATCGGTCACTAATTTCTTCTGTAGCATCCATTAAACTTTCTGAAACATGATCATCCATCCCATATCGTTCACTATGTTCTTCCTTAACATCCACTAAACCTACTGAAACATGATCATCCATCCCATATCGTTCACTATGTTCTTCTGTAACATCCATTAAACCTACTAAAACAGGATCATCCATCCCATATCGTTCAGTGTGTTCTTCTGTAATGTTCATTAAACTTACTTAAACATGATCATCCATCCCATGTCGTTCACTATGTTCTGCTTTAACATCCACTAAACTTACTGAAACATGATCATCCATCCCATATCGTTCACTGTGTTCCTCTGAATTATCCATTAAACCTACTGAAACATGATCATCCATTCCATATCGTTCACTATGTTCTTCTGCAACATCCATTAAACTTACTGAAACATGATCATCCATCCCATATCGTTCACTGTGTTATTCTAAATTATCCATTAAACCTACTGAAACATGACCATCCATCCCTTATCTTTCAATATATTCTTCTGTAACATCCATTAAACCTACTGAAACATGATCATCCATCCCATATCGGTCACTATTTTCTTCTGCAGCATCCATTACACTTACTGAAACATGATCATCCATCCCATATCGTTCAGTGTGTTCTTCTGTAATGTCCATTAAACTTACTTAAACATGATCATCCATCCCATATTGTTCACTATGTTCTTCTTTAACATCCACTAAACCTACTGAAACATGATCATCCATCCCATATCTTTCAATATATTCTTCTGTAACATCCATTAAACCTACTGAAACATGATCATCCATCCCATATCGGTCACTAATTTCTTCTGTAGCATCCATTAAACTTTCTGAAACATGATCATCCATCCCATATCGTTCACTATGATCTTCTGTAACATCCATTAAACTTACTTAAACATGATCATCCATCCCATATCGTTCACTGTGTTCTTCTGTAACATCCATTAAACCTACTGTAACATGATCATCCATCCCATATCTTTCAATATATTCTTCTGTAGCATCCATCAAACCTACTGAAACATGATCATCCATCCCATATCGTTCACTATGTTCTTCCTTAACATCCACTAAACCTACTGAAACATGATCATCCATCCCATATCGTTCACTATGTTCTTCTGTAACATCCATTAAACCTACTAAAACAGGATCATCCATCCCATATCGTTCAGTGTGTTCTTCTGTAATGTTCATTAAACTTACTTAAACATGATCATCCATCCCATGTCGTTCACTATGTTCTGCTTTAACATCCACTAAACTTACTGAAACATGATCATCCATCCCATATCGTCCACTGTGTTCCTCTGAATTATCCATTAAACCTACTGAAACATGATCATCCATTCCATATCGTTCAATATGTTCTTCTGCAACATCCATTAAACTTACTGAAACATGATCATCCATCCCATATCGTTCACTGTGTTATTCTAAATTATCCATTAAACCTACTGAAACATGACCATCCATCCCTTATCTTTCAATATATTCTTCTGTAACATCCATTAAACCTACTGAAACATGATCATCCATCCCATATCGGTCACTATTTTCTTCTGCAGCATCCATTACACTTACTGAAACATGATCATCCATCCCATATCGTTCAGTGTGATCTTCTGTAATGTCCATTAAACTTACTGAAACATGATCATCCATCCCATATTGTTCACTATGTTCTTCTTTAACATCCACTAAACCTACTGAAACATGATCATCCATCCCATATCATTCACTATGTTCTTCTTTAACATCCAATAAACCTACTGAAACATAATCATCCATCCCATATCGTTCAGTGTGTTCTTCTGTAACATACATTTAAACCTACTGAAACATGATCATCCATCCCATATCGGTCACTAATTTCTTCTGTAGCATCCATTAAACTTTCTGAAACATGATCATCCATCCCATATCGTTCACTATGATCTTCTGTAACATCCATTAAACTTACTTAAACATGATCATCCATCCCATATCGTTCACTGTGTTCTTCTGTAACATCCATTAAACCTACTGTAACATGATCATCCATCCCATATCTTTCAATATATTCTTCTGTAGCATCCATCAAACCTACTGAAACATGATCATCCATCCCATATCGTTCACTATGTTCTTCCTTAACATCCACTAAACCTACTGAAACATGATCATCCATCCCATATCGTTCACTATGTTCTTCTGTAACATCCATTAAACCTACTAAAACAGGATCATCCATCCCATATCGTTCAGTGTGTTCTTCTGTAATGTTCATTAAACTTACTTAAACATGATCATCCATCCCATGTCGTTCACTATGTTCTGCTTTAAAATCCACTAAACTTACTGAAACATGATCATCCATCCCATATCGTTCACTGTGTTCCTCTGAATTATCCATTAAACCTACTGAAACATGATCATCCATTCCATATCGTTCAATATGTTCTTCTGCAACATCCATTAAACTTACTGAAACATGATCATCCATCCCATATCGTTCACTGTGTTATTCTAAATTATCCATTAAACCTACTGAAACATGACCATCCATCCCTTATCTTTCAATATATTCTTCTGTAACATCAATTAAACCTACTGAAACATGATCATCCATCCCATATCGTCCCCTGTTTTCTTCTGCAGCATCCATTACACTTACTTAAACATGATCATCCATCCCATATCGTTCACTATGTTCTTCTGTAACATCCACTAAACCTACTGAAACATGATCATCCATCCCATATCATTCACTATGTTCTTCTTTAACATCCAATAAACCTACTGAAACATAATCATCCATCCCATATCCTTCAGTGTGTTCTTCTGTAACATACATTTAAACCTACTTAAACATGATCATCCATCCCATATCGTTCACTATGTTCTT
Organism: Lampris megalopsis; assembly: GCA_022114975.2. Classification (NCBI taxonomy): domain Eukaryota; kingdom Metazoa; phylum Chordata; class Actinopteri; order Lampriformes; family Lampridae; genus Lampris; species Lampris megalopsis. Next base: position 6,927,556 of record JAJHIY020000425.1, read on the forward strand.
CTGTAACATCCACTAAACCTACTGAAACATGATCATCCATCCCATATCGTTGACTATGTTCTTCTGTAACAGCCATTAAACCTACTAAAACAGGATCATCCATCCCATATCGTTCACTGTGTTCCTCTGAATTATCCATTAAACCTACTGAACCATGATCATCCATCCCATATCGTTCAATATGTTCTTCTGTAACATCCATTAAACTAACTGAAACATGATCATCCATCCCATATCGTTCACTGTGTTCTTCTAAATTATCCATTAAACCTACTGAAACATGATCATCCATCCCATATCTTTCAATATATTCTTCTGTAACATCCATTAATCCTACTGAAACATGATCATCCATCCCATATCGTTCACTATGTTCTTCTATAACATCCATTAAACGTACTGAAACATGATCATCCATCCCATATCGGTCACTAATTTCTTCTGTAGCATCCATTAAACTTTCTGAAACATGATCATCCATCCCATATCGTGCACTATGTTCTTCGTTAACATCCACTAAACCTACTGAAACATGATCATCCATCCCATATCGTTCACTATGTTCTTCTGTAACATCCATTAAACCTACTAAAACAGGATCATCCATCCCATATCGTTCAGTGTGTTCTTCTGTAATGTTCATTAAACTTACTTAAACATGATCATCCATCCCGTGTCGTTCACTATGTTCTGCTTTAACATCCACTAAACTTACTGAAACATGATCATCCATCCCATATCGTTCACTGTGTTCATCTGAATTATCCATTAAACCTACTGAAACATGATCATCCATTCCATATCGTTCACTATGTTCTTCTGCAACATCCATTAAACTTACTGAAACATGATCATCCATCCCATATCGTTCACTGTGTTATTCTAAATTATCCATTAAACCTACTGAAACATGACCATCCATCCCTTATCTTTCAATATATTCTTCTGTAACATCCATTAAACCTACTGAAACATGATCATCCATCCCATATCGGTCACTATTTTCTTCTGCAGCATCCATTACACTTACTGAAACATGATCATCCATCCCATATCGTTCAGTGTGTTCTTCTGTAATGTCCATTAAACTTACTTAAACATGATCATCCATCCCATATTGTTCACTATGTTCTTCTTTAACATCCACTAAACCTACTGAAACATGATCATCCATCCCATATCTTTCAATATATTCTTCTGTAACATCCATTAAACCTACTGAAACATGATCATCCATCCCATATCGGTCACTAATTTCTTCTGTAGCATCCATTAAACTTTCTGAAACATGATCATCCATCCCATATCGTTCACTATGATCTTCTGTAACAGCCATTAAACTTACTTAAACATGATCATCCATCCCATATCGTTCACTGTGTTCTTCTGTAACATCCATTAAACCTACTGTAACATGATCATCCATCCCATATATTTCAATATATTCTTCTGTAGCATCCATCAAACCTACTGAAACATGATCATCCATCCCATATCGTTCACTATGTTCTTCCTTAACATCCACTAAACCTACTGAAACATGATCATCCATCCCATATCGTTCACTATGTTCTTCTGTAACATCCATTAAACCTACAAAAACAGGATCATCCATCCCATATCGTTCAGTGTGTTCTTCTGTAATGTTCATTAAACTTACTTAAACATGATCATCCATCCCATGTCGTTCACTATGTTCTGCTTTAACATCCACTAAACTTACTGAAACATGATCATCCATCCCATATCGTCCACTGTGTTCCTCTGAATTATCCATTAAACCTACTGAAACATGATCATCCATTCCATATCGTTCACTGTGTTATTCTAAATTATCCATTAAACCTACTGAAACATGACCATCCATCCCTTATCTTTCAATATATTCTTCTGTAACATCCATTAAACCTACTGAAACATGATCATCCATCCCATATCGGTCACTATTTTCTTCTGCAGCATCCATTACACTTACTGAAACATGATCATCCATCCCATATCGTTCAGTGTGTTCTTCTGTAATGTCCATTAAACTTACTGAAACATGATCATCCATCCCATATTGTTCACTATGTTCTTCTTTAACATCCACTAAACCTACTGAAACATGATCATCCATCCCATATCATTCACTATGTTCTTCTTTAACATCCAATAAACCTACTGAAACATAATCATCCATCCCATATCGTTCAGTGTGTTCTTCTGTAACATACATTTAAACCTACTGAAACATGATCATCCATCCCATATCGGTCACTAATTTCTTCTGTAGCATCCATTAAACTTTCTGAAACATGATCATCCATCCCATATCGTTCACTATGATCTTCTGTAACATCCATTAAACTTACTTAAACATGATCATCCATCCCATATCGTTCACTGTGTTCTTCTGTAACATCCATTAAACCTACTGTAACATGATCATCCATCCCATATCTTTCAATATATTCTTCTGTAGCATCCATCAAACCTACTGAAACATGATCATCCATCCCATATCGTTCACTATGTTCTTCCTTAACATCCACTAAACCTACTGAAACATGATCATCCATCCCATATCGTTCACTATGTTCTTCTGTAACATCCATTAAACCTACTAAAACAGGATCATCCATCCCATATCGTTCAGTGTGTTCTTCTGTAATGTTCATTAAACTTACTTAAACATGATCATCCATCCCATATCGTTCACTGTGTTCCTCTGAATTATCCATTAAACCTACTGAAACATGATCATCCATTCCATATCGTTCAATATGTTCTTCTGCAACATCCATTAAACTTACTGAAACATGATCATCCATCCCATATCGTTCACTGTGTTATTCTAAATTATCCATTAAACCTACTGAAACATGACCATCCATCCCTTATCTTTCAATATATTCTTCTGTAACATCCATTAAACCTACTGAAACATGATCATCCATCCCATATCGTCCCCTGTTTTCTTCTGCAGCATCCATTACACTTACTTAAACATGATCATCCATCCCATATCGTTCAGTGTGTTCTTCTGTAATGTCCATTAAACTTACTTAAACATGATCATCCATCCCATATCGTTCACTATGTTCTTCTTTAACATCCACTAAACCTACTGAAACATGATCATCCATCCCAAATCATTCACTATGTTCTTCTTTAACATCCAATAAACCTACTGAAACATAATCATCCATCCCATATCGTTCAGTGTGTTCTTCTGTAACATACATTTAAACCTACTTAAACATGATCATCCATCCCATATCGTTCACTATGTTCTTCTGTAACATCCACTAAACCTACTGAAACATGATCATCCATCCCATATCGTTGACTATGTTCTTCTGTAACAGCCATTAAACCTACTAAAACAGGATCATCCATCCCATATCGTTCACTGTGTTCCTCTGAATTATCCATTAAACCTACTGAACCATGATCATCCATCCCATATCGTTCAATATGTTCTTCTGTAACATCCATTAAACTAACTGAAACATGATCATCCATCCCATATCGTTCACTGTGTTCTTCTAAATTATCCATTAAACCTACTGAAACATGATCATCCATCCCATATCTTTCAATATATTCTTCTGTAACATCCATTAATCCTACTGAAACAGGATCATCCATCCCATATCGTTCACTATGTTCTTCTATAACATCCATTAAACGTACTGAAACATGATCATCCATCCCATATCGATCACTATGTTCTTCTGTAACAGCCATTAAACCTACTAAAACAGGATAATCCATCCCATATCGTTCACTGTGTTCTTCTGAATTATCCATTAAACCTACTGAAACATGATTATCCATCCCATATCGTTCACTATGTTCTTCTGTAACATCCATTAAACTTACTGAAACATGATCATCCATCCCATATCGTTCACTTTGTTCTTCTTTAACATCCTTTAAACCTATTGATACATGATCATCCATCCCATATCGTTCAATATGTTCTTCTGTAACATCCATTAAACTAACTGAAACATGATGATCCATCCCATATCGTTCACTGTGTTCTTCTAAATTATCCATTAAACCGACTGAAACATGATCATCCATCCCATATCTTTCAATATATTCTTCTGTAACATCCATTAAACCTACTGAAACATGATCATCCATCCCATATCGGTCACTAATTTCTTCTGTAGCATCCATTAAACTTTCTGAAACATGATCATCCATCCCATATCGTTCACTATGATCTTCTGTAACATCCATTAAACTTACTTAAACATGATCATCCATCCCATATCGTTCACTGTGTTCTTCTGTAACATCCATTAAACCTACTGAAACATGATCATCCATCCCATATCTTTCAATATATTCTTCTGTAGCATCCATCAAACCTACTGAAACATGATCATCCATCCCATATCGTTCACTATGTTCTTCCTTAACATCCACTAAACCTACTGAAACATGATCATCCATCCCATATCGTTCACTATGTTCTTCTGTAACATCCATTAAACCTACTAAAACAGGATCATCCATCCCATATCGTTCAGTGTGTTCTTCTGTAATGTTCATTAAACTTACTTAAACATGATCATCCATCCCATATCGTCCCCTGTTTTCTTCTGCAGCATCCATTACACTTACTTAAACATGATCATCCATCCCATATCGTTCAGTGTGTTCTTCTGTAATGTCCATTAAACTTACTTAAACATGATCATCCATCCCATATCGTTCACTATGTTCTTCTTTAACATCCACTAAACCTACTGAAACATGATCATCCATCCCAAATCATTCACTATGTTCTTCTTTAACATCCAATAAACCTACTGAAACATAATCATCCATCCCATATCGTTCAGTGTGTTCTTCTGTAACATACATTTAAACCTACTTAAACATGATCATCCATCCCATATCGTTCACTATGTTCTTCTGTAACATCCACTAAACCTACTGAAACATGATCATCCATCCCATATCGTTGACTATGTTCTTCTGTAACAGCCATTAAACCTACTAAAACAGGATCATCCATCCCATATCGTTCACTGTGTTCCTCTGAATTATCCATTAAACCTACTGAACCATGATCATCCATCCCATATCGTTCAATATGTTCTTCTGTAACATCCATTAAACTAACTGAAACATGATCATCCATCCCATATCGTTCACTGTGTTCTTCTAAATTATCCATTAAACCTACTGAAACATGATCATCCATCCCATATCTTTCAATATATTCTTCTGTAACATCCATTAATCCTACTGAAACAGGATCATCCATCCCATATCGTTCACTATGTTCTTCTATAACATCCATTAAACGTACTGAAACATGATCATCCATCCCATATCGATCACTATGTTCTTCTGTAACAGCCATTAAACCTACTAAAACAGGATAATCCATCCCATATCGTTCACTGTGTTCTTCTGAATTATCCATTAAACCTACTGAAACATGATTATCCATCCCATATCGTTCACTATGTTCTTCTGTAACATCCATTAAACTTACTGAAACATGATCATCCATCCCATATCGTTCACTTTGTTCTTCTTTAACATCCTTTAAACCTATTGATACATGATCATCCATCCCATATCGTTCAATATGTTCTTCTGTAACATCCATTAAACTAACTGAAACATGATGATCCATCCCATATCGTTCACTGTGTTCTTCTAAATTATCCATTAAACCGACTGAAACATGATCATCCATCCCATATCTTTCAATATATTCTTCTGTAACATCCATTAAACCTACTGAAACATGATCATCCATCCCATATCGGTCACTAATTTCTTCTGTAGCATCCATTAAACTTTCTGAAACATGATCATCCATCCCATATCGTTCACTATGATCTTCTGTAACATCCATTAAACTTACTTAAACATGATCATCCATCCCATATCGTTCACTGTGTTCTTCTGTAACATCCATTAAACCTACTGAAACATGATCATCCATCCCATATCTTTCAATATATTCTTCTGTAGCATCCATCAAACCTACTGAAACATGATCATCCATCCCATATCGTTCACTATGTTCTTCCTTAACATCCACTAAACCTACTGAAACATGATCATCCATCCCATATCGTTCACTATGTTCTTCTGTAACATCCATTAAACCTACTAAAACAGGATCATCCATCCCATATCGTTCAGTGTGTTCTTCTGTAATGTTCATTAAACTTACTTAAACATGATCATCCATCCCATGTCGTTCACTATGTTCTGCTTTAACATCCACTAAACTTACTGAAACATGATCATCCATCCCATATTGTCCACTGTGTTCCTCTGAATTATCCATTAAACCTACTGAAACATGATCATCCATTCCATATCGTTCAATATGTTCTTCTGCAACATCCATTAAACTTACTGAAACATGATCATCCATCCCATATTGTTCACTGTGTTATTCTAAATTATCCATTAAACCTACTGAAACATGACCATCCATCCCTTATCTTTCAATATATTCTTCTGTAACATCCATTAAACCTACTGAAACATGATCATCCATCCCATATCGGTCACTATTTTCTTCTGCAGCATCCATTACACTTACTGAAACATGATCATCCATCCCATATCGTTCAGTGTGTTCTTCTGTAATGTCCATTAAACTTACTTAAACATGATCATCCATCCCATATTGTTCACTATGTTCTTCTTTAACATCCACTAAACCTACTGAAACATGATCATCCATCCCATATCATTCACTATGTTCTTCTTTAGCATCCATTAAACTTACTGAAACATGATCATCCATCCCATATCGTTCACTGTGTTATTCTAAATTATCCATTAAACCTACTGAAACATGACCATCCATCCTTTATCTTTCAATATATTCTTCTGTAACATCCATTAAACCTACTGAAACATGATCATCCATCCCATATCGGTCACTATTTTCTTCTGCAGCATCCATTACACTTACTGAAACATGATCATCCATCCCATATCGTTCAGTGTGTTCTTCTGTAATGTCCATTAAACTTACTTAAACATGATCATCCATCCCATATTGTTCACTATGTTCTTCTTTAACATCCACTAAACCTACTGAAACATGATCATCCATCCCATATCATTCACTATGTTCTTCTTTAACATCCAATAAACCTACTGAAACATAATCATCCATCCCATATCATTCAGTGTGTTCTTCTGTAACATACATTTAAACCTACTGAAACATGATCATCCATCCCATATCGTTCACTATGTTCTTCTGTAACATCCACTAAACCTACTGAAACATGATCATCCATCCCATATCGTTGACTATGTTCTTCTGTAACAGCCATTAAACCTACTAAAACAGGATCATCCATCCCATATCGTTCACTGTGTTCCTCTGAATTATCCATTAAACCTACTGAACCATGATCATCCATCCCATATCGTTCAATATGTTCTTCTGTAACATCCATTAAACTAACTGAAACATGATCATCCATCCCATATCGTTCACTGTGTTCTTCTAAATTATCCATTAAACCTACTGAAACATGATCATCCATCCCATATCTTTCAATATATTCTTCTGTAACATCCATTAATCCTACTGAAACATGATCATCCATCCCATATCGTTCACTATGTTCTTCTATAACATCCATTAAACGTACTGAAACATGATCATCCATCCCATATCGATCACTATGTTCTTCTGTAACATCCATTAAACCTACTAAAACAGGATAATCCATCCCATATTGTTCACTGTGTTCTTCTGAAATATCCATTAAACCTACTGAAACATGATTATCCATCCCATATCGTTCACTATGTTCTTCTGTAACATCCATTAAACTTACTGAAACATGATCATCCATCCCATATCGTTCACTTTGTTCTTCTTTAACATCCTTTAAACCTATTGATACATGATCATCCATCCCATATCGTTCACTATGTTCTTCTGTAACATCCATTAAACCTACTAAAACAGTATGAACCATCCCATATCGTTCCCTGTTTTCTTCTGAATTATCCATTAACCCTACTAAAACAGGATGATCCATCCCATATCGTTCCCTGTTTTCTTCTGAATTATCCATTAAACCAACTGAAACATGATCATCCATCCCATATCGTTCAATGTGTTCTTCTGAATTATCCATTAAACCTATTGAAACATGATCATCCATCCCATATCGTTCACTATGTTCTTCTATAACATCCATTAAACGTACTGAAACATGATCATCCATCCCATATCGTTCACTATGTTCTTCTGTAACATCCATTAAACCTACTAAAACAGGATAATCCATCCCATATCGTTCACTGTGTTCTTCTGAATTATCCATTAAACCTACTGAAACATGATTATCCATCCCATATCGTTCATTATGTTCTTCTGTAACATCCATTAAACTTACTGAAACATGATCATCCATCCCATATCATTCACTTTGTTCTTCTTTAACATCCTTTAAACCTATTGATACATGATCATCCATCCCATATCGTTCAATATGTTCTTCTGTAACATCCATTAAACTAACTGAAACATGATCATCCATCCCATATCGTTCACTGTGTTCTTCTAAATTATCCATTAAACCTACTGAAACATGATCATCTATCCCATATCTTTCAATATATTCTTCTGTAACATCCATTAATCCTACTGAAACATGATCATCCATCCCATATCGTTCACTATGTTCTTCTATAACATCCATTAAACGTACTGAAACATGATCATCCATCCCATATCGATCACTATGTTCTTCTGTAACATCCATTAAACCTACTAAAACAGGATAATCCATCCCATATCGTTCACTGTGTTCTTCTGAATTATCCATTAAACCTACTGAAACATGATTATCCATCCCATATCGTTCACTATGTTCTTCTGTAACATCCATTAAACTTACTGAAACATGATCATCCATCCCATATCGTTCACTTTGTTCTTCTTTAACATCCTTTAAACCTATTGATACATGATCATCCATCCCATATCGTTCAATATGTTCTTCTGTAACATTCATTAAACTAACTGAAACATGATGATCCATCCCATATCGTTCACTGTGTTCTTCTAAATTATCCATTAAACCGACTGAAACATGATCATCCATCCCATATCTTTCAATATATTCTTCTGTAACATCCATTAAACCTACTGAAACATGATCATCCATCCCATATCGGTCACTAACTTCTTCTGTAGCATCCATTAAACTTTCTGAAACATGATCATCCATCCCATATCGTTCCCTGTTTTCTTCTGAATTATCCATTAACCCTACTAAAACAGGATGATCCATCCCTTATCGTTCCCTGTTTTCTTCTGAATTATCCATTAAACCAACTGAAACATGATCATCCATCCCATATCGTTCAATGTGTTCTTCTGAATTATCCATTAAACCTATTGAAACATGATCATCCATCCCATATCGTTCACTATGTTCTTCTATAACATCCATTAAACGTACTGAAACATGATCATCCATCCCATATCGTTCACTATGTTCTTCTGTAACATCCATTAAACCTACTAAAACAGGATAATCCATCCCATATCGTTCACTGTGTTCTTCTGAATTATCCATTAAACCTACTGAAACATGATTATCCATCCCATATCGTTCATTATGTTCTTCTGTAACATCCATTAAACTTACTGAAACATGATCATCCATCCCATATCATTCACTTTGTTCTTCTTTAACATCCTTTAAACCTATTGATACATGATCATCCATCCCATATCGTTCAATATGTTCTTCTGTAACATCCATTAAACTAACTGAAACATGATCATCCATCCCATATCGTTCACTGTGTTCTTCTAAATTATCCATTAAACCTACTGAAACATGATCATCTATCCCATATCTTTCAATATATTCTTCTGTAACATCCATTAATCCTACTGAAACATGATCATCCATCCCATATCGTTCACTATGTTCTTCTATAACATCCATTAAACGTACTGAAACATGATCATCCATCCCATATCGATCACTATGTTCTTCTGTAACATCCATTAAACCTACTAAAACAGGATAATCCATCCCATATCGTTCACTGTGTTCTTCTGAATTATCCATTAAACCTACTGAAACATGATTATCCATCCCATATCGTTCACTATGTTCTTCTGTAACATCCATTAAACTTACTGAAACATGATCATCCATCCCATATCGTTCACTTTGTTCTTCTTTAACATCCTTTAAACCTATTGATACATGATCATCCATCCCATATCGTTCAATATGTTCTTCTGTAACATTCATTAAACTAACTGAAACATGATGATCCATCCCATATCGTTCACTGTGTTCTTCTAAATTATCCATTAAACCGACTGAAACATGATCATCCATCCCATATCTTTCAATATATTCTTCTGTAACATCCATTAAACCTACTGAAACATGATCATCCATCCCATATCGGTCACTAATTTCTTCTGTAGCATCCATTAAACTTTCTGAAACATGATCATCCATCCCATATTGTTCACTATGATCTTCTGTAACATCCATTAAACTTACTTAAACATGATCATCCATCCCATATCGTTCACTATGTTCTTCTGTAACATCCATTAAACCTACTAAAACAGGATAATCCATCCCATATCGTTCACTGTGTTCTTCTGAATTATCCATTAAACCTACTGAAACATGATTATCCATCCCATATCGTTCATTATGTTCTTCTGTAACATCCATTAAACTTACTGAAACATGATCATCCATCCCATATCATTCACTTTGTTCTTCTTTAACATCCTTTAAACCTATTGATACATGATCATCCATCCCATATCGTTCAATATGTTCTTCTGTAACATCCATTAAACTAACTGAAACATGATCATCCATCCCATATCGTTCACTGTGTTCTTCTAAATTATCCATTAAACCTACTGAAACATGATCATCTATCCCATATCTTTCAATATATTCTTCTGTAACATCCATTAATCCTACTGAAACATGATCATCCATCCCATATCGTTCACTATGTTCTTCTATAACATCCATTAAACGTACTGAAACATGATCATCCATCCCATATCGATCACTATGTTCTTCTGTAACATCCATTAAACCTACTAAAACAGGATAATCCATCCCATATCGTTCACTGTGTTCTTCTGAATTATCCATTAAACCTACTGAAACATGATTATCCATCCCATATCGTTCACTATGTTCTTCTGTAACATCCATTAAACGTACTGAAACATGATCATCCATCCCATATCGTTCACTTTGTTCTTCTTTAACATCCTTTAAACCTATTGATACATGATCATCCATCCCATATCGTTCAATATGTTCTTCTGTAACATTCATTAAACTAACTGAAACATGATGATCCATCCCATATCGTTCACTGTGTTCTTCTAAATTATCCATTAAACCGACTGAAACATGATCATCCATCCCATATCTTTCAATATATTCTTCTGTAACATCCATTAAACCTACTGAAACATGATCATCCATCCCATATCGGTCACTAATTTCTTCTGTAGCATCCATTAAACTTTCTGAAACATGATCATCCATCCCATATTGTTCACTATGATCTTCTGTAACATCCATTAAACTTACTTAAACATGATCATCCATCCCATATCGTTCACTGTGTTCTTCTGTAACATCCATTAAACCTACTGAAACATGATCATCCATCCCATATCTTTCAATATATTCTTCTGTAGCATCCACTAAACTTACTGAAACATGATCATCCATCCCATATCGTTCACTGTGTTCCTCTGAATTATCCATTAAACCTACTGAAACATGATCATCCATTCCATATCGTTCAATATGTTCTTCTGCAACATCCATTAAACTTACTGAAACATGATCATCCATCCCATATCGTTCACTGTGTTATTCTAAATTATCCATTAAACCTACTGAAACATGACCATCCATCCCTTATCTTTCAATATATTCTTCTGTAACATCCATTAAACCTACTGAAACATGATCATCCATCCCATATCGGTCACTATTTTCTTCTGCAGCATCCATTACACTTACTGAAACATGATCATCCATCCCATATCGTTCAGTGTGTTCTTCTGTAATGTCCATTAAAATTACTTAAACATGATCATCCATCCCATATTGTTCACTATGTTCTTCTTTAACATCCACTAAACCTACTGAAACATGATCATCCATCCCATATCATTCACTATGTTCTTCTTTAACATCCAATAAACCTACTGAAACATAATCATCCATCCCATATCGTTCACTATGTTCTTCTGTAACATACATTTAAACCTACTGAAATATGATCATCCATCCCATATCGTTCACTATGTTCTTCTGTAACATCCACTAAACCTACTGAAACATGATCATCCATACCATATCGTTCACTATGTTCTTCTTTAACATCCATTAAACCTACTAAAACAGGATGATCCATCCCATATCATTCCCTGTTTTCTTCTGAATTATCCATTTAACCAACTGAAACATGATCATCCATCCCATATCGTTCAATTTGTTCTTCTATAACATCCATTAAACGTACTGAAACATGATCATCCATCCCATATCGTTCACTATGTTCTTCTGTAACATCCTTTAAACCTATTGATACATGATCATCCATCCCATATCGTTCACTGTGTTCTTCTTTAACATCCTTTAAACCTATTGATACATGATCATCCATCCCATATCGTTGAATATGTTCTTCTGTAACATCCATTATACTTACTGAAACATGATCATCCATCCCATATCGTTCACTGTGTTCTTCTAAATTATCCATTAAACCTACTGAAACATGATCATCCATCCCATATCTTTCAATATATTCTTCTGTAACATCCATTAAACCTACTGAAACATGATCATCCATCCCATATCGTTCACTATGTTCTTCTTTAACATCCTTTAAACCTATTGATACATGATCATCCATCCCATATCGTTGACTATGTTCTTCTGTAACAGCCATTAAACCTACTAAAACAGGATCATCCATCCCATATCGTTCACTGTGTTCCTCTGAATTATCCATTAAACCTACTGAACCATGATCATCCATCCCATATCGTTCAATATGTTCTTCTGTAACATCCATTAAACTTACTGAAACATGATCAACCATCCCATATCGTTCAATGTGTTCTTCTGTAACATCCATTAAACCTACTGAAACATGATCATCCATCCCATATCTTTCAATATATTCTTCTGTAGCATCCATTAAACTTACTGAAACATGATCATCCATCGCATATCTTTCAGTGTGTTCTTCTGTAATGTCCATTAAACTTACTTAAACATGATCATCCATCCCATATCTTTCAATATATTCTTCTGTAGCATCCATCAAACCTACTGAAACATGATCATCCATCCCATATCGTTCACTATGTTCTTCCTTAACATCCACTAAACCTACTGAAACATGATCATCCATCCCATATCGTCCACTGTGTTCCTCTGAATTATCCATTAAACCTACTGAAACATGATCATCCATTCCATATCGTTCAATATGTTCTTCTGCAACATCCATTAAACTTACTGAAACATGATCATCCATCCCATATCGTTCACTGTGTTATTCTAAATTATCCATTAAACCTACTGAAACATGACCATCCATCCCTTATCTTTCAATATATTCTTCTGTAACATCCATTAAACCTACTGAAACGTGATCATCCATCCCATATCGGTCACTATTTTCTTCTGCAGCATCCATTACACTTACTGAAACATGATCATCCATCCCATATCGTTCAGTGTGTTCTTCTGTAATGTCCATTAAACTTACTGAAACATGATCATCCATCCCATATTGTTCACTATGTTCTTCTTTAACATCCACTAAACCTACTGAAACATGATCATCCATCCCATATCATTCACTATGTTCTTCTTTAACATCCAATAAACCTACTGAAACATAATCATCCATCCCATATCGTTCAGTGTGTTCTTCTGTAACATACATTTAAACCTACTGAAACATGATCATCCATCCCATATCGGTCACTAATTTCTTCTGTAGCATCCATTAAACTTTCTGAAACATGATCATCCATCCCATATCGTTCACTGTGTTCTTCTGTAACATCCATTAAACCTACTGTAACATGATCATCCATCCCATATCTTTCAATATATTCTTCTGTAGCATCCATCAAACCTACTGAAACATGATCATCCATCCCATATCGTTCACTATGTTCTTCCTTAACATCCACTAAACCTACTGAAACATGATCATCCATCCCATATCGTTCACTATGTTCTTCTGTAACATCCATTAAACCTACTAAAACAGGATCATCCATCCCATATCGTTCAGTGTGTTCTTCTGTAATGTTCATTAAACTTACTTAAACATGATCATCCATCCCATGTCGTTCACTATGTTCTGCTTTAACATCCACTAAACTTACTGAAACATGATCATCCATCCCATATCGTTCACTGTGTTCCTCTGAATTATCCATTAAACCTACTGAAACATGATCATCCATTCCATATCGTTCAACATGTTCTTCTGCAACATCCATTAAACTTACTGAAACATGATCATCCATCCCATATCGTTCACTGTGTTATTCTAAATTATCCATTAAACCTACTGAAACATGACCATCCATCCCTTATCTTTCAATATATTCTTCTGTAACATCCATTAAACCTACTGAAACATGATCATCCATCCCATATCGTCCCCTGTTTTCTTCTGCATCATCCATTACACTTACTTAAACATGATCATCCATCCCATATCGTTCAGTGTGTTCTTCTGTAATGTCCATTAAACTTACTTAAACATGATCATCCATCCCATATTGTTCACTATGTTCTTCTTTAACATCCACTAAACCTACTGAAACATGATCATCCATCCCAAATCATTCACTATGTTCTTCTTTAACATCCAATAAACCTACTGAAACATAATCATCCATCCCATATCGTTCAGTGTGTTCTTCTGTAACATACATTTAAACCTACTTAAACATGATCATCCATCCCATATCGTTCACTATGTTCTTCTGTAACATCCACTAAACCTACTGAAACATGATCATCCATCCCATATCGTTGACTATGTTCTTCTGTAACAGCCATTAAACCTACTAAAACAGGATCATCCATCCCATATCGTTCACTGTGTTCCTCTGAATTATCCATTAAACCTACTGAACCATGATCATCCATCCCATATCGTTCAATATGTTCTTCTGTAACATCCATTAAACTAACTGAAACATGATCATCCATCCCATATCGTTCACTGTGTTCTTCTAAATTATCCATTAAACCTACTGATACATGATCATCCATCCCATATCTTTCAATATATTCTTCTGTAACATCCATTAATCCTACTGAAACATGATCATCCATCCCATATCGTTCACTATGTTCTTCTATAACATCCATTAAACGTACTGAAACATGATCATCCATCCCATATCGATCACTATGTTCTTCTGTAACATCCATTAAACCTACTAAAACAGGATAATCCATCCCATATCGTTCACTGTGTTCTTCTGAATTATCCATTAAACCTACTGAAACATGATTATCCATCCCATATCGTTCACTATATTCTTCTGTAACATCCATTAAACTTACTGAAACATGATCATCCATCCCATATCGTTCACTTTGTTCTTCTTTAACATCCTTTAAACCTATTGATACATGATCATCCATCCCATATCGTTCAATATGTTCTTCTGTAACATCCATTAAACTAACTGAAACATGATGATCCATCCCATATCGTTCACTGTGTTCTTCTAAATTATCCATTAAACCGACTGAAACATGATCATCCATCCCATATCTTTCAATATATTCTTCTGTAACATCCATTAAACCTACTGAAACATGATCATCCATCCCATATCGGTCACTAATTTCTTCTGTAGCATCCATTAAACTTTCTGAAACATGATCATCCATCCCATATCGTTCACTATGATCTTCTGTAACATCCATTAAACTTACTTAAACATGATCATCCATCCCATATCGTTCACTGTGTTCTTCTGTAACATCCATTAAACCTACTGAAACATGATCATCCATCCCATATCTTTCAATATATTCTTCTGTAGCATCCATCAAACCTACTGAAACATGATCATCCATCCCATATCGTTCACTATGTTCTTCCTTAACATCCACTAAACCTACTGAAACATGATCATCCATCCCATATCGTTCACTATGTTCTTCTGTAACATCCATTAAACCTACTAAAACAGGATCATCTATCCCATATCGTTCAGTGTGTTCTTCTGTAATGTTCATTAAACTTACTTAAACATGATCATCCATCCCATGTCGTTCACTATGTTCTGCTTTAACATCCACTAAACTTACTGAAACATGATCATCCATCCCATATCGTCCACTGTGTTCCTCTGAATTATCCATTAAACCTACTGAAACATGATCATCCATTCCATATCGTTCAATATGTTCTTCTGCAACATCCATTAAACTTACTGAAACATGATCATCCATCCCATATTGTTCACTGTGTTATTCTAAATTATCCATTAAACCTACTGAAACATGACCATCCATCCCTTATCTTTCAATATATTCTTCTGTAACATCCATTAAACCTACTGAAACATGATCATCCATCCCATATCGGTCACTATTTTCTTCTGCAGCATCCATTACACTTACTGAAACATGATCATCCATCCCATATCGTTCAGTGTGTTCTTCTGTAATGTCCATTAAAATTACTTAAACATGATCATCCATCCCATATTGTTCACTATGTTCTTCTTTAACATCCACTAAACCTACTGAAACATGATCATCCATCCCATATCATTCACTATGTTCTTCTTTAACATCCATTAAACTTACTGAAACATGATCATCCATCCCATATCGTTCACTGTGTTATTCTAAATTATCCATTAAACCTACTGAAACATGATCATCCATCCCATATCTTTCAATATATTCTTCTGTAACATCCATTAAACCTACTGAAACATGATCATCCATCCCATATCGTTCAATATGTTCTTCTTTAACATCCTTTAAACCTATTGATACATGATCATCCATCCCATATCGTTGACTATGTTCTTCTGTAACAGCCATTAAACCTACTAAAACAGGATCATCCATCCCATATCGTTCACTGTGTTCCTCTGAATTATCCATTAAACCTACTGAACCATGATCATCCATCCCATATCGTTCAATATGTTCTTCTGTAACATCCATTAAACTTACTGAAACATGATCAACCATCCCATATCGTTCACTGTGTTCTTCTGTAACATCCATTAAACCTACTGAAACATGATCATCCATCCCAAATCTTTCAATATATTCTTCTGTAGCATCCATTAAACTTACTGAAACATGATCATCCATCGCATATCTTTCAGTATGTTCTTCTGTAATGTCCATTAAACTTACTTAAACATGATCATCCATCCCATATCTTTCAATATATTCTTCTGTAGCATCCATCAAACCTACTGAAACATGATCATCCATCCCATATCGTTCACTATGTTCTTCCTTAACATCCACTAAACCTACTGAAACATGATCATCCATCCCATATCGTTCACTATGTTCTTCTGTAACATCCATTAAACCTACTAAAACAGGATCATCCATCCCATATCGTTCAGTGTGTTCTTCTGTAATGTTCATTAAACTTACTTAAACATGATCATCCATCCCATGTCGTTCACTATGTTCTGCTTTAACATCCACTAAACTTACTGAAACATGATCATCCATCCCATATCGTCCACTGTGTTCCTCTGAATTATCCATTAAACCTACTGAAACATGATCATCCATTCCATATCGTTCAATATGTTCTTCTGCAACATCCATTAAACTTACTGAAACATGATCATCCATTCCATATCGTTCACTGTGTTATTCTAAATTATCCATTAAACCTACTGAAACATGACCATCCATCCCTTATCTTTCAATATATTCTTCTGTAACATCCATTAAACCTACTGAAACGTGATCATCCATCCCATATCGGTCACTATTTTCTTCTGCAGCATCCATTACACTTACTGAAACATGATCATCCATCCCATATCGTTCAGTGTGTTCTTCTGTAATGTCCATTAAACTTACTGAAACATGATCATCCATCCCATATTGTTCACTATGTTCTTCTTTAACATCCACTAAACCTACTGAAATATGATCATCCATCCCATATCATTCACTATGTTCTTCTTTAACATCCAATAAACCTACTGAAACATAATCATCCATCCCATATCGTTCAGTGTGTTCTTCTGTAACATACATTTAAACCTACTGAAACATGATCATCCATCCCATATCGGTCACTAATTTCTTCTGTAGCATCCATTAAACTTTCTGAAACATGATCATCCATCCCATATCGTTCACTATGATCTTCTGTAACATCCATTAAACTTACTTAAACATGATCATCCATCCCATATCGTTCACTGTGTTCTTCTGTAACATCCATTAAACCTACTGTAACATGATCATCCATCCCATATCTTTCAATATATTCTTCTGTAGCATCCATCAAACCTACTGAAACATGATCATCCATCCAGTATCGTTCACTATGTTCTTCCTTAACATCCACTAAACCTACTGAAACATGATCATCCATCCCATATCGTTCACTATGTTCTTCTGTAACATCCATTAAACCTACTAAAACAGGATCATCCATCCCATATCGTTCAGTGTGTTCTTCTGTAATGTTCATTAAACTTACTTAAACATGATCATCCATCCCATGTCGTTCACTATGTTCTGCTTTAACATCCACTAAACTTACTGAAACATGATCATCCATCCCATATCGTTCACTGTGTTCCTCTGAATTATCCATTAAACCTACTGAAACATGATCATCCATTCCATATCGTTCAATATGTTCTTCTGCAACATCCATTAAACTTACTGAAACATGATCATCCATCCCATATCGTTCACTGTGTTATTCTAAATTATCCATTAAACCTACTGAAACATGACCATCCATCCCTTATCTTTCAATATATTCTTCTGTAACATCCATTAAACCTACTGAAACATGATCATCCATCCCATATCGTCCCCTGTTTTCTTCTGCAGCATCCATTACACTTACTTAAACATGATCATCCATCCCATATCGTTCAGTGTTGTCTTCTGTAATGTCCATTAAACTTACTTAAACATGATCATCCATCCCATATTGTTCACTATGTTCTTCTTTAACATCCACTAAACCTACTGAAACATGATCATCCATCCCAAATCATTCACTATGTTCTTCTTTAACATCCAATAAACCTACTGAAACATAATCATCTATCCCATATCGTTCAGTGTGTTCTTCTGTAACATACATTTAAACCTACTTAAACATGATCATCCATCCCATATCGTTCACTATGTTCTTCTGTAACATCCACTAAACCTACTGAAACATGATCTTCCATCCCATATCGTTGACTATGTTCTTCTGTAACAGCCATTAAACCTACTAAAACAGGATCATCCATCCCATATCGTTCACTGTGTTCCTCTGAATTATCCATTAAACCTACTGAACCATGATCATCCATCCCATATCGTTCAATATGTTCTTCTGTAACATCCATTAAACTAACTGAAACATGATCATCCATCCCATATCGTTCACTGTGTTCTTCTAAATTATCCATTAAACCTACTGAAACATGATCATCCATCCCATATCTTTCAATATATTCTTCTGTAACATCCATTAATCCTACTGAAACATGATCATCCATCCCATATCGTTCACTATGTTCTTCTATAACATCCATTAAACGTACTGAAACATGATCATCCATCCCATATCGATCACTATGTTCTTCTGTAACATCCATTAAACCTACTAAAACAGGATAATCCATCCCATATCGTTCACTGTGTTCTTCTGAATTATCCATTAAACCTACTGAAACATGATTATCCATCCCATATCGTTCACTATATTCTTCTGTAACATCCATTAAACTTACTGAAACATGATCATCCATCCCATATCGTTCACTTTGTTCTTCTTTAACATCCTTTAAACCTATTGATACATGATCATCCATCCCATATCGTTCAATATGTTCTTCTGTAACATCCATTAAACTAACTGAAACATGATGATCCATCCCATATCGTTCACTGTGTTCTTCTAAATTATCCATTAAACCGACTGAAACATGATCATCCATCCCATATCTTTCAATATATTCTTCTGTAACATCCATTAAACCTACTGAAACATGATCATCCATCCCATATCGTTCACTATGATCTTCTGTAACATCCATTAAACTTACTTAAACATGATCATCCATCCCATATCGTTCACTGTGTTCTTCTGTAACATCCATTAAACCTACTGAAACATGATCATCCATCCCATATCTTTCAATATATTCTTCTGTAGCATCCATCAAACCTACTGAAACATGATCATCCATCCCATATCGTTCACTATGTTCTTCCTTAACATCCACTAAACCTACTGAAACATGATCATCCATCCCATATCGTTCACTATGTTCTTCTGTAACATCCATTAAACCTACTAAAACAGGATCATCCATCCCATATCGTTCAGTGTGTTCTTCTGTAATGTTCATTAAACTTACTTAAACATGATCATCCATCCCATGTCGTTCACTATGTTCTGCTTTAACATCCACTAAACTTACTGAAACATGATCATCCATCCCATATCGTCCACTGTGTTCCTCTGAATTATCCATTAAACCTACTGAAACATGATCATCCATTCCATATCGTTCAATATGTTCTTCTGCAACATCCATTAAACTTACTGAAACATGATCATCCATCCCATATTGTTCACTGTGTTATTCTAAATTATCCATTAAACCTACTGAAACATGACCATCCATCCCTTATCTTTCAATATATTCTTCTGTAACATCCATTAAACCTACTGAAACATGATCATCCATCCCATATCGGTCACTATTTTCTTCTGCAGCATCCATTACACTTACTGAAACATGATCATCCATCCCATATCGTTCAGTGTGTTCTTCTGTAATGTCCATTAAACTTACTTAAACATGATCATCCATCCCATATTGTTCACTATGTTCTTCTTTAACATCCACTAAACCTACTGAAACATGATCATCCATCCCATAT
This sequence comes from Lampris megalopsis, assembly GCA_022114975.2. NCBI lineage: Eukaryota > Metazoa > Chordata > Actinopteri > Lampriformes > Lampridae > Lampris > Lampris megalopsis. The sequence continues at coordinate 6,948,780 of JAJHIY020000425.1, forward strand.
CATTCACTATGTTCTTCTTTAACATCCATTAAACTTACTGAAACATGATCATCCATCCCATATCGTTCACTGTGTTATTCTAAATTATCCATTAAACCTACTGAAACATGACCATCCATCCTTTATCTTTCAATATATTCTTCTGTAACATCCATTAAACCTACTGAAACATGATCATCCATCCCATATCGGTCACTATTTTCTTCTGCAGCATCCATTACACTTACTGAAACATGATCATCCATCCCATATCGTTCAGTGTGTTCTTCTGTAATGTCCATTAAACTTACTTAAACATGATCATCCATCCCATATTGTTCACTATGTTCTTCTTTAACATCCACTAAACCTACTGAAACATGATCATCCATCCCATATCATTCACTATGTTCTTCTTTAACATCCAATAAACCTACTGAAACATAATCATCCATCCCATATCATTCAGTGTGTTCTTCTGTAACATACATTTAAACCTACTGAAACATGATCATCCATCCCATATCGTTCACTATGTTCTTCTGTAACATCCACTAAACCTACTGAAACATGATCATCCATCCCATATCGTTGACTATGTTCTTCTGTAACAGCCATTAAACCTACTAAAACAGGATCATCCATCCCATATCGTTCACTGTGTTCCTCTGAATTATCCATTAAACCTACTGAACCATGATCATCCATCCCATATCGTTCAATATGTTCTTCTGTAACATCCATTAAACTAACTGAAACATGATCATCCATCCCATATCGTTCACTGTGTTCTTCTAAATTATACATTAAACCTACTGAAACATGATCATCCATCCCATATCTTTCAATATATTCTTCTGTACCATCCATTAATCCTACTGAAACATGATCATCCATCCCATATCGTTCACTATGTTCTTCTATAACATCCATTAAACGTACTGAAACATGATCATCCATCCCATATCGATCACTATGTTCTTCTGTAACATCCATTAAACCTACTAAAACAGGATAATCCATCCCATATTGTTCACTGTGTTCTTCTGAAATATCCATTAAACCTACTGAAACATGATTATCCATCCCATATCGTTCACTATGTTCTTCTGTAACATCCATTAAACTTACTGAAACATGATCATCCATCCCATATCGTTCACTTTGTTCTTCTTTAACATCCTTTAAACCTATTGATACATGATCATCCATCCCATATCGTTCACTATGTTCTTCTGTAACATCCATTAAACCTACTAAAACAGTATGATCCATCCCATATCGTTCCCTGTTTTCTTCTGAATTATCCATTAACCCTACTAAAACAGGATGATCCATCCCATATCGTTCCCTGTTTTCTTCTGAATTATCCATTAAACGAACTGAAACATGATCATCCATCCCATATCGTTCAATGTGTTCTTCTGAATTATCCATTAAACCTATTGAAACATGATCATCCATCCCATATCGTTCACTATGTTCTTCTATAACATCCATTAAACGTACTGAAACATGATCATCCATCCCATATCGTTCACTATGTTCTTCTGTAACATCCATTAAACCTACTAAAACAGGATAATCCATCCCATATCGTTCACTGTGTTCTTCTGAATTATCCATTAAACCTACTGAAACATGATTATCCATCCCATATCGTTCATTATGTTCTTCTCTAACATCCATTAAACTTACTGAAACATGATCATCCATCCCATATCATTCACTTTGTTCTTCTTTAACATCCTTTAAACCTATTGATACATGATCATCCATCCCATATCGTTCAATATGTTCTTCTGTAACATCCATTAAACTAACTGAAACATGATCATCCATCCCATATCGTTCACTGTGTTCTTCTAAATTATCCATTAAACCTACTGAAACATGATCATCTATCCCATATCTTTCAATATATTCTTCTGTAACATCCGTTAATCCTACTGAAACATGATCATCCATCCCATATCGTTCACTATGTTCTTCTATAACATCCATTAAACGTACTGAAACATGATCATCCATCCCATATCGATCACTATGTTCTTCTGTAACATCCATTAAACCTACTAAAACAGGATAATCCATCCCATATCGTTCACTGTGTTCTTCTGAATTATCCATTAAACCTACTGAAACATGATTATCCATCCCATATCGTTCACTATGTTCTTCTGTAACATCCATTAAACTTACTGAAACATGATCATCCATCCCATATCGTTCACTTTGTTCTTCTTTAACATCCTTTAAACCTATTGATACATGATCATCCATCCCATATCGTTCAATATGTTCTTCTGTAACATTCATTAAACTAACTGAAACATGATGATCCATCCCATATCGTTCACTGTGTTCTTCTAAATTATCCATTAAACCGACTGAAACATGATCATCCATCCCATATCTTTCAATATATTCTTCTGTAACATCCATTAAACCTACTGAAACATGATCATCCATCCCATATCGGTCACTAATTTCTTCTGTAGCATCCATTAAACTTTCTGAAACATGATCATCCATCCCATATCGTTCCCTGTTTTCTTCTGAATTATCCATTAACCCTACTAAAACAGGATGATCCATCCCTTATCGTTCCCTGTTTTCTTCTGAATTATCCATTAAACCAACTGAAACATGATCATCCATCCCATATCGTTCAATGTGTTCTTCTGAATTATCCATTAAACCTATTGAAACATGATCATCCATCCCATATCGTTCACTATGTTCTTCTATAACATCCATTAAACGTACTGAAACATGATCATCCATCCCATATCTTTCACTGGGTTCTTCTGTAATATCCATAAAACCTACTGAAACATGATCATCCATCCCATATCTTTCAATATATTCTTCTGTAGCATCCATTACACTTACTGAAACATGATCATCCATCGCATATCGTTCAGTGTGTTCTTCTGTAATGTCCATTAAACTTACTTAAAGATGATCATCCATCCCATATCGTTCACTATGTTCTTCCTTAACATCCACTAAACCTACTGAAACATGATCATTCATCCCATATCATTCACTATGTTCTTCTTTAACATCCAATAAACCTACTGAAACATAATCATTGATCCCATATCGTTCACTATGTTCTTCTGTAACATCCATTAAACCTACTGAAACATGATCATCCATCCCATATCGTTCACTATGTTCTTCTTTAACATCCATTAAACCTACTAAAACAGGATGATCCATCCCATATCGTTCCCTGTTTTCTTCTGAATTATCCATTAACCCTACTAAAACAGGATGATCCATCCCATATCGTTCCCTGTTTTCTTCTGAATTATCCATTAAACCAACTGAAACATGATCATCCATCCCATATCGTTCAACGTGTTCTTCTGAATTATCCATTAAACCTACTGAAACATGATCATCCATCCCATATCGTTCACTATGTTCTTCTATAACATCCATTAAACGTACTGAAACATGATCATCCATCCCATATCGTTCACTAGGTTCTTCTGTAACATCCATTAAACCTACTAAAACAGGATAATCCATCCCATATCGTTCACTGTGTTCTTCTGAATTATCCATTAAACCTACTGAAACATGATTATCCATCCCATATCGTTCATTATGTTCTTCTGTATCATCCATTAAACTTACTGAAACATGATCATCCATCCCATATCATTCACTTTGTTCTTCTTTAACATCCTTTAAACCTATTGATACATGATCATCCATCCCATATCGTTCAATATGTTCTTCTGTAACATCCATTAAACTAACTGAAACATGATCATCCATCCCATATCGTTCACTGTGTTCTTCTAAATTATCCATTAAACCTACTGAAACATGATCATCCATCCCATATCTTTCAATATATTCTTCTGTAACATCCATTAATCCTACTGAAACATGATCATCCATCCCATATCGTTCACTATGTTCTTCTATAACATCCATTAAACGTACTGAAACATGATCATCCATCCCATATCGATCACTATGTTCTTCTGTAACATCCATTAAACCTACTAAAACAGGATAATCCATCCCATATCGTTCATTGTGTTCTTCTGAATTATCCATTAAACCTACGGAAACATGATTATCCATCCCATATCGTTCACTATGTTCTTCTGTAACATCCATTAAACTTACTGAAACATGATCATCCATCCCATATCGTTCACTTTGTTCTTCTTTAACATAATTTAAACCTATTGATACATGATCATCCATCCCATATCGTTCAATATGTTCTTCTGTAACATCCATTAAACTTACTGAAACATGATCATCCATCCCATATCGTTCACTGTGTTCTTCTAAATTATCCATTAAACCGACTGAAACATGATCATCCATCCCATATCTTTCAATATATTCTTCTGTAACATCCATTAAACCTACTGAAACATGATCATCCATCCCATATCGGTCACTAATTTCTTCTGTAGCATCCATTAAACTTTCTGAAACATGATCATCCATCCCATATTGTTCACTATGATCTTCTGTAACATCCATTAAACTTACTTAAACATGATCATCCATCCCATATCGTTCACTGTGTTCTTCTGTAACATCCATTAAACCTACTGAAACATGATCATCCATCCCATATCTTTCAATATATTCTTCTGTAGCATCCACTAAACTTACTGAAACATGATCATCCATCCCATATCGTTCACTGTGTTCCTCTGAATTATCCATTAAACCTACTGAAACATGATCATCCATTCCATATCGTTCAATATGTTCTTCTGCAACATCCATTAAACTTACTGAAACATGATCATCCATCCCATATCGTTCACTGTGTTATTCTAAATTATCCATTAAACCTACTGAAACATGACCATCCATCCCTTATCTTTCAATATATTCTTCTGTAACATCCATTAAACCTACTGAAACATGATCATCCATCCCATATCGGTCACTATTTTCTTCTGCAGCATCCATTACACTTACTGAAACATGATCATCCATCCCATATCGTTCAGTGTGTTCTTCTGTAATGTCCATTAAAATTACTTAAACATGATCATCCATCCCATATTGTTCACTATGTTCTTCTTTAACATCCACTAAACCTACTGAAACATGATCATCCATCCCATATCATTCACTATGTTCTTCTTTAACATCCAATAAACCTACTGAAACATAATCATCCATCCCATATCGTTCACTATGTTCTTCTGTAACATACATTTAAACCTACTGAAACATGATCATCCATCCCATATCGTTCACTATGTTCTTCTGTAACATCCACTAAACCTACTGAAACATGATCATCCATACCATATCGTTCACTATGTTCTTCTTTAACATCCATTAAACCTACTAAAACAGGATGATCCATCCCATATCATTCCCTGTTTTCTTCTGAATTATCCATTTAACCAACTGAAACATGATCATCCATCCCATATCGTTCAATTTGTTCTTCTATAACATCCATTAAACGTACTGAAACATGATCATCCATCCCATATCGTTCACTATGTTCTTCTGTAACATCCTTTAAACCTATTGATACATGATCATCCATCCCATATCGTTCACTGTGTTCTTCTAAATTATCCATTAAACCTACTGAAACATGATCATCCATCCCATATCTTTCAATATATTCTTCTGTAACATCCATTAAACCTACTGAAACATGATCATCCATCCCATATCGTTCACTATGTTCTTCTTTAACATCCTTTAAACCTATTGATACATGATCATCCATCCCATATCGTTGACTATGTTCTTCTGTAACAGCCATTAAACCTACTAAAACAGGATCATCCATCCCATATCGTTCACTGTGTTCCTCTGAATTATCCATTAAACCTACTGAACCATGATCATCCATCCCATATCGTTCAATATGTTCTTCTGTAACATCAATTAAACTTACTGAAACATGATCAACCATCCCATATCGTTCACTGTGTTCTTCTGTAACATCCATTAAACCTACTGAAACATGATCATCCATCCCATATCTTTCAATATATTCTTCTGTAGCATCCATTAAACTTACTGAAACATGATCATCCATCGCATATCTTTCAGTGTGTTCTTCTGTAATGTCCATTAAACTTACTTAAACATGATCATCCATCCCATATTGTTCACTATGTTCTTCTTTAACATCCACTAAACCTACTGAAACATGATCATCCATCCCATATCATTCACTATGTTCTTCTTTAACATCCAATAAACCTACTGAAACATAATCATCCATCCCATATCGTTCACTATGTTCTTCTGTAACATACATTTAAACCTACTGAAACATGATCATCCATCCCATATCGTTCACTATGTTCTTCTGTAACATCCACTAAACCTACTGAAACATGATCATCCATACCATATCGTTCACTATGTTCTTCTTTAACATCCATTAAACCTACTAAAACAGGATGATCCATCCCATATCATTCCCTGTTTTCTTCTGAATTATCCATTTAACCAACTGAAACATGATCATCCATCCCATATCGTTCAATGTGTTCTTCTATAACATCCATTAAACGTACTGAAACATGATCATCCATCCCATATCGTTCACTATGTTCTTCTGTAACATCCTTTAAACCTATTGATACATGATCATCCATCCCATATCGTTCACTGTGTTCTTCTTTAACATCCTTTAAACCTATTGATACATGATCATCCATCCCATATCGTTGAATATGTTCTTCTGTAATATCCATTATACTTACTGAAACATGATCATCCATCCCATATCGTTCACTGTGTTCTTCTAAATTATCCATTAAACCTACTGAAACATGATCATCCATCCCATATCTTTCAATATATTCTTCTGTAACATCCATTAAACCTACTGAAACATGATCATCCATCCCATATCGTTCACTGTGTTCTTCTTTAACATCCTTTAAACCTATTGATACATGATCATCCATCCCATATCGTTGACTATGTTCTTCTGTAACAGCCATTAAACCTACTAAAACAGGATCATCCATCCCATATCGTTCACTGTGTTCCTCTGAATTATCCATTAAACCTACTGAACCATGATCATCCATCCCATATCGTTCAATATGTTCTTCTGTAACATCCATTAAACTTACTGAAACATGATCATCCATCCCATATCGTTCACTGTGTTCTTCTGTAACATCCATTAAACCTACTGAAACATGATCATCCATCCCATATCTTTCAATATATTCTTCTGTAGCATCCATTAAACTTACTGAAACATGATCATCCATCGCATATCGTTCAGTGTGTTCTTCTGTAATGTCCATTAAACTTACTTAAACATGATCATCCATCCCATATCGTTCACTATGTTCTTCCTTAACATCCACTAAACCTACTGAAACATGATCATTCATCCCATATAATTCACTATGTTCTTCTTTAACATCCAATAAACCTACTGAAACATAATCATTGATCCCATATCGTTCACTATGTTCTTCTGTAACGTCCATTTAAACCTACTGAAACATGATCATCTATCCCATATCGTTCACTATGTTCTTCTGTAACATCCACTAAACCTACTGAAACATGATCATCCATACCATATTGTTCACTATGTTCTTCTTTAACATCCATTAAACCTACTAAAACAGGATGATCCATCCCATATCATTCCCTGTTTTCTTCTGAATTATCCATTTAACCAACTGAAACATGATCATCCATCCCATATCGTTCAATGTGTTCTTCTATAACATCCATTAAACGTACTGAAACATGATCATCCATCCCATATCGTTCACTATGTTCTTCTGTAACATCCTTTAAACCTATTGATACATGATCATCCATCCCATATCGTTCACTGTGTTCTTCTTTAACATCCTTTAAACCTATTGATACATGATCATCCATCCCATATCGTTGAATATGTTCTTCTGTAACATCCATTATACTTACTGAAACATGATCATCCATCCCATATCGTTCACTGTGTTCTTCTAAATTATCCATTAAACCTACTGAAACATGATCATCCATCCCATATCTTTCAATGTATTCTTCTGTAACATCCATTAAACCTACTGAAACATGATCATCCATCCCATATCGTTCACTGTGTTCTTCTTTAACATCATTTAAACCTATTGATACATGATCATCCATCCCATATCGTTGACTATGTTCTTCTGTAACAGCCATTAAACCTACTAAAACAGGATCATCCATCCCATATCGTTCACTGTGTTCCTCTGAATTATCCATTAAACCTACTGAACCATGATCATCCATCCCATATCGTTCAATATGTTCTTCTGTAACATCCATTAAACTTACTGAAACATGATCATCCATCCCATATCGTTCACTGTGTTCTTCTGTAACATCCATTAAACCTACTGAAACATGATCATCCATCCCATATCTTTCAATATATTCTTCTGTAGCATCCATTAAACTTACTGAAACATGATCATCCATCGCATATCGTTCAGTGTGTTCTTCTGTAATGTCCATTAAACTTACTTAAACATGATCATCCATCCCATATCGTTCACTATGTTCTTCCTTAACATCCACTAAACCTACTGAAACATGATCATTCATCCCATATCATTCACTATGTTCTTCTTTAACATCCAATAAACCTACTGAAACATAATCATTGATCCCATATCGTTCACTATGTTCTTCTGTAACGTCCATTTAAACCTACTGAAACATGATCATCTATCCCATATCGTTCACTATGTTCTTCTGTAACATCCACTAAACCTACTGAAACATGATCATCCATACCATATCGTTCACTATGTTCTTCTTTAACATCCATTAAACCTACTAAAACAGGATGATCCATCCCATATCATTCCCTGTTTTCTTCTGAATTATCCATTAACCCTACTAAAACAGGATGATCCATCCCATATCGTTCCCTGTTTTCTTCTGAATTATCCATTAAACCAACTGAAACATGATCATCCATCCCATATCGTTCACTATGTTCTTCTGTAACATCCACTAAACCTACTGAAACATGATCATCCATACCATATCGTTCACTATGTTCTTCTTTAACATCCATTAAACCTACTAAAACAGGATGATCCATCCCATATCATTCCCTGTTTTCTTCTGAATTATCCATTTAACCAACTGAAACATGATCATCCATCCCATATCGTTCAATTTGTTCTTCTATAACATCCATTAAACGTACTGAAACATGATCATCCATCCCATATCGTTCACTATGTTCTTCTGTAACATCCTTTAAACCTATTGATACATGATCATCCATCCCATATCGTTCACTGTGTTCTTCTAAATTATCCATTAAACCTACTGAAACATGATCATCCATCCCATATCTTTCAATATATTCTTCTGTAACATCCATTAAACCTACTGAAACATGATCATCCATCCCATATCGTTCACTATGTTCTTCTTTAACATCCTTTAAACCTATTGATACATGATCATCCATCCCATATCGTTGACTATGTTCTTCTGTAACAGCCATTAAACCTACTAAAACAGGATCATCCATCCCATATCGTTCACTGTGTTCCTCTGAATTATCCATTAAACCTACTGAACCATGATCATCCATCCCATATCGTTCAATATGTTCTTCTGTAACATCAATTAAACTTACTGAAACATGATCAACCATCCCATATCGTTCACTGTGTTCTTCTGTAACATCCATTAAACCTACTGAAACATGATCATCCATCCCATATCTTTCAATATATTCTTCTGTAGCATCCATTAAACTTACTGAAACATGATCATCCATCGCATATCTTTCAGTGTGTTCTTCTGTAATGTCCATTAAACTTACTTAAACATGATCATCCATCCCATATTGTTCACTATGTTCTTCTTTAACATCCACTAAACCTACTGAAACATGATCATCCATCCCATATCATTCACTATGTTCTTCTTTAACATCCAATAAACCTACTGAAACATAATCATCCATCCCATATCGTTCACTATGTTCTTCTGTAACATACATTTAAACCTACTGAAACATGATCATCCATCCCATATCGTTCACTATGTTCTTCTGTAACATCCACTAAACCTACTGAAACATGATCATCCATACCATATCGTTCACTATGTTCTTCTTTAACATCCATTAAACCTACTAAAACAGGATGATCCATCCCATATCATTCCCTGTTTTCTTCTGAATTATCCATTTAACCAACTGAAACATGATCATCCATCCCATATCGTTCAATGTGTTCTTCTATAACATCCATTAAACGTACTGAAACATGATCATCCATCCCATATCGTTCACTATGTTCTTCTGTAACATCCTTTAAACCTATTGATACATGATCATCCATCCCATATCGTTCACTGTGTTCTTCTTTAACATCCTTTAAACCTATTGATACATGATCATCCATCCCATATCGTTGAATATGTTCTTCTGTAATATCCATTATACTTACTGAAACATGATCATCCATCCCATATCGTTCACTGTGTTCTTCTAAATTATCCATTAAACCTACTGAAACATGATCATCCATCCCATATCTTTCAATATATTCTTCTGTAACATCCATTAAACCTACTGAAACATGATCATCCATCCCATATCGTTCACTGTGTTCTTCTTTAACATCCTTTAAACCTATTGATACATGATCATCCATCCCATATCGTTGACTATGTTCTTCTGTAACAGCCATTAAACCTACTAAAACAGGATCATCCATCCCATATCGTTCACTGTGTTCCTCTGAATTATCCATTAAACCTACTGAACCATGATCATCCATCCCATATCGTTCAATATGTTCTTCTGTAACATCCATTAAACTTACTGAAACATGATCATCCATCCCATATCGTTCACTGTGTTCTTCTGTAACATCCATTAAACCTACTGAAACATGATCATCCATCCCATATCTTTCAATATATTCTTCTGTAGCATCCATTAAACTTACTGAAACATGATCATCCATCGCATATCGTTCAGTGTGTTCTTCTGTAATGTCCATTAAACTTACTTAAACATGATCATCCATCCCATATCGTTCACTATGTTCTTCCTTAACATCCACTAAACCTACTGAAACATGATCATTCATCCCATATAATTCACTATGTTCTTCTTTAACATCCAATAAACCTACTGAAACATAATCATTGATCCCATATCGTTCACTATGTTCTTCTGTAACGTCCATTTAAACCTACTGAAACATGATCATCTATCCCATATCGTTCACTATGTTCTTCTGTAACATCCACTAAACCTACTGAAACATGATCATCCATACCATATTGTTCACTATGTTCTTCTTTAACATCCATTAAACCTACTAAAACAGGATGATCCATCCCATATCATTCCCTGTTTTCTTCTGAATTATCCATTTAACCAACTGAAACATGATCATCCATCCCATATCGTTCAATGTGTTCTTCTATAACATCCATTAAACGTACTGAAACATGATCATCCATCCCATATCGTTCACTATGTTCTTCTGTAACATCCTTTAAACCTATTGATACATGATCATCCATCCCATATCGTTCACTGTGTTCTTCTTTAACATCCTTTAAACCTATTGATACATGATCATCCATCCCATATCGTTGAATATGTTCTTCTGTAACATCCATTATACTTACTGAAACATGATCATCCATCCCATATCGTTCACTGTGTTCTTCTAAATTATCCATTAAACCTACTGAAACATGATCATCCATCCCATATCTTTCAATGTATTCTTCTGTAACATCCATTAAACCTACTGAAACATGATCATCCATCCCATATCGTTCACTGTGTTCTTCTTTAACATCATTTAAACCTATTGATACATGATCATCCATCCCATATCGTTGACTATGTTCTTCTGTAACAGCCATTAAACCTACTAAAACAGGATCATCCATCCCATATCGTTCACTGTGTTCCTCTGAATTATCCATTAAACCTACTGAACCATGATCATCCATCCCATATCGTTCAATATGTTCTTCTGTAACATCCATTAAACTTACTGAAACATGATCATCCATCCCATATCGTTCACTGTGTTCTTCTGTAACATCCATTAAACCTACTGAAACATGATCATCCATCCCATATCTTTCAATATATTCTTCTGTAGCATCCATTAAACTTACTGAAACATGATCATCCATCGCATATCGTTCAGTGTGTTCTTCTGTAATGTCCATTAAACTTACTTAAACATGATCATCCATCCCATATCGTTCACTATGTTCTTCCTTAACATCCACTAAACCTACTGAAACATGATCATTCATCCCATATCATTCACTATGTTCTTCTTTAACATCCAATAAACCTACTGAAACATAATCATTGATCCCATATCGTTCACTATGTTCTTCTGTAACGTCCATTTAAACCTACTGAAACATGATCATCTATCCCATATCGTTCACTATGTTCTTCTGTAACATCCACTAAACCTACTGAAACATGATCATCCATACCATATCGTTCACTATGTTCTTCTTTAACATCCATTAAACCTACTAAAACAGGATGATCCATCCCATATCATTCCCTGTTTTCTTCTGAATTATCCATTAACCCTACTAAAACAGGATGATCCATCCCATATCGTTCCCTGTTTTCTTCTGAATTATCCATTAAACCAACTGAAACATGATCATCCATCCCATATCGTTCAATGTGTTCTTCTGTAACATCCACTAAACCTACTGAAACATGATCATCCATACCATATCGTTCACTATGTTCTTCTTTAACATCCATTAAACCTACTAAAACAGGATGATCCATCCCATATCATTCCCTGTTTTCTTCTGAATTATCCATTTAACCAACTGAAACATGATCATCCATCCCATATCGTTCAATGTGTTCTTCTATAACATCCATTAAACGTACTGAAACATGATCATCCATCCCATATCGTTCACTATGTTCTTCTGTAACATCCTTTAAACCTATTGATACATGATCATCCATCCCATATCGTTCACTGTGTTCTTCTTTAACATCCTTTAAACCTATTGATACATGATCATCCATCCCATATCGTTGAATATGTTCTTCTGTAATATCCATTATACTTACTGAAACATGATCATCCATCCCATATCGTTCACTGTGTTCTTCTAAATTATCCATTAAACCTACTGAAACATGATCATCCATCCCATATCTTTCAATATATTCTTCTGTAACATCCATTAAACCTACTGAAACATGATCATCCATCCCATATCGTTCACTGTGTTCTTCTTTAACATCCTTTAAACCTATTGATACATGATCATCCATCCCATATCGTTGACTATGTTCTTCTGTAACAGCCATTAAACCTACTAAAACAGGATCATCCATCCCATATCGTTCACTGTGTTCCTCTGAATTATCCATTAAACCTACTGAACCATGATCATCCATCCCATATCGTTCAATATGTTCTTCTGTAACATCCATTAAACTTACTGAAACATGATCATCCATCCCATATCGTTCACTGTGTTCTTCTGTAACATCCATTAAACCTACTGAAACATGATCATCCATCCCATATCTTTCAATATATTCTTCTGTAGCATCCATTAAACTTACTGAAACATGATCATCCATCGCATATCGTTCAGTGTGTTCTTCTGTAATGTCCATTAAACTTACTTAAACATGATCATCCATCCCATATCGTTCACTATGTTCTTCCTTAACATCCACTAAACCTACTGAAACATGATCATTCATCCCATATAATTCACTATGTTCTTCTTTAACATCCAATAAACCTACTGAAACATAATCATTGATCCCATATCGTTCACTATGTTCTTCTGTAACGTCCATTTAAACCTACTGAAACATGATCATCTATCCCATATCGTTCACTATGTTCTTCTGTAACATCCACTAAACCTACTGAAACATGATCATCCATACCATATTGTTCACTATGTTCTTCTTTAACATCCATTAAACCTACTAAAACAGGATGATCCATCCCATATCATTCCCTGTTTTCTTCTGAATTATCCATTTAACCAACTGAAACATGATCATCCATCCCATATCGTTCAATGTGTTCTTCTATAACATCCATTAAACGTACTGAAACATGATCATCCATCCCATATCGTTCACTATGTTCTTCTGTAACATCCTTTAAACCTATTGATACATGATCATCCATCCCATATCGTTCACTGTGTTCTTCTTTAACATCCTTTAAACCTATTGATACATGATCATCCATCCCATATCGTTGAATATGTTCTTCTGTAACATCCATTATACTTACTGAAACATGATCATCCATCCCATATCGTTCACTGTGTTCTTCTAAATTATCCATTAAACCTACTGAAACATGATCATCCATCCCATATCTTTCAATGTATTCTTCTGTAACATCCATTAAACCTACTGAAACATGATCATCCATCCCATATCGTTCACTGTGTTCTTCTTTAACATCATTTAAACCTATTGATACATGATCATCCATCCCATATCGTTGACTATGTTCTTCTGTAACAGCCATTAAACCTACTAAAACAGGATCATCCATCCCATATCGTTCACTGTGTTCCTCTGAATTATCCATTAAACCTACTGAACCATGATCATCCATCCCATATCGTTCAATATGTTCTTCTGTAACATCCATTAAACTTACTGAAACATGATCATCCATCCCATATCGTTCACTGTGTTCTTCTGTAACATCCATTAAACCTACTGAAACATGATCATCCATCCCATTTCTTTCAATATATTCTTCTGTAGCATCCATTAAACTTACTGAAACATGATCATCCATCGCATATCGTTCAGTGTGTTCTTCTGTAATGTCCATTAAACTTACTTAAACATGATCATCCATCCCATATCGTTCACTATGTTCTTCCTTAACATCCACTAAACCTACTGAAACATGATCATTCATCCCATATCATTCACTATGTTCTTCTTTAACATCCAATAAACCTACTGAAACATAATCATTGATCCCATATCGTTCACTATGTTCTTCTGTAACGTCCATTTAAACCTACTGAAACATGATCATCTATCCCATATCGTTCACTATGTTCTTCTGTAACATCCACTAAACCTACTGAAACATGATCATCCATACCATATCGTTCACTATGTTCTTCTTTAACATCCATTAAACCTACTAAAACAGTATGATCCATCCCATATCATTCCCTGTTTTCTTCTGAATTATCCATTAACCCTACTAAAACAGGATGATCCATCCCATATCGTTCCCTGTTTTCTTCTGAATTATCCATTAAACCAACTGAAACATGATCATCCATCCCATATCGTTCAATGTGTTCTTCTGAATTATCCATTAAACCTACTGAAACATGATCATCCATCCCATATCGTTCACTATGTTCTTCTATAACATCCATTAAACGTACTGAAACATGATCATCCATCCCATATCGTTCACTATGTTCTTCTGTAACATCCATTAAACCTACTAAAACAGGATAATCCATCCCATATCGTTCACTGTGTTCTTCTGAATTATCCATTAAACTTACTGAAACATGATCATCCATCGCATATCGTTCAGTGTGTTCTTCTGTAATGTCCATTAAACTTACTTAAACATGATCATCCATCCCATATCGTTCACTATGTTCTTCCTTAACATCCACTAAACCTACTGAAACATGATCATTCATCCCATATAATTCACTATGTTCTTCTTTAACATCCAATAAACCTACTGAAACATAATCATTGATCCCATATCGTTCACTATGTTCTTCTGTAACGTCCATTTAAACCTACTGAAACATGATCATCTATCCCATATCGTTCACTATGTTCTTCTGTAACATCCACTAAACCTACTGAAACATGATCATCCATACCATATTGTTCACTATGTTCTTCTTTAACATCCATTAAACCTACTAAAACAGGATGATCCATCCCATATCATTCCCTGTTTTCTTCTGAATTATCCATTTAACCAACTGAAACATGATCATCCATCCCATATCGTTCAATGTGTTCTTCTATAACATCCATTAAACGTACTGAAACATGATCATCCATCCCATATCGTTCACTATGTTCTTCTGTAACATCCTTTAAACCTATTGATACATGATCATCCATCCCATATCGTTCACTGTGTTCTTCTTTAACATCCTTTAAACCTATTGATACATGATCATCCATCCCATATCGTTGAATATGTTCTTCTGTAACATCCATTATACTTACTGAAACATGATCATCCATCCCATATCGTTCACTGTGTTCTTCTAAATTATCCATTAAACCTACTGAAACATGATCATCCATCCCATATCTTTCAATGTATTCTTCTGTAACATCCATTAAACCTACTGAAACATGATCATCCATCCCATATCGTTCACTGTGTTCTTCTTTAACATCATTTAAACCTATTGATACATGATCATCCATCCCATATCGTTGACTATGTTCTTCTGTAACAGCCATTAAACCTACTAAAACAGGATCATCCATCCCATATCGTTCACTGTGTTCCTCTGAATTATCCATTAAACCTACTGAACCATGATCATCCATCCCATATCGTTCAATATGTTCTTCTGTAACATCCATTAAACTTACTGAAACATGATCATCCATCCCATATCGTTCACTGTGTTCTTCTGTAACATCCATTAAACCTACTGAAACATGATCATCCATCCCATTTCTTTCAATATATTCTTCTGTAGCATCCATTAAACTTACTGAAACATGATCATCCATCGCATATCGTTCAGTGTGTTCTTCTGTAATGTCCATTAAACTTACTTAAACATGATCATCCATCCCATATCGTTCACTATGTTCTTCCTTAACATCCACTAAACCTACTGAAACATGATCATTCATCCCATATCATTCACTATGTTCTTCTTTAACATCCAATAAACCTACTGAAACATAATCATTGATCCCATATCGTTCACTATGTTCTTCTGTAACGTCCATTTAAACCTACTGAAACATGATCATCTATCCCATATCGTTCACTATGTTCTTCTGTAACATCCACTAAACCTACTGAAACATGATCATCCATACCATATCGTTCACTATGTTCTTCTTTAACATCCATTAAACCTACTAAAACAGGATGATCCATCCCATATCATTCCCTGTTTTCTTCTGAATTATCCATTAACCCTACTAAAACAGGATGATCCATCCCATATCGTTCCCTGTTTTCTTCTGAATTATCCATTAAACCAACTGAAACATGATCATCCATCCCATATCGTTCAATGTGTTCTTCTGAATTATCCATTAAACCTACTGAAACATGATCATCCATCCCATATCGTTCACTATGTTCTTCTATAACATCCATTAAACGTACTGAAACATGATCATCCATCCCATATCGTTCACTATGTTCTTCTGTAACATCCATTAAACCTACTAAAACAGGATAATCCATCCCATATCGTTCACTGTGTTCTTCTGAATTATCCATTAAACCTACTGAAACATGATTATCCATCCCATATCGTTCATTATGTTCTTCTGTAACATCCATTAAACTTACTGAAACATGATCATCCATCCCATATCATTCACTTTGTTCTTCTTTAACATCATTTAAACCTATTGATACATGATCATCCATCCCATATCGTTCAATATGTTCTTATGTAACATCCATTAAACTAACTGAAACATGATCATCCATCCCATATCGTTCACTGTGTTCTTCTAAATTATCCATTAAACCTACTGAAACATGATCATCCATCCCATATCTTTCAATATATTCTTCTGTAACATCCATTAATCCTACTGAAACATGATCATCCATCCCATATCGTTCACTATGTTCTTCTATAACATCCATTAAACGTACTGAAACATGATCATCCATCCCATATCGATCACTATGTTCTTCTGTAACATCCATTAAACCCACTAAAACAGTATTATCCATCCCATATCGTTCACTGTGTTCTTTTGAATTATCCATTAAACCTACTGAAACATGATTATCCATCCCATATCGTTCACTATGTTCTTCTGTAACATCCATTAAACTTACTGAAACATGATCATACATCCCATATCGTTCACTTTGTTCTTCTTTAACATCCTTTAAACCTATTGATACATGATCATCCATCCCATATCGTTCAATATGTTCTTCTGTAACATCCATTAAACTAACTGAAACATGATGATCCATCCCATATCGTTCACTGTGTTTTTCTAAATGATCCATTAAACCGACTGAAACATGATCATCCATCCCATATCTTTCAATATATTCTTCTGTAACATCCATTAAACCTACTGAAACATGATCATCCATCCCATATCGGTCACTAATTTCTTCTGTAGCATCCATTAAACTTTCTGAAACATGATCATCGATCCCATATCATTCACTATGATCTTCTGTAACATCCATTAAACTTACTTAAACATGATCATCCATCCCATATCGTTCACTATGTTCTTCTGTAACGTCCATTTAAACCTACTGAAACATGATCATCTATCCCATATCGTTCACTATGTTCTTCTGTAACATCCACTAAACCTACTGAAACATGATCATCCATACCATATCGTTCACTATGTTCTTCTTTAACATCCATTAAACCTACTAAAACAGGATGATCCATCCCATATCATTCCCTGTTTTCTTCTGAATTATCCATTAACCCTACTAAAACAGGATGATCCATCCCATATCGTTCCCTGTTTTCTTCTGAATTATCCATTAAACCAACTGAAACATGATCATCCATCCCATATCGTTCAATGTGTTCTTCTGAATTATCCATTAAACCTACTGAAACATGATCATCCATCCCATATCGTTCACTATGTTCTTCTATAACATCCATTAAACGTACTGAAACATGATCATCCATCCCATATCGTTCACTATGTTCTTCTGTAACATCCATTAAACCTACTAAAACAGGATAATCCATCCCATATCGTTCACTGTGTTCTTCTGAATTATCCATTAAACCTACTGAAACATGATTATCCATCCCATATCGTTCATTATGTTCTTCTGTAACATCCATTAAACTTACTGAAACATGATCATCCATCCCATATCATTCACTTTGTTCTTCTTTAACATCCTTTAAACCTATTGATACATGATCATCCATCCCATATCGTTCAATATGTTCTTATGTAACATCCATTAAACTAACTGAAACATGATCATCCATCCCATATCGTTCACTGTGTTCTTCTAAATTATCCATTAAACCTACTGAAACATGATCATCCATCCCATATCTTTCAATATATTCTTCTGTAACATCCATTAATCCTACTGAAACATGATCATCCATCCCATATCGTTCACTATGTTCTTCTATAACATCCATTAAACGTACTGAAACATGATCATCCATCCCATATCGATCACTATGTTCTTCTGTAACATCCATTAAACCCACTAAAACAGGATAATCCATCCCATATCGTTCACTGTGTTCTTCTGAATTATCCATTAAACCTACTGAAACATGATTATCCATCCCATATCGTTCACTATGTTCTTCTGTAACATCCATTAAACTTACTGAAACATGATCATACATCCCATATCGTTCACTTTGTTCTTCTTTAACATCCTTTAAACCTATTGATACATGATCATCCATCCCATATCGTTCAATATGTTCTTCTGTAACATCCATTAAACTAACTGAAACATGATGATCCATCCCATATCGTTCACTGTGTTCTTCTAAATGATCCATTAAACCGACTGAAACATGATCATCCATCCCATATCTTTCAATATATTCTTCTGTAACATCCATTAAACCTACTGAAACATGATCATCCATCCCATATCGGTCACTAATTTCTTCTGTAGCATCCATTAAACTTTCTGAAACATGATCATCGATCCCATATCATTCACTATGATCTTCGGTAACATCCATTAAACTTACTTAAACATGATCATCCATCCCATATCGTTCACTGTGTTCTTCTGTAACATCCATTAAACCTACTGAAACATGATCATCCATCCCATATCTTTCAATATATTCTTCTGTAGCATCCATCAAACCTACTGAAACATGATCATCCATCCCATATCGTTCACTAACTTCTTCCTTAACATCCACTAAACCTACTGAAACATGATCATCCATCCCATATCGTTCACTATGTTCTTCTGTAACATCCATTAAACCTACTAAAACAGGATCATCCATCCCATATCGTTCAGTGTGTTCTTCTGTAATGTTCATTAAACTTACTTAAACATGATCATCCATCCCATGTCGTTCACTATGTTCTGCTTTAACATCCACTAAACTTACTGAAACATGATCATCCATCCCATATCGTTCACTGTGTTCCTCTGAATTATCCATTAAACCTACTGAAACATGATCATCCATTCCATATCGTTCAATATGTTCTTCTGCAACATCCATTAAACTTACTGAAACATGATCATCCATCCCATATCGTTCACTGTGTTATTCTAAATTATCCATTAAACCTACTGAAACATGACCATCCATCCCATATCTTTCAATATATTCTTCTGTAACATCCATTAAACCTACTGAAACATGATCATCCATCCCATATCGGTCACTATTTTCTTCTGCAGCATCCATTACACTTACTGAAACATGATCATCCATCCCATATCGTTCAGTGTGTTCTTCTGTAATGTCCATTAAACTTACTTAAACATGATCATCCATCCCATATTGTTCACTATGTTCTTCTTTAACATCCACTAAACCTACTGAAACATGATCTTCCATCCCATATCATTCACTATGTTCTTCTTTAACATCCAATAAACCTACTGAAACATAATCATCCATCCCATATCGTTCACTATGTTCTTCTGTAACATACATTTAAACCTACTGAAACATGATCATCCATCCCATATCGTTCACTATGTTCTTCTGTAACATCCACTAAACCTACTGAAACATGATCATCCATACCATATCGTTCACTATGTTCTTCTTTAACATCCATTAAACCTACTAAAACAGGATGATCCATCCCATATCATTCCCTGTTTTCTTCTGAATTATCCATTAAACCAACTGAAACATGATCATCCATCCGATATCTTTCAATATATTCTTCTGTAACATCCATTAAACCTACTGAAACATGATCATCCATCCCATATCGGTCACTATTTTCTTCTGCAGCATCCATTACACTTACTGAAACATGATCATCCATCCCATATCGTTCAGTGTATTCTTCTGTAATGTCCATTAAACTTACTTAAACATGATCATCCATCCCATATTGTTCACTATGTTCTTCTTTAACATCCACTAAACCTACTGAAACATGATCATCGATCCCATATCGTTCCCTGTTTTCTTCTGAATTATCCATTAAGCTTACTGAAACATGATCATCCATCCCATATCGTTCATTATGTTCTTCTGTAACATCCATTAAACTTACTGAAACATGATCATCCATCCCATATCATTCAATATGTTCTTCTGTAACATCCATTAAACTAACTGAAACATGATCATCCATCCCATATCGTTCACTGTGTTCTTCTAAATTATCCATTAAACCTACTGAAACATGATCATCCATCCCATATCTTTCAATATATTCTTCTGTAACATCCATTAATCCTACTGAAACATGATCATCCATCCCATATCGTTCACTATGTTCTTCTATAACATCCATTAAACGTACTGAAACATGATCATCCATCCCATATCGATCACTATGTTCTTCTGTAACATCCATTAAACCTACTAAAACAGGATAATCCATCCCATATCGTTCACTGTGTTCTTCTGAATTATCCATTAAACCTACTGAAACATGATTATCCATCCCATATCGTTCACTATGTTCTTCTGTAACATCCATTAAACTTACTGAAACATGATCATCCATCCCATATCGTTCACTTTGTTCTTCTTTAACATCCTTTAAACCTATTGATACATGATCATCCATCCCATATCATTCACTATGTTCTTCTGTAACATCCATTAAACTAAATGAAACATGATGATCCATCCCATATCATTCACTGTGTTCTTCTAAATTATCCATTAAACCGACTGAAACATGATCATCCATCCCATATCTTTCAATATATTCTTCTGTAACATCCATTAAACCTACTGAAACATGATCATCCATCCCATATCGTTCACTGTGTTCTTCTTTAACATCCTTTAAACCTATTGATACATGATCATCCATCCCATATCGTTGACTATGTTCTTCTGTAACAGCCATTAAACCTACTAAAACAGGATCATCCATCCCATATCGTTCACTGTGTTCCTCTGAATTATCCATTAAACCTACTGAACCATGATCATCCATCCCATATCGTTCAATATGTTCTTCTGTAACATCCATTAAACTTACTGAAACATGATCATCCATCCCATATCGTTCACTGTGTTCTTCTGTAACATCCATTAAACCTACTGAAACATGATCATCCATCCCATATCTTTCAATATATTCTTCTGTAGCATCCATTAAACTTACTGAAACATGATCATCCATCGCATATCGTTCAGTGTGTTCTTCTGTAATGTCCATTAAACTTACTTAAACATGATCATCCATCCCATATCGTTCACTATGTTCTTCCTTAACATCCACTAAACCTACTGAAACATGATCATTCATCCCATATCATTCACTATGTTCTTCTTTAACATCCAATAAACCTACTGAAACATAATCATTGATCCCATATCGTTCACTATGTTCTTCTGTAACGTCCATTTAAACCTACTGAAACATGATCATCTATCCCATATCGTTCACTATGTTCTTCTTTAACATCCATTAAACCTACTAAAACAGGATGATCCATCCCATATCATTCCCTGTTTTCTTCTGAATTATCCATTAACCCTACTAAAACAGGATGATCCATCCCATATCGTTCCCTGTTTTCTTCTGAATTATCCATTAAACCAACTGAAACATGATCATCCATCCCATATCGTTCAATGTGTTCTTCTGAATTATCCATTAAACCTACTGAAACATGATCATCCATCCCATATCGTTCACTATGTTCTTCTATAACATCCATTAAACGTACTGAAACATGATCATCCATCCCATATCGTTCACTATGTTCTTCTGTAACATCCATTAAACCTACTAAAACAGGATAATCCATCCCATATCGTTCACTGTGTTCTTCTGAATTATCCATTAAACCTACTGAAACATGATTATCCATCCCATATCGTTCATTATGTTCTTCTGTAACATCCATTAAACTTACTGAAACATGATCATCCATCCCATATCATTCACTTTGTTCTTCTTTAACATCCTTTAAACCTATTGATACATGATCATCCATCCCATATCGTTCAATATGTTCTTCTGTAACATCCATTAAACTAACTGAAACATGATCATCCATCCCATATCGTTCACTGTGTTCTTCTAAATTATCCATTAAACCTACTGAAACATGATCATCCATCCCATATCTTTCAATATATTCTTCTGTAACATCCATTAATCCTACTGAAACATGATCATCCATCCCATATCGTTCACTATGTTCTTCTATAACATCCATTAAACGTACTGAAACATGATCATCCATCCCATATCGATCACTATGTTCTTCTCTAACATCCATTAAACCCACTAAAACAGGATAATCCATCCCATATCGTTCACTGTGTTCTTCTGAATTATCCATTAAACCTACTGAAACATGATTATCCATCCCATATCGTTCACTATGTTCTTCTGTAACATCCATTAAACTTACTGAAACATGATCATACATCCCATATCGTTCACTTTGTTCTTCTTTAACATCCTTTAAACCTATTGATACATGATCATCCATCCCATATCGTTCAATATGTTCTTCTGTAACATCCATTAAACTAACTGAAACATGATGATCCATCCCATATCGTTCACTGTGTTCTTCTAAATGATCCATTAAACCGACTGAAACATGATCATCCATCCCATATCTTTCAATATATTCTTCTGTAACATCCATTAAACCTACTGAAACATGATCATCCATCCCATATCGGTCACTAATTTCTTCTGTAGCATCCATTAAACTTTCTGAAACATGATCATCGATCCCATATCATTCACTATGATCTTCTGTAACATCCATTAAACTTACTTAAACATGATCATCCATCCCATATCGTTCACTGTGTTCTTCTGTAACATCCATTAAACCTACTGAAACATGATCATCCATCCCATATCTTTCAATATATTCTTCTGTAGCATCCATCAAACCTACTGAAACATGATCATCCATCCCATATCGTTCACTATGTTCTTCCTTAACATCCACTAAACCTACTGAAACATGATCATCCATCCCATATCGTTCACTATGTTCTTCTGTAACATCCATTAAACCTACTAAAACAGGATCATCCATCCCATATCGTTCAGTGTGTTCTTCTGTAATGTTCATTAAACTTACTTAAACATGATCATCCATCCCATGTCGTTCACTATGTTCTGCTTTAACATCCACTAAACTTACTGAAACATGATCATCCATCCCATATCGTTCACTGTGTTCCTCTGAATTATCCATTAAACCTACTGAAACATGATCATCCATTCCATATCGTTCAATATGTTCTTCTGCAACATCCATTAAACTTACTGAAACATGATCATCCATCCCATATCGTTCACTGTGTTATTCTAAATTATCCATTAAACCTACTGAAACATGACCATCCATCCCATATCTTTCAATATATTCTTCTGTAACATCCATTAAACCTACTGAAACATGATCATCCATCCCATATCGGTCACTATTTTCTTCTGCAGCATCCATTACACTTACTGAAACATGATCATCCATCCCATATCGTTCAGTGTGTTCTTCTGTAATGTCCATTAAACTTACTTAAACATGATCATCCATCCCATATTGTTCACTATGTTCTTCTTTAACATCCACTAAACCTACTGAAACATGATCTTCCATCCCATATCATTCACTATGTTCTTCTTTAACATCCAATAAACCTACTGAAACATAATCATCCATCCCATATCGTTCACTATGTTCTTCTGTAACATACATTTAAACCTACTGAAACATGATCATCCATCCCATATCGTTCACTATGTTCTTCTGTAACATCCACTAAACCTACTGAAACATGATCATCCATACCATATCGTTCACTATGTTCTTCTTTAACATCCATTAAACCTACTAAAACAGGATGATCCATCCCATATCATTCCCTGTTTTCTTCTGAATTATCCATTAAACCAACTGAAACATGATCATCCATCCGATATCTTTCAATATATTCTTCTGTAACATCCATTAAACCTACTGAAACATGATCATCCATCCCATATCGGTCACTATTTTCTTCTGCAGCATCCATTACACTTACTGAAACATGATCATCCATCCCATATCGTTCAGTGTATTCTTCTGTAATGTCCATTAAACTTACTTAAACATGATCATCCATCCCATATTGTTCACTATGTTCTTCTTTAACATCCACTAAACCTACTGAAACATGATCATCGATCCCATATCGTTCCCTGTTTTCTTCTGAATTATCCATTAAGCTTACTGAAACATGATCATCCATCCCATATCGTTCATTATGTTCTTCTGTAACATCCATTAAACTTACTGAAACATGATCATCCATCCCATATCATTCAATATGTTCTTCTGTAACATCCATTAAACTAACTGAAACATGATCATCCATCCCATATCGTTCACTGTGTTCTTCTAAATTATCCATTAAACCTACTGAAACATGATCATCCATCCCATATCTTTCAATATATTCTTCTGTAACATCCATTAATCCTACTGAAACATGATCATCCATCCCATATCGTTCACTATGTTCTTCTATAACATCCATTAAACGTACTGAAACATGATCATCCATCCCATATCGATCACTATGTTCTTCTGTAACATCCATTAAACCTACTAAAACAGGATAATCCATCCCATATCGTTCACTGTGTTCTTCTGAATTATCCATTAAACCTACTGAAACATGATTATCCATCCCATATCGTTCACTATGTTCTTCTGTAACATCCATTAAACTTACTGAAACATGATCATCCATCCCATATCGTTCACTTTGTTCTTCTTTAACATCCTTTAAACCTATTGATACATGATCATCCATCCCATATCATTCACTATGTTCTTCTGTAACATCCATTAAACTAAATGAAACATGATGATCCATCCCATATCATTCACTGTGTTCTTCTAAATTATCCATTAAACCGACTGAAACATGATCATCCATCCCATATCTTTCAATATATTCTTCTGTAACATCCATTAAACCTACTGAAACATGATCATCCATCCCATATCGTTCACTGTGTTCTTCTTTAACATCCTTTAAACCTATTGATACATGATCATCCATCCCATATCGTTGACTATGTTCTTCTGTAACAGCCATTAAACCTACTAAAACAGGATCATCCATCCCATATCGTTCACTGTGTTCCTCTGAATTATCCATTAAACCTACTGAACCATGATCATCCATCCCATATCGTTCAATATGTTCTTCTGTAACATCCATTAAACTTACTGAAACATGATCATCCATCCCATATCGTTCACTGTGTTCTTCTGTAACATCCATTAAACCTACTGAAACATGATCATCCATCCCATATCTTTCAATATATTCTTCTGTAGCATCCATTAAACTTACTGAAACATGATCATCCATCGCATATCGTTCAGTGTGTTCTTCTGTAATGTCCATTAAACTTACTTAAACATGATCATCCATCCCATATCGTTCACTATGTTCTTCCTTAACATCCACTAAACCTACTGAAACATGATCATTCATCCCATATCATTCACTATGTTCTTCTTTAACATCCAATAAACCTACTGAAACATAATCATTGATCCCATATCGTTCACTATGTTCTTCTGTAACGTCCATTTAAACCTACTGAAACATGATCATCTATCCCATATCGTTCACTATGTTCTTCTGTAACATCCACTAAACCTACTGAAACATGATCATCCATACCATATCGTTCACTATGTTCTTCTTTAACATCCATTAAACCTACTAAAACAGGATGATCCATCCCATATCATTCCCTGTTTTCTTCTGAATTATCCATTAACCCTACTAAAACAGGATGATCCATCCCATATCGTTCCCTGTTTTCTTCTGAATTATCCATTAAACCAACTGAAACATGATCATCCATCCCATATCGTTCAATGTGTTCTTCTGAATTATCCATTAAACCTACTGAAACATGATCATCCATCCCATATCGTTCACTATGTTCTTCTATAACATCCATTAAACGTACTGAAACATGATCATCCATCCCATATCGTTCACTATGTTCTTCTGTAACATCCATTAAACCTACTAAAACAGGATAATCCATCCCATATCGTTCACTGTGTTCTTCTGAATTATCCATTAAACCTACTGAAACATGATTATCCATCCCATATCGTTCATTATGTTCTTCTGTAACATCCATTAAACTTACTGAAACATGATCATCCATCCCATATCATTCACTTTGTTCTTCTTTAACATCCTTTAAACCTATTGATACATGATCATCCATCCCATATCGTTCAATATGTTCTTCTGTAACATCCATTAAACTAACTGAAACATGATCATCCATCCCATATCGTTCACTGTGTTCTTCTAAATTATCCATTAAACCTACTGAAACATGATCATCCATCCCATATCTTTCAATATATTCTTCTGTAACATCCATTAATCCTACTGAAACATGATCATCCATCCCATATCGTTCACTATGTTCTTCTATAACATCCATTAAACGTACTGAAACATGATCATCCATCCCATATCGATCACTATGTTCTTCTGTAACATCCATTAAACCCACTAAAACAGGATAATCCATCCCATATCGTTCACTGTGTTCTTCTGAATTATCCATTAAACCTACTGAAACATGATTATCCATCCCATATCGTTCACTATGTTCTTCTGTAACATCCATTAAACTTACTGAAACATGATCATACATCCCATATCGTTCACTTTGTTCTTCTTTAACATCCTTTAAACCTATTGATACATGATCATCCATCCCATATCGTTCAATATGTTCTTCTGTAACATCCATTAAACTAACTGAAACATGATGATCCATCCCATATCGTTCACTGTGTTCTTCTAAATGATCCATTAAACCGACTGAAACATGATCATCCATCCCATATCTTTCAATATATTCTTCTGTAACATCCATTAAACCTACTGAAACAAGATCATCCATCCCATATCGGTCACTAATTTCTTCTGTAGCATCCATTAAACTTTCTGAAACATGATCATCGATCCCATATCATTCACTATGATCTTCTGTAACATCCATTAAACTTACTTAAACATGATCATCCATCCCATATCGTTCACTGTGTTCTTCTGTAACATCCATTAAACCTACTGAAACATGATCATCCATCCCATATCTTTCAATATATTCTTCTGTAGCATCCATCAAACCTACTGAAACATGATCATCCATCCCATATCGTTCACTATGTTCTTCCTTAACATCCACTAAACCTACTGAAACATGATCATCCATCCCATATCGTTCACTATGTTCTTCTGTAACATCCATTAAACCTACTAAAACAGGATCATCCATCCCATATCGTTCAGTGTGTTCTTCTGTAATGTTCATTAAACTTACTTAAACATGATCATCCATCCCATGTCGTTCACTATGTTCTGCTTTAACATCCACTAAACTTACTGAAACATGATCATCCATCCCATATCGTTCACTGTGTTCCTCTGAATTATCCATTAAACCTACTGAAACATGATCATCCATTCCATATCGTTCAATATGTTCTTCTGCAACATCCATTAAACTTACTGAAACATGATCATCCATCCCATATCGTTCACTGTGTTATTCTAAATTATCCATTAAACCTACTGAAACATGACCATCCATCCCATATCTTTCAATATATTCTTCTGTAACATCCATTAAACCTACTGAAACATGATCATCCATCCCATATCGGTCACTATTTTCTTCTGCAGCATCCATTACACTTACTGAAACATGATCATCCATCCCATATCGTTCAGTGTGTTCTTCTGTAATGTCCATTAAACTTACTTAAACATGATCATCCATCCCATATTGTTCACTATGTTCTTCTTTAACATCCACTAAACCTACTGAAACATGATCTTCCATCCCATATCATTCACTATGTTCTTCTTTAACATCCAATAAACCTACTGAAACATAATCATCCATCCCATATCGTTCACTATGTTCTTCTGTAACATACATTTAAACCTACTGAAACATGATCATCCATCCCATATCGTTCACTATGTTCTTCTGTAACATCCACTAAACCTACTGAAACATGATCATCCATACCATATCGTTCACTATGTTCTTCTTTAACATCCATTAAACCTACTAAAACAGGATGATCCATCCCATATCATTCCCTGTTTTCTTCTGAATTATCCATTAAACCAACTGAAACATGATCATCCATCCGATATCTTTCAATATATTCTTCTGTAACATCCATTAAACCTACTGAAACATGATCATCCATCCCATATCGGTCACTATTTTCTTCTGCAGCATCCATTACACTTACTGAAACATGATCATCCATCCCATATCGTTCAGTGTATTCTTCTGTAATGTCCATTAAACTTACTTAAACATGATCATCCATCCCATATTGTTCACTATGTTCTTCTTTAACATCCACTAAACCTACTGAAACATGATCATCGATCCCATATCGTTCCCTGTTTTCTTCTGAATTATCCATTAAGCTTACTGAAACATGATCATCCATCCCATATCGTTCATTATGTTCTTCTGTAACATCCATTAAACTTACTGAAACATGATCATCCATCCCATATCATTCAATATGTTCTTCTGTAACATCCATTAAACTAACTGAAACATGATCATCCATCCCATATCGTTCACTGTGTTCTTCTAAATTATCCATTAAACCTACTGAAACATGATCATCCATCCCATATCTTTCAATATATTCTTCTGTAACATCCATTAATCCTACTGAAACATGATCATCCATCCCATATCGTTCACTATGTTCTTCTATAACATCCGTTAAACTTACTGAAACATGATCATCCATCCCATATCGATCACTATGTTCTTCTGTAACATCCATTAAGCCTACTAAAACAGGATAATCCATCCCATATCGTTCACTGTGTTCTTCTGAATTATCCATTAAACCTACTGAAACATGATTATCCATCCCATATCGTTCACTATGTTCTTCTGTAAGATCCATTAAACTTACTGAAACATGATCATCCATCCCATATCGTTTACTTTGTTCTTCTTTAACATCCTTTAAACCTATTGATACATGATCATCCATCCCATATCATTCACTATGTTCTTCTGTAACATCCATTAAACTAAATGAAACATGATGATCCATCCCATATCATTCACTGTGTTCTTCTAAATTATCCATTAAACCGACTGAAACATGATCATCCATCCCATATCTTTCAATATATTCTTCTGTAACATCCATTAAACCTACTGAAACATGATCATCCATCCCATATCGTTCACTGTGTTCTTCTTTAACATCCTTTAAACCTATTGATACATGATCATCCATCCCATTTCGTTGACTATGTTCTTCTGTAACAGCCATTAAACCTACTAAAACAGGATCATCCATCCCATATCGTTCACTGTGTTCCTCTGAATTATCCATTAAACCTACTGAACCATGATCATCCATCCCATATCGTTCAATATGTTCTTCTGTAACATCCATTAAACTTACTGAAACATGATCATCCATCCCATATCTTTCACTGTGTTCTTCTGTAACATCCACTAAACCTACTGAAACATGATCATCCATCCCATATCTTTCAATATATTCTTCTGTAGCATCCTTTAAACTTACTGAAACATGATCATCCATCGCATATCGTTCAGTGTGTTCTTCTGTAATGTCCATTAAACTTACTTAAACATGATCATCCATCCCATATCGTTCACTATGTTCTTCCTTAACATCCACTAAACCTACTGAAACATGATCATTCATCCCATATCATTCACTATGTTCTTCTTTAACATCCAATAAACCTACTGAAACATAATCATTGATCCCATATCGTTCACTATGTTCTTCTGTAACATCCATTTAAACCTACTGAAACATGATCATCTATCCCATATCGTTCACTATGTTCTTCTGTAACATCCACTAAACCTACTGAAACATGATCATCCATACCATATCGTTCACTATGTTCTTCTTTAACATCCATTAAACCTACTAAAACAGGATGATCCATCCCATATCGTTCCCTGTTTTCTTCTGAATTATCCATTAACCCTACTAAAACAGGATGATCCATCCCATATCGTTCCCTGTTTTCTTCTGAATTATCCATTAAACCAACTGAAACATGATCATCCATCCCATATCGTTCAATGTGTTCTTCTGAATTATCCATTAAACCTACTGAAACATGATCATCCATCCCATATCGTTCACTATGTTCTTCTATAACATCCATTAAACGTACTGAAACATGATCATCCATCCCATATCGTTCACTAGGTTCTTCTGTAACATCCATTAAACCTACTAAAACAGGATAATCCATCCCATATCGTTCACTGTGTTCTTCTGAATTATCCATTAAACCTACTGAAACATGATTATCCGTCCCATATCGTTCATTATGTTCTTCTGTAACATCCATTAAACTTACTGAAACATGATCATCCATCCCATATCATTCACTTTGTTCTTCTTTAACATCCTTTAAACCTATTGATACATGATCATCCATCCCATATCGTTCAATATGTTCTTCTGTAACATCCATTAAACTAACTGAAACATGATCATCCATCCCATATCGTTCACTGTGTTCTTCTAAATTATCCATTAAACCTACTGAAACATGATCATCCATCCCATATCTTTCAATATATTCTTCTGTAACATCCATTAATCCTACTGAAACATGATCATCCATCCTATATCGTTCACTATGTTCTTCTATAACATCCATTAAACGTACTGAAACATGATCATCCATCCCATATCGATCACTATGTTCTTCGGTAACATCCATTAAACCTACTAAAACAGGATAATCCATCCCATATCGTTCATTGTGTTCTTCTGAATTATCCATTAAACCTACTGAAACATGATTATCCATCCCATATCGTTCACTATGTTCTTCTGTAACATCCATTAAACTTACTGAAACATGATCATCCATCCCATATCGTTCACTTTGTTCTTCTTTAACATAATTTAAACCTATTGATACATGATCATCCATCCCATATCGTTCAATATGTTCTTCTGTAACATCCATTAAACTAACTGAAACATGATGATCCATCCCATATCGTTCACTGTGTTCTTCTAAATTATCCATTAAACCGACTGAAACATGATCATCCATCCCATATCGTTCACTATGTTCTTCTATAACATCCATTAAACGTACTGAAACATGATCATCCATCCCATATCGTTCACTAGGTTCTTCTGTAACATCCATTAAACCTACTAAAACAGGATAATCCATCCCATATCGTTCACTGTGTTCTTCTGAATTATCCATTAAACCTACTGAAACATGATTATCCGTCCCATATCGTTCATTATGTTCTTCTGTAACATCCATTAAACTTACTGAAACATGATCATCCATCCCATATCATTCACTTTGTTCTTCTTTAACATCCTTTAAACCTATTGATACATGATCATCCATCCCATATCGTTCAATATGTTCTTCTGTAACATCCATTAAACTAACTGAAACATGATCATCCATCCCATATCGTTCACTGTGTTCTTCTAAATTATCCATTAAACCTACTGAAACATGATCATCCATCCCATATCGTTCCCTGTTTTCTTCTGAATTATCCATTAACCCTACTAAAACAGGATGATCCATCCCATATCGTTCCCTGTTTTCTTCTGAATTATCCATTAAACCAACTGAAACATGATCATCCATCCCATATCGTTCAATGTGTTCTTCTGAATTATCCATTAAACCTACTGAAACATGATCATCCATCCCATATCGTTCACTATGTTCTTCTATAACATCCATTAAACGTACTGAAACATGATCATCCATCCCATATCGTTCACTAGGTTCTTCTGTAACATCCATTAAACCTACTAAAACAGGATAATCCATCCCATATCGTTCACTGTGTTCTTCTGAATTATCCATTAAACCTACTGAAACATGATTATCCGTCCCATATCGTTCATTATGTTCTTCTGTAACATCCATTAAACTTACTGAAACATGATCATCCATCCCATATCATTCACTTTGTTCTTCTTTAACATCCTTTAAACCTATTGATACATGATCATCCATCCCATATCGTTCAATATGTTCTTCTGTAACATCCATTAAACTAACTGAAACATGATCATCCATCCCATATCGTTCACTGTGTTCTTCTAAATTATCCATTAAACCTACTGAAACATGATCATCCATCCCATATCTTTCAATATATTCTTCTGTAACATCCATTAATCCTACTGAAACATGATCATCCATCCTATATCGTTCACTATGTTCTTCTATAACATCCATTAAACGTACTGAAACATGATCATCCATCCCATATCGATCACTATGTTCTTCGGTAACATCCATTAAACCTACTAAAACAGGATAATCCATCCCATATCGTTCATTGTGTTCTTCTGAATTATCCATTAAACCTACTGAAACATGATTATCCATCCCATATCGTTCACTATGTTCTTCTGTAACATCCATTAAACTTACTGAAACATGATCATCCATCCCATATCGTTCACTTTGTTCTTCTTTAACATAATTTAAACCTATTGATACATGATCATCCATCCCATATCGTTCAATATGTTCTTCTGTAACATCCATTAAACTAACTGAAACATGATGATCCATCCCATATCGTTCACTGTGTTCTTCTAAATTATCCATTAAACCGACTGAAACATGATCATCCATCCCATATCGTTCACTATGTTCTTCTATAACATCCATTAAACGTACTGAAACATGATCATCCATCCCATATCGTTCACTAGGTTCTTCTGTAACATCCATTAAACCTACTAAAACAGGATAATCCATCCCATATCGTTCACTGTGTTCTTCTGAATTATCCATTAAACCTACTGAAACATGATTATCCGTCCCATATCGTTCATTATGTTCTTCTGTAACATCCATTAAACTTACTGAAACATGATCATCCATCCCATATCATTCACTTTGTTCTTCTTTAACATCCTTTAAACCTATTGATACATGATCATCCATCCCATATCGTTCAATATGTTCTTCTGTAACATCCATTAAACTAACTGAAACATGATCATCCATCCCATATCGTTCACTGTGTTCTTCTAAATTATCCATTAAACCTACTGAAACATGATCATCCATCCCATATCTTTCAATACATTCTTCTGTAACATCCATTAATCCTACTGAAACATGATCATCCATCCCATATCGTTCACTATGTTCTTCTATAACATCCATTAAACGTACAGAAACATGATCATCCATCCCATATCGATCACTATGTTCTTCTGTAACATCCATTAAACCTACTAAAACAGGATAATCCATCCCATATCGTTCATTGTGTTCTTCTGAATTATCCATTAAACCTACTGAAACATGATTATCCATCCCATATCGTTCACTATGTTCTTCTGTAACATCCATTAAACTTACTGAAACATGATCATCCATCCCATATCGTTCACTTTGTTCTTCTTTAACATAATTTAAACCTATTGATACATGATCATCCATCCCATATCGTTCAATATGTTCTTCTGTAACATCCATTAAACTAACTGAAACATGATGATCCATCCCATATCGTTCACTGTGTTCTTCTAAATTATCCATTAAACCGACTGAAACATGATCATCCATCCCATATCGTTCAATATGTTCTTCTGCAACATTCATTAAACTTACTGAAACATGATCATCCATCCCATATCGTTCACTGTGTTCTTCTAAATTATCCATTAAACCTACTGAAACATGACCATCCATCCCATATCGGTCACTATTTTCTTCTGCAGCATCCATTACACTTACTGAAACATGATTATCCATCCCATATCGTTCATTGTGTTCTTCTGTAATGTCCATTAAAGTTACTTAAACATGATCATCCATCCCATATTGTTCACTATGTTCTTCTTTAACATCCACTAAACCTACTGAAACATGATCATCCATCCGATATCATTCACTATGTTCTTCTTTAACATCCAATAAACCTACTGAAACATAATCATCCATCCCATATCGTTCACTATGTTCTTCTGTAACATACATTTAAACCTACTGAAACATGATCATCCATCCCATATCGTTCACTATGTTCTTCTGTAACATCCACTAAACCTACTGAAACATGATCATCCATACCATATCGTTCACTATGTTCTTCTTTAACATCCATTAAACCTACTAAAACAGGATGATCCATCCCATATCATTCCCTGTTTTCTTCTGAATTATCCATTAAACCAACTGAAACATGATCATCCATCCGATATCGCTCAATGTGTTCTTCTGAATTATCCATTAAACCTACTGAAACATGATCATCCATCCCATATCGTTCACTATGTTCTTCTGTAACATCCACTAAACCTACTGAAACATGATCATCCATCCCATATTATTCACTATGTTCTTCTTTAACATCCACTAAACCTACTGAAACATGATCATCGATCCCATATCGTTCCCTGTTTTCTTCTGAATTATCCATTAAGCTTACTGAAACATGATCATCCATCCCATATCGTTCAATGTGTTCTTCTGAATTATCCATTAAACCTACTGAAACATGATCATCCATCCCATATCGTTCATTATGTTCTTCTGTAACATCCATTAAACTTACTGAAACATGATCATCCATCCCATATCATTCAATATGTTCTTCTGTAACATCCATTAAACTAACTGAAACATGATCATCCATCCCATATCGTTCACTGTGTTCTTCTAAATTATCCATTAAACCTACTGAAACATGATCATCCATCCCATATCTTTCAATATATTCTTCTGTAACATCCATTAATCCTACTGAAACATGATCATCCATCCCATATCGTTCACTATGTTCTTCTATAACATCCATTAAACGTACTGAAACATGATCATCCATCCCATATCGATCACTATGTTCTTCTGTAACATCCATTAAACCTACTAAAACAGGATAATCCATCCCATATCGTTCACTGTGTTCTTCTGAATTATCCATTAAACCTACTGAAACATGATTATCCATCCCATATCGTTCACTATGTTCATCTGTAACATCCATTAAACTTACTGCAACATGATCATCCATCCCATATCGTTCACTTTGTTCTTCTTTAACATCCTTTAAACCTATTGATACATGATCATCCATCCCATATCATTCACTATGTTCTTCTGTAACATCCCTTAAACTAAATGAAACATGATGATCCATCCCATATCATTCACTGTGTTCTTCTAAATTATCCATTAAACCGACTGAAACATGATCATCCATCCCATATCTTTCAATATATTCTTCTGTAACATCCATTAAACCTACTGAAAAATGATCATCCATCCCATATCGGTCACTAATTTCTTCTGTAGCGTCCATTAAACTTTCTGAAACATGATCATCGATCCCATATCGTTCACTATGATCTTCTGTAACATCCATTAAACTTACTTAAACATGATCATCCATCCCATATCGGTCAGTATGTTCTTCTTAAACATCCATTAAACCTACTGAAATATGATCATCCATCCCATATCGTTCAATATGTTCTTCTGTAACATCCATTAAACCTACTGAAACATGATCATCCATCCCATATCGTTCACTGTGTTCTTCTAAATTATCCATTAAACCTACTGAAACATGATCATCCATCCCATATATTTCAATATATTCTTCTGTAACATCCATTAAACCTACTGAAACATGATCATCCATCCCATATCGTTCACTGTGTTCTTCTTTAACATCCTTTAAACCTATTGATACATGATCATCCATCCCATATCGTTGACTATGTTCTTCTGTAACAGCCATTAAACCTACTAAAACAGGATCATCCATCCCATATCGTTCACTGTGTTCCTCTGAATTATCCATTAAACCTACTGAACCATGATCATCCATCCCATATCGTTCAATATGTTCTTCTGTAACATCCATTAAACTTACTGAAACATGATCATCCATCCCATATCTTTCACTGGGTTCTTCTGTAACATCCATAAAACCTACTGAAACATGATCATCCATCCCATATCTTTCAATATATTCTTCTGTAGCATCCATTAAACTTACTGAAACATGATCATCCATCGCATATCGTTCAGTGTGTTCTTCTGTAATGTCCATTAAACTTACTTAAAGATGATCATGCATCCCATATCGTTCACTATGTTCTTCCTTAACATCCACTAAACCTACTGAAACATGATCATTCATCCCATATCATTCACTATGTTCTTCTTTAACATCCAATAAACCTACTGAAACATAATCATTGATCCCATATCGTTCACTATGTTCTTCTGTAACATCCATTTAAACCTACTGAAACATGATCATCTATCCCATATCGTTCACTATGTT
The DNA here is from genome assembly GCA_022114975.2 of Lampris megalopsis. Lineage (NCBI taxonomy): Eukaryota > Metazoa > Chordata > Actinopteri > Lampriformes > Lampridae > Lampris > Lampris megalopsis. The sequence goes on from JAJHIY020000425.1 coordinate 6,986,614, forward strand.
CTTCTGTAACATCCACTAAACCTACTGAAACATGATCATCCATACCATATCGTTCACTATGTTCTTCTTTAACATCCATTAAACCTACTAAAACAGGATGATCCATCCCATATCGTTCCCTGTTTTCTTCTGAATTATCCATTAACCCTACTAAAACAGGATGATCCATCCCATATCGTTCCCTGTTTTCTTCTGAATTATCCATTAAACCAACTGAAACATGATCATCCATCCCATATCGTTCACTATGTTCTTCTGTAACATCCACTAAACCTACTGAAACATGATCATCCATCCCATATTGTTCACTATGTTCTTCTTTAACATCCACTAAACCTACTGAAACATGATCATCGATCCCATATCGTTCCCTGTTTTCTTCTGAATTATCCATTAAGCTTACTGAAACATGATCATCCATCCCATATCGTTCAATGTGTTCTTCTGAATTATCCATTAAACCTACTGAAACATGATCATCCATCCCATATCGTTCATTATGTTCTTCTGTAACATCCATTAAACTTACTGAAACATGATCATCCATCCCATATCATTCAATATGTTCTTCTGTAACATCCATTAAACTAACTGAAACATGATCATCCATCCCATATCGTTCACTGTGTTCTTCTAAATTATCCATTAAACCTACTGAAACATGATCATCCATCCCATATCTTTCAATATATTCTTCTGTAACATCCATTAATCCTACTGAAACATGATCATCCATCCCATATCGTTCACTATGTTCTTCTATAACATCCATTAAACGTACTGAAACATGATCATCCATCCCATATCGATCACTATGTTCTTCTGTAACATCCATTAAACCTACTAAAACAGGATAATCCATCCCATATCGTTCACTGTGTTCTTCTGAATTATCCATTAAACCTACTGAAACATGATTATCCATCCCATATCGTTCACTATGTTCTTCTGTAACATCCATTAAACTTACTGCAACATGATCATCCATCCCATATCGTTCACTTTGTTCTTCTTTAACATCCTTTAAACCTATTGATTCATGATCATCCATCCCATATCATTCACTATGTTCTTCTGTAACATCCATTAAACTAAATGAAACATGAAGATCCATCCCATATCATTCACTGTGTTCTTCTAAATTATCCATTAAACCGACTGAAACATGATCATCCATCCCATATCTTTCAATATATTCTTCTGTAACATCCATTAAACCTACTGAAAAATGATCATCCATCCTATATCGGTCACTAATTTCTTCTGTAGCGTCCATTAAACTTTCTGAAACATGATCATCGATCCCATATCGTTCACTATGATCTTCTGTAACATCCATTAAACTTACTTAAACATGATCATCCATCCCATATCGGTCAGTATGTTCTTCTTAAACATCCATTAAACCTACTGAAATATGATCATCCATCCCATATCGTTCAATATGTTCTTCTGTAACATCCATTAAACCTACTGAAACATGATCATCCATCCCATATCGTTCACTGTGTTCTTCTAAATTATCCATTAAACCTACTGAAACATGATCATCCATCCCATATATTTCAATATATTCTTCTGTAACATCCATTAAACCTACTGAAACATGATCATCCATCCCATATCGTTCACTGTGTTCTTCTTTAACATCCTTTAAACCTATTGATACATGATCATCCATCCCATATCGTTGACTATGTTCTTCTGTAACAGCCATTAAACCTACTAAAACAGGATCATCCATCCCATATCGTTCACTGTGTTCCTCTGAATTATCCATTAAACCTACTGAACCATGATCATCCATCCCATATCGTTCAATATGTTCTTCTGTAACATCCATTAAACTTACTGAAACATGATCATCCATCCCATATCTTTCACTGGGTTCTTCTGTAACATCCATAAATCCTACTGAAACATGATCATCCATCCCATATCTTTCAATATATTCTTCTGTAGCATCCATTAAACTTACTGAAACATGATCATCCATCGCATATCGTTCAGTGTGTTCTTCTGTAATGTCCATTAAACTTACTTAAAGATGATCATCCATCCCATATCGTTCACTATGTTCTTCCTTAACATCCACTAAACCTACTGAAACATGATCATTCATCCCATATCATTCACTATGTTCTTCTTTAACATCCAATAAACCTACTGAAACATAATCATTGATCCCATATCGTTCACTATGTTCTTCTGTAACATCCATTTAAACCTACTGAAACATGATCATCTATCCCATATCGTTCACTATGTTCTTCTGTAACATCCACTAAACCTACTGAAACATGATCATACATACCATATCGTTCACTATGTTCTTCTTTAACATCCATTAAACCTACTAAAACAGGATGATCCATCCCATATCGTTCCCTGTTTTCTTCTGAATTATCCATTAACCCTACTAAAACAGGATGATCCATCCCATATCGTTCCCTGTTTTCTTCTGAATTATCCATTAAACCAACTGAAACATGATCATCCATCCCATATCGTTCAATGTGTTCTTCTGAATTATCCATTAAACCTACTGAAACATGATCATCCATCCCATATCGTTCACTATGTTCTTCTATAACATCCATTAAACGTACTGAAACATGATCATCCATCCCATATCGTTCACTAGGTTCTTCTGTAACATCCATTAAACCTACTAAAACAGGATAATCCATCCCATATCGTTCACTGTGTTCTTCTGAATTATCCATTAAACCTACTGAAACATGATTATCCATCCCATATCGTTCATTATGTTCTTCTGTAACATCCATTAAACTTACTGAAACATGATCATCCATCCCATATCGTTCACTTTGTTCTTCTTTAACATAATTTAAACCTATTGATACATGATCATCCATCCCATATCGTTCAATATGTTCTTCTGTAACATCCATTAAACTAACTGAAACATGATGATCCATCCCATATCGTTCACTGTGTTCTTCTAAATTATCCATTAAACCGACTGAAACATGATCATCCATCCCATATCGTTCAATATGTTCTTCTTTAACATCCATTAAACCTACTAAAACAGGATGATCCATCCCATATCATTCCCTGTTTTCTTCTGAATTATCCATTAAACCAACTGAAACATGATCATCCATCCGATATCGCTCAATGTGTTCTTCTGAATTATCCATTAAACCTACTGAAACATGATCATCCATCCCATATCGTTCACTATGTTCTTCTGTAACATCCACTAAACCTACTGAAACATGATCATCCATCCCATATTGTTCACTATGTTCTTCTTTAACATCCACTAAACCTACTGAAACATGATCATCGATCCCATATCGTTCCCTGTTTTCTTCTGAATTATCCATTAAGCTTACTGAAACATGATCATCCATCCCATATCGTTCAATGTGTTCTTCTGAATTATCCATTAAACCTACTGAAACATGATCATCCATCCCATATCGTTCATTATGTTCTTCTGTAACATCCATTAAACTTACTGAAACATGATCATCCATCCCATATCATTCAATATGTTCTTCTGTAACATCCATTAAACTAACTGAAACATGATCATCCATCCCATATCGTTCACTGTGTTCTTCTAAATTATCCATTAAACCTACTGAAACATGATCATCCATCCCATATCTTTCAATATATTCTTCTGTATCATCCATTAATCCTACTGAAACATGATCATCCATCCCATATCGTTCACTATGTTCTTCTATAACATCCATTAAACGTACTGAAACATGATCATCCATCCCATATCGATCACTATGTTCTTCTGTAACATCCATTAAACCTACTAAAACAGGATAATCCATCCCATATCGTTCACTGTGTTCTTCTGAATTATCCATTAAACCTACTGAAACATGATTATCCATCCCATATCGTTCACTATGTTCTTCTGTAACATCCATTAAACTTACTGAAACATGATCATCCATCCCATATCGTTCACTTTGTTCTTCTTTAACATCCTTTAAACCTATTGATACATGATCATCCATCCCATATCATTCACTATGTTCTTCTGTAACATCCATTAAACTAAATGAAACATGATGATCCATCCCATATCATTCACTGTGTTCTTCTAAATTATCCATTAAACCGACTGAAACATGATCATCCATCCCATATCTTTCAATATATTCTTCTGTAACATCCATTAAACCTACTGAAAAATGATCATCCATCCCATATCGGTCACTAATTTCTTCTGTAGCGTCCATTAAACTTTCTGAAACATGATCATCGATCCCATATCGTTCACTATGATCTTCTGTAACATCCATTAAACTTACTTAAACATGATCATCCATCCCATATCGTTCACTGTGTTCTTCTGTAACATCCATTAAACCTACTGAAACATGATCATCCATCCCATATCGTTCACTGTGTTCTTCTAAATTATCCATTAAACCTACTGAAACATGATCATCCATCCCATATATTTCAATATATTCTTCTGTAACATCCATTAAACCTACTGAAACATGATCATCCATCCCATATCGTTCACTGTGTTCTTCTTTAACATCCTTTAAACCTATTGATACATGATCATCCATCCCATATCGTTGACTATGTTCTTCAGTAACAGCCATTAAACCTACTAAAACAGGATCATCCATCCCATATCGTTCACTGTGTTCCTCTGAATTATCCATTAAACCTACTGAACCATGATCATCCATCCCATATCGTTCAATATGTTCTTCTGTAACATCCATTAAACTTACTGAAACATGATCATCCATCCCATATCTTTCACTGGGTTCTTCTGTAACATCCATAAAACCTACTGAAACATGATCATCCATCCCATATCTTTCAATATATTCTTCTGTAGCATCCATTAAACTTACTGAAACATGATCATCCATCGCATATCGTTCAGTGTGTTCTTCTGTAATGTCCATTAAACTTACTTAAAGATGATCATCCATCCCATATCGTTCACTATGTTCTTCCTTAACATCCACTAAACCTACTGAAACATGATCATTCATCCCATATCATTCACTATGTTCTTCTTTAACATCCAATAAACCTACTGAAACATAATCATTGATCCCATATCGTTCACTATGATCTTCTGTAACATCCATTTAAACCTACTGAAACATGATCATCTATCCCATATCGTTCACTATGTTCTTCTGTAACATCCACTAAACCTACTGAAACATGATCATCCATACCATATCGTTCACTATGTTCTTCTTTAACATCCATTAAACCTACTAAAACAGGATGATCCATCCCATATCGTTCCCTGTTTTCTTCTGAATTATCCATTAACCTTACTAAAACAGGATGATCCATCCCATATCGTTCCCTGTTTTCTTCTGAATTATCCATTAAACCAACTGAAACATGATCATCCATCCCATATCGTTCAACGTGTTCTTCTGAATTATCCATTAAACCAACTGAAACATGATCATCCATCCGATATCGCTCAATGTGTTCTTCTGAATTATCCATTAAACCTGCTGAAACATGATCATCCATCCCATATCGTTCACTATGTTCTTCTGTAACATCCACTAAACCTACTGAAACATGATCATCCATCCCATATTGTTCACTATGTTCTTCTTTAACATCCACTAAACCTACTGAAACATGATCATCGATCCCATATCGTTCCCTGTTTTCTTCTGAATTATCCATTAAGCTTACTGAAACATGATCATCCGTCCCATATCGTTCAATGTGTTCTTCTGAATTATCCATTAAACCTACTGAAACATGATCATCCATCCCATATCGTTCATTATGTTCTTCTGTAACATCCATTAAACTTACTGAAACATGATCATCCATCCCATATCATTCAATATGTTCTTCTGTAACATCCATTAAACTAACTGAAACATGATCATCCATCCCATATCGTTCACTGTGTTCTTCTAAATTATCCATTAAACCTACTGAAACATGATCATCCATCCCATATCTTTCAATATATTCTTCTGTAACATCCATTAATCCTACTGAAACATGATCATCCATCCCATATCGTTCACTATGTTCTTCTATAACATCCATTAAACGTACTGAAACATGATCATCCATCCCATATCGATCACTATGTTCTTCTGTAACATCCATTAAACCTACTAAAACAGGATAATCCATCCCATATCGTTCACTGTGTTCTTCTGAATTATCCATTAAACCTACTGAAACATGATTATCCATCCCATATCGTTCACTATGTTCTTCTGTAACATCCATTAAACTTAGTGAAACATGATCATCCATCCCATATCATTCACTTTGTTCTTCTTTAACATCCTTTAAACCTATTGATACATGATCATCCATCCCATATCATTCACTATGTTCTTCTGTAACATCCATTAAACTAAATGAAACATGATGATCCATCCCATATCATTCACTGTGTTCTTCTAAATTATCCATTAAACCGACTGAAACATGATCATCCATCCCATATCTTTCAATATATTCTTCTGTGACATCCATTAAACCTACTGAAAAATGATCATCCATCCCATATCGGTCACTAATTTCTTCTGTAGCGTCCATTAAACTTTCTGAAACATGATCATCGATCCCATATCGTTCACTATGTTCTTCTGTAACATCCATTAAACTTACTTAAACATGATCATCCATCCCATATCGTTCACTGTGTTCTTCTGTAACATCCATTAAACCTACTGAAACATGATCATCCATCCCATATCGTTCACTGTGTTCTTCTAAATTATCCATTAAACCTACTGAAACATGATCATCCATCCCATATATTTCAATATATTCTTCTGTAACATCCATTAAACCTACTGAAACATGATCATCCATCCCATATCGTTCACTGTGTTCTTCTTTAACATCCTTTAAACCTATTGATACATGATCATCCATCCCATATCGTTGACTATGTTCTTCTGTAACAGCCATTAAACCTACTAAAACAGGATCATCCATCCCATATCGTTCACTGTGTTCCTCTGAATTATCCATTAAACCTAATGAACCATGATCATCCATCCCATATCGTTCAATATGTTCTTCTGTAACATCCATTAAACTTACTGAAACATGATCATCCATCCCATATCTTTCACTGGGTTCTTCTGTAACATCCATAAAACCTACTGAAACATGATCATCCATCCCATATCTTTCAATATATTCTTCTGTAGCATCCATTAAACTTACTGAAACATGATCATCCATCGCATATCGTTCAGTGTGTTCTTCTGTAATGTCCATTAAACTTACTTAAAGATGATCATCCATCCCATATCGTTCACTATGTTCTTCCTTAACATCCACTAAACCTACTGAAACATGATCATTCATCCCATATCATTCACTATGTTCTTCTTTAACATCCAATAAACCTACTGAAACATAATCATTGATCCCATATCGTTTACTATGTTCTTCTGTAACATCCATTAAACCTACTGAAACATGATCATCCATCCCATATCGTTCACTATGTTCTTCTTTAACATCCATTAAACCTACTAAAACAGGATGATCCATCCCATATCGTTCCCTGTTTTCTTCTGAATTATCCATTAACCCTACTAAAACAGGATGATCCATCCCATATCGTTCCCTGTTTTCTTCTGAATTATCCATTAAACCAACTGAAACATGATCATCCATCCCATATCGTTCAACGTGTTCTTCTGAATTATCCATTAAACCTACTGAAACATGATCATCCATCCCATATCGTTCACTATGTTCTTCTATAACATCCATTAAACGTACTGAAACATGATCATCCATCCCATATCGTTCACTAGGTTCTTCTGTAACATCCATTAAACCTACTAAAACAGGATAATCCATCCCATATCGTTCACTGTGTTCTTCTGAATTATCCATTAAACCTACTGAAACATGATTATCCATCCCATATCGTTCATTATGTTCTTCTGTAACATCCATTAAACTTACTGAAACATGATCATCCATCCCATATCATTCACTTTGTTCTTCTTTAACATCCTTTAAACCTATTGATACATGATCATCCATCCAATATCGTTCAATATGTTCTTCTGTAACATCCATTAAACTAACTGAAACATGATCATCCATCCCATATCGTTCACTGTGTTCTTCTAAATTATCCATTAAACCTACTGAAACATGATCATCCATCCCATATCTTTCAATATATTCTTCTGTAACATCCATTAATCCTACTGAAACATGATCATCCATCCCATATCGTTCACTATGTTCTTCTATAACATCCATTAAACGTACTGAAACATGATCATCCATCCCATATCGATCACTATGTTCTTCGGTAACATCCATTAAACCTACTAAAACAGGATAATCCATCCCATATCGTTCATTGTGTTCTTCTGAATTATCCATTAAACCTACGGAAACATGATTATCCATCCCATATCGTTCACTATGTTCTTCTGTAACATCCATTAAACTTACTTAAACATGATCATCCATCCCATATCGTTCACTTTGTTCTTCTTTAACATAATTTAAACCTATTGATACATGATCATCCATCCCATATCATTCAATATGTTCTTCTGTAACATCCATTAAACTAACTGAAACATGATGATCCATCCCATATCGTTCACTGTGTTCTTCTAAATTATCCATTAAACCGACTGAAACATGATCATCCATCCCATATCGTTCAATATGTTCTTCTGCAACATTCATTAAACTTACTGAAACATGATCATCCATCCCATATCGTTCACTGTGTTATTCTGTAATGTCCATTAAACTTACTTAAACATGATCATCCATCCCATATTGTTCACTATGTTCTTCTTTAACATCCACTAAACCTACTGAAACATGATCATCCATCCGATATCATTCACTATGTTCTTCTTTAACATCCAATAAACCTACTGAAACATAATCATCCATCCCATATCGTTCACTATGTTCTTCTGTAACATACATTTAAACCTACTGAAACATGATCATCCATCCCATATCGTTCACTATGTTCTTCTTTAACATCCATTAAACCTACTAAAACAGGATGATCCATCCCATATCATTCCCTGTTTTCTTCTGAATTATCCATTAAACCTACTGAAACATGATCATCCATCCCATATCGTTCACTGTGTTCTTCTAAATTATCCATTAAACCTACTGAAACATGATCATCCATCCCATATCTTTCAATATATTCTTCTGTAACATCCATTAAACCTACTGAAACATGATCATCCATCCCATATCATTCACTGTGTTCTTCTTTAACATCCTTTAAACCTATTGATACATGATCATCCATCCCATATCGTTGACTATGTTCTTCTGTAACAGCCATTAAACCTACTAAAACAGGATCATCCATCCCATATCGTTCACTGTGTTCCTCTGAATTATCCATTAAACCTACTGAACCATGATCATCCATCCCATATCGTTCAATATGTTCTTCTGTAACATCCATTAAACTTACTGAAACATGATCATCCATCCCATATCTTTCGCTGGGTTCTTCTGTAACATCCATAAAACCTACTGAAACATGATCATCCATCCCATATCTTTCAATATATTCTTCTGTAGCATCCATTAAACTTACTGAAACATGATCATCCATCGCATATCGTTCAGTGTGTTCTTCTGTAATGTCCATTAAACTTACTTAAAGATGATCATCCATCCCATATCGTTCACTATGTTCTTCCTTAATATCCACTAAACCTACTGAAACATGATCATTCATCCCATATCATTCACTATGTTCTTCTTTAACATCCAATAAACCTACTGAAACATAATCATTGATCCCATATCGTTCACTATGTTCTTCTGTAACATCCATTTAAACCTACTGAAACATGATCATCCATACCATATCGTTCACTATGTTCTTCTTTAACATCCATTAAACCTACTAAAACAGGATGATCCATCCCATATCGTTCCCTGTTTTCTTCTGAATTATCCATTAACCCTACTAAAACAGGATGATCCATCCCATATCATTCCCTGTTTTCTTCTGAATTATCCATTAAACCAACTGAAACATGATCATCCATCCCATATCGTTCAATGTGTTCTTCTGAATTATCCATTAAACCTACTGAAACATGATCATCCATCCCATATCGTTCACTATGTTCTTCTATAACATCCATTAAACGTACTGATACATGATCATCCATCCCATATCGTTCACTATGTTCTTCTGTAACATCCACTAAACCTACTGAAACATGATCATCCATACCATATCGTTCACTATGTTCTTCTTTAACATCCATTAAACCTACTAAAACAGGATGATCCATCCCATATCATTCACTGTGTTCTTCTTTAACATCCTTTAAACCTATTGATACATGATCATCCGTCCCATATCGTTCAATGTGTTCTTCTGAATTATCCATTAAACCTACTGAAACATGATCATTCATCCCATATCGTTCATTATGTTCTTCTGTAACATCCATTAAACTTACTGAAACATGATCATCCATCCCATATCATTCAATATGTTCTTCTGTAACATCCATTAAACTAACTGAAACATGATCATCCATCCCATATCGTTCACTGTGTTCTTCTAAATTATCCATTAAACCTACTGAAACATGATCATCCATCCCATATCTTTCAATATATTCTTCTGTAACATCCATTAATCCTACTGAAACATGATCATCCATCCCATATCGTTCACTATGTTCTTCTATAACATCCATTAAACGTACTGAAACATGATCATCCATCCCATATCGATCACTATGTTCTTCTGTAACAACCATTAAACCTACTAAAACAGGATAATCCATCCCATATCGTTCACTGTGTTCTTCTGAATTATCCATTAAACCGACTGAAACATGATCATCCATCCCATATCGTTCACTATGTTCTTCTGTAACATCCATTAAACTTACTGAAACATGATCATCCATCCCATATCATTCACTTTGTTCTTCTTTAACATCCTTTAAACCTATTGATACATGATCATCCATCCCATATCATTCACTATGTTCTTCTGTAACATCCATTAAACTAAATGAAACATGATGATCCATTCCATATCATTCACTGTGTTCTTCTAAATTATCCATTAAACCGACTGAAACATGATCATCCATCCCATATCTTTCAATATATTCTTCTGTAACATCCATTAAACCTACTGAAAAATGATCATCCATCCCATATCGGTCACTAATTTCTTCTGTAGCGTCCATTAAACTTTCTGAAACATGATCATCGATCCCATATCGTTCACTATGATCTTCTGTAACATCCATTAAACTTACTTAAACATGATCATCCATCCCATATCGTTCACTGTGTTCTTCTGTAACATCCATTAAACCTACTGAAACATGATCATCCATCCCATATCGTTCACTGTGTTCTTCTAAATTATCCATTAAACCTACCGAAACATGATCATCCATTCCATATATTTCAATATATTCTTCTGTAACATCCATTAAACCTACTGAAACATGATCATCCATCCCATATCGTTCACTGTGTTCTTCTTTAACATCCTTTAAACCTATTGATACATGATCATCCATCCCATATCGTTGACTATGTTCTTCTGTAACAGCCATTAAACCTACTAAAACAGGATCATCCATGCCATATCGTTCACTGTGTTCCTCTGAATTATCCATTAAACCTACTGAACCATGATCATCCATCCCATATCGTTCAATATGTTCTTCTGTAACATCCATTAAACTTACTGAAACATGATCATCCATCCCATATCTTTCACTGGGTTCTTCTGTAATATCCATAAAACCTACTGAAACATGATCATCCATCCCATATCTTTCAATATATTCTTCTGTAGCATCCATTACACTTACTGAAACATGATCATCCATCGCATATCGTTCAGTGTGTTCTTCTGTAATGTCCATTAAACTTACTTAAAGATGATCATCCATCCCATATCGTTCACTATGTTCTTCCTTAACATCCACTAAACCTACTGAAACATGATCATTCATCCCATATCATTCACTATGTTCTTCTTTAACATCCAATAAACCAACTGAAACATAATCATTGATCCCATATCGTTCACTATGTTCTTCTGTAACATCCATTAAACCTACTGAAACATGATCATCCATCCCATATCGTTCACTATGTTCTTCTTTAACATCCATTAAACCTACTAAAACAGGATGATCCATCCCATATCGTTCCCTGTTTTCTTCTGAATTATCCATTAACCCTACTAAAACAGGATGATCCATCCCATATCGTTCCCTGTTTTCTTCTGAATTATCCATTAAACCAACTGAAACATGATCATCCATCCCATATCGTTCAACGTGTTCTTCTGAATTATCCATTAAACCTACTGAAACATGATCATCCATCCCATATCGTTCACTATGTTCTTCTATAACATCCATTAAACGTACTGAAACATGATCATCCATCCCATATCGTTCACTAGGTTCTTCTGTAACATCCATTAAACCTACTAAAACAGGATAATCCATCCCATATCGTTCACTGTGTTCTTCTGAATTATCCATTAAACCTACTGAAACATGATTATCCATCCCATATCGTTCATTATGTTCTTCTGTATCATCCATTAAACTTACTGAAACATGATCATCCATCCCATATCATTCACTTTGTTCTTCTTTAACATCCTTTAAACCTATTGATACATGATCATCCATCCCATATCGTTCAATATGTTCTTCTGTAACATCCATTAAACTAACTGAAACATGATCATCCATCCCATATCGTTCACTGTGTTCTTCTAAATTATCCGATAAACCTACTGAAACATGATCATCCATCCCATATCTTTCAATATATTCTTCTGTAACATCCATTAATCCTACTGAAACATGATCATCCATCCCATATCGTTCACTATGTTCTTCTATAACATCCATTAAACGTACTGAAACATGATCATCCATCCCATATCGATCACTATGCTCTTCTGTAACATCCATTAAACCTACTAAAACAGGATAATCCATCCCATATCGTTCATTGTGTTCTTCTGAATTATCCATTAAACCTACGGAAACATGATTATCCATCCCATATCGTTCACTATGTTCTTCTGTAACATCCATTAAACTTACTGAAACATGATCATCCATCCCATATCGTTCACTTTGTTCTTCTTTAACATAATTTAAACCTATTGATACATGATCATCCATCCCATATCGTTCAATATGTTCTTCTGTAACATCCATTAAACTAACTGAAACATGATGATCCATCCCATATCGTTCACTGTGTTCTTCTAAATTATCCATTAAACCGACTGAAACATGATCATCCATCCCATATCGTTCAATATGTTCTTCTGCAACATTCATTAAACTTACTGAAACATGATCATCCATCCCATATCGTTCACTGTGTTATTCTAAATTATCCATTAAACCTACTGAAACATGACCATCCATCCCATATCGGTCACTATTTTCTTCTGCAGCATCCATTACACTTACTGAAACATGATTATCCATCCCATATCGTTCAGTGTGTTCTTCTGTAATGTCCATTAAACTTACTTAAACATGATCATCCATCCCATATTGTTCACTATGTTCTTCTTTAACATCCACTAAACCTACTGAAACATGATCATCCATCCGATATCATTCACTATGTTCTTCTTTAACATCCAATAAACCTACTGAAACATAATCATCCATCCCATATCGTTCACTATGTTCTTCTGTAACATACATTTAAACCTACTGAAACATGATCATCCATCCCATATCGTTCACTATGTTCTTCTTTAACATCCATTAAACCTACTAAAACAGGATGATCCATCCCATATCATTCCCTGTTTTCTTCTGAATTATCCATTAAACCTACTGAAACATGATCATCCATCCCATATCGTTCACTGTGTTCTTCTAAATTATCCATTAAACCTACTGAAACATGATCATCCATCCCATATCTTTCAATATATTCTTCTGTAACATCCATTAAACCTACTGAAACATGATCATCCATCCCATATCATTCACTGTGTTCTTCTTTAACATCCTTTAAACCTATTGATACATGATCATCCATCCCATATCGTTGACTATGTTCTTCTGTAACAGCCATTAAACCTACTAAAACAGGATCATCCATCCCATATCGTTCACTGTGTTCCTCTGAATTATCCATTAAACCTACTGAACCATGATCATCCATCCCATATCGTTCAATATGTTCTTCTGTAACATCCATTAAACTTACTGAAACATGATCATCCATCCCATATCTTTCACTGTGTTCTTCTGTAACATCCATAAAACCTACTGAAACATGATCATCCATCCCATATCTTTCAATATATTCTTCTGTAGCATCCATTAAACTTACTGAAACATGATCATCCATCGCATATCGTTCAGTGTGTTCTTCTGTAATGTCCATTAAACTTACTTAAACATGATCATCCATCCCATATCGTTCACTATGTTCTTCCTTAACATCCACTAAACCTACTGAAACATGATCATTCATCCCATATCATTCACTATGTTCTTCTTTAACATCCAATAAACCTACTGAAACATAATCATTGATCCCATATCGTTCACTATGTTCTTCTGTAACATCCATTTAAACCTACTGAAACATGATCATCTATCCCATATCGTTCACTATGTTCTTCTGTAACATCCACTAAACCTACTGAAACATGATCATCCATACCATATCGTTCACTATGTTCTTCTTTAACATCCATTAAACCTACTAAAACAGGATGATCCATCCCATATCGTTCCCTGTTTTCTTCTGAATTATCCATTAACCCTACTAAAACAGGATGATCCATCCCATATCATTCCCTGTTTTCTTCTGAATTATCCATTAAACCAACTGAAACATGATCATCCATCCCATATCGTTCAATGTGTTCTTCTGAATTATCCATTAAACCTACTGAAACATGATCATCCATCCCATATCGTTCACTATGTTCTTCTATAACATCCATTAAACGTACTGATACATGATCATCCATCCCATATCGTTCACTATGTTCTTCTGTAACATCCACTAAACCTACTGAAACATGATCATCCATACCATATCGTTCACTATGTTCTTCTTTAACATCCATTAAACCTACTAAAACAGGATGATCCATCCCATATCATTCACTGTGTTCTTCTTTAACATCCTTTAAACCTATTGATACATGATCATCCATCCCATATCGTTGACTATGTTCTTCTGTAACAGCCATTAAACCTACTAAAACAGGATCATCCATCCCATATCGTTCACTGTGTTCCTCTGAATTATCCATTAAACCTACTGAACCATGATCATCCATCCCATATCGTTCACTGTGTTCTTCTGAATTATCCATTAAACCTACTGAACCATGATCATCCATCCCATATCGTTCACTGTTTTCTTCTGAATTATCCATTAACCCTACTAAAACAGGATGATCCATCCCATATCATTCCCTGTTTTCTTCTGAATTATCCATTAAACCTACTAAAACAGGATAATCCATCCCATATCGTTCACTGTGTTCTTCTGAATTATCCATTAAACCTACTGAAACATGATTATCCATCCCATATCGTTCATTATGTTCTTCTGTATCATCCATTAAACTTACTGAAACATGATCATCCATCCCATATCATTCACTTTGTTCTTCTTTAACATCCTTTAAACCTATTGATACATGATCATCCATCCCATATCGTTCAATATGTTCTTCTGTAACATCCATTAAACTAACTGAAACATGATCATCCATCCCATATCGTTCACTGTGTTCTTCTAAATTATCCGATAAACCTACTGAAACATGATCATCCATCCCATATCTTTCAATATATTCTTCTGTAACATCCATTAATCCTACTGAAACATGATCATCCATCCCATATCGTTCACTATGTTCTTCTATAACATCCATTAAACGTACTGAAACATGATCATCCATCCCATATCGATCACTATGCTCTTCTGTAACATCCATTAAACCTACTAAAACAGGATAATCCATCCCATATCGTTCATTGTGTTCTTCTGAATTATCCATTAAACCTACGGAAACATGATTATCCATCCCATATCGTTCACTATGTTCTTCTGTAACATCCATTAAACTTACTGAAACATGATCATCCATCCCATATCGTTCACTTTGTTCTTCTTTAACATAATTTAAACCTATTGATACATGATCATCCATCCCATATCGTTCAATATGTTCTTCTGTAACATCCATTAAACTAACTGAAACATGATGATCCATCCCATATCGTTCACTGTGTTCTTCTAAATTATCCATTAAACCGACTGAAACATGATCATCCATCCCATATCGTTCAATATGTTCTTCTGCAACATTCATTAAACTTACTGAAACATGATCATCCATCCCATATCGTTCACTGTGTTATTCTAAATTATCCATTAAACCTACTGAAACATGACCATCCATCCCATATCGGTCACTATTTTCTTCTGCAGCATCCATTACACTTACTGAAACATGATTATCCATCCCATATCGTTCAGTGTGTTCTTCTGTAATGTCCATTAAACTTACTTAAACATGATCATCCATCCCATATTGTTCACTATGTTCTTCTTTAACATCCACTAAACCTACTGAAACATGATCATCCATCCGATATCATTCACTATGTTCTTCTTTAACATCCAATAAACCTACTGAAACATAATCATCCATCCCATATCGTTCACTATGTTCTTCTGTAACATACATTTAAACCTACTGAAACATGATCATCCATCCCATATCGTTCACTATGTTCTTCTTTAACATCCATTAAACCTACTAAAACAGGATGATCCATCCCATATCATTCCCTGTTTTCTTCTGAATTATCCATTAAACCTACTGAAACATGATCATCCATCCCATATCGTTCACTGTGTTCTTCTAAATTATCCATTAAACCTACTGAAACATGATCATCCATCCCATATCTTTCAATATATTCTTCTGTAACATCCATTAAACCTACTGAAACATGATCATCCATCCCATATCATTCACTGTGTTCTTCTTTAACATCCTTTAAACCTATTGATACATGATCATCCATCCCATATCGTTGACTATGTTCTTCTGTAACAGCCATTAAACCTACTAAAACAGGATCATCCATCCCATATCGTTCACTGTGTTCCTCTGAATTATCCATTAAACCTACTGAACCATGATCATCCATCCCATATCGTTCAATATGTTCTTCTGTAACATCCATTAAACTTACTGAAACATGATCATCCATCCCATATCTTTCACTGTGTTCTTCTGTAACATCCATAAAACCTACTGAAACATGATCATCCATCCCATATCTTTCAATATATTCTTCTGTAGCATCCATTAAACTTACTGAAACATGATCATCCATCGCATATCGTTCAGTGTGTTCTTCTGTAATGTCCATTAAACTTACTTAAACATGATCATCCATCCCATATCGTTCACTATGTTCTTCCTTAACATCCACTAAACCTACTGAAACATGATCATTCATCCCATATCATTCACTATGTTCTTCTTTAACATCCAATAAACCTACTGAAACATAATCATTGATCCCATATCGTTCACTATGTTCTTCTGTAACATCCATTTAAACCTACTGAAACATGATCATCTATCCCATATCGTTCACTATGTTCTTCTGTAACATCCACTAAACCTACTGAAACATGATCATCCATACCATATCGTTCACTATGTTCTTCTTTAACATCCATTAAACCTACTAAAACAGGATGATCCATCCCATATCGTTCCCTGTTTTCTTCTGAATTATCCATTAACCCTACTAAAACAGGATGATCCATCCCATATCATTCCCTGTTTTCTTCTGAATTATCCATTAAACCAACTGAAACATGATCATCCATCCCATATCGTTCAATGTGTTCTTCTGAATTATCCATTAAACCTACTGAAACATGATCATCCATCCCATATCGTTCACTATGTTCTTCTATAACATCCATTAAACGTACTGATACATGATCATCCATCCCATATCGTTCACTATGTTCTTCTGTAACATCCACTAAACCTACTGAAACATGATCATCCATACCATATCGTTCACTATGTTCTTCTTTAACATCCATTAAACCTACTAAAACAGGATGATCCATCCCATATCATTCACTGTGTTCTTCTTTAACATCCTTTAAACCTATTGATACATGATCATCCATCCCATATCGTTGACTATGTTCTTCTGTAACAGCCATTAAACCTACTAAAACAGGATCATCCATCCCATATCGTTCACTGTGTTCCTCTGAATTATCCATTAAACCTACTGAACCATGATCATCCATCCCATATCGTTCAATATGTTCTTCTGTAACAGCCATTAAACTTACTGAAACATGATCATCCATCCCATATCTTTCACTGTGTTCTTCTGTAACATCCATAAAACCTACTGAAACATGATCATCCATCCCATATCTTTCAATATATTCTTCTGTAGCATCCATTAAACTTACTGAAACATGATCATCCATCGCATATCGTTCAGTGTGTTCTTCTGTAATGTCCATTAAACTTACTTAAACATTATCATCCATCCCATATCGTTCACTATGTTCTTCCTTAACATCCACTAAACCTACTGAAACATGATCATTCATCCCATATCATTCACTATGTTCTTCTTTAACATCCAATAAACCTACTGAAACATAATCATTGATCCCATATCGTTCACTATGTTCTTCTGTAACATCCATTTAAACCTACTGAAACATGATCATCTATCCCATATCGTTCACTATGTTCTTCTGTAACATCCACTAAACCTACTGAAACATGATCATCCATACCATATCGTTCACTATGTTCTTCTTTAACATCCATTAAACCTACTAAAACAGGATGATCCATCCCATATCGTTCCCTGTTTTCTTCTGAATTATCCATTAACCCTACTAAAACAGGATGATCCATCCCATATCGTTCCCTGTTTTCTTCTGAATTATCCATTAAACCAACTGAAACATGATCATCCATCCCATATCGTTCAATGTGTTCTTCTGAATTATCCATTAAACCTACTGAAACATGATCATCCATCCCATATCGTTCACTATGTTCTTCTATAACATCCATTAAACGTACTGAAACATGATCATCCATCCCATATCGTTCACTAGGTTCTTCTGTAACATCCATTAAACCTACTAAAACAGGATAATCCATCCCATATCGTTCACTGTGTTCTTCTGAATTATCCATTAAACCTACTGAAACATGATTATCCGTCCCATATCGTTCATTATGTTCTTCTGTAACATCCATTAAACTTACTGAAACATGATCATCCATCCCATATCGTTCAATGTGTTCTTCTGAATTATCCATTAAACCTACTGAAACATGATCATCCATCCCATATCGTTCACTATGTTCTTCTATAACATCCATTAAACGTACTGATACATGATCATCCATCCCATATCGTTCACTATGTTCTTCTGTAACATCCACTAAACCTACTGAAACATGATCATCCATACCATATCGTTCACTATGTTCTTCTTTAACATCCATTAAACCTACTAAAACAGGATGATCCATCCCATATCATTCACTGTGTTCTTCTTTAACATCCTTTAAACCTATTGATACATGATCATCCATCCCATATCGATCACTATGTTCTTCTTTAACATCCATTAAACCTACTAAAACAGGATGATCCATCCCATATCGTTCCCTGTTTTCTTCTGAATTATCCATTAACCCTACTAAAACAGGATGATCCATCCCATATCGTTCCCTGTTTTCTTCTGAATTATCCATTAAACCAACTGAAACATGGTTATCCATCCCATATCGTTCAATGTGTTCTTCTGAATTATCCATTAAACCTACTGAAACATGATCATCCATCCCATATCGTTCACTATGTTCTTCTATAACATCCATTAAACGTACTGAAACATGATCATCCATCCCATATCGTTCACTAGGTTCTTCTGTAACATCCATTAAACCTACTAAAACAGGATAATCCATCCCATATCGTTCACTGTGTTCTTCTGAATTATCCATTAAACCTACTGAAACATGATTATCCGTCCCATATCGTTCATTATGTTCTTCTGTAACATCCATTAAACTTACTGAAACATGATCATCCATCCCATATCGTTCAATGTGTTCTTCTGAATTATCCATTAAACCTACTGAAACATGATCATCCATCCCATATCGTTCACTATGTTCTTCTATAACATCCATTAAACGTACTGATACATGATCATCCATCCCATATCGTTCACTATGTTCTTCTGTAACATCCACAAAACCTACTGAAACATGATCATCTATACCATATCGTTCACTATGTTCTTCTTTAACATCCATTAAACCTACTAAAACAGGATGATCCATCCCATATCATTCACTGTGTTCTTCTTTAACATCCTTTAAACCTATTGATACATGATCATCCATCCCATATCGTTGACTATGTTCTTCTGTAACAGCCATTAAACCTACTAAAACAGGATCATCCATCCCATATCGTTCACTGTGTTCCTCTGAATTATCCATTAAACCTACTGAACCATGATCATCCATCCCATATCGTTCAATATGTTCTTCTGTAACAGCCATTAAACTTACTGAAACATGATCATCCATCCCATATCTTTCACTGTGTTCTTCTGTAACATCCATAAAACCTACTGAAACATGATCATTCATCCCATATCATTCACTATGTTCTTCTTTAACATCCAATAAACCTACTGAAACATAATCATTGATCCCATATCGTTCACTATGTTCTTCTGTAACATCCATTTAAACCTACTGAAACATGATCATCTATCCCATATCGTTCACTATGTTCTTCTGTAACATCCACTAAACCTACTGAAACATGATCATCCATACCATATCGTTCACTATGTTCTTCTTTAACATCCATTAAACCTACTAAAACAGGATGATCCATCCCATATCGTTCCCTGTTTTCTTCTGAATTATCCATTAACCCTACTAAAACAGGATGATCCATCCCATATCGTTCCCCGTTTTAATTCTGAATTATCCATTAAACCAACTGAAACATGATCATCCATCCCATGTCGTTCAATGTGTTCTTCTGAATTATCCATTAAACCTACTGAAACATGATCATCCATCCCATATCGTTCACTATGTTCTTCTATAACATCCATTAAACGTACTGAAACATGATCATCCATCCCATATCGTTCACTAGGTTCTTCTGTAACATCCATTAAACCTACTAAAACAGGATAATCCATCCCATATCGTTCACTGTGTTCTTCTGAATTATCCATTAAACCTACTGAAACATGATCATCCATCCCATATCGTTCACTATGTTCTTCTATAACATCCATTAAACGTACTGATACATGATCATCCATCCCATATCGTTCACTATGTTCTTCTGTAACATCCACTAAACCTACTGAAACATGATCATCCATACCATATCGTTCACTATGTTCTTCTTTAACATCCATTAAACCTACTAAAACAGGATGATCCATCCCATATCATTCACTGTGTTCTTCTTTAACATCCTTTAAACCTATTGATACATGATCATCCATCCCATATCGTTGACTATGTTCTTCTGTAACAGCCATTAAACCTACTAAAACAGGATCATCCATCCCATATCGTTCACTGTGTTCCTCTGAATTATCCATTAAACCTACTGAACCATGATCATCCATCCCATATCGTTCAATATGTTCTTCTGTAACAGCCATTAAACTTACAGAAACATGATCATCCATCCCATATCTTTCACTGTGTTCTTCTGTAACATCCATAAAACCTACTGAAACATGATCATCCATCCCATATCTTTCAATATATTCTTCTGTAGCATCCATTAAACTTACTGAAACATGATCATCCATCGCATATCGTTCAGTGTGTTCTTCTGTAATGTCCATTAAACTTACTTAAACATGATCATCCATCCCATATCGTTCACTATGTTCTTCCTTAACATCCACTAAACCTACTGAAACATGATCATTCATCCCATATCATTCACTATGTTCTTCTTTAACATCCAATAAACCTACTGAAACATAATCATTGATCCCATATCGTTCACTATGTTCTTCTGTAACATCCATTTAAACCTACTGAAACATGATCATCTATCCCATATCGTTCACTATGTTCTTCTGTAACATCCACTAAACCTACTGAAACATGATCATCCATACCATATCGTTCACTATGTTCTTCTTTAACATCCATTAAACCTACTAAAACAGGATGATCCATCCCATATCGTTCCCTGTTTTCTTCTGAATTATCCATTAACCCTACTAAAACAGGATGATCCATCCCATATCGTTCCCTGTTTTCTTCTGAATTATCCATTAAACCAACTGAAACATGATCATCCATCCCATATCGTTCAATGTGTTCTTCTGAATTATCCATTAAACCTACTGAAACATGATCATCCATCCCATATCGTTCACTATGTTCTTCTATAACATCCATTAAACGTACTGAAACATGATCATCCATCCCATATCGTTCACTAGGTTCTTCTGTAACATCCATTAAACCTACTAAAACAGGATAATCCATCCCATATCGTTCACTGTGTTCTTCTGAATTATCCATTAAACCTACTGAAACATGATTATCCGTCCCATATCGTTCATTATGTTCTTCTGTAACATCCATTAAACTTACTGAAACATGATCATCCATCCCATATCATTCACTTTGTTCTTCTTTAACATCCTTTAAACCTATTGATACATGATCATCCATCCCATATCGTTCAATATGTTCTTCTGTAACATCCATTAAACTAACTGAAACATGATCATCCATCCCATATCGTTCACTGTGTTCTTCTAAATTATCCATTAAACCTACTGAAACATGATCATCCATCCCATATCTTTCAATATATTCTTCTGTAACATCCATTAATCCTACTGAAACATGATCATCCATCCCATATCGTTCACTATGTTCTTCTATAACATCCATTAAACGTACTGAAACATGATCATCCATCCCATATCGATCACTATGTTCTTCTGTAACATCCATTAAACCTACTAAAACAGGATAATCCATCCCATATCGTTCATTGTGTTCTTCTGAATTATCCATTAAACCTACCGAAACATGATTATCCATCCTATATCGTTCACTATGTTCTTCTGTAACATCCATTAAACTTACTGAAACATGATCATCCATCCCATATCGTTCACTTTGTTCTTCTTTAACATAATTTAAACCTATTGATACATGATCATCCATCTCATATCGTTCAATATGTTCTTCTGTAACATCCATTAAACTAACTGAAACATGATGATCCATCCCATATCGTTCACTGTGTTCTTCTAAATTATCCATTAAACCGACTGAAACATGATCATCCATCCCATATCGTTCACTATGTTCTTCTATAACATCCATTAAACGTACTGAAACATGATCATCCATCCCATATCGTTCACTAGGTTCTTCTGTAACATCCATTAAACTAACTGAAACATGATCATCCATCCCATATCGTTCACTGTGTTCTTCTAAATTATCCATTAAACCTACTGAAACATGATCATCCATCCCATATCTTTCAATATATTCTTCTCTAACATCCATTAATCCTACTGAAACATGATCATCCATCCCATATCGTTCACTATGTTCTTCTATAACATCCATTAAACGTACTGAAACATGATCATCCATCCCATATCGATCACTATGTTCTTCTGTAACATCCATTAAACCTACTAAAACAGGATAATCCATCCCATATCGTTCATTGTGTTCTTCTGAATTATCCATTAAACCTACTGAAACATGATTATCCATCCCATATCGTTCAATATGTTCTTCTGCAACATTCATTAAACTTACTGAAACATGATCATCCATCCCATATCGTTCACTGTGTTATTCTAAATTATCCATTAAACCTACTGAAACATGACCATCCATCCCATATCGGTCACTATTTTCTTCTGCAGCATCCATTACACTTACTGAAACATGATTATCCATCCCATATCGTTCATTATGTTCTTCTGTAATGTCCATTAAACTTACTTAAACATGATCATCCATCCCATATTGTTCACTATGTTCTTCTTTAACATCCACTAAACCTACTGAAACATGATCATCCATCCGATATCATTCACTATGTTCTTCTTTAACATCCAATAAACCTACTGAAACATAATCATCCATCCCATATCGTTCACTATGTTCTTCTGTAACATACATTTAAACCTACTGAAACATGATCATCCATCCCATATCGTTCACTATGTTCTTCTGTAACATCCACTAAACCTACTGAAACATGATCATCCATACCATATCGTTCACTATGTTCTTCTTTAACATCCATTAAACCTACTAAAACAGGATGATCCATCCCATATCATTCCCTGTTTTCTTCTGAATTATCCATTAAACCAACTGAAACATGATCATCCATCCGATATCGCTCAATGTGTTCTTCTGAATTATCCATTAAACCTACTGAAACATGATCATCCATCCCATATCGTTCACTATGTTCTTCTGTAACATCCACTAAACCTACTGAAACATGATCATCCATCCCATATTGTTCACTATGTTCTTCTTTAACATCCACTAAACCTACTGAAACATGATCATCGATCCCATATCGTTCCCTGTTTTCTTCTGAATTATCCATTACGCTTACTGAAACATGATCATCCATCCCATATCGTTCAATGTGTTCTTCTGAATTATCCATTAAACCTACTGAAACATGATCATCCATCCCATATCGTTCATTATGTTCTTCTGTAACATCCATTAAACTTACTGAAACATGATCATCCATCCCATATCATTCAATATGTTCTTCTGTAACATCCATTAAACTAACTGAAACATGATCATCCATCCCATATCGTTCACTGTGTTCTTCTAAATTATCCATTAAACCTACTGAAACATGATCATCCATCCCATATCTTTCAATATATTCTTCTGTAACATCCATTAATCCTACTGAAACATGATCATCCATCCCATATCGTTCACTATGTTCTTCTATAACATCCATTAAACGTACTGAAACATGATCATCCATCCCATATCTTTCAATATATTCTTCTGTAGCATCCATTAAACTTACTGAAACATGATCATCCATCGCATATCGTTCAGTGTGTTCTTCTGTAATGTCCATTAAACTTACTTAAACATGATCATCCATCCCATATCGTTCACTATGTTCTTCCTTAACATCCACTAAACCTACTGAAACATGATCATTCATCCCATATCATTCACTATGTTCTTCTTTAACATCCAATAAACCTACTGAAACATAATCATTGATCCCATATCGTTCACTATGTTCTTCTGTAACATCCATTTAAACCTACTGAAACATGATCATCTATCCCATATCGTTCACTATGTTCTTCTGTAACATCCACTAAACCTACTGAAACATGATCATCCATACCATATCGTTCACTATGTTCTTCTTTAACATCCATTAAACCTACTAAAACAGGATGATCCATCCCATATCGTTCCCTGTTTTCTTCTGAATTATCCATTAACCCTACTAAAACAGGATGATCCATCCCATATCGTTCCCTGTTTTCTTCTGAATTATCCATTAAACCAACTGAAACATGATCATCCATCCCATATCGTTCAATGTGTTCTTCTGAATTATCCATTAAACCTACTGAAACATGATCATCCATCCCATATCGTTCACTATGTTCTTCTATAACATCCATTAAACGTACTGAAACATGATCATCCATCCCATATCGTTCACTAGGTTCTTCTGTAACATCCATTAAACCTACTAAAACAGGATAATCCATCCCATATCGTTCACTGTGTTCTTCTGAATTATCCATTAAACCTACTGAAACATGATTATCCGTCCCATATCGTTCATTATGTTCTTCTGTAACATCCATTAAACTTACTGAAACATGATCATCCATCCCATATCATTCACTTTGTTCTTCTTTAACATCCTTTAAACCTATTGATACATGATCATCCATCCCATATCGTTCAATATGTTCTTCTGTAACATCCATTAAACTAACTGAAACATGATCATCCATCCCATATCGTTCACTGTGTTCTTCTAAATTATCCATTAAACCTACTGAAACATGATCATCCATCCCATATCTTTCAATATATTCTTCTGTAACATCCATTAATCCTACTGAAACATGATCATCCATCCCATATCGTTCACTATGTTCTTCTATAACATCCATTAAACGTACTGAAACATGATCATCCATCCCATATCGATCACTATGTTCTTCTGTAACATCCATTAAACCTACTAAAACAGGATAATCCATCCCATATCGTTCATTGTGTTCTTCTGAATTATCCATTAAACCTACCGAAACATGATTATCCATCCTATATCGTTCACTATGTTCTTCTGTAACATCCATTAAACTTACTGAAACATGATCATCCATCCCATATCGTTCACTTTGTTCTTCTTTAACATAATTTAAACCTATTGATACATGATCATCCATCTCATATCGTTCAATATGTTCTTCTGTAACATCCATTAAACTAACTGAAACATGATGATCCATCCCATATCGTTCACTGTGTTCTTCTAAATTATCCATTAAACCGACTGAAACATGATCATCCATCCCATATCGTTCACTATGTTCTTCTATAACATCCATTAAACGTACTGAAACATGATAATCCATCCCATATCGTTCACTAGGTTCTTCTGTAACATCCATTAAACTAACTGAAACATGATCATCCATCCCATATCGTTCACTGTGTTCTTCTAAATTATCCATTAAACCTACTGAAACATGATCATCCATCCCATATCTTTCAATATATTCTTCTCTAACATCCATTAATCCTACTGAAACATGATCATCCATCCCATATCGTTCACTATGTTCTTCTATAACATCCATTAAACGTACTGAAACATGATCATCCATCCCATATCGATCACTATGTTCTTCTGTAACATCCATTAAACCTACTAAAACAGGATAATCCATCCCATATCGTTCATTGTGTTCTTCTGAATTATCCATTAAACCTACTGAAACATGATTATCCATCCCATATCGTTCAATATGTTCTTCTGCAACATTCATTAAACTTACTGAAACATGATCATCCATCCCATATCGTTCACTGTGTTATTCTAAATTATCCATTAAACCTACTGAAACATGACCATCCATCCCATATCGGTCACTATTTTCTTCTGCAGCATCCATTACACTTACTGAAACATGATTATCCATCCCATATCGTTCATTATGTTCTTCTGTAATGTCCATTAAACTTACTTAAACATGATCATCCATCCCATATTGTTCACTATGTTCTTCTTTAACATCCACTAAACCTACTGAAACATGATCATCCATCCGATATCATTCACTATGTTCTTCTTTAACATCCAATAAACCTACTGAAACATAATCATCCATCCCATATCGTTCACTATGTTCTTCTGTAACATACATTTAAACCTACTGAAACATGATCATCCATCCCATATCGTTCACTATGTTCTTCTGTAACATCCACTAAACCTACTGAAACATGATCATCCATACCATATCGTTCACTATGTTCTTCTTTAACATCCATTAAACCTACTAAAACAGGATGATCCATCCCATATCATTCCCTGTTTTCTTCTGAATTATCCATTAAACCAACTGAAACATGATCATCCATCCGATATCGCTCAATGTGTTCTTCTGAATTATCCATTAAACCTACTGAAACATGATCATCCATCCCATATCGTTCACTATGTTCTTCTGTAACATCCACTAAACCTACTGAAACATGATCATCCATCCCATATTGTTCACTATGTTCTTCTTTAACATCCACTAAACCTACTGAAACATGATCATCGATCCCATATCGTTCCCTGTTTTCTTCTGAATTATCCATTACGCTTACTGAAACATGATCATCCATCCCATATCGTTCAATGTGTTCTTCTGAATTATCCATTAAACCTACTGAAACATGATCATCCATCCCATATCGTTCATTATGTTCTTCTGTAACATCCATTAAACTTACTGAAACATGATCATCCATCCCATATCATTCAATATGTTCTTCTGTAACATCCATTAAACTAACTGAAACATGATCATCCATCCCATATCGTTCACTGTGTTCTTCTAAATTATCCATTAAACCTACTGAAACATGATCATCCATCCCATATCTTTCAATATATTCTTCTGTAACATCCATTAATCCTACTGAAACATGATCATCCATCCCATATCGTTCACTATGTTCTTCTATAACATCCATTAAACGTACTGAAACATTATCATCCATCCCATATCGTTCACTATGTTCTTCTGTAACATCCATTAAACCTACTAAAACAGGATAATCCATCCCATATCGTTCACTGTGTTCTTCTGAATTATCCATTAAACCTACTGAAACATGATTATCCATCCCACATCGTTCACTATGTTCTTCTGTAACATCCATTAAACTTACTGAAACATGATCATCCATCCCATATCGTTCACTTTGTTCTTCTTTAACATCCTTTAAACCTATTGATACATGATCATCCATCCCATATCATTCACTATGTTCTTCTGTAACATCCATTAAACTAAATGAAACATGATGATCCATCCCATATCATTCACTGTGTTCTTCTAAATTATCCATTAAACCGACTGAAACATGATCATCCATCCCATATCTTTCAATATATTCTTCTGTAACATCCATTAAACCTACTGAAAAATGATCATCCATCCCATATCGGTCACTAATTTCTTCTGTAGCGTCCATTAAACTTTCTGAAACATGATCATCGATCCCATATCGTTCACTATGATCTTCTGTAACATCCATTAAACTTACTTAAACATGATCATCCATCCCATATCGTTCACTGTGTTCTTCTGTAACATCCATTAAACCTACTGAAACATGATCATCCATCCCATATCGTTCACTGTGTTCTTCTAAATTATCCATTAAACCTACTGAAACATGATCATCCATCCCATATATTTCAATATATTCTTCTGTAACATCCATTAAACCTACTGAAACATGATCATCCATCCCATATCGTTCACTGTGTTCTTCTTTAACATCCTTTAAACCTATTGATACATGATCATCCATCCCATATCGTTGACTATGTTCTTCTGTAACAGCCATTAAACCTACTAAAACAGGATCATCCATCCCATATCGTTCACTGTGTTCCTCTGAATTATCCATTAAACCTACTGAACCATGATCATCCATCCCATATCGTTCAATATGTTCTTCTGTAACATCCATTAAACTTACTGAAACATGATCATCCATCCCATATCTTTCACTGGGTTCTTCTGTAACATCCATAAAACCTACTGAAACATGATCATCCATCCCATATCTTTCAATATATTCTTCTGTAGCATCCATTAAACTTACTGAAACATGATCATCCATCCCATATCATTCAATATGTTCTTCTGTAACATCTATTAAACTAACTGAAACATGATCATCCATCCCATATCGTTCACTGTGTTCTTCTAAATTATCCGTTAAACCTACTGAAACATGATCATCCATCCCATATCTTTCAATATATTCTTCTGTAACATTCATTAATCCTACTGAAACATGATCATCCATCCCATATCGTTCACTATGTTCTTCTATAACATCCATTAAACGTACTGAAACATGATCATCCATCCCATATCGTTCACTATGTTCTTCTGTAACATCCATTAAACCTACTAAAACAGGATAATCCATCCCATATCGTTCACTGTGTTCTTCTGAATTATCCATTAAACCTACTGAAACATGATTATCCATCCCATATCGTTCACTATGTTCTTCTGTAACATCCATTAAACTTACTGAAACATGATCATCCATCCCATATCGTTCACTTTGTTCTTCTTTAACATCCTTTAAACCTATTGATACATGATCATCCATCCCATATCATTCACTATGTTCTTCTGTAACATCCATTAAACTAAATGAAACATGATGATCCATCCCATATCATTCACTGTGTTCTTCTAAATTATCCATTAAACCGACTGAAACATGATCATCCATCCCATATCTTTCAATATATTCTTCTGTAACATCCATTAAACCTACTGAAAAATGATCATCCATCCCATATCGGTCACTAATTTCTTCTGTAGCGTCCATTAAACTTTCTGAAACATGATCATCGATCCCATATCGTTCACTATGATCTTCTGTAACATCCATTAAACTTACTTAAACATGATCATCCATCCCATATCGTTCACTGTGTTCTTCTGTAACATCCATTAAACCTACTGAAACATGATCATCCATCCCATATCGTTCACTGTGTTCTTCTAAATTATCCATTAAACCTACTGAAACATGATCATCCATCCCATATATTTCAATATATTCTTCTGTAACATCCATTAAACCTACTGAAACATGATCATCCATCCCATATCGTTCACTGTGTTCTTCTTTAACATCCTTTAAACCTATTGATACATGATCATCCATCCCATATCGTTGACTATGTTCTTCTGTAACAGCCATTAAACCTACTAAAACAGGATCATCCATCCCATATCGTTCACTATGTTCTTCCTTAACATCCACTAAACCTACTGAAACATGATCATTCATCCCATATCATTCACTATGTTCTTCTTTAACATCCAATAAACCTACTGAAACATAATCATTGATCCCATATCGTTCACTATGTTCTTCTGTAACATCCATTTAAACCTACTGAAACATGATCATCTATCCCATATCGTTCACTATGTTCTTCTGTAACATCCACTAAACCTACTGAAACATGATCATCCATACCATATCGTTCACTATGTTCTTCTTTAACATCCATTAAACCTACTAAAACAGGATGATCCATCCCATATCGTTCCCTGTTTTCTGCTGAATTATCCATTAACCCTACTAAAACAGGATGATCCATCCCATATCGTTCCCTGTTTTCTTCTGAATATTCCATTAAACCAACTGAAACATGATCATCCATCCCATATCGTTCAATGTGTTCTTCTGAATTATCCATTAAACCTACTGAAACATGATCATCCATCCCATATCGTTCAATATGTTCTTCTATAACATCCATTAAACGTACTGAAACATGATCATCCATCCCATATCGTTCACTAGGTTCTTCTGTAACATCCATTAAACCTACTAAAACAGGATAATCCATCCCATATCGTTCACTGTGTTCTTCTGAATTATCCATTAAACCTACTGAAACATGATTATCCATCCCATATCGTTCATTATGTTCTTCAGTAACATCCATTAAACTTACTGAAACATGATCATCCATCCCATATCATTCACTTTGTTCTTCTTTAACATCCTTTAAACCTATTGATACATGATCATCCATCCCATATCGTTCAATATGTTCTTCTGTAACATCCATTAAACTAACTGAAACATGATCATCCATCCCATATCGTTCACTGTGTTCTTCTAAATTATCCATTAAACCTACTGAAACATGATCATCCATCCCATATCTTTCAATATATTCTTCTGTAACATCCATTAATCCTACTGAAACATGATCATCCATCCCATATCGTTCACTATGTTCTTCTATAACATCCATTAAACGTACTGAAACATGATCATCCATCCCATATCGATCACTATGTTCTTCTGTAACATCCATTAAACCTACTAAAACAGGATAATCCATCCCATATCGTTCATTGTGTTCTTCTGAATTATCCATTAAACCTACTGGAACATGATTATCCATCCCATATCGTTCACTATGTTCTTCTGTAACATCCATTAAACTTACTGAAACATGATCATCCATCCCATATCGTTCACTTTGTTCTTCTTTAACATAATTTAAACCTATTGATACATGATCATCCATCCCATATCGTTCAATATGTTCTTCTGTAACATCCATTAAACTAACTGAAACATGATGATCCATCCCATATTGTTCACTGTGTTCTTCTAAATTATCCATTAAACCGACTGAAACATGATCATCCATCCCATATCGTTCAATATGTTCTTCTGCAACATTCATTAAACTTACTGAAACATGATCATCCATCCCATATCGTTCACTGTGTTATTCTAAATTATCCATTAAACCTACTGAAACATGACCATCCATCCCATATCGGTCACTATTTTCTTCTGCAGCATCCATTACACTTACTGAAACATGATTATCCATCCCATATCGTTCAGTGTGTTCTTCTGTAATGTCCATTAAACTTACTTAAACATGATCATCCATCCCATATTGTTCACTATGTTCTTCTTTAACATCCACTAAACCTACTGAAACATGATCATCCATCCGATATCATTCACTATGTTCTTCTTTAACATCCAATAAACCTACTGAAACATAATCATCCATCCCATATCGTTCACAATGTTCTTCTGTAACATACATTTAAACCTACTGAAACATGATCATCCATCCCATATCGTTCACTATGTTCTTCTGTAACATCCACTAAACCTACTGAAACATGATCATCCATACCATATCGTTCACTATTTTCTTCTTTAACATCCATTAAACCTACTAAAACAGGATGATCCATCCCATATCATTCCCTGTTTTCTTCTGAATTATCCATTAAACCTACTGAAACATGATCATCCATCCCATATCGTTCACTGTGTTCTTCTAAATTATCCATTAAACCTACTGAAACATGATCATCCATCCCATATCTTTCAATATATTCTTCTGTAACATCCATTAAACCTACTGAAAAATGATCATCCATCCCATATCGGTCACTAATTTCTTCTGTAGCGTCCATTAAACTTTCTGAAACATGATCATCGATCCCATATCGTTCACTATGATCTTCTGTAACATCCATTAAACTTACTTAAACATGATCATCCATCCCATATCGTTCACTGTGTTCTTCTGTAACATCCATTAAACCTACTGAAACATGATCATCCATCCCATATCGTTCACTGTGTTCTTCTAAATTATCCATTAAACCTACTGAAACATGATCATCCATCCCATATATTTCAATATATTCTTCTGTAACATCCATTAAACCTACTGAAACATGATCATCCATTCCATATCGTTCACTGTGTTCTTCTTTAACATCCTTTAAACCTATTGATACATGATCATCCATCCCATATCGTTGACTATGTTCTTCTGTAACAGCCATTAAACCTACTAAAACAGGATCATCCATCCCATATCGTTCACTATGTTCTTCCTTAACATCCACTAAACCTACTGAAACATGATCATTCATCCCATATCATTCACTATGTTCTTCTTTAACATCCAATAAACCTACTGAAACATAATCATTGATCCCATATCGTTCACTATGTTCTTCTGTAACATCCATTTAAACCTACTGAAACATGATCATCTATCCCATATCGTTCACTATGTTCTTCTGTAACATCCACTAAACCTACTGAAACATGATCATCCATACCATATCGTTCACTATGTTCTTCTTTAACATCCATTAAACCTACTAAAACAGGATGATCCATCCCATATCGTTCCCTGTTTTCTGCTGAATTATCCATTAACCCTACTAAAACAGGATGATCCATCCCATATCGTTCCCTGTTTTCTTCTGAATATTCCATTAAACCAACTGAAACATGATCATCCATCCCATATCGTTCAATGTGTTCTTCTGAATTATCCATTAAACCTACTGAAACATGATCATCCATCCCATATCGTTCACTATGTTCTTCTATAACATCCATTAAACGTACTGAAACATGATCATCCATCCCATATCGTTCACTAGGTTCTTCTGTAACATCCATTAAACCTACTAAAACAGGATAATCCATCCCATATCGTTCACTGTGTTCTTCTGAATTATCCATTAAACCTACTGAAACATGATTATCCATCCCATATCGTTCATTATGTTCTTCTGTAACATCCATTAAACTTACTGAAACATGATCATCCATCCCATATCATTCACTTTGTTCTTCTTTAACATCCTTTAAACCTATTGATACATGATCATCCATCCCATATCGTTCAATATGTTCTTCTGTAACATCCATTAAACTAACTGAAACATGATCATCCATCCCATATCGTTCACTGTGTTCTTCTAAATTATCCATTAAACCTACTGAAACATGATCATCCATCCCATATCTTTCAATATATTCTTCTGTAACATCCATTAATCCTACTGAAACATGATCATCCATCCCATATCGTTCACTA
This sequence comes from Lampris megalopsis, assembly GCA_022114975.2. NCBI lineage: Eukaryota > Metazoa > Chordata > Actinopteri > Lampriformes > Lampridae > Lampris > Lampris megalopsis. The sequence continues at coordinate 7,021,026 of JAJHIY020000425.1, forward strand.
TGTTCTTCTATAACATCCATTAAACGTACTGAAACATGATCATCCATCCCATATCGATCACTATGTTCTTCTGTAACATCCATTAAACTTACTAAAACAGGATAATCCATCCCATATCGTTCATTGTGTTCTTCTGAATTATCCATTAAACCTACTGGAACATGATTATCCATCCCATATCGTTCACTATGTTCTTCTGTAACATCCATTAAACTTACTGAAACATGATCATCCATCCCATATCGTTCACTTTGTTCTTCTTTAACATAATTTAAACCTATTGATACATGATCATCCATCCCATATCGTTCAATATGTTCTTCTGTAACATCCATTAAACTAACTGAAACATGATGATCCATCCCATATCGTTCACTGTGTTCTTCTAAATTATCCATTAAACCGACTGAAACATGATCATCCATCCCATATCGTTCAATATGTTCTTCTGCAACATTCATTAAACTTACTGAAACATGATCATCCATCCCATATCGTTCACTGTGTTATTCTAAATTATCCATTAAACCTACTGAAACATGACCATCCATCCCATATCGGTCACTATTTTCTTCTGCAGCATCCATTACACTTACTGAAACATGATTATCCATCCCATATCGTTCAGTGTGTTCTTCTGTAATGTCCATTAAACTTACTTAAACATGATCATCCATCCCATATTGTTCACTATGTTCTTCTTTAACATCCACTAAACCTACTGAAACATGATCATCCATCCGATATCATTCACTATGTTCTTCTTTAACATCCAATAAACCTACTGAAACATAATCATCCATCCCATATCGTTCACAATGTTCTTCTGTAACATACATTTAAACCTACTGAAACATGATCATCCATCCCATATCGTTCACTATGTTCTTCTGTAACATCCACTAAACCTACTGAAACATGATCATCCATACCATATCGTTCACTATTTTCTTCTTTAACATCCATTAAACCTACTAAAACAGGATGATCCATCCCATATCATTCCCTGTTTTCTTCTGAATTATCCATTAAACCTACTGAAACATGATCATCCATCCCATATCGTTCACTGTGTTCTTCTAAATTATCCATTAAACCTACTGAAACATGATCATCCATCCCATATCTTTCAATATATTCTTCTGTAACATCCATTAAACCTACTGAAACATGATCATCCATCCCATATCATTCACTGTGTTCTTCTTTAACATCCTTTAAACCTATTGATACATGATCATCCATCCCATATCGTTGACTATGTTCTTCTGTAACAGCCATTAAACCTACTAAAACAGGATCATCCATCCCATATCGTTCACTGTGTTCCTCTGAGTTATCCATTAAACCTACTGAACCATGATCATCCATCCCATATCGTTCAATATGTTCTTCTGTAACATCCATTAAACTTACTGAAACATGATCATCCATCCCATATCGTTCACTGTGTTCTTCTGTAACATCCATTAAACCTACTGAAACATGATCATCCATCCCATATCTTTCAATATATTCTTCTGTAGCATCCATTAAACTTACTGAAACATGATCATCCATCGCATATCGTTCAGTGTGTTCTTCTGTAATGTCCATTAAACTTACTTAAACATGATCATCCATCCCATATCGTTCACTATGTTCTTCCTTAACATCCACTAAACCTACTGAAACATGATCATTCATCCCATATCATTCACTATGTTCTTCTTTAACATCCAATAAACCTACTGAAACATAATCATTGATCCCATATCGTTCACTATGTTCTTCTGTAACATCCATTTAAACCTACTGAAACATGATCATCTATCCCATATCGTTCACTATGTTCTTCTGTAACATCCACTAAACCTACTGAAACATGATCATCCATACCATATCGTTCACTATGTTCTTCTTTAACATCCATTAAACCTACTAAAACAGGATGATCCATCCCATATCGTCCCCTGTTTTCTTCTGAATTATCCATTAACCCTACTAAAACAGGATGATCCATCCCATATCGTTCCCTGTTTTCTTCTGAATTATCCATTAAACCAACTGAAACATGATAATCCATCCCATATCGTTCAATGTGTTCTTCTGAATTATCCATTAAACCTACTGAAACATGATCATCCATCCCATATCGTTCACTATGTTCTTCTATAACATCCATTAAACGTACTGAAACATGATCATCCATACCATATCGTTCACTATGTTCTTCTATAACATCCATTAAACGTACTGAAACATGATCATCCATCCCATATCGTTCCCTGTTTTCTTCTGAATTATCCATTAAACCAACTGAAACATGATCATCCATCCCATATCGTTCAATGTGTTCTTCTGAATTATCCATTAAACCTACTGAAACATGATCATCCATCCCATATCGTTCACTATGTTCTTCTATAACATCCATTAAACGTACTGAAACATGATCATCCATCCCATATCGTTCCCTGTTTTCTTCTGAATTATATATTAAACCAACTGAAACATGATCATCCATCCCATATCGTTCAATGTGTTCTTCTGAATTATCCATTAAACCTACTGAAACATGATCATCCATCCCATATCGTTCACTATGTTCTTCTATAACATCCATTAAACGTACTGAAACATGATCATCCATCCCATATCGTTCACTATGTTCTTCTGTAACATCCATTAAACCTACTAAAACAGGATAATCCATCCCATATCGTTCACTGTGTTCTTCTGAATTATCCATTAAACCTACTGAAACATGATTATCCATCCCATATCGTTCGTTATGTTCTTCTGTAACATCCATTAAACTTACTGAAACATGATCATCCATCCCATATCATTCACTTTGTTCTTCTTTAACATCCTTTAAACCTATTGATACATGATCATCCATCCCATATCGTTCAATATGTTCTTCTGTAACATCCATTAAACTAACTGAAACATGATGATCCATCCCATATCGTTCACTGTGTTCTTCTAAATTATCCATTAAACCGACTGAAACATGATCATCCATCCCATATCGTTCACTATGTTCTTCTATAACATCTATTAAACGTACTGAAACATGATCATCCATCCCATATCGTTCACTATGTTCTTCTGTAACATCCATTAAACCTACTAAAACAGGATAATCCATCCCATATCGTTCACTGTGTTCTTCTGAATTATCCATTAAACCTACTGAAACATGATTATCCATCCCATATCGTTCGTTATGTTCTTCTGTAACATCCATTAAACTTACTGAAACATGATCATCCATCCCATATCATTCACTTTGTTCTTCTTTAACATCCTTTAAACCTATTGATACATGATCATCCATCCCATATCGTTCAATATGTTCTTCTGTAACATCCATTAAACTAACTGAAACATGATGATCCATCCCATATCGTTCACTGTGTTCTTCTAAATTATCCATTAAACCGACTGAAACATGATCATCCATCCCATATCTTTCAATATATTCTTCTGTAACATCCATTAAACCTACTGAAACATGATCATCCATCCCATATCATTCACTGTGTTCTTCTTTAACATCCTTTAAACCTATTGATACATGATCATCCATCCCATATCGTTGACTATGTTCTTCTGTAACAGCCATTAAACCTACTAAAACAGGATCATCCATCCCATATCGTTCACTGTGTTCCTCTGAGTTATCCATTAAACCTACTGAACCATGATCATCCATCCCATATCGTTCAATATGTTCTTCTGTAACATCCATTAAACTTACTGAAACATGATCATCCATCCCATATCGTTCACTGTGTTCTTCTGTAACATCCATTAAACCTACTGAAACATGATCATCCATCCCATATCTTTCAATATATTCTTCTGTAGCATCCATTAAACTTACTGAAACATGATCATCCGACGCATATCGTTCAGTGTGTTCTTCTGTAATGTCCATTAAACTTACTTAAACATGATTATCCATCCCATATCGTTCACTATGTTCTTCCTTAACATCCACTAAACCTACTGAAACATGATCATTCATCCCATATCATTCACTATGTTCTTCTTTAACATCCAATAAACATACTGAAACATAATCATTGATCCCATATCGTTCACTATGTTCTTCTGTAACATCCATTTAAACCTACTGAAACATGATCATCCATACCATATCGTTCACTATGTTCTTCTTTAACATCCATTAAACCTACTAAAACAGGATGATCCATCCCATATCGTCCCCTGTTTTCTTCTGAATTATCCATTAAACCAACTGAAACATGATAATCCATCCCATATCGTTCAATGTGTTCTTCTGAATTATCCATTAAACCTACTGAAACATGATCATCCATCCCATATCGTTCACTATGTTCTTCTATAACATCCATTAAACGTACTGAAACATGATCATCCATCCCATATCGTTCCCTGTTTTCTTCTGAATTATCCATTAAACCAACTGAAACATGATCATCCATCCCATATCGTTCAATGTGTTCTTCTGAATTATCCATTAAACCTACTGAAACATGATCATCCATCCCATATCGTTCACTATGTTCTTCTATAACATCCATTAAACGTACTGAAACATGATCATCCATCCCATATCGTTCACTATGTTCTTCTGTAACATCCATTAAACCTACTAAAACAGGATAATCCATCCCATATCGTTCACTGTGTTCTTCTGAATTATCCATTAAACCTACTGAAACATGATTATCCATCCCATATCGTTCGTTATGTTCTTCTGTAACATCCATTAAACTTACTGAAACATGATCATCCATCTCATATCATTCGCTTTGTTCTTCTTTAACATCCTTTAAACCTATTGATACATGATCATCCATCCCATATCGTTCAATATGTTCTTCTGTAAAATCCATTAAACTAACTGAAACATGATGATCCATCCCATATCGTTCACTGTGTTCTTCTAAATTATCCATTAAACCGACTGAAACATGATCATCCATCCCATATCGTTCACTATGTTCTTCTATAACATCCATTAAACGTACTGAAACATGATCATCCATCCCATATCGTTCACTATGTTCTTCTGTAACATCCATTAAACCTACTAAAACAGGATAATCCATCCCATATCGTTCACTGTGTTCTTCTGAATTATCCATTAAACCTACTGAAACATGATTATCCATCCCATATCGTTCGTTATGTTCTTCTGTAACATCCATTAAACTTACTGAAACATGATCATCCATCCCATATCATTCACTTTGTTCTTCTTTAACATCCTTTAAACCTATTGATACATGATCATCCATCCCATATCGTTCAATATGTTCTTCTGTAACATCCATTAAACAAACTGAAACATGATGATCCATCCCATATCGTTCACTGTGTTCTTCTAAATTATCCATTAAACCGACTGAAACATGATCATCCATCCCATATCGTTCACTATGTTCTTCTATAACATCTATTAAACGTACTGAAACATGATCATCCATCCCATATCGTTCACTATGTTCTTCTGTAACATCCATTAAACCTACTAAAACAGGATAATCCATCCCATATCGTTCACTGTGTTCTTCTGAATTATCCATTAAACCTACTGAAACATGATTATCCATCCCATATCGTTCGTTATGTTCTTCTGTAACATCCATTAAACTTACTGAAACATGATCATCCATCCCATATCATTCACTTTGTTCTTCTTTAACATCCTTTAAACCTATTGATACATGATCATCCATCCCATATCGTTCAATATGTTCTTCTGTGACATCCATTAAACTAACTGAAACATGATGATCCATCCCATATCGTTCACTGTGTTCTTCTAAATTATCCATTAAACCGACTGAAACATGATCATCCATCCCATATCTTTCAATATATTCTTCTGTAACATCCATTAAACCTACTGAAACATGATCATCCATCCCATATCATTCACTGTGTTCTTCTTTAACATCCTTTAAACCTATTGATACATGATCATCCATCCCATATCGTTGACTATGTTCTTCTGTAACAGCCATTAAACCTACTAAAACAGGATCATCCATCCCATATCGTTCACTGTGTTCCTCTGAGTTATCCATTAAACCTACTGAACCATGATCATCCATCCCATATCGTTCAATATGTTCTTCTGTAACATCCATTAAACTTACTGAAACATGATCATCCATCCCATATCGTTCACTGTGTTCTTCTGTAACATCCATTAAACCTACTGAAACATGATCATCCATCCCATATCTTTCAATATATTCTTCTGTAGCATCCATTAAACTTACTGAAACATGATCATCCGACGCATATCGTTCAGTGTGTTCTTCTGTAATGTCCATTAAACTTACTTAAACATGATTATCCATCCCATATCGTTCACTATGTTCTTCCTTAACATCCACTAAACCTACTGAAACATGATCATTCATCCCATATCATTCACTATGTTCTTCTTTAACATCCAATAAACATACTGAAACATAATCATTGATCCCATATCGTTCACTATGTTCTTCTGTAACATCCATTTAAACCTACTGAAACATGATCATCTATCCCATATCGTTCACTATGTTCTTCTGTAACATCCACTAAACCTACTGAAACATGATCATCCATACTATATCGTTCACTATGTTCTTCTTTAACATCCATTAAACCTACTAAAACAGGATGATCCATCCCATATCGTCCCCTGTTTTCTTCTGAATTATCCATTAAACCAACTGAAACATGATAATCCATCCCATATCGTTCACTATGTTCTTCTATAACATCCATTAAACGTACTGAAACATGATCATCCATCCCATATCGTTCCCTGTTTTCTTCTGAATTATCCATTAAACCAACTGAAACATGATCATCCATCCCATATCGTTCAATGTGTTCTTCTGAATTATCCATTAAACCTACTGAAACATGATCATCCATCCCATATCGTTCACTATGTTCTTCTATAACATCCATTAAACGTACTGAAACATGATCATCCATCCCATATCGTTCACTATGTTCTTCTGTAACATCCATTAAACCTACTAAAACAGGATAATCCATCCCATATCGTTCACTGTGTTCTTCTGAATTATCCATTAAACCTACTGAAACATGATCATCCATCCCATATCGTTCACTATGTTCTTCTGTAACATCCACTAAACCTACTGAAACATGATCATCCATACCATATCGTTCACTATTTTCGTCTTTAACATCCATTAAACCTACTAAAACAGGATGATCCATCCCATATCATTCCCTGTTTTCTTCTGAATTATCCATTAAACCTACTGAAACATGATCATCCATCCCATATCGTTCACTGTGTTCTTCTAAATTATCCATTAAACCTACTGAAACATGATCATCCATCCCATATCTTTCAATATATTCTTCTGTAACATCCATTAAACCTACTGAAACATGATCATCCATCCCATATCATTCACTGTGTTCTTCTTTAACATCCTTTAAACCTATTGATACATGATCATCCATCCCATATCGTTGACTATGTTCTTCTGTAACAGCCATTAAACCTACTAAAACAGGATCATCCATCCCATATCGTTCACTGTGTTCCTCTGAATTATCCATTAAACCTACTGAACCATGATCATCCATCCCATATCGTTCAATATGTTCTTCTGTAACATCCATTAAACTTACTGAAACATGATCATCCATCCCATATCGTTCACTGTGTTCTTCTGTAACATCCATTAAACCTACTGAAACATGATCATCCATCCCATATCTTTCAATATATTCTTCTGTAGCATCCATTAAACTTACTGAAACATGATCATCCATCGCATATCGTTCAGTGTGTTCTTCTGTAATGTCCATTAAACTTACTTAAACATGATCATCCATCCCATATCGTTCACTATGTTCTTCCTTAACATCCACTAAACCTACTGAAACATGATCATTCATCCCATATCATTCACTATGTTCTTCTTTAACATCCAATAAACCTACTGAAACATAATCATTGATCCCATATCGTTCACTATGTTCTTCTGTAACATCCATTTAAACCTACTGAAACATGATCATCTATCCCATATCGTTCACTATGTTCTTCTGTAACATCCACTAAACCTACTGAAACATGATCATCCATACCATATCGTTCACTATGTTCTTCTTTAACATCCATTAAACCTACTAAAACAGGATGATCCATCCCATATCGTCCCCTGTTTTCTTCTGAATTATCCATTAACCCTACTAAAACAGGATGATCCATCCCATATCGTTCCCTGTTTTCTTCTGAATTATCCATTAAACCAACTGAAACATGATAATCCATCCCATATCGTTCAATGTGTTCTTCTGAATTATCCATTAAACCTACTGAAACATGATCATCCATCCCATATCGTTCACTATGTTCTTCTATAACATCCATTAAACGTACTGAAACATGATCATCCATCCCATATCGTTCCCTGTTTTCTTCTGAATTATCCATTAAACCAACTGAAACATGATCATCCATCCCATATCGTTCAATGTGTTCTTCTGAATTATCCATTAAACCTACTGAAACATGATCATCCATCCCATATCGTTCACTATGTTCTTCTATAACATCCATTAAACGTACTGAAACATGATCATCCATCCCATATCGTTCACTATGTTCTTCTGTAACATCCATTAAACCTACTAAAACAGGATAATCCATCCCATATCGTTCACTGTGTTCTTCTGAATTATCCATTAAACCTACTGAAACATGATTATCCATCCCATATCGTTCGTTATGTTCTTCTGTAACATCCATTAAACTTACTGAAACATGATCATCCATCCCATATCATTCAATTTGTTCTTCTTTAACATCCTTTAAACCTATTGATACATGATCATCCATCCCATATCGTTCAATATGTTCTTCTGTAAAATCCATTAAACTAACTGAAACATGATGATCCATCCCATATCGTTCACTGTGTTCTTCTAAATTATCCATTAAACCGACTGAAACATGATCATCCATCCCATATCTTTCAATATATTCTTCTGTAACATCCATTAAACCTACTGAAACATGATCATCCATCCCATATCGGTCACTAATTTCTTCTGTAGCATCCATTAAACTTTCTGAAACATGATCATCGATCCCATATCGTTCACTATGTTCTTCTGTAACATCCATTAAACCTACTAAAACAGGATCATCCATCCCATATCGTTCAGTGTGTTCTTCTGTAATGTTCATTAAACTTACTTAAACATGATCATCCATCCCATGTCGTTCACTGTGTTCCTCTGAATTATCCATTAAACCTACTGAAACATGATCATCCATTCCATATCGTTCAATATGTTCTTCTGCAACATCCATTAAACTTACTGAAACATGATCATCCATCCCATATCGTTCACTGTGTTGTTCTAAATTATCCATTAAACCTACTGAAACATGACCATCCATCCCATATCTTTCAATATATTCTTCTGTAACATCCATTAAACCTACTGAAACATGATCATCCATCCCATATCGGTCACTATTTTCTTCTGCAGCATCCATTACACTTACTGAAACATGATCATCCATCCCATATCGTTCAGTGTGTTCTTCTGTAATGTCCATTAAACTTACTTAAACATGATCATCCATCCCATATTGTTCACTGTGTTCTTCTTTAACATCCTTTAAACCTATTGATACATGATCATCCATCCCATATCGTTGAATATGTTCTTCTGTAACATCCATTGAACTTACTGAAACATGATCATCCATCCCATATCGTTCACTGTGTTCTTCTTTAACATCCTTTAAACCTATTGATACATGACCATCCATCCCATATCGGTCACTATTTTCTTCTGCAGCATCCATTACACTTACTGAAACATGATTATCCATCCCATATCGTTCAGTGTGTTCTTCTGTAATGTCCATTAAACTTACTTAAACATGATCATCCATCCCATATTGTTCACTATGTTCTTCTTTAACATCCACTAAACCTACTGAAACATGATCATCCATCCGATATCATTCACTATGTTCTTCTTTAACATCCAATAAACCTACTGAAACATAATCATCCATCCCATATCGTTCACAATGTTCTTCTGTAACATACATTTAAACCTACTGAAACATGATCATCCATCCCATATCGTTCACTATGTTCTTCTGTAACATCCACTAAACCTACTGAAACATGATCATCCATACCATATCGTTCACTATTTTCTTCTTTAACATCCATTAAACCTACTAAAACAGGATGATCCATCCCATATCATTCCCTGTTTTCTTCTGAATTATCCATTAAACCTACTGAAACATGATCATCCATCCCATATCGTTCACTGTGTTCTTCTAAATTATCCATTAAACCTACTGAAACATGATCATCCATCCCATATCTTTCAATATATTCTTCTGTAACATCCATTAAACCTACTGAAACATGATCATCCATCCCATATCATTCACTGTGTTCTTCTTTAACATCCTTTAAACCTATTGATACATGCTCATCCATCCCATATCGTTGACTATGTTCTTCTGTAACAGCCATTAAACCTACTAAAACAGGATCATCCATCCCATATCGTTCACTGTGTTCCTCTGAATTATCCATTAAACCTACTGAACCATGATCATCCATCCCATATCGTTCAATATGTTCTTCTGTAACATCCATTAAACTTACTGAAACATGATCATCCATCCCATATCGTTCACTGTGTTCTTCTGTAACATCCATTAAACCTACTGAAACATGATCATCCATCCCATATCTTTCAATATATTCTTCTGTAGCATCCATTAAACTTACTGAAACATGATCATCCATCGCATATCGTTCAGTGTGTTCTTCTGTAATGTCCATTAAACTTACTTAAACATGATCATCCATCCCATATCGTTCACTATGTTCTTCCTTAACATCCACTAAACCTACTGAAACATGATCATTCATCCCATATCATTCACTATGTTCTTCTTTAACATCCAATAAACCTACTGAAACATAATCATTGATCCCATATCGTTCACTATGTTCTTCTGTAACATCCATTTAAACCTACTGAAACATGATCATCTATCCCATATCGTTCACTATGTTCTTCTGTAACATCCACTAAACCTACTGAAACATGATCATCCATACCATATCGTTCACTATGTTCTTCTTTAACATCCATTAAACCTACTAAAACAGGATGATCCATCCCATATCGTCCCCTGTTTTCTTCTGAATTATCCATTAACCCTACTAAAACAGGATGATCCATCCCATATCGTTCCCTGTTTTCTTCTGAATTATCCATTAAACCAACTGAAACATGATAATCCATCCCATATCGTTCAATGTGTTCTTCTGAATTATCCATTAAACCTACTGAAACATGATCATCCATCCCATATCGTTCACTATGTTCTTCTATAACATCCATTAAACGTACTGAAACATGATCATCCATCCAAATATCGTTCCCTGTTTTCTTCTGAATTATCCATTAAACCAACTGAAACATGATCATCCATCCCATATCGTTCAATGTGTTCTTCTGAATTATCCATTAAACCTACTGAAACATGATCATCCATCCCATATCGTTCACTATGTTCTTCTATAACATCCATTAAACGTACTGAAACATGATCATCCATCCCATATCGTTCACTATGTTCTTCTGTAACATCCATTAAACCTACTAAAACAGGATAATCCATCCCATATCGTTCACTGTGTTCTTCTGAATTATCCATTAAACCTACTGAAACATGATTATCCATCCCATATCGTTCGTTATGTTCTTCTGTAACATCCATTAAACTTACTGAAACATGATCATCCATCCCATATCATTCACTTTGTTCTTCTTTAACATCCTTTAAACCTATTGATACATGATCATCCATCCCATATCGTTCAATATGTTCTTCTGTAACATCCATTAAACTAACTGAAACATGATGATCCATCCCATATCGTTCACTATGTTCTTCTAAATTATCCATTAAACCGACTGAAACATGATCATCCATCCCATATCGTTCACTATGTTCTTCTATAACATCCATTAAACGTACTGAAACATGATCATCCATCCCATATCGTTCACTATGTTCTTCTGTAACATCCATTAAACCTACTAAAACAGGATAATCCATCCCATATCGTTCACTGTGTTCTTCTGAATTATCCATTAAACCTACTGAAACATGATTATCCATCCCATATCGTTCGTTATGTTCTTCCGTAACATCCATTAAACTTACTGAAACATGATCATCCATCCCATATCATTCACTTTGTTCTTCTTTAACATCCTTTAAACCTATTGATACATGATCATCCATCCCATATCGTTCAATATGTTCTTCTGTAACATCCATTAAACTAACTGAAACATGATGATCCATCCCATATCGTTCACTGTGTTCTTCTAAATTATCCATTAAACCGACTGAAACATGATCATCCATCCCATATCTTTCAATATATTCTTCTGTAACATCCATTAAACCTACTGAAACATGATCATCCATCCCATATCATTCACTGTGTTCTTCTTTAACATCCTTTAAACCTATTGATACATAATCATCCATCCCATATCGTTGACTATGTTCTTCTGTAACAGCCATTAAACCTACTAAAACAGGATCATCCATCCCATATCGTTCACTGTGTTCCTCTGAGTTATCCATTAAACCTACTGAACCATGATCATCCATCCCATATCGTTCAATATGTTCTTCTGTAACATCCATTAAACTTACTGAAACATGATCATCCATCCCATATCGTTCACTGTGTTCTTCTGTAACATCCATTAAACCTACTGAAACATGATCATCCATCCCATATCTTTCAATATATTCTTCTGTAGCATCCATTAAACTTACTGAAACATGATCATCCATCGCATATCGTTCAGTGTGTTCTTCTGTAATGTCCATTAAACTTACTTAAACATGATTATCCATCCCATATCGTTCACTATGTTCTTCCTTAACATCCACTAAACCTACTGAAACATGATCATTCATCCCATATCATTCACTATGTTCTTCTTTAACATCCAATAAACATACTGAAACATAATCATTGATCCCATATCGTTCACTATGTTCTTCTGTAACATCCATTTAAACCTACTGAAACATGATCATCTATCCCATATCGTTCACTATGTTCTTCTGTAACATCCACTAAACCTACTGAAACATGATCATCCATCCCATATCGTTCACTATGTTCTTCTATAACATCCATTAAACGTACTGAAACATGATCATCCATCCCATATCGTTCCCTGTTTTCTTCTGAATTATCCATTAAACCAACTGAAACATGATCATCCATCCCATATCGTTCAATGTGTTCTTCTGAATTATCCATTAAACCTACTGAAACATGATTATCCATCCCATATCGTTCGTTATGTTCTTCTGTAACATCCATTAAACTTACTGAAACATGATCATCCATCCCATATCATTCACTTTGTTCTTCTTTAACATCCTTTAAACCTATTGATACATGATCATCCATCCCATATCGTTCAATATGTTCTTCTGTAACATCCATTAAACTAACTGAAACATGATGATCCATCCCATATCGTTCATGTGTTCTTCTAAATTATCCATTAAACCGACTGAAACATGATCATCGATCCCATATCGTTCACTATGATCTTCTGTAACATCCATTAAACTTACTTAAACATGATCATCCATCCCATATCGTTCACTGTGTTCTTCTGTAACATCCATTAAACCTACTGAAACATGATCATCCATCCCATATCTTTCAATATATTCTTCTGTAGCATCCATCAAACCTACTGAAACATGATCCTCCATCCCATATCGTTCACTATGTTCTTCTGTAACATCCATTAAACCTACTAAAACAGGATCATCCATCCCATATCGTTCAGTGTGTTCTTCTGTAATGTTCATTAAACTTACTTAAACATGATCATCCATCCCATGTCGTTCACTATGTTCTGCTTTAACATCCACTAAACTTACTGAAACATGATCATCCATCCCATATCGTTCACTGTGTTCCTCTGAATTATCCATTAAACCTACTGAAACATGATCATCCATTCCATATCGTTCAATATGTTCTTCTGCAACATCCATTAAACTTACTGAAACATGATCATCCATCCCATATCGTTCACTGTGTTGTTCTAAATTATCCATTAAACCTACTGAAACATGACCATCCATCCCATATCTTTCAATATATTCTTCTGTAACATCCATTAAACCTACTGAAACATGATCATCCATCCCATATCGGTCACTATTTTCTTCTGCAGCATCCATTACACTTACTGAAACATGATCATCCATCCCATATCGTTCAGTGTGTTCTTCTGTAATGTCCATTAAACTTACTTAAACATGATCATCCATCCCATATTGTTCACTATGTTCTTCTTTAACATCCACTAAACCTACTGAAACATGATCATTCATCCCATATCATTCACTATGTTCTTCTTTAACATCCAATAAACCTACTGAAACATAATCATCCATCCCATATCGTTCACTATGTTCTTCTGTAACATACATTTAAACCTACTGAAACATGATCATCCATCCCATATCGTTCACTATGTTCTTCTTTAACATCCATTAAACCTACTAAAACAGGATGATCCATCCCATATCATTCCCTGTTTTCTTCTGAATTATCCATTAAACCAACTGAAACATGATCATCCATCCGATATCGCTCAATGTGTTCTTTTGAATTATCCATTAAACCTACTGGAACATGATCATCCATCCCATATCGTTCACTATGTTCTTCTATAACATCCATTAAACGTACTGAAACATGATCATCCATCCCATATCATTCACTATGTTCTTCTGTAACATCCTTTAAACCTATTGATACATGATCATCCATCCCATATCGTTCAATATGTTCTTCTGTAACATCCATTGAACTTACTGAAACATGATCATCCATCCCATATCGTTCACTGTGTTCTTCTTTAACATCCTTTAAACCTATTGATACATGATCATCCATCCCATATCGTTGAATATGTTCTTCTGTAACATCCATTATACTTACTGAAACATGATCATCCATTCCATATCGTTCACTGTGTTCTTCTAAATTATCCATTAAACCTACTGAAACAGGATCATCCATCCCATATCTTTCAATATATTCTTCAGTAACATCCATTAACCCTACTGAAACATGATCATCCATCCCATATCGTTCACTGTGTTCTTCTTTAACATCCTTTAAACCTATTGATACATGATCATCCATCCCATATCGTTGACTATGTTCTTCTGTAACAGCCATTAAACCTACTAAAACAGGATCATCCATCCCATATCGTTCAATGTGTTCCTCTGAATTATCCATTAAACCAACTGAACCGTGATCATCCATCCCATATCGTTCAATATATTCTTCTGTAACATCCATTAAACTTACTGAAACATGATCACCCATCCCATATCGTTCACTGTGTTCTTCTGTAACATCCATTAAACCTACGGAAACATGATCATCCATCCCATATCTTTCAATATATTCTTCTGTAGCATCCATTAAATTTACTGAAACATGATCATCCATCGCATATCGTTCAGCGTGTTCTTCTGTAATGTCCATTAAACATACTTAAACATGATCATCCATCCCATATCGTTCACTATGTTCTTCCTTAACATCCATCAAACCTACTGAAACATGATCATTCATCCCATATCATTCACTATGTTCTTCTTTAACATCCAATAAACCTACTGAAACATAATCATTGATCCCATATCGTTCACTATGTTCTTCTGTAACATCCATTTAAACCTACTGAAACATGATCATCCATCCCATATCGTTCACTATGTTCTTCTGTAACATCCACTAAACCTACTGAAACATGATCATCCATACCATATCGTTCACTATGTTCTTCTTTAACATCCATTAAACCTACTAAAACAGGATGATCCATCCCATATCGTTCCCTGTTTTCTTCTGAATTATCCATTAAACCTACAAAAACAGGATGATCCATCCCATATCGTTCCCTGTTTTCTTCTGAATTATCCATTAAACCAACTGAAACATGATCATCCATCCCATATCGTTCAATGTGTTCTTCTGAATTATCCATCAAACCTACTGAAACATGATCATCCATCCCATATCGTTCACTATGTTCTTCTATAACATCCATTAAACGTACTGACACATGATCATCCATCCCATATCGTTCACTATGTTCTTCTGTAAAATCCATTAAACCTACTAAAACAGGATAATCCATCCCATATCGTTCACTGTGTTCTTCTGAATTATCCATTAAACCTACTGAAACATGATTATCCATCCCATATCGTTCACTATGTTCTTCTGTAACATCCATTAAACTTACTGAAACATGATCATCCATCCCATATCGTTCACTGTGTTCTTCTAAATTATCCATTAAACCCACTGAAACATGATCATCCATCCCATATCTTTCAATATATTCTTCTGTAACATCCATTAAACCTACTGAAACATGATCATCCATCCCATATCGTTCACTATGATCTTCTGTAACATCCATTAAACTTACTTAAACATGATCATCCATCCCATATCTTTCAATATATTCTTCTGTAGCATCCATTAAACCTACTGAAACATGATCATCCATCCCATATCGTTCACTATGTTCTTCCTTAACATCCATTAAACCTACGGAAACATGATCATCCATCCCATATCTTTCAATATATTCTTCTGTAGCATCCATTAAATTTACTGAAACATGATCATCCATCGCATATCGTTCAGCGTGTTCTTCTGTAATGTCCATTAAACATACTTAAACATGATCATCCATCCCATATCGTTCACTATGTTCTTCCTTAACATCCATCAAACCTACTGAAACATGATCATTCATCCCATATCATTCACTATGTTCTTCTTTAACATCCAATAAACCTACTGAAACATAATCATTGATCCCATATCGTTCACTATGTTCTTCTGTAACATCCATTTAAACCTACTGAAACATGATCATCCATCCCATATCGTTCACTATGTTCTTCTGTAACATCCACTAAACCTACTGAAACATGATCATCCATACCATATCGTTCACTATGTTCTTCTTTAACATCCATTAAACCTACTAAAACAGGATGATCCATCCCATATCGTTCCCTGTTTTCTTCTGAATTATCCATTAAACCTACAAAAACAGGATGATCCATCCCATATCGTTCCCTGTTTTCTTCTGAATTATCCATTAAACCAACTGAAACATGATCATCCATCCCATATCGTTCAATGTGTTCTTCTGAATTATCCATCAAACCTACTGAAACATGATCATCCATCCCATATCGTTCACTATGTTCTTCTATAACATCCATTAAACGTACTGACACATGATCATCCATCCCATATCGTTCACTATGTTCTTCTGTAAAATCCATTAAACCTACTAAAACAGGATAATCCATCCCATATCGTTCACTGTGTTCTTCTGAATTATCCATTAAACCTACTGAAACATGATTATCCATCCCATATCGTTCACTATGTTCTTCTGTAACATCCATTAAACTTACTGAAACATGATCATCCATCCCATATCGTTCACTGTGTTCTTCTAAATTATCCATTAAACCCACTGAAACATGATCATTAATCCCATATCTTTCAATATATTCTTCTGTAACATCCATTAAACCTACTGAAACATGATCATCCATCCCATATCGTTCACTATGATCTTCTGTAACATCCATTAAACTTACTTAAACATGATCATCCATCCCATATCTTTCAATATATTCTTCTGTAGCATCCATTAAACCTACTGAAACATGATCATCCATCCCATATCGTTCACTATGTTCTTCCTTAACATCCACTAAACCTACTGAAACATGATCATTCATCCCATATCATTCACTATATTCTTCTTTAACATCCAATAAACCTACTGAAACATAATCATTGATCCCATATCGTTCACTATGTTCTTCTGTAACATCCATTTAAACCTACTGAAACATGATCATCCATCCCATATCGTTCACTATGTTCTTCTGTAACATCCACTAAACCTACTGAAACATGATCATCCATACCATATCGTTCACTATGTTCTTCTTTAACATCCATTAAACCTACTAAAACAGGATGATCCATCCCATATCGTTCCCTGTTTTCTTCTGAATTATCCATTAAACCTACAAAAACAGGATGATCCATCCCATATCGTTCCCTGTTTTCTTCTGAATTATCCATTAAACCAACTGAAACATGATCATCCATCCCATATCGTTCAATGTGTTCTTCTGAATTATCCATCAAACCTACTGAAACATGATCATCCATCCCATATCGTTCACTATGTTCTTCTATAACATCCATTAAACGTACTGACACATGATCATCCATCCCATATCGTTCACTATGTTCTTCTGTAAAATCCATTAAACCTACTAAAACAGGATAATCCATCCCATATCGTTCACTGTGTTCTTCTGAATTATCCATTAAACCTACTGAAACATGATTATCCATCCCATATCGTTCACTATGTTCTTCTGTAACATCCATTAAACTTACTGAAACATGATCATCCATCCCATATCGTTCACTGTGTTCTTCTAAATTATCCATTAAACCCACTGAAACATGATCATCCATCCAATATCTTTCAATATATTCTTCTGTAACATCCATTAAACCTACTGAAACATGATCATCCATCCCATATCGTTCACTATGATCTTCTGTAACATCCATTAAACTTACTTAAACATGATCATCCATCCCATATCTTTCAATATATTCTTCTGTAGCATCCATTAAACCTACTGAAACATGATCATCCATCCCATATCGTTCACTATGTTCTTCCTTAACATCCACTAAACCTACTGAAACATGATCATTCATCCCATATCATTCACTATATTCTTCTTTAACATCCAATAAACCTACTGAAACATAATCATTGATCCCATATCGTTCACTATGTTCTTCTGTAACATCCATTTAAACCTACTGAAACATGATCATCCATCCCATATCGTTTACTATGTTCTTCTGTAACATCCACTAAACCTACTGAAACATGATCATCCATACCATATCGTTCACTATGTTCTTCTTTAACATCCATTAAACCTACTAAAACAGGATGATCCATCCCATATCGTTCCCTGATTTCTTCTGAATTATCCATTAAACCTACTAAAACAGGATGATCCATCCCATATCGTTCCCTGTTTTCTTCTGAATTATCCATTAAACCAACTGAAACATGATCATCCATCCCATATCGTTCAATGTGTTCTTCTAAATTATCCATTAAACCTACTGAAACATGATCATCCATCCCATATCGTTCACTATGTTCTTCTATAACATCCATTTAAACCTACTGAAACATGATCATCCATCTCATATCGGTCACTATGTTCCTCTTTAACATCCATTAAACCTAATGAAACATGATCATCCATCCCATATCGTTCACTATGTTCTTCTATAACATCCATTAAACGTACTGAAACATGATCATCCATCCCATATCGTTCAGTATGTTCTTCTGTAACATCCATTAAACCTACTAAAACAGGATAATCCATCCCATATCGTTCACTGTGTTCTTCTGAATTATCCATTAAACCTACTGAAACATGATTATCCATCCCATATCGTTCAATATGTTCTTCTGTAACATCCATTAAACTAACTGAAACATGATCATCCATCCCATATCGTTCACTGTGTTCTTCTAAATTATCCTTTAAACCTATTGATACATGATCATCCATCCCATATCGTTCAATATGTTCTTCTATAACATCCATTAAACCTACTGAAACATGATCATCCATCCCATATCGGTCACTATTTTCTTCTGTAGCATCCATTAAACTTTCTGAAACATGATCATCCATCCATCCCATATCGTTCACTATGATCTTCTGTAACATCCATTAAACTTACTTAAACATGATCATCCATCCCATATCGTTCACTATGTTCTTCTTTAACATCCACTAAACCTATTGAAACATGATCATCCATCCCATATCATTCACTATGTTCTTCTTTAACATCCAATAAACCTACTGAAACATAATTATCCATCCCATATCGTTCACTATGTTCTTCTATAACATCCATTAAATGTACTGAAACATGATCATCCATCCCATATCGTTCACTATGTTCTTCTGTAACATCCATTAAACCTACTAAAACAGGATAATCCATCCCATATCGTTCACTGTGTTCTTCTGAATTATCCATTAAACCTACTGAAACATGATTATCCATCCCATATCGTTCACTATGTTCTTCTGTAACATCCATTAAACTTACTGAAACATGATCATCCATCCCATATCATTCACTTTGTTCTTCTTTAACATCCTTTAAACCTATTGATACATGATCATCCATCCCATATCGTTCAATATGTTCTTCTGTAACATCCATTAAACTAACTGAAACATGATGATCCATCCCATATCGTTCACTATGTTCTTCTAAATTATCCATTAAACCGACTGAAACATGGTCATCCATCCCATATCGTTCACTATGTTCTTCTATAACATCCATTTAAACCTACTGAAACATGATCATCCATCTCATATCGGTCACTATGTTCCTCTTTAACATCCATTAAACCTAATGAAACATGATCATCCATCCCATATCGTTCACTATGTTCTTCTATAACATCCATTAAACGTACTGAAACATGATCATCCATCCCATATCGTTCAGTATGTTCTTCTGTAACATCCATTAAACCTACTAAAACAGGATAATCCATCCCATATCGTTCACTGTGTTCTTCTGAATTATCCATTAAACCTACTGAAACATGATTATCCATCCCATATCGTTCAATATGTTCTTCTGTAACATCCATTAAACTAACTGAAACATGATCATCCATCCCATATCGTTCACTGTGTTCTTCTAAATTATCCTTTAAACCTATTGATACATGATCATCCATCCCATATCGTTCAATATGTTCTTCTGTAACATCCATTAAACCTACTGAAACATGATCATCCATCCCATATCGGTCACTATTTTCTTCTGTAGCATCCATTAAACTTTCTGAAACATGATCATCCATCCATCCCATATCGTTCACTATGATCTTCTGTAACATCCATTAAACTTACTTAAACATGATCATCCATCCCATATCGTTCACTATGTTCTTCTTTAACATCCACTAAACCTATTGAAACATGATCATCCATCCCATATCATTCACTATGTTCTTCTTTAACATCCAATAAACCTACTGAAACATAATTATCCATCCCATATCGTTCACTATGATCTTCTTTAACATCCATTAAACCTACTGAAACATGATCATCCATCCCATATCGTTCACTGTGTTCTTCTAAATTATCCATTAAACCTACTGAAACATGATCATCCATCCCATATCTTTCAATATATTCTTCTGTAACATCCATTAATCCTACTGAAACATGATCATCCATCCCATATCGTTCACTATGTTCTTCTATAACATCCATTAAATGTACTGAAACATGATCATCCATCCCATATCGTTCACTATGTTCTTCTGTAACATCCATTAAACCTACTAAAACAGGATAATCCATCCCATATCGTTCACTGTGTTCTTCTGAATTATCCATTAAACCTACTGAAACATGATTATCCATCCCATATCGTTCACTATGTTCTTCTGTAACATCCATTAAACTTACTGAAACATGATCATCCATCCCATATCATTCACTTTGTTCTTCTTTAACATCCTT
Organism: Lampris megalopsis; assembly: GCA_022114975.2. Taxonomy (NCBI): domain Eukaryota; kingdom Metazoa; phylum Chordata; class Actinopteri; order Lampriformes; family Lampridae; genus Lampris; species Lampris megalopsis. The sequence goes on from JAJHIY020000425.1 coordinate 7,042,867, forward strand.
TAAACCTATTGATACATGATCATCCATCCCATATCGTTCAATATGTTCTTCTGTAACATCCATTAAACTAACTGAAACATGATGATCCATCCCATATCGTTCACTATGTTCTTCTAAATTATCCATTAAACCGACTGAAACATGGTCATCCATCCCATATCGTTCACTATGTTCTTCTATAACATCCATTAAACGTACTGAAACATGATCATCCATCCCATATCGTTCACTATGTTCTTCTGTAACATCCATTAAACCTACTAAAACAGGATAATCCATCCCATATCGTTCACTGTGTTCTTCTGAATTATCCATTAAACCTACTGAAACATGATTATCCATCCCATATCGTTCGTTATGTTCTTCCGTAACATCCATTAAACTTACTGAAACATGATCATCCATCCCATATCATTCACTTTGTTCTTCTTTAACATCCTTTAAACCTATTGATACATGATCATCCATCCCATATCGTTCAATATGTTCTTCTGTAACATCCATTAAACTAACTGAAACATGATGATCCATCCCATATCGTTCACTGTGTTCTTCTAAATTATCCATTAAACCGACTGAAACATGATCATCCATCCCATATCTTTCAATATATTCTTCTGTAACATCCATTAAACCTACTGAAACATGATCATCCATCCCATATCATTCACTGTGTTCTTCTTTAACATCCTTTAAACCTATTGATACATGATCATCCATCCCAAATCGTTGACTATGTTCTTCTGTAACAGCCATTAAACCTACTAAAACAGGATCATCCATCCCAAATCGTTCACTGTGATCCTCTGAGTTATCCATTAAACCTACTGAACCATGATCATCCATCCCATATCGTTCAATATGTTCTTCTGTAACATCCATTAAACTTACTGAAACATGATCATCCATCCCATATCGTTCACTGTGTTCTTCTGTAACATCCATTAAACCTACTGAAACATGATCATCCATCCCATATCTTTCAATATATTCTTCTGTAGCATCCATTAAACTTACTGAAACATGATCATCCATCGCATATCGTTCAGTGTGTTCTTCTGTAATGTCCATTAAACTTACTTAAACATGATTATCTATCCCATATCGTTCACTATGTTCTTCCTTAACATCCACTAAACCTACTGAAACATGATCATTCATCCCATATCATTCACTATGTTCTTCTTTAACATCCAATAAACATACTGAAACATAATCATTGATCCCATATCGTTCACTATGTTCTTCTGTAACATCCATTTAAACCTACTGAAACATGATCATCTATCCCATATCGTTCACTATGTTCTTCTGTAACATCCACTAAACCTACTGAAACATGATCATCCATCCCATATCGTTCACTATGTTCTTCTATAACATCCATTAAACGTACTGAAACATGATCATCCATCCCATATCGTTCCCTGTTTTCTTCTGAATTATCCATTAAACCAACTGAAACATGATCATCCATCCCATATCGTTCAATGTGTTCTTCTGAATTATCCATTAAACCTACTGAAACATGATTATCCATCCCATATCGTTCGTTATGTTCGTCTGTAACATCCATTAAACTTACTGAAACATGATCATCCATCCCATATCATTCACTTTGTTCTTCTTTAACATCCTTTAAACCTATTGATACATGATCATCCATCCCATATCGTTCAATATGTTCTTCTGTAACATCCATTAAACTAACTGAAACATGATGATCCATCCCATATCGTTCATGTGTTCTTCTAAATTATCCATTAAACCGACTGAAACATGATCATCGATCCCATATCGTTCACTATGATCTTCTGTAACATCCATTAAACTTACTTAAACATGATCATCCATCCCATATCGTTCACTGTGTTCTTCTGTAACATCCATTAAACCTACTGAAACATGATCATCCATCCCATATCTTTCAATATATTCTTCTGTAGCATCCATCAAACCTACTGAAACATGATCCTCCATCCCATATCGTTCACTATGTTCTTCTGTAACATCCATTAAACCTACTAAAACAGGATCATCCATCCCATATCGTTCAGTGTGTTCTTCTGTAATGTTCATTAAACTTACTTAAACATGATCATCCATCCCTTGTCGTTCACTATGTTCTGCTTTAACATCCACTAAACTTACTGAAACATGATCATCCATCCCATATCGTTCACTGTGTTCCTCTGAATTATCCATTAAACCTACTGAAACATGATCATCCATTCCATATCGTTCAATATGTTCTTCTGCAACATCCATTAAACTTACTGAAACATGATCATCCATCCCATATCGTTCACTGTGTTGTTCTAAATTATCCATTAAACCTACTGAAACATGACCATCCATCCCATATCTTTCAATATATTCTTCTGTAACATCCATTAAACCTACTGAAACATGATCATCCATCCCATATCGGTCACTATTTTCTTCTGCAGCATCCATTACACTTACTGAAACATGATCATCCATCCCATATCGTTCAGTGTGTTCTTCTGTAATGTCCATTAAACTTACTTAAACATGATCATCCATCCCATATTGTTCACTATGTTCTTCTTTAACATCCACTAAACCTACTGAAACATGATCATCCATCCCATATCATTCACTATGTTCTTCTTTAACATCCAATAAACCTACTGAAACATAATCATCCATCCCATATCGTTCACTATGTTCTTCTGTAACATACATTTAAACCTACTGAAACATGATCATCCATCCCATATCGTTCACTATGTTCTTCTTTAACATCCATTAAACCTACTAAAACAGGATGATCCATCCCATATCATTCCCTGTTTTCTTCTGAATTATCCATTAAACCAACTGAAACATGATCATCCATCCGATATCGCTCAATGTGTTCTTTTGAATTATCCATTAAACCTACTGGAACATGATCATCCATCCCATATCGTTCACTATGTTCTTCTATAACATCCATTAAACGTACTGAAACATGATCATCCATCCCATATCATTCACTATGTTCTTCTGTAACATCCTTTAAACCTATTGATACATGATCATCCATCCCATATCGTTCAATATGTTCTTCTGTAACATCCATTGAACTTACAGAAACATGATCATCCATCCCATATCGTTCACTGTGTTCTTCTTTAACATCCTTTAAACCTATTGATACATGATCATCCATCCCATATCGTTGAATATGTTCTTCTGTAACATCCATTATACTTACTGAAACATGATCATCCATTCCATATCGTTCACTGTGTTCTTCTAAATTATCCATTAAACCTACTGAAACAGGATCATCCATCCCATATCTTTCAATATATTCTTCAGTAACATCCATTAACCCTACTGAAACATGATCATCCATCCCATATCGTTCACTGTGTTCTTCTTTAACATCCTTTAAACCTATTGATACATGATCATCCATCCCATATCGTTGACTATGTTCTTCTGTAACAGCCATTAAACCTACTAAAACAGGATCATCCATCCCATATCGTTCAATGTGTTCCTCTGAATTATCCATTAAACCAACTGAACCATGATCATCCATCCCATATCGTTCAATATATTCTTCTGTAACATCCATTAAACTTACTGAAACATGATCATCCATCCCATATCGTTCACTATGTTCTTCCTTAACATCCATCAAACCTACTGAAACATGATCATTCATCCAATATCATTCACTATGTTCTTCTTTAACATCCAATAAACCTACTGAAACATAATCATTGATCCCATATCGTTCACTATGTTCTTCTGTAACATCCATTTAAACCTACTGAAACATGATCATCCATCCCATATCGTTCACTATGTTCTTCTGTAACATCCACTAAACCTACTGAAACATGATCATCCATACCATATCGTTCACTATGTTCTTCTTTAACATCCATTAAACCTACTAAAACAGGATGATCCATCCCATATCGTTCCCTGTTTTCTTCTGAATTATCCATTAAACCTACAAAAACAGGATGATCCATCCCATATCGTTCCCTGTTTTCTTCTGAATTATCCATTAAACCAACTGAAACATGATCATCCATCCCATATCGTTCAATGTGTTCTTCTGAATTATCCATCAAACCTACTGAAACATGATCATCCATCCCATATCGTTCACTATGTTCTTCTATAACATCCATTAAACGTACTGACACATGATCATCCATCCCATATCGTTCACTATGTTCTTCTGTAAAATCCATTAAACCTACTAAAACAGGATAATCCATCCCATATCGTTCACTGTGTTCTTCTGAATTATCCATTAAACCTACTGAAACATGATTATCCATCCCATATCGTTCACTATGTTCTTCTGTAACATCCATTAAACTTACTGAAACATGATCATCCATCCCATATCGTTCACTGTGTTCTTCTAAATTATCCATTAAACCCACTGAAACATGATCATCCATCCCATATCTTTCAATATATTCTTCTGTAACATCCATTAAACCTACTGAAACATGATCATCCATCCCATATCGTTCACTATGATCTTCTGTAACATCCATTAAACTTACTTAAACATGATCATCCATCCCATATCTTTCAATATATTCTTCTGTAGCATCCATTAAACCTACTGAAACATGATCATCCATCCCATATCGTTCACTATGTTCTTCCTTAACATCCATTAAACCTACGGAAACATGATCATCCATCCCATATCTTTCAATATATTCTTCTGTAGCATCCATTAAATTTACTGAAACATGATCATCCATCGCATATCGTTCAGCGTGTTCTTCTGTAATGTCCATTAAACATACTTAAACATGATCATCCATCCCATATCGTTCACTATGTTCTTCCTTAACATCCATCAAACCTACTGAAACATGATCATTCATCCCATATCATTCACTATGTTCTTCTTTAACATCCAATAAACCTACTGAAACATAATCATTGATCCCATATCGTTCACTATGTTCTTCTGTAACATCCATTTAAACCTACTGAAACATGATCATCCATCCCATATCGTTCACTATGTTCTTCTGTAACATCCACTAAACCTACTGAAACATGATCATCCATACCATATCGTTCACTATGTTCTTCTTTAACATCCATTAAACCTACTAAAACAGGATGATCCATCCCATATCGTTCCCTGTTTTCTTCTGAATTATCCATTAAACCTACAAAAACAGGATGATCCATCCCATATCGTTCCCTGTTTTCTTCTGAATTATCCATTAAACCAACTGAAACATGATCATCCATCCCATATCGTTCAATGTGTTCTTCTGAATTATCCATCAAACCTACTGAAACATGATCATCCATCCCATATCGTTCACTATGTTCTTCTATAACATCCATTAAACGTACTGACACATGATCATCCATCCCATATCGTTCACTATGTTCTTCTGTAAAATCCATTAAACCTACTAAAACAGGATAATCCATCCCATATCGTTCACTGTGTTCTTCTGAATTATCCATTAAACCTACTGAAACATGATTATCCATCCCATATCGTTCACTATGTTCTTCTGTAACATCCATTAAACTTACTGAAACATGATCATCCATCCCATATCGTTCACTGTGTTCTTCTAAATTATCCATTAAACCCACTGAAACATGATCATCCATCCCATATCTTTCAATATATTCTTCTGTAACATCCATTAAACCTACTGAAACATGATCATCCATCCCATATCGTTCACTATGATCTTCTGTAACATCCATTAAACTTACTTAAACATGATCATCCATCCCATATCTTTCAATATATTCTTCTGTAGCATCCATTAAACCTACTGAAACATGATCATCCATCCCATATCGTTCACTATGTTCTTCCTTAACATCCACTAAACCTACTGAAACATGATCATTCATCCCATATCATTCACTATATTCTTCTTTAACATCCAATAAACCTACTGAAACATGATCATTGATCCCATATCGTTCACTATGTTCTTCTGTAACATCCATTTAAACCTACTGAAACATGATCATCCATCCCATATCGTTCACTATGTTCTTCTGTAACATCCACTAAACCTACTGAAACATGATCATCCATACCATATCGTTCACTATGTTCTTCTTTAACATCCATTAAACCTACTAAAACAGGATGATCCATCCCATATCGTTCCCTGTTTTCTTCTGAATTATCCATTAAACCTACAAAAACAGGATGATCCATCCCATATCGTTCCCTGTTTTCTTCTGAATTATCCATTAAACCAACTGAAACATGATCATCCATCCCATATCGTTCAATGTGTTCTTCTGAATTATCCATCAAACCTACTGAAACATGATCATCCATCCCATATCGTTCACTATGTTCTTCTATAACATCCATTAAACGTACTGACACATGATCATCCATCCCATATCGTTCACTATGTTCTTCTGTAAAATCCATTAAACCTACTAAAACAGGATAATCCATCCCATATCATTCACTGTGTTCTTCTGAATTATCCATTAAACCTACTGAAACATGATTATCCATCCCATATCGTTCACTATGTTCTTCTGTAACATCCATTAAACTTACTGAAACATGATCATCCATCCCATATCGTTCACTGTGTTCTTCTAAATTATCCATTAAACCCACTGAAACATGATCATCCATCCCATATCTTTCAATATATTCTTCTGTAACATCCATTAAACCTACTGAAACATGATCATCCATCCCATATCGTTCACTATGATCTTCTGTAACATCCATTAAACTTACTTAAACATGATCATCCATCCCATATCTTTCAATATATTCTTCTGTAGCATCCATTAAACCTACTGAAACATGATCATCCATCCCATATCGTTCACTATGTTATTCCTTAACATCCACTAAACCTACTGAAACATGATCATTCATCCCATATCATTCACTATATTCTTCTTTAACATCCAATAAACCTACTGAAACATAATCATTGATCCCATATCGTTCACTATGTTCTTCTGTAACATCCATTTAAACCTACTGAAACATGATCATCCATCCCATATCGTTTACTATGTTCTTCTGTAACATCCACTAAACCTACTGAAACATGATCATCCATACCATATCGTTCACTATGTTCTTCTTTAACATCCATTAAACCTACTAAAACAGGATGATCCATCCCATATCGTTCCCTGATTTCTTCTGAATTATCCATTAAACCTACTAAAACAGGATGATCCATCCCATATCGTTCCCTGTTTTCTTCTGAATTATCCATTAAACCAACTGAAACATGATCATCCATCCCATATCGTTCAATGTGTTCTTCTAAATTATCCATTAAACCTACTGAAACATGATCATCCATCCCATATCGTTCACTATGTTCTTCTATAACATCCATTTAAACCTACTGAAACATGATCATCCATCTCATATCGGTCACTATGTTCCTCTTTAACATCCATTAAACCTAATGAAACATGATCATCCATCCCATATCGTTCACTATGTTCTTCTATTTCATCCATTAAACGTACTGAAACATGATCATCCATCCCATATCGTTCAGTATGTTCTTCTGTAACATCCATTAAACCTTCTAAAACAGGATAATCCATCCCATATCGTTCACTGTGTTCTTCTGAATTATCCATTAAACCTACTGAAACATGATTATCCATCCCATATCGTTCAATATGTTCTTCTGTAACATCCATTAAACTAACTGAAACATGATCATCCATCCCATATCGTTCACTGTGTTCTTCTAAATTATCCTTTAAACCTATTGATACATGATCATCCATCCCATATCGTTCAATATGTTCTTCTGTAACATCCATTAAACCTACTGAAACATGATCATCCATCCCATATCGGTCACTATTTTCTTCTGTAGCATCCATTAAACTTTCTGAAACATGATCATCCATCCATCCCATATCGTTCACTATGATCTTCTGTAACATCCATTAAACTTACTTAAACATGATCATCCATCCCATATCGTTCACTATGTTCTTCTTTAACATCCACTAAACCTATTGAAACATGATCATCCATCCCATATCATTCACTATGTTCTTCTTTAACATCCAATAAACCTACTGAAACATAATTATCCATCCCATATCGTTCACTATGATCTTCTTTAACATCCATTAAACCTACTGAAACATGATCATCCATCCCATATCGTTCACTGTGTTCTTCTAAATTATCCATTAAACCTACTGAAACATGATCATCCATCCCATATCTTTCAATATCTTCTTCTGTAACATCCATTAATCCTACTGAAACATGATCATCCATCCCATATCGTTCACTATGTTCTTCTATAACATCCATTAAATGTACTGAAACATGATCATCCATCCCATATCGTTCACTATGTTCTTCTGTAACATCCATTAAACCTACTAAAACAGAATAATCCATCCCATATCGTTCACTGTGTTCTTCTGAATTATCCATTTAACCTACTGAAACATGATTATCCATCCCATATCGTTCACTATGTTCTTCTGTAACATCCATTAAACTTACTGAAACATGATCATCCATCCCATATCGGTCACCATTTTCTTCTGTAGCATCCATTAAACTTTCTGAAACATGATCATCCATTCCATATCGTTCACTATGATCTTCTGTAACATCCATTAAACTTACTTAAACATGATCATCCATCCCATATCGTTCACTATGTTGTTCTGTAACATCTATTAAACTTACTTAAACATGATCATCCATCCCATATCGTTCACTATGTTCTTCTTTAACATCCACTAAACCTACTGAAACATGATCATCCATCCCATATCATTCACTATGTTCTTCTTTAACATCCAATAGACCTACTGAAACATAATCATCCATCCCATATCGTTCATTATGTTCTTCTTTAACATCCATTAAACCTACTGAAACATGATCATCCATCCCATATCATTCACTATGTTCTTCTGTAACATCCACTACACCTACTGAAACATGATCATCCATACCATATCGTTCACTATGTTCTTCTGAATTATCCATTAAACCAACTGAAACATGATCATCCATCCCATATCGTTCAATGTGTTCTTCTGAATTATCCATTAAACCTACTGAAACATGATCATCCATCCCATATCGTTCACTTTGTTCTTCTTTAACATCCTTTAAACCTATTGATACATGATCATCCACCCATTTCGTTCAATATGTTCTTCTGTAACATCCATTAAACTAACTGAAACATGATCATCCATCCCATATCGTTCACTGTGTTCTTCTAAATTATCCATTAAACCTACTGAAACATGATCATCCATCCCATATCTTTCAATATATTCTTCTGTAACATCCATTAAACCTACTGAAACATGATCATCCATCCCATATCGTTCTGTGCGTTCTTCTGTAATGTCCATTAAACTTACTTAAACATGATCATCCATCCCATGTCGTTCACTATGTTCTTCCTTAACATCCACTAAACCTACTGAAACATGATCATTCATCCCATATCATTCACTATGTTCTTCTTTAACATCCAATAAACCTACTGAAACATAATCATTGATCCCATATCGTTCACTATGTTCTTCTGTAACATCCATTTAAACCTACTGAAACATGATCATCCATCCCATATCGTTTACTATGTTCTTCTGTAACATCCACTAAACCTACTGAAACATGATCATCCATACCATATCGTTCACTATGTTCTTCTTTAACATCCATTAAACCTACTAAAACAGGATGATCCATCCCATATCGTTCCCTGTTTTCTTCTGAATTATCCATTAAACCAACTGAAACATGATTATCCATCCCATATCGTTCACTATGTTCTTCTGTAACATCCACTAAACCTACTGAAACATGATCATCCATACCATATCGTTCACTATGTACTTCTTTAACATCCATTAAACCTACTAAAACAGGATGATCCATCCCATATCGTTCCCTGTTTTATTCTGAATTATCCATTAAACCAACTGAAACATGATTATCCATCCCATATCGTTCACTATGTTCTTCTGTAACATCCATTAAACTTACTGAAACATGATCATCCATCCCATATCGTTCACTTTGTTCTTCTTTAACATCCTTTAAACCTATTGATACATGATCATCCATACCATATCGTTCAATATGTTCTTCTGTAACATCCATTAAACTAACTGAAACATGATCATCCATCCCATATCGTTCACTGTGTTCTTCTAAATTATCCATTAAACCGACTGAAACATGATCATCCATCCCATATCATTCAATATATTCTTATGTAACATCCATTAAACCTACTGAAACATGATCATCCATCCCATATCGTTCACTATGTTCTACTGTAACATCTATTAAACTTACTTAAACATGATCATCCATCCCATATCATTCACTATGTTCTTCTTTAACATCCACTAAACCTATTGAAACATGATCATCCATCCCATATCATTCACTATGTTCTTCTTTAACATCCAATAAACCTACTGAAACATAATTATCCATCCCACATCGTTCATTATGTTCTTCTTTAACATCCATTAAACCTACTGAAACATGATCATCCATCCCATATCGTTCACTGTGTTCTTCTAAATTATCCATTAAACCTACTGAAACATGATCATCCATCCCATATCTTTCAATATCTTCTTCTGTAACATCCATTAATCCTACTGAAACATGATCATCCATCCCATATCGTTCACTATGTTCTTCTGTAGCATCCACTACACCTACTGAAACATGATCATCCATACCATATCGTTCACTATGTTCTTCTGAATTATCCATTAAACCAACTGAAACATGATCATCCATCCCATATCGTTCAATGTGTTCTTCTGAATTATCCATTAAACCTACTGAAACATGATCATCCATCCCATATCGTTCACTTTGTTCTTCTTTAACATCCTTTAAACCTATTGATACATGATCATCCATCCCATATCGTTCAATATGTTCTTTTGTAACATCCATTAAACTAACTGAAACATGATCATCCATCCCATATCGTTCACTGTGTTCTTCTAAATTATCCATTAAACCGACTGAAACATGATCATCCATCCCATATCTTTCAATATATTCTTCTGTAACATCCATTAAACCTACTGAAACATGATCATCCATCCCATATCGTTCACTATGTTCTTCTGTAACATCTATTAAACTTACTTAAACATGATCATCCATCCCATATCATTCACTATGTTCTTCTTTAACATCCACTAAACCTATTGAAACATGATCATCCATCCCATATCATTCACTATGTTCTTCTTTAACATCCAATAAACCTACTGAAACATAATTATCCATCCCATATCGTTCATTATGTTCTTCTTTAACATCCATTAAACCTACTGAAACATGATCATCCATACCATATCGTTCACTATGTTCTTCTGAATTATCCATTAAACCAACTGAAACATGATCATCCATCCCATATCGTTCAATGTGTTCTTCTGAATTATCCATTAAACCTACTGAAACATGATCATCCATCCCATATCGTTCACTTTGTTCTTCTTTAACATCCTTTAAACCTATTGATACATGATCATCCATCCCATATCGTTCAATATGTTCTTTTGTAACATCCATTAAACTAACTGAAACATGATCATCCATCCCATATCGTTCACTGTGTTCTTCTAAATTATCCATTAAACCGACTGAAACATGATCATCCATCCCATATCTTTCAATATATTCTTCTGTAACATCCATTAAACCTACTGAAACATGATCATCCATCCCATATCGTTCACTATGTTCTTCTGTAACATCTATTAAACTTACTTAAACATGATCATCCATCCCATATCATTCACTATGTTCTTCTTTAACATCCACTAAACCTATTGAAACATGATCATCCATCCCATATCATTCACTATGTTCTTCTTTAACATCCAATAAACCTACTGAAACATAATTATCCATCCCATATCGTTCATTATGTTCTTCTTTAACATCCATTAAACCTACTGAAACATGATCATCCATCCCATATCGTTCACTGTGTTCTTCTAAATTATCCATTAAACCTACTGAAACATGATCATCCATCCCATATCTTTCAATATCTTCTTCTGTAACATCCATTAATCCTACTGAAACATGATCATCCATCCCATATCGTTCACTATGTTCTTCTGTAACATCCACTACACCTACTGAAACATGATCATCCATCCCATATCGTTCACTATGTTCTTCCTTAACATCCACTAAACCTACTGAAACATGATCATTCATCCCATATCATTCACTATATTCTTCTTTAACATCCAATAAACCTACTGAAACATAATCATTGATCCCATATCGTTCACTATGTTCTTCTGTAACATCCATTTAAACCTACTGAAACATGATCATCCATCCCATATCGTTTACTATGTTCTTCTGTAACATCCACTAAACCTACTGAAACATGATCATCCATACCATATCGTTCACTATGTTCTTCTTTAACAACCATTAAACCTACTAAAACAGGATGATCCATCCCATATCGTTCCCTGATTTCTTCTGAATTATCCATTAAACCTACTAAAACAGGATGATCCATCCCATATCGTTCCCTGTTTTCTTCTGAATTATCCATTAAACCAACTGAAACATGATCATCCATCCCATATCGTTCAATGTGTTCTTCTAAATTATCCATTAAACCTACTGAAACATGATCATCCATCCCATATCGTTCACTATGTTCTTCTATAACATCCATTTAAACCTACTGAAACATGATCATCCATCTCATATCGGTCACTATGTTCCTCTTTAACATCCATTAAACCTAATGAAACATGATCATCCATCCCATATCGTTCACTATGTTCTTCTATAACATCCATTAAACGTACTGAAACATGATCATCCATCCCATATCGTTCAGTATGTTCTTCTGTAACATCCATTAAACCTACTAAAACAGGATAATCCATCCCATATCGTTCACTGTGTTCTTCTGAATTATCCATTAAACCTACTGAAACATGATTATCCATCCCATATCGTTCAATATGTTCTTCTGTAACATCCATTAAACTAACTGAAACATGATCATCCATCCCATATCGTTCACTGTGTTCTTCTAAATTATCCTTTAAACCTATTGATACATGATCATCCATCCCATATCGTTCAATATGTTCTTCTGTAACATCCATTAAACCTACTGAAACATGATCATCCATCCCATATCGGTCACTATTTTCTTCTGTAGCATCCATTAAACTTTCTGAAACATGATCATCCATCCATCCCATATCGTTCACTATGATCTTCTGTAACATCCATTAAACTTACTTAAACATGATCATCCATCCCATATCGTTCACTATGTTCTACTGTAACATCTATTAAACTTACTTAAACATGATCATCCATCCCATATCATTCACTATGTTCTTCTTTAACATCCACTAAACCTATTGAAACATGATCATCCATCCCATATCATTCACTATGTTCTTCTTTAACATCCAATAAACCTACTGAAACATAATTATCCATCCCATATCGTTCATTATGTTCTTCTTTAACATCCATTAAACCTACTGAAACATGATCATCCATCCCATATCGTTCACTGTGTTCTTCTAAATTATCCATTAAACCTACTGAAACATGATCATCCATCCCATATCTTTCAATATCTTCTTCTGTAACATCCATTAATCCTACTGAAACATGATCATCCATCCCATATCGTTCACTATGTTCTTCTGTAGCATCCACTACACCTACTGAAACATGATCATCCATACCATATCGTTCACTATGTTCTTCTGAATTATCCATTAAACCAACTGAAACATGATCATCCATCCCATATCGTTCAATGTGTTCTTCTGAATTATCCATTAAACCTACTGAAACATGATCATCCATCCCATATCGTTCACTTTGTTCTTCTTTAACATCCTTTAAACCTATTGATACATGATCATCCATCCCATATCGTTCAATATGTTCTTTTGTAACATCCATTAAACTAACTGAAACATGATCATCCATCCCATATCGTTCACTGTGTTCTTCTAAATTATCCATTAAACCGACTGAAACATGATCATCCATCCCATATCTTTCAATATATTCTTCTGTAACATCCATTAAACCTACTGAAACATGATCATCCATCCCATATCGTTCACTATGTTCTTCTGTAACATCTATTAAACTTACTTAAACATGATCATCCATCCCATATCATTCACTATGTTCTTCTTTAACATCCACTAAACCTATTGAAACATGATCATCCATCCCATATCATTCACTATGTTCTTCTTTAACATCCAATAAACCTACTGAAACATAATTATCCATCCCATATCGTTCATTATGTTCTTCTTTAACATCCATTAAACCTACTGAAACATGATCATCCATACCATATCGTTCACTATGTTCTTCTGAATTATCCATTAAACCAACTGAAACATGATCATCCATCCCATATCGTTCAATGTGTTCTTCTGAATTATCCATTAAACCTACTGAAACATGATCATCCATCCCATATCGTTCACTTTGTTCTTCTTTAACATCCTTTAAACCTATTGATACATGATCATCCATCCCATATCGTTCACTATGTTCTTTTGTAACATCCATTAAACTAACTGAAACATGATCATCCATCCCATATCGTTCACTGTGTTCTTCTAAATTATCCATTAAACCGACTGAAACATGATCATCCATCCCATATCTTTCAATATATTCTTCTGTAACATCCATTAAACCTACTGAAACATGATCATCCATCCCATATCGTTCACTATGTTCTTCTGTAACATCTATTAAACTTACTTAAACATGATCATCCATCCCATATCATTCACTATGTTCTTCTTTAACATCCACTAAACCTATTGAAACATGATCATCCATCCCATATCATTCACTATGTTCTTCTTTAACATCCAATAAACCTACTGAAACATAATTATCCATCCCATATCGTTCATTATGTTCTTCTTTAACATCCATTAAACCTACTGAAACATGATCATCCATCCCATATCGTTCACTGTGTTCTTCTAAATTATCCATTAAACCTACTGAAACATGATCATCCATCCCATATCTTTCAATATCTTCTTCTGTAACATCCATTAATCCTACTGAAACATGATCATCCATCCCATATCGTTCACTATGTTCTTCTGTAACATCCACTACACCTACTGAAACATGATCATCCATCCCATATCGTTCACTATGTTCTTCCTTAACATCCACTAAACCTACTGAAACATGATCATTCATCCCATATCATTCACTATATTCTTCTTTAACATCCAATAAACCTACTGAAACATAATCATTGATCCCATATCGTTCACTATGTTCTTCTGTAACATCCATTTAAACCTACTGAAACATGATCATCCATCCCATATCGTTTACTATGTTCTTCTGTAACATCCACTAAACCTACTGAAACATGATCATCCATACCATATCGTTCACTATGTTCTTCTTTAACAACCATTAAACCTACTAAAACAGGATGATCCATCCCATATCGTTCCCTGATTTCTTCTGAATTATCCATTAAACCTACTAAAACAGGATGATCCATCCCATATCGTTCCCTGTTTTCTTCTGAATTATCCATTAAACCAACTGAAACATGATCATCCATCCCATATCGTTCAATGTGTTCTTCTAAATTATCCATTAAACCTACTGAAACATGATCATCCATCCCATATCGTTCACTATGTTCTTCTATAACATCCATTTAAACCTACTGAAACATGATCATCCATCTCATATCGGTCACTATGTTCCTCTTTAACATCCATTAAACCTAATGAAACATGATCATCCATCCCATATCGTTCACTATGTTCTTCTATTTCATCCATTAAACGTACTGAAACATGATCATCCATCCCATATCGTTCAGTATGTTCTTCTGTAACATCCATTAAACCTACTAAAACAGGATAATCCATCCCATAGCGTTCACTGTGTTCTTCTGAATTATCCATTAAACCTACTGAAACATGATTATCCATCCCATATCGTTCAATATGTTCTTCTGTAACATCCATTAAACTAACTGAAACATGATCATCCATCCCATATCGTTCACTGTGTTCTTCTAAATTATCCTTTAAACCTATTGATACATGATCATCCATCCCATATCGTTCAATATGTTCTTCTGTAACATCCATTAAACCTACTGAAACATGATCATCCATCCCATATCGGTCACTATTTTCTTCTGTAGCATCCATTAAACTTTCTGAAACATGATCATCCATCCATCCCATATCGTTCACTATGATCTTCTGTAACATCCATTAAACTTACTTAAACATGATCATCCATCCCATATCGTTCACTATGTTCTTCTTTAACATCCACTAAACCTATTGAAACATGATCATCCATCCCATATCATTCACTATGTTCTTCTTTAACATCCAATAAACCTACTGAAACATAATTATCCATCCCATATCGTTCACTATGATCTTCTTTAACATCCATTAAACCTACTGAAACATGATCATCCATCCCATATCGTTCACTGTGTTCTTCTAAATTATCCATTAAACCTACTGAAACATGATCATCCATCCCATATCTTTCAATATATTCTTCTGTAACATCCATTAATCCTACTGAAACATGATCATCCATCCCATATCGTTCACTATGTTCTTCTATAACATCCATTAAATGTACTGAAACATGATCATCCATCCCATATCGTTCACTATGTTCTTCTGTAACATCCATTAAACCTACTAAAACAGAATAATCCATCCCATATCGTTCACTGTGTTCTTCTGAATTATCCATTTAACCTACAGAAACATGATTATCCATCCCATATCGTTCACTATGTTCTTCTGTAACATCCATTAAACTTACTGAAACATGATCATCCATCCCATATCGGTCACCATTTTCTTCTGTAGCATCCATTAAACTTTCTGAAACATGATCATCCATTCCATATCGTTCACTATGATCTTCTGTAACATCCATTAAACTTACTTAAACATGATCATCCATCCCATATCGTTCACTATGTTGTTCTGTAACATCTATTAAACTTACTTAAACATGATCATCCATCCCATATCGTTCACTATGTTCTTCTTTAACATCCACTAAACCTACTGAAACATGATCATCCATCCCATATCATTCACTATGTTCTTCTTTAACATCCAATAGACCTACTGAAACATAATCATCCATCCCATATCGTTCATTATGTTCTTCTTTAACATCCATGAAACCTACTGAAACATGATCATCCATCCCATATCATTCACTATGTTCTTCTGTAACATCCACTACACCTACTGAAACATGATCATCCATACCATATCGTTCACTATGTTCTTCTGAATTATCCATTAAACCAACTGAAACATGATCATCCATCCCATATCGTTCAATGTGTTCTTCTGAATTATCCATTAAACCTACTGAAACATGATCATCCATCCCATATCGTTCACTTTGTTCTTCTTTAACATCCTTTAAACCTATTGATACATGATCATCCACCCATATCGTTCAATATGTTCTTCTGTAACATCCATTAAACTAACTGAAACATGATCATCCATCCCATATCGTTCACTGTGTTCTTCTAAATTATCCATTAAACCTACTGAAACATGATCATCCATCCCATATCTTTCAATATATTCTTCTGTAACATCCATTAAACCTACTGAAACATGATCATCCATCCCATATCGTTCAGTGCGTTCTTCTGTAATGTCCATTAAACTTACTTAAACATGATCAACCATCCCATGTCGTTCACTATGTTCTTCCTTAACATCCACTAAACCTACTGAAACATGATCATTCATCCCATATCATTCACTATGTTCTTCTTTAACATCCAATAAACCTACTGAAACATAATCATTGATCCCATATCGTTCACTATGTTCTTCTGTAACATCCATTTAAACCTACTGAAACATGATCATCCATCCCATATCGTTTACTATGTTCTTCTGTAACATCCACTAAACCTACTGAAACATGATCATCCATACCATATCGTTCACTATGTTCTTCTTTAACATCCATTAAACCTACTAAAACAGGATGATCCATCCCATATCGTTCCCTGTTTTCTTCTGAATTATCCATTAAACCAACTGAAACATGATTATCCATCCCATATCGTTCACTATGTTCTTCTGTAACATCCACTAAACCTACTGAAACATGATCATCCATACCATATCGTTCACTATGTTCTTCTTTAACATCCATTAAACCTACTAAAACAGGATGATCCATCCCATATCGTTCCCTGTTTTATTCTGAATTATCCATTAAACCAACTGAAACATGATTATCCATCCCATATCGTTCACTATGTTCTTCTGTAACATCCATTAAACTTACTGAAACATGATCATCCATCCCATATCGTTCACTTTGTTCTTCTTTAACATCCTTTAAACCTATTGATACATGATCATCCATCCCATATCGTTCAATATGTTCTTCTGTAACATCCATTAAACTAACTGAAACATGATCATCCATCCCATATCGTTCACTGTGTTCTTCTAAATTATCCATTAAACCGACTGAAACATGATCATCCATCCCATATCTTTCAATATATTCTTATGTAACATTCATTAAACCTACTGAAACATGATCAACCATCCCATATCGTTCACTATGTTCTACTGTAACATCTATTAAACTTACTTAAACATGATCATCCATCCCATATCATTCACTATGTTCTTCTTTAACATCCACTAAACCTATTGAAACATGATCATCCATCCCATATCATTCACTATGTTCTTCTTTAACATCCAATACACCTACTGAAACATAATTATCCATCCCATATCGTTCATTATGTTCTTCTTTAACATCCATTAAACCTACTGAAACATGATCATCCATCCCATATCGTTCACTGTGTTCTTCTAAATTATCCATTAAACCTACTGAAACATGATCATCCATCCCATATCTTTCAATATCTTCTTCTGTAACATCCATTAATCCTACTGAAACATGATCATCCATCCCATATCGTTCACTATGTTCTTCTGTAACATCCACTACACCTACTGAAACATGATCATCCATACCATATCGTTCACTATGTTCTTCTGAATTATCCATTAAACCAACTAAAACATGATCATCCATCCCATATCGTTCAATGTGTTCTTCTGAATTATCCATTAAACCTACTGAAACATGATCATCCATCCCATATCGTTCACTTTGTTCTTCTTTAACATCCTTTAAACCTATTGATACATGATCATCCATCCCATATCGTTCAATATGTTCTTTTGTAACATCCATTAAACTAACTGAAACATGATCATCCATCCCATATCGTTCACTGTGTTCTTCTAAATTATCCATTAAACCGACTGAAACATGATCATCCATCCCATATCTTTCAATATATTCTTCTGTAACATCCATTAAACCTACTGAAACATGATCATCCATCACATATCGTTCACTATGTTCTTCTGTAACATCTATTAAACTTACTTAAACATGATCATCCATCCCATATCATTCACTATGTTCTTCTTTAACATCCACTAAACCTATTGAAACATGATCATCCATCCCATATCATTCACTATGTTCTTCTTTAACATCCAATAAACCTACTGAAACATAATTATCCATCCCATATCGTTCATTATGTTCTTCTTTAACATCCATTAAACCTACTGAAACATGATCATCCATCCCATATCGTTCACTGTGTTCTTCTAAATTATCCATTAAACCTACTGAAACATGATCATCCATCCCATATCTTTCAATATCTTCTTCTGTAACATCCATTAATCCTACTGAAACATGATCATCCATCCCATATCGTTCACTATGTTCTTCTGTAACATCCACTACACCTACTGAAACATGATCATCCATACCATATCGTTCACTATGTTCTTCTGAATTATCCATTAAACCAACTGAAACATGATCATCCATCCCATATCGTTCAATGTGTTCTTCTGAATTATCCATTAAACCTACTGAAACATGATCATCCATCCCATATCGTTCACTTTGTTCTTCTTTAACATCCTTTAAACCTATTGATACATGATCATCCACCCATATCGTTCAATATGTTCTTCTGTAACATCCATTAAACTAACTGAAACATGATCATCCATCCCATATCGTTCACTGTGTTCTTCTAAATTATCCATTAAACCTACTGAAACATGATCATCCATCCCATATCTTTCAATATATTCTTCTGTAACATCCATTAAACCTACTGAAACATGATCATCCATCCCATATCGTTCAGTGCGTTCTTCTGTAATGTCCATTAAACTTACTTAAACATGATCATCCATCCCATGTCGTTCACTATGTTCTTCCTTAACATCCACTAAACCTACTGAAACATGATCATTTATCCCATATCATTCACTATGTTCTTCTTTAACATCCAATAAACCTACTGAAACATAATCATTGATCCCATATCGTTCACTATGTTCTTCTGTAACATCCATTTAAACCTACTGAAACATGATCATCCATCCCATATCGTTTACTATGTTCTTCTGTAACATCCACTAAACCTACTGAAACATGATCATCCATACCATATCGTTCACTATGTTCTTCTTTAACATCCATTAAACCTACTAAAACAGGATGATCCATCCCATATCGTTCCCTGTTTTCTTCTGAATTATCCATTAAACCAACTGAAACATGATTATCCATCCCATATCGTTCACTATGTTCTTCTGTAACATCCACTAAACCTACTGAAACATGATCATCCATACCATATCGTTCACTATGTTCTTCTTTAACATCCATTAAACCTACTAAAACAGGATGATCCATCCCATATCGTTCCCTGTTTTCTTCTGAATTATCCATTAAACCAACTGAAACATGATTATCCATCCCATATCGTTCACTATGTTCTTCTGTAACATCCATTAAACTTACTGAAACATGATCATACATCCCATATCGTTCACTTTGTTTTTTTTAACATCCTTTAAACCTATTGATACATGACCATCCATCCCATATCGTTCAATATGTTCTTCTGTAACATCCATTAAACTAACTGAAACATGATCATCCATCCCATATCGTTCACTGTGTTCTTCTAAATTATCCATTAAACCGACTGAAACATGATCATCCATCCCATATCTTTCAATATATTCTTCTGTAACATCCATTAAACCTACTGAAACATGATCATCCATCCCATATCGTTCACTATGTTCTTCTGTAACATCTATTAAACGTACTGAAACATGATCATCCATCCCATATCGTTCACTATGTTCTTCTGTAACATCCACTAAACCTACTGAAACATGATCATCCATACCATATCGTTCAATATGTTCTTCTTTAACATCCATTAAACCTACTAAAACAGGATGATCCATCCCATATCGTTCCCTGTTTTCTTCTGAATTATCCATTAAACCAACTGAAACATGATTATCCATCCCATATCGTTCACTATGTTCTTCTGTAACATCCATTAAACTTACTGAAACATGATCATACATCCCATATCGTTCACTTTGTTTTTTTTAACATCCTTTAAACCTATTGATACATGACCATCCATCCCATATCGTTCAATATGTTCTTCTGTAACATCCATTAAACTAACTGAAACATGATCATCCATCCCATATCGTTCACTGTGTTCTTCTAAATTATCCATTAAACCGACTGAAACATGATCATCCATCCCATATCTTTCAATATATTCTTCTGTAACATCCATTAAACCTACTGAAACATGATCATCCATCCCATATCGTTCACTATGTTCTTCTGTAACATCTATTAAACGTACTGAAACATGATCATCCATCCCATATCGTTCACTATGTTCTTCTGTAACATCCATTAAACCTACTAAAACAGGATAATCCATCCCATATCGTTCACTGTGTTCTTCTGAATTATCCATTAAACCTACTGAAACATGATTATCCATCCAATATCGTTCACTATGTTCTTCTGTAACATCCATTAAACTAACTGAAACATGATCATCCATCCCATATCGTTCACTGTGTTCTTCTAAATTATCCATTAAACCGACTGAAACATGATCATCCATCCCATATCTTTCAATATATTCTTCTGTAACATCCATTAAACCTACTGAAACATGATCATCCATCCCATATCGGTCACTATTTTCTTCTGTAGCATCCATTAAACTTTCTGAAACATGATCATCCATCCATCCCATATCGTTCACTATGATCTTCTGTAACATCCATTAAACTTACTTAAACATGATCATCCATCCCATATCGTTCACTATGTTCTTCTTTAACATCCACTAAACCTATTGAAACATGATCATCCATCCCATATCATTCACTATGTTCTTCTTTAACATCCAATAAACCTACTGAAACATAATTATCCATCCCATATCGTTCACTATGATCTTCTTTAACATCCATTAAACCTACTGAAACATGATCATCCATCCCATATCGTTCACTGTGTTCTTCTAAATTATCCATTAAACCTACTGAAACATGATCATCCATCCCATATCTTTCAATATATTCTTCTGTAACATCCATTAATCCTACTGAAACATGATCATCCATCCCATATCGTTCACTATGTTCTTCTATAACATCCATTAAATGTACTGAAACATGATCATCCATCCCATATCGTTCACTATGTTCTTCTGTAACATCCATTAAACCTACTAAAACAGGATAATCCATCCCATATCGTTCACTGTGTTCTTCTGAATTATCCATTAAACCTACTGAAACATGATTATCCATCCCATATCGTTCACTATGTTCTTCTGTAACATCCATTAAACTTACTGAAACATGACCATCCATCCCATATCGGTCACCATTTTCTTCTGTAGCATCCATTAAACTTTCTGAAACATGATCATCCATTCCATATCGTTCACTATGATCTTCTGTAACATCCATTAAACTTACTTAAACATGATCATCCATCCCATATCGTTCACTATGTTGTTCTGTAACATCTATTAAACTTACTTAAACATGATCATCCATCCCATATCGTTCAATATGTTCTTCTTTAACATCCACTAACCCTACTGAAACATGATCATCCATCCCATATCATTCACTATGTTCTTCTTTAACATCCAATAGACCTACTGAAACATAATCATCCATCCCATATCGTTCATTATGTTCTTCTTTAACATCCATTAAACCTACTGAAACATGATCATCCATCCCATATCATTCACTATGTTCTTCTGTAACATCCACTAAACCTACTGAAACATGATCATCCATACCATATCGTTCACTATGTTCTTCTGAATTATCCATTAAACCAACTGAAACATGATCATCCATCCCATATCGTTCAATGTGTTCTTCTGAATTATCCATTAAACCTACTGAAACATGATCATCCATCCCATATCGTTCACTTTGTACTTCTTTAACATCCTTTAAACCTATTGATACATGATCATCCACCCATATCGTTCAATATGTTCTTCTGTAACATCCATTAAACTAACTGAAACATGATCATCCATCCCATATCGTTCACTGTGTTCTTCTAAATTATCCATTAAACCTACTGAAACATGATCATCCATCCCATATCTTTCAATATATTCTTCTGTAACATCCATTAAACCTACTGAAACATGATCATCCATCCCATATCGTTCAGTGCGTTCTTCTGTAATGTCCATTAAACTTACTTAAACATGATCATCCATCCAATGTCGTTCACTATGTTCTTCCTTAACATCCACTAAACCTATTGAAACATGATCATCCATCCCATATCATTCACTATGTTCTTCTTTAACATCAAATAAACCTACTGAAACATAATTATCCATCCCATATCGTTCACTATGATCTTCTTTAACATCCATTAAACCTACTGAAACATGATCATCCATCCCATATCGTTCACTGTGTTCTTCTAAATTATCCATTAAACCTACTGAAACATGATCATCCATCCCATATCTTTCAATATATTCTTCTGTAACATCCATTAATCCTACTGAAACATGATCATCCATCCCATATCGTTCACTATGTTCTTCTATAACATCCATTAAATGTACTGAAACATGATCATCCATCCCATATCGTTCACTATGTTCTTCTGTAACATCTATTAAACCTACTAAAACAGGATAATCCATCCCATATCGTTCACTGTGTTCTTCTGAATTATCCATTAAACCTACTGAAACATGATTATCCATCCCATATCGTTCACTATGTTCTTCTGTAACATCCATTAAACTTACTGAAACATGATCATCCATCCCATATCGGTCACCATTTTCTTCTGTAGCATCCATTAAACTTTCTGAAACATGATCATCCATTCCATATCGTTCACTATGATCTTCTGTAACATCCATTAAACTTACTTAAACATGATCATCCATCCCATATCGTTCACTATGTTGTTCTGTAACATCTATTAAACTTACTTAAACATGATCATCCATCCCATATCGTTCACTATGTTCTTCTTTAACATCCACTAACCCTACTGAAACATGATCATCCATCCCATATCATTCACTATGTTCTTCTTTAACATCCAATAGACCTACTAAAACATAATCATCCATCCCATATCGTTCATTATGTTCTTCTTTAACATCCATTAAACCTACTGAAACATGATCATCCATCCCATATCATTCACTATGTTCTTCTGTAACATCCACTAAACCTACTGAAACATGATCATCCATACCATATCGTTCACTATGTTCTTCTGAATTATCCATTAAACCAACTGAAACATGATCATCCATCCCATATCGTTCAATGTGTTCTTCTGAATTATCCATTAAACCTACTGAAACATGATCATCCATCCCATATCGTTCACTTTGTTCTTCTTTAACATCCTTTAAACCTATTGATACATGATCATCCACCCATATCGTTCAATATGTTCTTCTGTAACATCCATTAAACTAACTGAAACATGATCATCCATCCCATATCGTTCACTGTGTTCTTCTAAATTATCCATTAAACCTACTGAAACATGATCATCCATCCCATATCTTTCAATATATTCTTCTGTAACATCCATTAAACCTACTGAAACATGATCATCCATCCCATATCGTTCAGTGCGTTCTTCTGTAATGTCCATTAAACTTACTTAAACATGATCATCCATCCAATGTCGTTCACTATGTTCTTCCTTAACATCCACTAAACCTATTGAAACATGATCATCCATCCCATATCATTCACTATGTTCTTCTTTAACATCAAATAAACCTACTGAAACATAATTATCCATCCCATATCGTTCACTATGATCTTCTTTAACATCCATTAAACCTACTGAAACATGATCATCCATCCCATATCGTTCACTTTGTTCTTCTAAATTATCCATTAAACCTACTGAAACATGATCATCCATCCCATATCTTTCAATATATTCTTCTGTAACATCCATTAATCCTACTGAAACATGATCATCCATCCCATATCGTTCACTATGTTCTTCTATAACATCCATTAAATGTACTGAAACATGATCATCCATCCCATATCGTTCACTATGTTCTTCTGTAACATCCATTAAACCTACTAAAACAGGATAATCCATCCCATATCGTTCACTGTGTTCTTCTGAATTATCCATTAAACCTACTGAAACATGATTATCCATCCCATATCGTTCACTATGTTCTTCTGTAACATCCATTAAACTTACTGAAACATGATCATCCATCCCATATCGGTCACCATTTTCTTCTGTAGCATCCATTAAACTTTCTGAAACATGATCATCCATTCCATATCGTTCACTATGATCTTCTGTAACATCCATTAAACTTACTTAAACATGATCATCCATCCCATATCGTTCACTATGTTGTTCTGTAACATCTATTAAACTTACTTAAACATGATCATCCATCCCATATCGTTCACTATGTTCTTCTTTAACATCCACTAACCCTACTGAAACATGATCATCCATCCCATATCATTCACTATGTTCTTCTTTAACATCCAATAGACCTACTAAAACATAATCATCCATCCCATATCGTTCATTATGTTCTTCTTTAACATCCATTAAACCTACTGAAACATGATCATCCATCCCATATCATTCACTATGTTCTTCTGTAACATCCACTAAACCTACTGAAACATGATCATCCATACCATATCGTTCACTATGTTCTTCTGAATTATCCATTAAACCAACTGAAACATGATCATCCATCCCATATCGTTCAATGTGTTCTTCTGAATTATCCATTAAACCTACTGAAACATGATCATCCATCCCATATCGTTCACTTTGTTCTTCTTTAACATCCTTTAAACCTATTGATACATGATCATCCATCCCATATCGTTCACTTTGTTCTTCTTTAACATCCTTTAAACCTATTGATACATGATCATCCACCCATATCGTTCAATATGTTCTTCTGTAACATCCATTAAACTAACTGAAACATGATCATCCATCCCATATCGTTCACTGTGTTCTTCTAAATTATCCATTAAACCTACTGAAACATGATCATCCATCCCATATCTTTCAATATATTCTTCTGTAACATCCATTAAACCTACTGAAACATGATCATCCATCCCATATCGTTCAGTGCGTTCTTCTGTAATGTCCATTAAACTTACTTAAACATGATCATCCATCCAATGTCGTTCACTATGTTCTTCCTTAACATCCACTAAACCTACTGAAACATGATCATTCATCCCATATCATTCACTATGTTCTTCTTTAACATCCAATAAACCTACTGAAACATAATCATTGATCCCATATCGTTCACTATGTTCTTCTGTAACATCCATTTAAACCTACTGAAACATGATCATCCATCCCATATCGTTTACTATGTTCTTCTGTAACATCCACTAAACCTACTGAAACATGATCATCCATACCATATCGTTCACTATGTTCTTCTTTAACATCCATTAAACCTACTAAAACAGGATGATCCATCCCATATCGTTCCCTGTTTTCTTCTGAATTATCCATTAAACTAACTGAAACATGATCATCCATCCCATATCGTTCACTGTGTTCTTCTAAATTATCCATTAAACCGACTGAAACATGATCATCCATCCCATATCTTTCAATATATTCTTCTGTAACATCCATTAAACCTACTGAAACATGATCATCCATCCCATATCGTTCACTATGTTCTTCTGTAACATCTATTAAACTTACTTAAACATGATCATCCATCCCATATCATTCACTATGTTCTTCTTTAACATCCACTAAACCTATTGAAACATGATCATCCATCCCATATCATTCACTATGTTCTTCTTTAACATCCAATAAACCTACTGAAACATGATTATCCATCCCATATCGTTCATTATGTTCTTCTTTAACATCCATTAAACCTACTTAAACATGATCATCCATCCCATATCGTTCACTGTGTTCTTCTAAATTATCCATTAAACCTACTGAAACATGATCATCCATCCCATA
This sequence comes from Lampris megalopsis, assembly GCA_022114975.2. NCBI lineage: Eukaryota > Metazoa > Chordata > Actinopteri > Lampriformes > Lampridae > Lampris > Lampris megalopsis. Next base: position 7,070,453 of record JAJHIY020000425.1, read on the forward strand.
TCTTTCAATATCTTCTTCTGTAACATCCATTAATCCTACTGAAACATGATCATCCATCCCATATCGTTCACTATGTTCTTCTGTAACATCCACTACACCTACTGAAACATGATCATCCATACCATATCGTTCACTATGTTCTTCTGAATTATCCATTAAACCAACTGAAACATGATCATCCATCCCATATCGTTCAATGTGTTCTTCTGAATTATCCATTAAACCTACTGAAACATGATCATCCATCCCATATCGTTCACTTTGTTCTTCTTTAACATCCTTTAAACCTATTGATACATGATCATCCACCCATATCGTTCAATATGTTCTTCTGTAACATCCATTAAACTAACTGAAACATGATCATCCATCCCATATCGTTCACTGTGTTCTTCTAAATTATCCATTAAACCTACTGAAACATGATCATCCATCCCATATCTTTCAATATATTCTTCTGTAACATCCATTAAACCTACTGAAACATGATCATCCATCCCATATCATTCACTATGTTCTTCTTTAACATCCAATAAACCTACTGAAACATAATCATTGATCCCATATCGTTCACTATGTTCTTCTGTAACATCCATTTAAACCTACTGAAATATGATCATCCATCCCATATCGTTTACTATGTTCTTCTGTAACATCCACTAAACCTACTGAAACATGATCATCCATACCATATCGTTCACTATGTTCTTCTTTAACATCCATTAAACCTACTAAAACAGGATGATCCATCCCATATCGTTCCCTGTTTTCTTCTGAATTATCCATTAAACCAACTGAAACATGATTATCCATCCCATATCGTTCACTATGTTCTTCTGTAACATCCACTAAACCTACTGAAACATGATCATCCATACCATATCGTTCACTATGTTCTTCTGTAACATCCATTAAACTTACTTAAACATGATCATCCATCCCATATCGTTCACTATGTTGTTCTGTAACATCTATTAAACTTACTTAAACATGATCATCCATCCCATATCGTTCACTATGTTCTTCTTTAACATCCACTAACCCTACTGAAACATGATCATCCATCCCATATCATTCACTATGTTCTTCTTTAACATCCAATAGACCTACTAAAACATAATCATCCATCCCATATCGTTCATTATGTTCTTCTTTAACATCCATTAAACCTACTGAAACATGATCATCCATCCCATATCATTCACTATGTTCTTCTGTAACATCCACTAAACCTACTGAAACATGATCATCCATACCATTTCGTTCACTATGTTCTTCTGAATTATCCATTAAACCAACTGAAACATGATCATCCATCCCATATCGTTCAATGTGTTCTTCTGAATTATCCATTAAACCTACTGAAACATGATCATCCATCCCATATCGTTCACTTTGTTCTTCTTTAACATCCTTTAAACCTATTGATACATGATCATCCACCCATATCGTTCAATATGTTCTTCTGTAACATCCATTAAACTAACTGAAACATGATCATCCATCCCATATCGTTCACTGTGTTCTTCTAAATTATCCGTTAAACCTACTGAAACATGATCATCCATCCCATATCTTTCAATATATTCTTCTGTAACATCCATTAAACCTACTGAAACATGATCATCCATCCCATATCGTTCAGTGCGTTCTTCTGTAATGTCCATTAAACTTACTTAAACATGATCATCCATCCAATGTCGTTCACTATGTTCTTCCTTAACATCCACTAAACCTACTGAAACATGATCATTCATCCCATATCATTCACTATGTTCTTCTTTAACATCCAATAAACCTACTGAAACATAATCATTGATCCCATATCGTTCACTATGTTCTTCTGTAACATCCATTTAAACCTACTGAAACATGATCATCCATCCCATATCGTTTACTATGTTCTTCTGTAACATCCACTAAACCTACTGAAACATGATCATCCATACCATATCGTTCACTATGTTCTTCTTTAACATCCATTAAACCTACTAAAACAGGATGATCCATCCCATATCGTTCCCTGTTTTCTTCTGAATTATCCATTAAACTAACTGAAACATGATCATCCATCCCATATCGTTCACTGTGTTCTTCTAAATTATCCATTAAACCGACTGAAACATGATCATCCATCCCATATCTTTCAATATATTCTTCTGTAACATCCATTAAACCTACTGAAACATGATCATCCATCCCATATCGTTCACTATGTTCTTCTGTAACATCTATTAAACTTACTTAAACATGATCATCCATCCCATATCTTTCAATATATTCTTCTGTAACATCCATTAAACCTACTGAAACATGATCATCCATCCCATATCATTCACTATGTTCTTCTTTAACATCCAATAAACCTACTGAAACATAATCATTGATCCCATATCGTTCACTATGTTCTTCTGTAACATCCATTTAAACCTACTGAAATATGATCATCCATCCCATATCGTTTACTATGTTCTTCTGTAACATCCACTAAACCTACTGAAACATGATCATCCATACCATATCGTTCACTATGTTCTTCTTTAACATCCATTAAACCTACTAAAACAGGATGATCCATCCCATATCGTTCCCTGTTTTCTTCTGAATTATCCATTAAACCAACTGAAACATGATTATCCATCCCATATCGTTCACTATGTTCTTCTGTAACATCCACTAAACCTACTGAAACATGATCATCCATACCATATCGTTCACTATGTTCTTCTGTAACATCCATTAAACTTACTTAAACATGATCATCCATCCCATATCGTTCACTATGTTGTTCTGTAACATCTATTAAACTTACTTAAACATGATCATCCATCCCATATCGTTCACTATGTTCTTCTTTAACATCCACTAACCCTACTGAAACATGATCATCCATCCCATATCATTCACTATGTTCTTCTTTAACATCCAATAGACCTACTAAAACATAATCATCCATCCCATATCGTTCATTATGTTCTTCTTTAACATCCATTAAACCTACTGAAACATGATCATCCATCCCATATCATTCACTATGTTCTTCTGTAACATCCACTAAACCTACTGAAACATGATCATCCATACCATTTCGTTCACTATGTTCTTCTGAATTATCCATTAAACCAACTGAAACATGATCATCCATCCCATATCGTTCAATGTGTTCTTCTGAATTATCCATTAAACCTACTGAAACATGATCATCCATCCCATATCGTTCACTTTGTTCTTCTTTAACATCCTTTAAACCTATTGATACATGATCATCCACCCATATCGTTCAATATGTTCTTCTGTAACATCCATTAAACTAACTGAAACATGATCATCCATCCCATATCGTTCACTGTGTTCTTCTAAATTATCCGTTAAACCTACTGAAACATGATCATCCATCCCATATCTTTCAATATATTCTTCTGTAACATCCATTAAACCTACTGAAACATGATCATCCATCCCATATCGTTCAGTGCGTTCTTCTGTAATGTCCATTAAACTTACTTAAACATGATCATCCATCCAATGTCGTTCACTATGTTCTTCCTTAACATCCACTAAACCTACTGAAACATGATCATTCATCCCATATCATTCACTATGTTCTTCTTTAACATCCAATAAACCTACTGAAACATAATCATTGATCCCATATCGTTCACTATGTTCTTCTGTAACATCCATTTAAACCTACTGAAACATGATCATCCATCCCATATCGTTTACTATGTTCTTCTGTAACATCCACTAAACCTACTGAAACATGATCATCCATACCATATCGTTCACTATGTTCTTCTTTAACATCCATTAAACCTACTGAAACATGATCATCCATACCATATCGTTCACTATGTTCTTCTTTAACATCCATTAAACCTACTAAAACAGGATGATCCATCCCATATCGTTCCCTGTTTTCTTCTGAATTATCCATTAAACTAACTGAAACATGATCATCCATCCCATATCGTTCACTGTGTTCTTCTAAATTATCCATTAAACCGACTGAAACATGATCATCCATCCCATATCTTTCAATATATTCTTCTGTAACATCCATTAAACCTACTGAAACATGATCATCCATCCCATATCGTTCACTATGTTCTTCTGTAACATCTATTAAACTTACTTAAACATGATCATCCATCCCATATCATTCACTATGTTCTTCTTTAACATCCACTAAACCTATTGAAACATGATCATCCATCCCATATCATTCACTATGTTCTTCTTTAACATCCAATAAACCTACTGAAACATAATCATTGATCCCATATCGTTCACTATGTTCTTCTGTAACATCCATTTAAACCTACTGAAACATGATCATCCATCCCATATCGTTTACTATGTTCTTCTGTAACATCCACTAAACCTACTGAAACATGATCATCCATACCATATCGTTCACTATGTTCTTCTTTAACATCCATTAAACCTACTAAAACAGGATGATCCATCCCATATCGTTCCCTGTTTTCTTCTGAATTATCCATTAAACTAACTGAAACATGATCATCCATCCCATATCGTTCACTGTGTTCTTCTAAATTATCCATTAAACCGACTGAAACATGATCATCCATCCCATATCTTTCAATATATTCTTCTGTAACATCCATTAAACCTACTGAAACATGATCATCCATCCCATATCGTTCACTATGTTCTTCTGTAACATCTATTAAACTTACTTAAACATGATCATCCATCCCATATCATTCACTATGTTCTTCTTTAACATCCACTAAACCTATTGAAACATGATCATCCATCCCATATCATTCACTATGTTCTTCTTTAACATCCAATAAACCTACTGAAACATGATTATCCATCCCATATCGTTCATTATGTTCTTCTTTAACATCCATTAAACCTACTGAAACATGATCATCCATCCCATATCGTTCACTGTGTTCTTCTAAATTATCCATTAAACCTACTGAAACATGATCATCCATCCCATATCTTTCAATATCTTCTTCTTTAACATCCATTAATCCTACTGAAACATGATCATCCATCCCATATCGTTCAGTGCGTTCTTCTGTAATGTCCATTAAACTTACTTAAACATGATCATCCATCCAATGTCGTTCACTATGTTCTTCCTTAACATCCACTAAACCTACTGAAACATGATCATTCATCCCATATCATTCACTATGTTCTTCTTTAACATCCAATAAACCTACTGAAACATAATCATTGATCCCATATCGTTCACTATGTTCTTCTGTAACATCCATTTAAACCTACTGAAACATGATCATCCATCCCATATCGTTTACTATGTTCTTCTGTAACATCCACTAAACCTACTGAAACATGATCATCCATACCATATCGTTCACTATGTTCTTCTTTAACATCCATTAAACCTACTAAAACAGGATGATCCATCCCATATCGTTCCCTGTTTTCTTCTGAATTATCCATTAAACTAACTGAAACATGATCATCCATCCCATATCGTTCACTGTGTTCTTCTAAATTATCCATTAAACCGACTGAAACATGATCATCCATCCCATATCTTTCAATATATTCTTCTGTAACATCCATTAAACCTACTGAAACATGATCATCCATCCCATATCGTTCACTATGTTCTTCTGTAACATCTATTAAACTTACTTAAACATGATCATCCATCCCATATCATTCACTATGTTCTTCTTTAACATCCACTAAACCTATTGAAACATGATCATCCATCCCATATCATTCACTATGTTCTTCTTTAACATCCAATAAACCTACTGAAACATGATTATCCATCCCATATCGTTCATTATGTTCTTCTTTAACATCCATTAAACCTACTTAAACATGATCATCCATCCCATATCGTTCACTGTGTTCTTCTAAATTATCCATTAAACCTACTGAAACATGATCATCCATCCCATATCTTTCAATATCTTCTTCTGTAACATCCATTAATCCTACTGAAACATGATCATCCATCCCATATCGTTCACTATGTTCTTCTGTAACATCCACTACACCTACTGAAACATGATCATCCATACCATATCGTTCACTATGTTCTTCTGAATTATCCATTAAACCAACTGAAACATGATCATCCATCCCATATCGTTCAATGTGTTCTTCTGAATTATCCATTAAACCTACTGAAACATGATCATCCATCCCATATCGTTCACTTTGTTCTTCTTTAACATCCTTTAAACCTATTGATACATGATCATCCACCCATATCGTTCAATATGTTCTTCTGTAACATCCATTAAACTAACTGAAACATGATCATCCATCCCATATCGTTCACTGTGTTCTTCTAAATTATCCATTAAACCTACTGAAACATGATCATCCATCCCATATCTTTCAATATATTCTTCTGTAACATCCATTAAACCTACTGAAACATGATCATCCATCCCATATCATTCACTATGTTCTTCTTTAACATCCAATAAACCTACTGAAACATAATCATTGATCCCATATCGTTCACTATGTTCTTCTGTAACATCCATTTAAACCTACTGAAATATGATCATCCATCCCATATCGTTTACTATGTTCTTCTGTAACATCCACTAAACCTACTGAAACATGATCATCCATACCATATCGTTCACTATGTTCTTCTTTAACATCCATTAAACCTACTAAAACAGGATGATCCATCCCATATCGTTCCCTGTTTTCTTCTGAATTATCCATTAAACCAACTGAAACATGATTATCCATCCCATATCGTTCACTATGTTCTTCTGTAACATCCACTAAACCTACTGAAACATGATCATCCATACCATATCGTTCACTATGTTCTTCTGTAACATCCATTAAACTTACTTAAACATGATCATCCATCCCATATCGTTCACTATGTTGTTCTGTAACATCTATTAAACTTACTTAAACATGATCATCCATCCCATATCGTTCACTATGTTCTTCTTTAACATCCACTAACCCTACTGAAACATGATCATCCATCCCATATCATTCACTATGTTCTTCTTTAACATCCAATAGACCTACTAAAACATAATCATCCATCCCATATCGTTCATTATGTTCTTCTTTAACATCCATTAAACCTACTGAAACATGATCATCCATCCCATATCATTCACTATGTTCTTCTGTAACATCCACTAAACCTACTGAAACATGATCATCCATACCATTTCGTTCACTATGTTCTTCTGAATTATCCATTAAACCAACTGAAACATGATCATCCATCCCATATCGTTCAATGTGTTCTTCTGAATTATCCATTAAACCTACTGAAACATGATCATCCATCCCATATCGTTCACTTTGTTCTTCTTTAACATCCTTTAAACCTATTGATACATGATCATCCACCCATATCGTTCAATATGTTCTTCTGTAACATCCATTAAACTAACTGAAACATGATCATCCATCCCATATCGTTCACTGTGTTCTTCTAAATTATCCGTTAAACCTACTGAAACATGATCATCCATCCCATATCTTTCAATATATTCTTCTGTAACATCCATTAAACCTACTGAAACATGATCATCCATCCCATATCGTTCAGTGCGTTCTTCTGTAATGTCCATTAAACTTACTTAAACATGATCATCCATCCAATGTCGTTCACTATGTTCTTCCTTAACATCCACTAAACCTACTGAAACATGATCATTCATCCCATATCATTCACTATGTTCTTCTTTAACATCCAATAAACCTACTGAAACATAATCATTGATCCCATATCGTTCACTATGTTCTTCTGTAACATCCATTTAAACCTACTGAAACATGATCATCCATCCCATATCGTTTACTATGTTCTTCTGTAACATCCACTAAACCTACTGAAACATGATCATCCATACCATATCGTTCACTATGTTCTTCTTTAACATCCATTAAACCTACTAAAACAGGATGATCCATCCCATATCGTTCCCTGTTTTCTTCTGAATTATCCATTAAACTAACTGAAACATGATCATCCATCCCATATCGTTCACTGTGTTCTTCTAAATTATCCATTAAACCGACTGAAACATGATCATCCATCCCATATCTTTCAATATATTCTTCTGTAACATCCATTAAACCTACTGAAACATGATCATCCATCCCATATCGTTCACTATGTTCTTCTGTAACATCTATTAAACTTACTTAAACATGATCATCCATCCCATATCTTTCAATATATTCTTCTGTAACATCCATTAAACCTACTGAAACATGATCATCCATCCCATATCATTCACTATGTTCTTCTTTAACATCCAATAAACCTACTGAAACATAATCATTGATCCCATATCGTTCACTATGTTCTTCTGTAACATCCATTTAAACCTACTGAAATATGATCATCCATCCCATATCGTTTACTATGTTCTTCTGTAACATCCACTAAACCTACTGAAACATGATCATCCATACCATATCGTTCACTATGTTCTTCTTTAACATCCATTAAACCTACTAAAACAGGATGATCCATCCCATATCGTTCCCTGTTTTCTTCTGAATTATCCATTAAACCAACTGAAACATGATTATCCATCCCATATCGTTCACTATGTTCTTCTGTAACATCCACTAAACCTACTGAAACATGATCATCCATACCATATCGTTCACTATGTTCTTCTGTAACATCCATTAAACTTACTTAAACATGATCATCCATCCCATATCGTTCACTATGTTGTTCTGTAACATCTATTAAACTTACTTAAACATGATCATCCATCCCATATCGTTCACTATGTTCTTCTTTAACATCCACTAACCCTACTGAAACATGATCATCCATCCCATATCATTCACTATGTTCTTCTTTAACATCCAATAGACCTACTAAAACATAATCATCCATCCCATATCGTTCATTATGTTCTTCTTTAACATCCATTAAACCTACTGAAACATGATCATCCATCCCATATCATTCACTATGTTCTTCTGTAACATCCACTAAACCTACTGAAACATGATCATCCATACCATTTCGTTCACTATGTTCTTCTGAATTATCCATTAAACCAACTGAAACATGATCATCCATCCCATATCGTTCAATGTGTTCTTCTGAATTATCCATTAAACCTACTGAAACATGATCATCCATCCCATATCGTTCACTTTGTTCTTCTTTAACATCCTTTAAACCTATTGATACATGATCATCCACCCATATCGTTCAATATGTTCTTCTGTAACATCCATTAAACTAACTGAAACATGATCATCCATCCCATATCGTTCACTGTGTTCTTCTAAATTATCCGTTAAACCTACTGAAACATGATCATCCATCCCATATCTTTCAATATATTCTTCTGTAACATCCATTAAACCTACTGAAACATGATCATCCATCCCATATCGTTCAGTGCGTTCTTCTGTAATGTCCATTAAACTTACTTAAACATGATCATCCATCCAATGTCGTTCACTATGTTCTTCCTTAACATCCACTAAACCTACTGAAACATGATCATTCATCCCATATCATTCACTATGTTCTTCTTTAACATCCAATAAACCTACTGAAACATAATCATTGATCCCATATCGTTCACTATGTTCTTCTGTAACATCCATTTAAACCTACTGAAACATGATCATCCATCCCATATCGTTTACTATGTTCTTCTGTAACATCCACTAAACCTACTGAAACATGATCATCCATACCATATCGTTCACTATGTTCTTCTTTAACATCCATTAAACCTACTAAAACAGGATGATCCATCCCATATCGTTCCCTGTTTTCTTCTGAATTATCCATTAAACTAACTGAAACATGATCATCCATCCCATATCGTTCACTGTGTTCTTCTAAATTATCCATTAAACCGACTGAAACATGATCATCCATCCCATATCTTTCAATATATTCTTCTGTAACATCCATTAAACCTACTGAAACATGATCATCCATCCCATATCGTTCACTATGTTCTTCTGTAACATCTATTAAACTTACTTAAACATGATCATCCATCCCATATCATTCACTATGTTCTTCTTTAACATCCACTAAACCTATTGAAACATGATCATCCATCCCATATCATTCACTATGTTCTTCTTTAACATCCAATAAACCTACTGAAACATAATCATTGATCCCATATCGTTCACTATGTTCTTCTGTAACATCCATTTAAACCTACTGAAACATGATCATCCATCCCATATCGTTTACTATGTTCTTCTGTAACATCCACTAAACCTACTGAAACATGATCATCCATACCATATCGTTCACTATGTTCTTCTTTAACATCCATTAAACCTACTAAAACAGGATGATCCATCCCATATCGTTCCCTGTTTTCTTCTGAATTATCCATTAAACTAACTGAAACATGATCATCCATCCCATATCGTTCACTGTGTTCTTCTAAATTATCCATTAAACCGACTGAAACATGATCATCCATCCCATATCTTTCAATATATTCTTCTGTAACATCCATTAAACCTACTGAAACATGATCATCCATCCCATATCGTTCACTATGTTCTTCTGTAACATCTATTAAACTTACTTAAACATGATCATCCATCCCATATCATTCACTATGTTCTTCTTTAACATCCACTAAACCTATTGAAACATGATCATCCATCCCATATCATTCACTATGTTCTTCTTTAACATCCAATAAACCTACTGAAACATGATTATCCATCCCATATCGTTCATTATGTTCTTCTTTAACATCCATTAAACCTACTGAAACATGATCATCCATCCCATATCGTTCACTGTGTTCTTCTAAATTATCCATTAAACCTACTGAAACATGATCATCCATCCCATATCTTTCAATATCTTCTTCTGTAACATCCATTAATCCTACTGAAACATGATCATCCATCCCATATCGTTCACTATGTTCTTCTGTAACATCCACTACACCTACTGAAACATGATCATCCATACCATATCGTTCACTATGTTCTTCTGAATTATCCATTAAACCAACTGAAACATGATCATCCATCCCATATCGTTCAATGTGTTCTTCTGAATTATCCATTAAACCTACTGAAACATGATCATCCATCCCATATCGTTCACTTTGTTCTTCTTTAACATCCTTTAAACCTATTGATACATGATCATCCACCCATATCGTTCAATATGTTCTTCTGTAACATCCATTAAACTAACTGAAACATGATCATCCATCCCATATCGTTCACTGTGTTCTTCTAAATTATCCATTAAACCTACTGAAACATGATCATCCATCCCATATCTTTCAATATATTCTTCTGTAACATCCATTAAACCTACTGAAACATGATCATCCATCCCATATCATTCACTATGTTCTTCTTTAACATCCAATAAACCTACTGAAACATAATCATTGATCCCATATCGTTCACTATGTTCTTCTGTAACATCCATTTAAACCTACTGAAATATGATCATCCATCCCATATCGTTTACTATGTTCTTCTGTAACATCCACTAAACCTACTGAAACATGATCATCCATACCATATCGTTCACTATGTTCTTCTTTAACATCCATTAAACCTACTAAAACAGGATGATCCATCCCATATCGTTCCCTGTTTTCTTCTGAATTATCCATTAAACCAACTGAAACATGATTATCCATCCCATATCGTTCACTATGTTCTTCTGTAACATCCACTAAACCTACTGAAACATGATCATCCATACCATATCGTTCACTATGTTCTTCTGTAACATCCATTAAACTTACTTAAACATGATCATCCATCCCATATCGTTCACTATGTTGTTCTGTAACATCTATTAAACTTACTTAAACATGATCATCCATCCCATATCGTTCACTATGTTCTTCTTTAACATCCACTAACCCTACTGAAACATGATCATCCATCCCATATCATTCACTATGTTCTTCTTTAACATCCAATAGACCTACTAAAACATAATCATCCATCCCATATCGTTCATTATGTTCTTCTTTAACATCCATTAAACCTACTGAAACATGATCATCCATCCCATATCATTCACTATGTTCTTCTGTAACATCCACTAAACCTACTGAAACATGATCATCCATACCATTTCGTTCACTATGTTCTTCTGAATTATCCATTAAACCAACTGAAACATGATCATCCATCCCATATCGTTCAATGTGTTCTTCTGAATTATCCATTAAACCTACTGAAACATGATCATCCATCCCATATCGTTCACTTTGTTCTTCTTTAACATCCTTTAAACCTATTGATACATGATCATCCACCCATATCGTTCAATATGTTCTTCTGTAACATCCATTAAACTAACTGAAACATGATCATCCATCCCATATCGTTCACTGTGTTCTTCTAAATTATCCGTTAAACCTACTGAAACATGATCATCCATCCCATATCTTTCAATATATTCTTCTGTAACATCCATTAAACCTACTGAAACATGATCATCCATCCCATATCGTTCAGTGCGTTCTTCTGTAATGTCCATTAAACTTACTTAAACATGATTATCCATCCAATGTCGTTCACTATGTTCTTCCTTAACATCCACTAAACCTACTGAAACATGATCATTCATCCCATATCATTCACTATGTTCTTCTTTAACATCCAATAAACCTACTGAAACATAATCATTGATCCCATATCGTTCACTATGTTCTTCTGTAACATCCATTTAAACCTACTGAAACATGATCATCCATCCCATATCGTTTACTATGTTCTTCTGTAACATCCACTAAACCTACTGAAACATGATCATCCATACCATATCGTTCACTATGTTCTTCTTTAACATCCATTAAACCTACTAAAACAGGATGATCCATCCCATATCGTTCCCTGTTTTCTTCTGAATTATCCATTAAACTAACTGAAACATGATCATCCATCCCATATCGTTCACTGTGTTCTTCTAAATTATCCATTAAACCGACTGAAACATGATCATCCATCCCATATCTTTCAATATATTCTTCTGTAACATCCATTAAACCTACTGAAACATGATCATCCATCCCATATCGTTCACTATGTTCTTCTGTAACATCTATTAAACTTACTTAAACATGATCATCCATCCCATATCATTCACTATGTTCTTCTTTAACATCCACTAAACCTATTGAAACATGATCATCCATCCCATATCATTCACTATGTTCTTCTTTAACATCCAATAAACCTACTGAAACATGATTATCCATCCCATATCGTTCATTATGTTCTTCTTTAACATCCATTAAACCTACTGAAACATGATCATCCATCCCATATCGTTCACTGTGTTCTTCTAAATTATCCATTAAACCTACTGAAACATGATCATCCATCCCATATCTTTCAATATCTTCTTCTGTAACATCCATTAATCCTACTGAAACATGATCATCCATCCCATATCGTTCACTATGTTCTTCTGTAACATCCACTACACCTACTGAAACATGATCATCCATACCATATCGTTCACTATGTTCTTCTGAATTATCCATTAAACCAACTGAAACATGATCATCCATCCCATATCGTTCAATGTGTTCTTCTGAATTATCCATTAAACTTACTGAAACATGATCATCCATCCCATATCGTTCACTTTGTTCTTCTTTAACATCCTTTAAACCTATTGATACATGATCATCCACCCATATCGTTCAATATGTTCTTCTGTAACATCCATTAAACTAACTGAAACATGATCATCCATCCCATATCGTTCACTGTGTTCTTCTAAATTATCCATTAAACCTACTGAAACATGATCATCCATCCCATATCTTTCAATATATTCTTCTGTAACATCCATTAAACCTACTGAAACATGATCATCCATCCCATATCATTCACTATGTTCTTCTTTAACATCCAATAAACCTACTGAAACATAATCATTGATCCCATATCGTTCACTATGTTCTTCTGTAACATCCATTTAAACCTACTGAAACATGATCATCCATCCCATATCGTTTACTATGTTCTTCTGTAACATCCACTAAACCTACTGAAACATGATCATCCATACCATATCGTTCACTATGTTCTTCTTTAACATCCATTAAACCTACTAAAACAGGATGATCCATCCCATATCGTTCCCTGTTTTCTTCTGAATTATCCATTAAACCAACTGAAACATGATTATCCATCCCATATCGTTCACTATGTTCTTCTGTAACATCCACTAAACCTACTGAAACATGATCATCCATACCATATCGTTCACTATGTTCTTCTGTAACATCCAATAGACCTACTAAAACATAATCATCCATCCCATATCGTTCATTATGTTCTTCTTTAACATCCATTAAACCTACTGAAACATGATCATCCATCCCATATCATTCACTATGTTCTTCTGTAACATCCACTAAACCTACTGAAACATGATCATCCATACCATATCGTTCACTATGTTCTTCTGAATTATCCATTAAACCAACTGAAACATGATCATCCATCCCATATCGTTCAATGTGTTCTTCTGAATTATCCATTAAACCTACTGAAACATGATCATCCATCCCATATCGTTCACTTTGTTCTTCTTTAACATCCTTTAAACCTATTGATACATGATCATCCACCCATATCGTTCAATATGTTCTTCTGTAACATCCATTAAACTAACTGAAACATGATCATCCATCCCATATCGTTCAATGTGTTCTTCTGAATTATCCATTAAACCTACTGAAACATGATCATCCATCCCATAGCGTTCACTTTGTTCTTCTTTAACATCCTTTAAACCTATTGATACATGATCATCCACCCATATCGTTCAATATGTTCTTCTGTAACATCCATTAAACTAACTGAAACATGATCATCCATCCCATATCGTTCACTGTGTTCTTCTAAATTATCCATTAAACCTACTGAAACATGATCATCCATCCCATATCTTTCAATATATTCTTCTGTAACATCCATTAAACCTACTGAAACATGATCATCCATCCCATATCATTCACTATGTTCTTCTTTAACATCCAATAAACCTACTGAAACATAATCATTGATCCCATATCGTTCACTATGTTCTTCTGTAACATCCATTTAAACCTACTGAAATATGATCATCCATCCCATATCGTTTACTATGTTCTTCTGTAACATCCACTAAACCTACTGAAACATGATCATCCATACCATATCGTTCACTATGTTCTTCTTTAACATCCATTAAACCTACTAAAACAGGATGATCCATCCCATATCGTTCCCTGTTTTCTTCTGAATTATCCATTAAACCAACTGAAACATGATTATCCATCCCATATCGTTCACTATGTTCTTCTGTAACATCCACTAAACCTACTGAAACATGATCATCCATACCATATCGTTCACTATGTTCTTCTGTAACATCCATTAAACTTACTTAAACATGATCATCCATCCCATATCGTTCACTATGTTGTTCTGTAACATCTATTAAACTTACTTAAACATGATCATCCATCCCATATCGTTCACTATGTTCTTCTTTAACATCCACTAACCCTACTGAAACATGATCATCCATCCCATATCATTCACTATGTTCTTCTTTAACATCCAATAGACCTACTAAAACATAATCATCCATCCCATATCGTTCATTATGTTCTTCTTTAACATCCATTAAACCTACTGAAACATGATCATCCATCCCATATCATTCACTATGTTCTTCTGTAACATCCACTAAACCTACTGAAACATGATCATCCATACCATATCGTTCACTATGTTCTTCTGAATTATCCATTAAACCAACTGAAACATGATCATCCATCCCATATCGTTCAATGTGTTCTTCTGAATTATCCATTAAACCTACTGAAACATGATCATCCATCCCATATCGTTCACTTTGTTCTTCTTTAACATCCTTTAAACCTATTGATACATGATCATCCACCCATATCGTTCAATATGTTCTTCTGTAACATCCATTAAACTAACTGAAACATGATCATCCATCCCATATCGTTCACTGTGTTCTTCTAAATTATCCGTTAAACCTACTGAAACATGATCATCCATCCCATATCTTTCAATATATTCTTCTGTAACATCCATTAAACCTACTGAAACATGATCATCCATCCCATATCGTTCAGTGCGTTCTTCTGTAATGTCCATTAAACTTACTTAAACATGATCATCCATCCAATGTCGTTCACTATGTTCTTCCTTAACATCCACTAAACCTACTGAAACATGATCATTCATCCCATATCATTCACTATGTTCTTCTTTAACATCCAATAAACCTACTGAAACATAATCATTGATCCCATATCGTTCACTATGTTCTTCTGTAACATCCATTTAAACCTACTGAAACATGATCATCCATCCCATATCGTTTACTATGTTCTTCTGTAACATCCACTAAACCTACTGAAACATGATCATCCATACCATATCGTTCACTATGTTCTTCTTTAACATCCATTAAACCTACTAAAACAGGATGATCCATCCCATATCGTTCCCTGTTTTCTTCTGAATTATCCATTAAACTAACTGAAACATGATCATCCATCCCATATCGTTCACTGTGTTCTTCTAAATTATCCATTAAACCGACTGAAACATGATCATCCATCCCATATCTTTCAATATATTCTTCTGTAACATCCATTAAACCTACTGAAACATGATCATCCATCCCATATCGTTCACTATGTTCTTCTGTAACATCTATTAAACTTACTTAAACATGATCATCCATCCCATATCATTCACTATGTTCTTCTTTAACATCCACTAAACCTATTGAAACATGATCATCCATCCCATATCATTCACTATGTTCTTCTTTAACATCCAATAAACCTACTGAAACATGATTATCCATCCCATATCGTTCATTATGTTCTTCTTTAACATCCATTAAACCTACTGAAACATGATCATCCATCCCATATCGTTCACTGTGTTCTTCTAAATTATCCATTAAACCTACTGAAACATGATCATCCATCCCATATCTTTCAATATCTTCTTCTGAATTATCCATTAAACCAACTGAAACATGATCATCCATCCCATATCGTTCAATGTGTTCTTCTGAATTATCCATTAAACCTACTGAAACATGATCATCCATCCCATATCGTTCACTTTGTTCTTCTTTAACATCCTTTAAACCTATTGATACATGATCATCCACCCATATCGTTCAATATGTTCTTCTGTAACATCCATTAAACTAACTGAAACATGATCATCCATCCCATATCGTTCACTGTGTTCTTCTAAATTATCCATTAAACCTACTGAAACATGATCATCCATCCCATATCTTTCAATATATTCTTCTGTAACATCCATTAAACCTACTGAAACATGATCATCCATCCCATATCATTCACTATGTTCTTCTTTAACATCCAATAAACCTACTGAAACATAATCATTGATCCCATATCGTTCACTATGTTCTTCTGTAACATCCATTTAAACCTACTGAAACATGATCATCCATCCCATATCGTTTACTATGTTCTTCTGTAACATCCACTAAACCTACTGAAACATGATCATCCATACCATATCGTTCACTATGTTCTTCTTTAACATCCATTAAACCTACTAAAACAGGATGATCCATCCCATATCGTTCCCTGTTTTCTTCTGAATTATCCATTAAACCAACTGAAACATGATTATCCATCCCATATCGTTCACTATGTTCTTCTGTAACATCCACTAAACCTACTGAAACATGATCATCCATACCATATCGTTCACTATGTTCTTCTGTAACATCCATTAAACTTACTTAAACATGATCATCCATCCCATATCGTTCACTATGTTGTTCTGTAACATCTATTAAACTTACTTAAACATGATCATCCATCCCATATCGTTCACTATGTTCTTCTTTAACATCCACTAACCCTACTGAAACATGATCATCCATCCCATATCATTCACTATGTTCTTCTTTAACATCCAATAGACCTACTAAAACATAATCATCCATCCCATATCGTTCATTATGTTCTTCTTTAACATCCATTAAACCTACTGAAACATGATCATCCATCCCATATCATTCACTATGTTCTTCTGTAACATCCACTAAACCTACTGAAACATGATCATCCATACCATATCGTTCACTATGTTCTTCTGAATTATCCATTAAACCAACTGAAACATGATCATCCATCCCATATCGTTCAATGTGTTCTTCTGAATTATCCATTAAACCTACTGAAACATGATCATCCATCCCATATCGTTCACTTTGTTCTTCTTTAACATCCTTTAAACCTATTGATACATGATCATCCACGCATATCGTTCAATATGTTCTTCTGTAACATCCATTAAACTAACTGAAACATGATCATCCATCCCATATCGTTCACTGTGTTCTTCTAAATTATCCATTAAACCTACTGAAACATGATCATCCATCCCATATCTTTCAATATATTCTTCTGTAACATCCATTAAACCTACTGAAACATGATCATCCATCCCATATCGTTCAGTGCGTTCTTCTGTAATGTCCATTAAACTTACTTAAGCATGATCATCCATCCAATGTCGTTCACTATGTTCTTCCTTAACATCCACTAAACCTACTGAAACATGATCATTCATCCCATATCATTCACTATGTTCTTCTTTAACATCCAATAAACCTACTGAAACATAATCATTGATCCCATATCGTTCACTATGTTCTTCTGTAACATCCATTTAAACCTACTGAAACATGATCATCCATCCCATATCGTTTACTATGTTCTTCTGTAACATCCACTAAACCTACTGAAACATGATCATCCATACCATATCGTTCACTATGTTCTTCTTTAACATCCATTAAACCTACTAAAACAGGATGATCCATCCCATATCGTTCCCTGTTTTCTTCTGAATTATCCATTAAACTAACTGAAACATGATCATCCATCCCATATCGTTCACTGTGTTCTTCTAAATTATCCATTAAACCGACTGAAACATGATCATCCATCCCATATCTTTCAATATATTCTTCTGTAACATCCATTAAACCTACTGAAACATGATCATCCATCCCATATCGTTCACTATGTTCTTCTGTAACATCTATTAAACTTACTTAAACATGATCATCCATCCCATATCATTCACTATGTTCTTCTTTAACATCCACTAAACCTATTGAAACATGATCATCCATCCCATATCATTCACTATGTTCTTCTTTAACATCCAATAAACCTACTGAAACATGATTATCCATCCCATATCGTTCATTATGTTCTTCTTTAACATCCATTAAACCTACTGAAACATGATCATCCATCCCATATCGTTCACTGTGTTCTTCTAAATTATCCATTAAACCTACTGAAACATGATCATCCATCCCATATCTTTCAATATCTTCTTCTGTAACATCCATTAATCCTACTGAAACATGATCATCCATCCCATATCGTTCACTATGTTCTTCTGTAACATCCACTACACCTACTGAAACATGATCATCCATACCATATCGTTCACTATGTTCTTCTGAATTATCCATTAAACCAACTGAAACATGATCATCCATCCCATATCGTTCAATGTGTTCTTCTGAATTATCCATTAAACCTACTGAAACATGATCATCCATCCCATATCGTTCACTTTGTTCTTCTTTAACATCCTTTAAACCTATTGATACATGATCATCCACCCATATCGTTCAATATGTTCTTCTGTAACATCCATTAAACTAACTGAAACATGATCATCCATCCCATATCGTTCACTGTGTTCTTCTAAATTATCCATTAAACCTACTGAAACATGATCATCCATCCCATATCTTTCAATATATTCTTCTGTAACATCCATTAAACCTACTGAAACATGATCATCCATCCCATATCATTCACTTTGTTCTTCTTTAACATCCAATAAACCTACTGAAACATAATCATTGATCCCATATCGTTCACTATGTTCTTCTGTAACATCCATTTAAACCTACTGAAACATGATCATCCATCCCATATCGTTTACTATGTTCTTCTGTAACATCCACTAAACCTACTGAAACATGATCATCCATACCATATCGTTCACTATGTTCTTCTTTAACATCCATTAAACCTACTAAAACAGGATGATCCATCCCATATCGTTCCCTGTTTTCTTCTGAATTATCCATTAAACCAACTGAAACATGATTATCCATCCCATATCGTTCACTATGTTCTTCTGTAACATCCACTAAACCTACTGAAACATGATCATCCATACCATATCGTTCACTATGTTCTTCTTTAACATCCATTAAACCTACTAAAACAGGATGATCCATCCCATATCGTTCCCTGTTTTCTTCTGAATTATCCATTAAACCAACTGAAACATGATTATCCATCCCATATCGTTCACTATGTTCTTCTGTAACATCCATTAAACTTACTGAAACATGATCATCCATCCCATATCGTTCACTTTGTTCTTCTTTAACATCCTTTAAACCTATTGATACATGATCATCCATCCCATATCGTTCAATATGTTCTTCTGTAACATCCATTAAACTAACTGAAACATGATCATCCATCCCATATCGTTCACTGTGTTCTTCTAAATTATCCATTAAACCAACTGAAACATGATCATCCATCCCATATCTTTCAATATATTCTTCTGTAACATCCATTAAACCTACTGAAACATGATCATCCATCCCATATCATTCACTATGTTCTTCTTTAACATCCAATAAACCTACTGAAACATAATTATCCATCCCATATCGTTCATTATGTTCTTCTTTAACATCCATTAAACCTACTGAAACAGGATCATCCATCCCATATCGTTCACTGTGTTCTTCTAAATTATCCATTAAACCTACTGAAACATGATCATCCATCCCATATCTTTCAATATCTTCTTCTGTAACATCCATTAATCCTACTGAAACATGATCATCCATCCCATATCGTTCACTATGTTCTTCTATAACATCCATTAAACGTACTGAAACATGATCATCCATCCCATATCGTTCACTATGTTCTTCTGTAACATCCATTAAACCTACTAAAACAGGATAATCCATCCCATATCGTTCACTGTGTTCTTCTGAATTATCCATTAAACCTACTGAAACATGATTATCCATCCCATATCGTTCACTATGTTATTCTGTAACATCCATTAAACTTACTGAAACATGATCATCCATCCCATATCGTTCACTTTGTTCTTCTTTAACATCCTTTAAACCTATTGATACATGATCATCCATCCCATATCGTTCAATATGTTCTTCTGTAACATCCATTAAACTAACTGAAACATGATCATCCATCCCATATCGTTCACTGTGTTCTTCTAAATTATCCATTAAACCGACTGAAACATGATCATCCATCCCATATCTTTCAATATATTCTTCTGTAACATCCATTAAACCTACTGAAACATGATCATCCATCCCATATCGGTCACTATTTTCTTCTGTAGCATCCATTAAACTTTCTGAAACATGATCATCCATCCATCCCATATCGTTCACTATGATCTTCTGTAACATCCATTAAACTTACTTAAACATGATCATCCATCCCATATCGTTCACTATGTTCTTCTTTAACATCCACTAAACCTATTGAAACATGATCATCCATCCCATATCATTCACTATGTTCTTCTTTAACATCCAATAAACCTACTGAAACATAATTATCCATCCCATATCGTTCACTATGATCTTCTTTAACATCCATTAAACCTACTAAAACAGGATAATCCATCCCATATCATTCACTGTGTTCTTCTGAATTATCCATTAAACCTACTGAAACATGATTATCCATCCCATATCGTTCACTATGTTCTTCTGTAACATCCATTAAACTTACTGAAACATGATCATCCATCCCATATCGGTCACCATTTTCTTCTGTAGCATCCATTAAACTTTCTGAAACATGATCATCCATTCCATATCGTTCACTATGATCTTCTGTAACATCCATTAAACTTACTTAAACATGATCATCCATCCCATATCGTTCACTATGTTGTTCTGTAACATCTATTAAACTTACTTAAACATGATCATCCATCCCATATCGTTCACTATGTTCTTCTTTAACATCCACTAAACCTACTGAAACATGATCATCCATCCCATATCATTCACTATGTTCTTCTTTAACATCCAATAGACCTACTGAAACATAATCATCCATCCCATATCGTTCATTATGTTCTTCTTTAACATCCATTAAACCTACTGAAACATGATCATCCATCCCATATCATTCACTATGTTCTTCTGTAACATCCACTAAACCTACTGAAACATGATCATCCATACCATATCGTTCACTATGTTCTTCTGAATTATCCATTAAACCAACTGAAACATGATCATCCATCCCATATCGTTCAATGTGTTCTTCTGAATTATCCATTAAACCTACTGAAACATGATCATCCATCCCATATCGTTCACTATGTTCTTCTTTAACATCCTTTAAACCTATTGATACATGATCATCCACCCATATCGTTCAATATGTTCTTCTGTAACATCCATTAAACTAACTGAAACATGATCATCCATCCCATATCGTTCACTGTGTTCTTCTAAATTATCCATTAAACCTACTGAAACATGATCATCCATCCCATATCTTTCAATATATTCTTCTGTAACATCCATTAAACCTACTGAAACATGATCATCCATCCCATATCGTTCAGTGCGTTCTTCTGTAATGTCCATTAAACTTACTTAAACATGATCATCCATCCCATGTCGTTCACTATGTTCTTCCTTAACATCCACTAAACCTACTGAAACATGATCATTCATCCCATATCATTCACTATGTTCTTCTTTAACATCCAATAAACCTACTGAAACATAATCATTGATCCCATATCGTTCACTATGTTCTTCTGTAACATCCATTTAAACCTACTGAAACATGATCATCCATCCCATATCGTTTACTATGTTCTTCTGAATTATCCATTAAACCTACTGAAACATGATCATCCATCCCATATCGTTCACGATGTTCTTCTATAACATCCATTAAACGTACTGAAACATGATCATCCATCCCATATCGTTCACTATGTTCTTCTGTAACATCCATTAAACCTACTAAACAGGATAATCCATCCCATATCTTTCAATATATTCTTCTGTAACATCCATTAAACCTACTGAAACATGATCATCCATCCCATATCGTTCACTATGTTCTTTTGTAGCATCCATTAAACTTTCTGAAACATGATCATCCATCCATCCCATATCGTTCACTATGATCTTCTGTAACATCCATTAAACTTACTTAAACATGATCATCCATCCCATATCGTTCACTATGTTCTTCTTTAACATCCACTAAACCTATTGAAACATGATCATCCATCCCATATCATTCACTATGTTCTTCTTTAACATCCAATAAACCTACTGAAACATAATTATCCATCCCATATCGTTCACTGTGTTCTTCTAAATTATCCATTAAACCTACTGAAACATGATCATCCATCCCATATCTTTCAATATATTCTTCTGTAACATCCATTAATCCTACTGAAACATGATCATCCATCCCATATCGTTCACTATGTTCTTCTATAACATCCATTAAATGTACTGAAACATGATCATCCATCCCATATCGTTCACTATGTTCTTCTGTAACATCCATTAAACCTACTAAAACAGGATAATCCATCCCATATCGTTCACTGTGTTCTTCTGAATTATCCATTAAACCTACTGAAACATGATTATCCATCCCATATCGTTCACTATGTTCTTCTGTAACATCCATTAAACTTACTGAAACATGATCATCCATCCCATATCGGTCACCATTTTCTTCTGTAGCATCCATTAAACTTTCTGAAACATGATCATCCATTCCATATCGTTCACTATGATCTTCTGTAACATCCATTAAACTTACTTAAACATGATCATCCATCCCATATCGTTCACTATGTTGTTCTGTAACATCTATTAAACTTACTTAAACATGATCATCCATCCCATATCGTTCACTATGTTCTTCTTTAACATCCACTAAACCTACTGAAACATGATCATCCATCCCATATCATTCACTATGTTCTTCTTTAACATCCAATAGACCTACTGAAACATAATCATCCATCCCATATCGTTCATTATGTTCTTCTTTAACATCCATTAAACCTACTGAAACATGATCATCCATCCCATATCATTCACTATGTTCTTCTGTAACATCCACTAAACCTACTGAAACATGATCATCCATACCATATCGTTCACTATGTTCTTCTGAATTATCCATTAAACCCACTGAAACATGATCATCCATCCCATATCGTTCAATGTGTTCTTCTGAATTATCCATTAAACCTACTGAAACATGATCATCCATCCCATATCGTTCACTTTGTTCTTCTTTAACATCCTTTAAACCTATTGATACATGATCATCCACCCATATCGTTCAATATGTTCTTCTGTAACATCCATTAAACTAACTGAAACATGATCATCCATCCCATATCGTTCACTGTGTTCTTCTACATTATCCATTAAACCTACTGAAACATGATCATCCATCCCATATCTTTCAATATATTCTTCTGTAACATCCATTAAACCTACTGAAACATGATCATCCATCCCATATCGTTCAGTGCGTTCTTCTGTAATGTCCATTAAACTTACTTAAACATGATCATCCATCCCATGTCGTTCACTATGTTCTTCCTTAACATCCACTAAACCAACTGAAACATGATCATTCATCCCATATCATTCACTATGGTCTTCTGTAACATCCAATAAACCTACTGAAACATAATCATTGATCCCATATCGTTCACTATGTTCTTCTGTAACATCCATTTAAACCTACTGAAACATGATCATCCATCCCATATCGTTTACTATGTTCTTCTGTAACATCCACTAAACCTACTGAAACATGATCATCCATACCATATCGTTCACTATGTTCTTCTTTAACATCCATTAAACCTACTAAAACAGGATGATCCATCCCATATCGTTCCCTGTTTTCTTCTGAATTATCCATTAAACCAACTGAAACATGATCATCCATCCCATATCGTTCAATGTGTTCTTCTGAATTATCCATTAAACCTACTGAAACATGATCATCCATCCCATATCGTTCACTATGTTCTTCTATAAAATCCATTAAACGTACTGAAACATGATCATCCATCCCATATCGTTCAATATGTTCTTCTGTAACATCCATTAAACCTACTAAAACAGGATAATCCATCCCATATCATTCACTTTGTTCTTCTTTAACATCCTTTAAACCTATTGATACATGATCATCCATCCCATATCGTTCCATATGTTCTTCTGTAACATCCATTAAACTAACTGAAACATGATCATCCATCCCATATCGTTCACTGTGTTCTTCTAAATTATCCATTAAACCTACTGAAACATGATCATCCATCCCATATCGTTCAGTGCGTTCTTCTGTAATGTCCATTAAACTTACTTAAACATGATCATCCATCCCATATCGTTCACTATGTTCTTCCTTAACATCCACTAAACCTACTGAAACATGATCATTCATCCCATATCATTCACTATGTTCTTCTTTAACATCCAATAAACCTACTGAAACATAATCATTGATCCCATATCGTTCACTATGTTCTTCTGTAACATCCATTTAAACCTACTGAAACATGATCATCCATCCCATATCGTTCAATGTGTTCTTCTGAATTATCCATTTAAACCTACTGAAACATGATCATCCATCCCATATCGTTCACTATGTTCTTCTATAAAATCCATTAAACGTACTGAAACATGATCATCCATCCCATATCGTTCAATATGTTCTTCTGTAACATCCATTAAACCTACTAAAACAGGATAATCAATCCCATATCGTTCACTGTGTTCTTCTGAATTATCCATTGAACCTACTGAAACATGATTATCCTTCCCATATCGTTCACTATGTTCTTCTGTAACATCCATTAAACTTAATGAAACATGATCATCCATCCCATATCATTCACTTTGTTCTTCTTTAACATCCTTTAAACCTATTGATACATGATCATCCATCCCATATCGTTCAATATGTTCTTCTGTAACATCCATTAAACTAACTGATACACGATCATCCATCCCATATCGTTCACTATGTTCTTCTGTAACATCCATTTAAACCTACTGAAACATGATCATCCATCCCATATCGGTCACTATGTTCCTCTTTAACATCCATTAAACCTACTGAAACATGATCATCCATCCCATATCGTTCACTATGTTCTTCTATAACATCCATTAAACGTACTGAAACATGATCATCCATCCCATATCGTTCACTATGTTCTTCTGTAACATCCATTAAACCTACTAAAACAGGATAATCCATCCCATATCGTTCACTGTGTTCTTCTGAATTATCCATTAAACCTACTGAAACATGATTATCCATCCCATATCGTTCACTATGTTCTTCTGTAACATCTATTAAACTTACTGAAACATGATCATCCATCCCATATCGTTCACTTTGTTCTTCTTTAACATCCTTTAAACCTATTGATACATGATCATCCATCCCATATCGTTCAATATGTTCTTCTGTAACATCCATTAAACTAACTGAAACATGATCATCCATCCCATAACGTTCACTGTGTTCTTCTAAATTATCCATTAAACCGACTGAAACATGATCATCCATCCCATATCTTTCAATATATTCTTCTGTAACATCCATTAAACCTACTGAAACATGATCATCCATCCCATATCGGTCACTATTTTCTTCTGTAGAATCCATTAAACTTTCTGAAACGTGATCATCCATCCCATATCTTTCACTATGATCTTCTGTAACATCCATCAAACTTACTTAAACATGATCATCCATCCCATATCGTTCACTATGTTCTTCTGTAACATCTATTAAACTTACTTAAACATGATCATCCATCCCATATCGTTCACTATGTTCTTCTTTAACATCCACTAAACCTATTGAAACATGATCATCCATCCCATATCATTCACTATGTTCTTCTTTAACATCCAATAAACCTACTGAAACATAATCATCCATCCCATATCATTCATTATGTTCTTCTTTAACATCCATTAAACCTACTGAAACATGATCATCCATCCCATATCGTTCACTGTGTTCTTCTAAATTATCCATTAAACCTACTGAAACATGATCATCCATCCCATATCTTTCAATATATTCTTCTGTAACATCCATTAATCCTACTGAAACATGATCATCCATCCCATATCGTTCACTATGTTCTTCTGTAACATCCATTAAACCTACTAAAACAGGATAATCCATCCCATATCGTTCACTGTGTTCTTCTGAATTATCCATTAAACCTACTGAAACATGATTATCCATCCCATATCGTTCACTATGTTCTTCTGTAACATCTATTAAACTTACTGAAACATGATCATCCATCCCATATCGTTCACTTTGTTCTTCTTTAAAATCCTTTAAACCTATTGACACATGATCATCCATCCCATATCGTTCAATATGTTCTTCTGTAACATCCATTAAACTAACTGAAACATGATCATCCATCCCATATCGTTCACTGTGTTCTTCTAAATTATCCATTAAACCGACTGAAACATGATCATCCATCCCATATCTTTCAATATATTCTTCTGTAACATCAGTTAAACCTACTGAAACGTGATCATCCATCCCATATCGGTCACTATTTTCTTCTGTAGAATCCATTAAACTTACTTAAACATGATCATCCATCCCATATCGTTCACTATGTTCTTCTGTAACATCTATTAAACTTACTTAAACATGATCATCCATCCCATATCGTTCACTATGTTCTTCTTTAACATCCACTAAACCTATTGAAACATGATCATCCATCCCATATCATTCACTATGTTCTTCTTTAACATCCAATAAACCTACTGAAACATAATCATCCATCCCATATCATTCATTATGTTGTTCTTTAACATCCATTAAACCTACTGAAACATGATCATCCATCCCATATCGTTCACTGTGTTCTTCTGTAACATCCATTAATCCTACTGAAACATGATCATCCATCCCATATCGTTCACTATGTTCTTCTATAACATCCATTAAACGTACTGAAGAATGATCATCCATCCCATATCGTTCACTATATTCTTCTGTAACATCCATTAAACCTACTAAAACAGGATAATCCATCCCATATCGTTCACTGTGTTCTTCTGAATTATCCATTAAACCTACTGAAACATGATTATCCATCCCATATCGTTCACTATGTTCTTCTGTAACATCCATTAAACTTACTGAAACATGATCATCCATCCCATATCGTTCACTTTGTTCTTCTTTAACATCCTTTAAACCTATTGATACATGATCATCCATCCCATATCGTTCAATATGTTCTTCTGTAACATCCATTAAACTAACTGAAACATGATCATCCATCCCATATCGTTCACTGTGTTCTTCTAAATTATCCATTAAACCTACTGAAACATGATCATCCATCCCATATCTTTCAATATATTCTTCTGTAACATCCATTAAACCTACTGAAACATGATCATCCATCCCATATCGGTCACTATTTTCTTCTGTAGCATCCATTAAACTTTCTGAAACATGATCATCCATCCCATATCGTTCACTATGTTCTTCTGTAACATCTATTAAACTTACTTAAACATGATCATCCATCCCATATTTTTCACTATGTTCTTCTTTAACATCCACTAAACCTATTGAAACATGATCTTCCATCCCATATCATTCACTATGTTCTTCTTTAACATCCAATAAACCTACTGAAACATTATTATCCATCCTATATCGTTCATTATGTTCTTCTTTAACATCCATTAAACCTACTGAAACATAATCATCCATCCCATATCGTTCATTATGTTCTTCTTTAACATCCATTAAACCTACTGAAACATGATCATCCATCCCATATCTTTCAATATATTCTTCTGTAACATCCACTAAACCTACTGAAACATGATCATCCATACCATATCGTTCACTATGTTCTTCTATAACATCCATTAAACGTACTGAAACATGATCATCCATCCCATATCGTTCACTATGTTCTTCTGTAACATCCATTAAGCTTACTGAAACATGATCATCCATCCCATATCGTTCACTGTGTTCTTCTGAATTATCCATTAAACCTACTGAAACATGATTATCCATCCCATATCGTTTACTATGTTCTTCTGTAACATCCATTAAACTTACTGAAACATGATCATCCATCCCATATCGTTCACTTTGTTCTTCTTTAACATCCTTTAAACCTATTGATACATGATCATCCATCCCATATCGTTCAATATGTTCTTCTGTAACATCCATTAAACTAACTGAAACATGATCATCCATCCCATATCGTTCACTGTGTTCTTCTAAATTATCCATTAAACCGACTGAAACATGATCATCCATCCCATATCTTTCAATATATTCTTCTGTAACATCCATTAAACCTACTGAAACATGATCATCCATCCCATATCGTTCACTATGTTCTTCTATAACATCCATTAAATGTACTGAAACATGATCATCCATCCCATATCGTTCACTATGTTCTTCTGTAACATCCATTAAACCTACTAAAACAGGATAATCCATCCCATATCGTTCACTGTGTTCTTCTGAATTATCCATTAAACCTACTGAAACATGATTATCCATCCCATATCGTTCACTATGTTCTTCTGTAACATCCATTAAACTTACTGAAACATGATCATCCATCCCATATCGGTCACCATTTTCTTCTGTAGCATCCATTAAACTTTCTGAAACATGATCATCCATTCCATATCGTTCACTATGATCTTCTGTAACATCCATTAAACTTACTTAAACATGATCATCCATCCCATATCGTTCACTATGTTGTTCTGTAACATCTATTAAACTTACTTAAACATGATCATCCATCCCATATCGTTCACTATGTTCTTCTTTAACATCCACTAAACCTACTGAAACATGATCATCCATCCCATATCATTCACTATGTTCTTCTTTAACATCCAATAGACCTACTGAAACATAATCATCCATCCCATATCGTTCATTATGTTCTTCTTTAACATCCATTAAACCTACTGAAACATGATCATCCATCCCATATCATTCACTATGTTCTTCTGTAACATCCACTAAACCTACTGAAACATGATCATCCATACCATATCGTTCACTATGTTCTTCTGAATTATCCATTAAACCCACTGAAACATGATCATCCATCCCATATCGTTCAATGTGTTCTTCTGAATTATCCATTAAACCTACTGAAACATGATCATCCATCCCATATCGTTCACTTTGTTCTTCTTTAACATCCTTTAAACCTATTGATACATGATCATCCACCCATATCGTTCAATATGTTCTTCTGTAACATCCATTAAACTAACTGAAACATGATCATCCATCCCATATCGTTCACTGTGTTCTTCTACATTATCCATTAAACCTACTGAAACATGATCATCCATCCCATATCTTTCAATATATTCTTCTGTAACATCCATTAAACCTACTGAAACATGATCATCCATCCCATATCGTTCAATGCGTTCTTCTGTAATGTCCATTAAACTTACTTAAACATGATCATCCATCCCATGTCGTTCACTATGTTCTTCCTTAACATCCACTAAACCAACTGAAACATGATCATTCATCCCATATCATTCACTATGGTCTTCTGTAACATCCAATAAACCTACTGAAACATAATCATTGATCCCATATCGTTCACTATGTTCTTCTGTAACATCCATTTAAACCTACTGAAACATGATCATCCATCCCATATCGTTTACTATGTTCTTCTGTAACATCCACTAAACCTACTGAAACATGATCATCCATACCATATCGTTCACTATGTTCTTCTTTAACATCCATTAAACCTACTAAAACAGGATGATCCATCCCATATCGTTCCCTGTTTTCTTCTGAATTATCCATTAAACCAACTGAAACATGATCATCCATCCCATATCGTTCAATGTGTTCTTCTGAATTATCCATTAAACCTACTGAAACATGATCATCCATCCCATATCGTTCACTATGTTCTTCTATAAAATCCATTAAACGTACTGAAACATGATCATCCATCCCATATCGTTCAATATGTTCTTCTGTAACATCCATTAAACCTACTAAAACAGGATAATCCATCCCATATCATTCACTTTGTTCTTCTTTAACATCCTTTAAACCTATTGATACATGATCATCCATCCCATATCGTTCCATATGTTCTTCTGTAACATCCATTAAACTAACTGAAACATGATCATCCATCCCATATCGTTCACTGTGTTCTTCTAAATTATCCATTAAACCTACTGAAACATGATCATCCATCCCATATCGTTCAGTGCGTTCTTCTGTAATGTCCATTAAACTTACTTAAACATGATCATCCATCCCATATCGTTCACTATGTTCTTCCTTAACATCCACTAAACCTACTGAAACATGATCATTCATCCCATATCATTCACTATGTTCTTCTTTAACATCCAATAAACCTACTGAAACATAATCATTGATCCCATATCGTTCACTATGTTCTTCTGTAACATCCATTTAAACCTACTGAAACATGATCATCCATCCCATATCGTTCAATGTGTTCTTCTGAATTATCCATTTAAACCTACTGAAACATGATCATCCATCCCATATCGTTCACTATGTTCTTCTATAAAATCCATTAAACGTACTGAAACATGATCATCCATCCCATATCGTTCAATATGTTCTTCTGTAACATCCATTAAACCTACTAAAACAGGATAATCAATCCCATATCGTTCACTGTGTTCTTCTGAATTATCCATTGAACCTACTGAAACATGATTATCCTTCCCATATCGTTCACTATGTTCTTCTGTAACATCCATTAAACTCACTGAAACATGATCATCCATCCCATATCATTCACTTTGTTCTTCTTTAACATCCTTTAAACCTATTGATACATGATCATCCATCCCATATCGTTCAATATGTTCTTCTGTAACATCCATTAAACTAACTGATACACGATCATCCATCCCATATCGTTCACTATGTTCTTCTGTAACATCCATTTAAACCTACTGAAACATGATCATCCATCCCATATCGGTCACTATGTTCCTCTTTAACATCCATTAAACCTACTGAAACATGATCATCCATCCCATATCGTTCACTATGTTCTTCTATAACATCCATTAAACGTACTGAAACATGATCATCCATCCCATATCGTTCACTATGTTCTTCTGTAACATCCATTAAACCTACTAAAACAGGATAATCCATCCCATATCGTTCACTGTGTTCTTCTGAATTATCCATTAAACCTACTGAAACATGATTATCCATCCCATATCGTTCACTATGTTCTTCTGTAACATCTATTAAACTTACTGAAACATGATCATCCATCCCATATCGTTCACTTTGTTCTTCTTTAACATCCTTTAAACCTATTGATACATGATCATCCATCCCATATCGTTCAATATGTTCTTCTGTAACATCCATTAAACTAACTGAAACATGATCATCCATCCCATAACGTTCACTGTGTTCTTCTAAATTATCCATTAAACCGACTGAAACATGATCATCCATCCCATATCTTTCAATATATTCTTCTGTAACATCCATTAAACCTACTGAAACATGATCATCCATCCCATATCGGTCACTATTTTCTTCTGTAGAATCCATTAAACTTTCTGAAACGTGATCATCCATCCCATATCTTTCACTATGATCTTCTGTAACATCCATCAAACTTACTTAAACATGATCATCCATCCCATATCGTTCACTATGTTCTTCTGTAACATCTATTAAACTTACTTAAACATGATCATCCATCCCATATCGTTCACTATGTTCTTCTTTAACATCCACTAAACCTATTGAAACATGATCATCCATCCCATATCATTCACTATGTTCTTCTTTAACATCCAATAAACCTACTGAAACATAATCATCCATCCCATATCATTCATTATGTTCTTCTTTAACATCCATTAAACCTACTGAAACATGATCATCCATCCCATATCGTTCACTGTGTTCTTCTAAATTATCCATTAAACCTACTGAAACATGATCATCCATCCCATATCTTTCAATATATTCTTCTGTAACATCCATTAATCCTACTGAAACATGATCATCCATCCCATATCGTTCACTATGTTCTTCTGTAACATCCATTAAACCTACTAAAACAGGATAATCCATCCCATATCGTTCACTGTGTTCTTCTGAATTATCCATTAAACCTACTGAAACATGATTATCCATCCCATATCGTTCACTATGTTCTTCTGTAACATCTATTAAACTTACTGAAACATGATCATCCATCCCATATCGTTCACTTTGTTCTTCTTTAAAATCCTTTAAACCTATTGACACATGATCATCCATCCCATATCGTTCAATATGTTCTTCTGTAACATCCATTAAACTAACTGAAACATGATCATCCATCCCATATCGTTCACTGTGTTCTTCTAAATTATCCATTAAACCGACTGAAACATGATCATCCATCCCATATCTTTCAATATATTCTTCTGTAACATCAGTTAAACCTACTGAAACGTGATCATCCATCCCATATCGGTCACTATTTTCTTCTGTAGAATCCATTAAACTTACTTAAACATGATCATCCATCCCATATCGTTCACTATGTTCTTCTGTAACATCTATTAAACTTACTTAAACATGATCATCCATCCCATATCGTTCACTATGTTCTTCTTTAACATCCACTAAACCTATTGAAACATGATCATCCATCCCATATCATTCACTATGTTCTTCTTTAACATCCAATAAACCTACTGAAACATAATCATCCATCCCATATCATTCATTATGTTGTTCTTTAACATCCATTAAACCTACTGAAACATGATCATCCATCCCATATCGTTCACTGTGTTCTTCTAAATTATCCATTAAACCTACTGAAACATGATCATCCATCCCATATCTTTCAATATATTCTTCTGTAACATCCATTAATCCTACTGAAACATGATCATCCATCCCATATCGTTCACTATGTTCTTCTATAACATCCATTAAACGTACTGAAGAATGATCATCCATCCCATATCGTTCACTATATTCTTCTGTAACATCCATTAAACCTACTAAAACAGGATAATCCATCCCATATCGTTCACTGTGTTCTTCTGAATTATCCATTAAACCTACTGAAACATGATTATCCATCCCATATCGTTCACTATGTTCTTCTGTAACATCCATTAAACTTACTGAAACATGATCATCCATCCCATATCGTTCACTTTGTTCTTCTTTAACATCCTTTAAACCTATTGATACATGATCATCCATCCCATATCGTTCAATATGTTCTTCTGTAACATCCATTAAACTAACTGAAACATGATCATCCATCCCATATCGTTCACTGTGTTCTTCTGAATTATCCATTAAACCTACTGAAACATGATTATCCATCCCATATCGTTCACTATGTTCTTCTGTAACATCCATTAAACTTACTGAAACATGATCATCCATCCCATATCGGTCACCATTTTCTTCTGTAGCATCCATTAAACTTTCTGAAACATGATCATCCATTCCATATCGTTCACTATGATCTTCTGTAACATCCATTAAACTTACTTAAACATGATCATCCATCCCATATCGTTCACTATGTTGTTCTGTAACATCTATTAAACTTACTTAAACATGATCATCCATCCCATATCGTTCACTATGTTCTTCTTTAACATCCACTAAACCTACTGAAACATGATCATCCATCCCATATCATTCACTATGTTCTTCTTTAACATCCAATAGACCTACTGAAACATAATCATCCATCCCATATCGTTCATTATGTTCTTCTTTAACATCCATTAAACCTACTGAAACATGATCATCCATCCCATATCATTCACTATGTTCTTCTGTAACATCCACTAAACCTACTGAAACATGATCATCCATACCATATCGTTCACTATGTTCTTCTGAATTATCCATTAAACCCACTGAAACATGATCATCCATCCCATATCGTTCAATGTGTTCTTCTGAATTATCCATTAAACCTACTGAAACATGATCATCCATCCCATATCGTTCACTTTGTTCTTCTTTAACATCCTTTAAACCTATTGATACATGATCATCCACCCATATCGTTCAATATGTTCTTCTGTAACATCCATTAAACTAACTGAAACATGATCATCCATCCCATATCGTTCACTGTGTTCTTCTACATTATCCATTAAACCTACTGAAACATGATCATCCATCCCATATCTTTCAATATATTCTTCTGTAACATCCATTAAACCTACTGAAACATGATCATCCATCCCATATCGTTCAGTGCGTTCTTCTGTAATGTCCATTAAACTTACTTAAACATGATCATCCATCCCATGTCGTTCACTATGTTCTTCCTTAACATCCACTAAACCAACTGAAACATGATCATTCATCCCATATCATTCACTATGGTCTTCTGTAACATCCAATAAACCTACTGAAACATAATCATTGATCCCATATCGTTCACTATGTTCTTCTGTAACATCCATTTAAACCTACTGAAACATGATCATCCATCCCATATCGTTTACTATGTTCTTCTGTAACATCCACTAAACCTACTGAAACATGATCATCCATACCATATCGTTCACTATGTTCTTCTTTAACATCCATTAAACCTACTAAAACAGGATGATCCATCCCATATCGTTCCCTGTTTTCTTCTGAATTATCCATTAAACCAACTGAAACATGATCATCCATCCCATATCGTTCAATGTGTTCTTCTGAATTATCCATTAAACCTACTGAAACATGATCATCCATCCCATATCGTTCACTATGTTCTTCTATAAAATCCATTAAACGTACTGAAACATGATCATCCATCCCATATCGTTCAATATGTTCTTCTGTAACATCCATTAAACCTACTAAAACAGGATAATCCATCCCATATCATTCACTTTGTTCTTCTTTAACATCCTTTAAACCTATTGATACATGATCATCCATCCCATATCGTTCCATATGTTCTTCTGTAACATCCATTAAACTAACTGAAACATGATCATCCATCCCATATCGTTCACTGTGTTCTTCTAAATTATCCATTAAACCTACTGAAACATGATCATCCATCCCATATCGTTCAGTGCGTTCTTCTGTAATGTCCATTAAACTTACTTAAACATGATCATCCATCCCATATCGTTCACTATGTTCTTCCTTAACATCCACTAAACCTACTGAAACATGATCATTCATCCCATATCATTCACTATGTTCTTCTTTAACATCCAATAAACCTACTGAAACATAATCATTGATCCCATATCGTTCACTATGTTCTTCTGTAACATCCATTTAAACCTACTGAAACATGATCATCCATCCCATATCGTTCAATGTGTTCTTCTGAATTATCCATTTAAACCTACTGAAACATGATCATCCATCCCATATCGTTCACTATGTTCTTCTATAAAATCCATTAAACGTACTGAAACATGATCATCCATCCCATATCGTTCAATATGTTCTTCTGTAACATCCATTAAACCTACTAAAACAGGATAATCAATCCCATATCGTTCACTGTGTTCTTCTGAATTATCCATTGAACCTACTGAAACATGATTATCCTTCCCATATCGTTCACTATGTTCTTCTGTAACATCCATTAAACTCACTGAAACATGATCATCCATCCCATATCATTCACTTTGTTCTTCTTTAACATCCTTTAAACCTATTGATACATGATCATCCATCCCATATCGTTCAATATGTTCTTCTGTAACATCCATTAAACTAACTGATACACGATCATCCATCCCATATCGTTCACTATGTTCTTCTGTAACATCCATTTAAACCTACTGAAACATGATCATCCATCCCATATCGGTCACTATGTTCCTCTTTAACATCCATTAAACCTACTGAAACATGATCATCCATCCCATATCGTTCACTATGTTCTTCTATAACATCCATTAAACGTACTGAAACATGATCATCCATCCCATATCGTTCACTATGTTCTTCTGTAACATCCATTAAACCTACTAAAACAGGATAATCCATCCCATATCGTTCACTGTGTTCTTCTGAATTATCCATTAAACCTACTGAAACATGATTATCCATCCCATATCGTTCACTATGTTCTTCTGTAACATCTATTAAACTTACTGAAACATGATCATCCATCCCATATCGTTCACTTTGTTCTTCTTTAACATCCTTTAAACCTATTGATACATGATCATCCATCCCATATCGTTCAATATGTTCTTCTGTAACATCCATTAAACTAACTGAAACATGATCATCCATCCCATAACGTTCACTGTGTTCTTCTAAATTATCCATTAAACCGACTGAAACATGATCATCCATCCCATATCTTTCAATATATTCTTCTGTAACATCCATTAAACCTACTGAAACATGATCATCCATCCCATATCGGTCACTATTTTCTTCTGTAGAATCCATTAAACTTTCTGAAACGTGATCATCCATCCCATATCTTTCACTATGATCTTCTGTAACATCCATCAAACTTACTTAAACATGATCATCCATCCCATATCGTTCACTATGTTCTTCTGTAACATCTATTAAACTTACTTAAACATGATCATCCATCCCATATCGTTCACTATGTTCTTCTTTAACATCCACTAAACCTATTGAAACATGATCATCCATCCCATATCATTCACTATGTTCTTCTTTAACATCCAATAAACCTACTGAAACATAATCATCCATCCCATATCATTCATTATGTTCTTCTTTAACATCCATTAAACCTACTGAAACATGATCATCCATCCCATATCGTTCACTGTGTTCTTCTAAATTATCCATTAAACCTACTGAAACATGATCATCCATCCCATATCTTTCAATATATTCTTCTGTAACATCCATTAATCCTACTGAAACATGATCATCCATCCCATATCGTTCACTATGTTCTTCTGTAACATCCATTAAACCTACTAAAACAGGATAATCCATCCCATATCGTTCACTGTGTTCTTCTGAATTATCCATTAAACCTACTGAAACATGATTATCCATCCCATATCGTTCACTATGTTCTTCTGTAACATCTATTAAACTTACTGAAACATGATCATCCATCCCATATCGTTCACTTTGTTCTTCTTTAAAATCCTTTAAACCTATTGACACATGATCATCCATCCCATATCGTTCAATATGTTCTTCTGTAACATCCATTAAACTAACTGAAACATGATCATCCATCCCATATCGTTCACTGTGTTCTTCTAAATTATCCATTAAACCGACTGAAACATGATCATCCATCCCATATCTTTCAATATATTCTTCTGTAACATCAGTTAAACCTACTGAAACGTGATCATCCATCCCATATCGGTCACTATTTTCTTCTGTAGAATCCATTAAACTTACTTAAACATGATCATCCATCCCATATCGTTCACTATGTTCTTCTGTAACATCTATTAAACTTACTTAAACATGATCATCCATCCCATATCGTTCACTATGTTCTTCTTTAACATCCACTAAACCTATTGAAACATGATCATCCATCCCATATCATTCACTATGTTCTTCTTTAACATCCAATAAACCTACTGAAACATAATCATCCATCCCATATCATTCATTATGTTGTTCTTTAACATCCATTAAACCTACTGAAACATGATCATCCATCCCATATCGTTCACTGTGTTCTTCTAAATTATCCATTAAACCTACTGAAACATGATCATCCATCCCATATC
This sequence comes from Lampris megalopsis, assembly GCA_022114975.2. Classification (NCBI taxonomy): domain Eukaryota; kingdom Metazoa; phylum Chordata; class Actinopteri; order Lampriformes; family Lampridae; genus Lampris; species Lampris megalopsis. The sequence continues at coordinate 7,109,472 of JAJHIY020000425.1, forward strand.
TTTCAATATATTCTTCTGTAACATCCATTAATCCTACTGAAACATGATCATCCATCCCATATCGTTCACTATGTTCTTCTATAACATCCATTAAACGTACTGAAGAATGATCATCCATCCCATATCGTTCACTATATTCTTCTGTAACATCCATTAAACCTACTAAAACAGGATAATCCATCCCATATCGTTCACTGTGTTCTTCTGAATTATCCATTAAACCTACTGAAACATGATTATCCATCCCATATCGTTCACTATGTTCTTCTGTAACATCCATTAAACTTACTGAAACATGATCATCCATCCCATATCGTTCACTTTGTTCTTCTTTAACATCCTTTAAACCTATTGATACATGATCATCCATCCCATATCGTTCAATATGTTCTTCTGTAACATCCATTAAACTAACTGAAACATGATCATCCATCCCATATCGTTCACTGTGTTCTTCTAAATTATCCATTAAACCTACTGAAACATGATCATCCATCCCATATCTTTCAATATATTCTTCTGTAACATCCATTAAACCTACTGAAACATGATCATCCATCCCATATCGGTCACTATTTTCTTCTGTAGCATCCATTAAACTTTCTGAAACATGATCATCCATCCCATATCGTTCACTATGTTCTTCTGTAACATCTATTAAACTTACTTAAACATGATCATCCATCCCATATTTTTCACTATGTTCTTCTTTAACATCCACTAAACCTATTGAAACATGATCTTCCATCCCATATCATTCACTATGTTCTTCTTTAACATCCAATAAACCTACTGAAACATTATTATCCATCCTATATCGTTCATTATGTTCTTCTTTAACATCCATTAAACCTACTGAAACATAATCATCCATCCCATATCGTTCATTATGTTCTTCTTTAACATCCATTAAACCTACTGAAACATGATCATCCATCCCATATCTTTCAATATATTCTTCTGTAACATCCACTAAACCTACTGAAACATGATCATCCATACCATATCGTTCACTATGTTCTTCTATAACATCCATTAAACGTACTGAAACATGATCATCCATCCCATATCGTTCACTATGTTCTTCTGTAACATCCATTAAGCTTACTGAAACATGATCATCCATCCCATATCGTTCACTGTGTTCTTCATAATTATCCATTAAACCTACTGAAACATGATTATCCATCCCATATCGTTTACTATGTTCTTCTGTAACATCCATTAAACTTACTGAAACATGATCATCCATCCCATATCGTTCACTTTGTTCTTCTTTAACATCCTTTAAACCTATTGATACATGATCATCCATCCCATATCGTTCAATATGTTCTTCTGTAACATCCATTAAACTAACTGAAACATGATCATCCATCCCATATCGTTCACTGTGTTCTTCTAAATTATCCATTAAACCGACTGAAACATGATCATCCATCCCATATCTTTCAATATATTCTTCTGTAACATCCATTAAACCTACTGAAACATGATCATCCATCCCATATCGTTCACTATTTTTTTTTAACATCCACTAAACCTATTGAAACATGATCATCCATCCCATATCATTCACTATGTTCTTCTTTAACATCCAATAAACATACTGAAACATAATTATCCATCCCATATCGTTCATTATGTTCTTCTTTAACATCCATTAAACCTACTGAAACATGATCATCCATCCCATATCGTTCACTGTGTTCTTCTAAATTATCCATTAAACCTACTGAAACGTGATCATCCATCCCATATCTTTCAATATATTCTTCTGTAACATCCATTAATCCTACTGAAACATGATCATCCATCCCATATCGTTCACTATGTTCTTCTATAACATCCATTAAACGTACTGAAACATGATCATCCATCCCATATCGTTCACTATGTTCTTCTGTAACATCCATTAAACCTACTAAAACAGGATAATCCATCCCATATCGTTCACTGTGTTCTTCTGAATTATCCATTAAACGTACTGAAACATGATTATCCATCCCATATCGTTCACTATGTTCTTCTGTAACATCTATTAAACTTACTTAAACATGATCATCCATCCCATATCGTTCACTATGTTCTTCTTTAACATCCACTAAACCTATTTAAACATGATCATCCATCCCATATCATTCACTATGTTCTTCTTTAACATCCAATAAACCTACTGAAACATAATCATCCATCCCATATCATTCATTATGTTCTTCTTTAACATCCATTAAACCTACTGAAACATGATCATCCATCCCATATCGTTCACTGTGTTCTTCTAAATTATCCATTAAACCTACTGAAACATGATCATCCATCCCATATCTTTCAATATATTCTTCTGTAACATCCATTAATCCTACTGAAACATGATCATCCATCCCATATCGTTCACTATGTTCTTCTGTAACATCCATTAAACCTACTAAAACAGGATAATCCATCCCATATCGTTCACTGTGTTCTTCTGAATTATCCATTAAACCTACTGAAACATGATTATCCATCCCATATCGTTCACTATGTTCTTCTGTAACATCTATTAAACTTACTGAAACATGATCATCCATCCCATATCGTTCACTTTGTTCTTCTTTAACATCCTTTAAACCTATTGATACATGATCATCCATCCCATATCTTTCAATATGTTCTTCTGTAACATCCATTAAACTAACTGAAACATGATCATCCATCCCATATCGTTCACTGTGTTCTTCTAAATTATCCATTAAACCGACTGAAACATGATCATCCATCCCATATCTTTCAATATATTCTTCTGTAACATCAGTTAAACCTACTGAAACATGATCATCCATCCCATATCGGTCACTATTTTCTTCTGTAGAATCCATTAAACTTTCTGAAACGTGATCATCCGTCCCATATCTTTCACTATGATCTTCTGTAACCTCCATTAAACTTACTTAAACATGATCATCCATCCCATATCGTTCACTATGTTCTTCTGTAACATCTATTAAACTTACTTAAACATGATCATCCATCCCATATCGTTCACTATGTTCTTCTTTAACATCCACTAAACCTATTGAAACATGATCATCCATCCCATATCATTCACTATGTTCTTCTTTAACATCCAATAAACCTACTGAAACATAATCATCCATCCCATATCATTCATTATGTTGTTCTTTAACATCCATTAAACCTACTGAAACATGATCATCCATCCCATATCGTTCACTGTGTTCTTCTAAATTATCCATTAAACCTACTGAAACATGATCATCCATCCCATATCTTTCAATATATTCTTCTGTAACATCCATTAATCCTACTGAAACATGATCATCCATCCCATATCGTTCACTATGTTCTTCTATAACATCCATTAAACGTACTGAAGAATGATCATCCATCCCATATCGTTCACTATATTCTTCTGTAACATCCATTAAACCTACTAAAACAGGATAATCCATCCCATATCGTTCACTGTGTTTTTCTGAATTATCCATTAAACCTACTGAAACATGATTATCCATCCCATATCGTTCACTATGTTCTTCTGTAACATCCACTAAACTTACTGAAACATGATCATCCATCCCATATCGTTCACTTTGTTCTTCTTTAACATCCTTTAAACCTATTGATACATGATCATCCATCCCATATCGTTCAATATGTTCTTCTGTAACATCCATTAAACTAACTGAAACATGATCATCCATCCCATATCGTTCACTGTGTTCTTCTAAATTATCCATTAAACCTACTGAAACATGATCATCCATCCCATATCTTTCAATATATTCTTCTGTAACATCCATTAAACCTACTGAAACATGATCATCCATCCCATATCGGTCACTATTTTCTTCTGTAGCATCCATTAAACTTTCTGAAACATGATCATCCATCCCATATCGTTCACTATGTTCTTCTGTAACATCTATTAAACTTACTTAAACATGATCATCCATCCCATATCATTCACTATGTTCTTCTTTAACATCCACTAAACCTATTGAAACATGATCATCCATCCCATATCATTCACTATGTTCTTCTTTAACATCCAATAAACCTACTGAAACATAATTATCCATCCTATATCGTTCATTATGTTCTTCTTTAACATCCATTAAACCTACTGAAACATAATCATCCATCCCATATCGTTCATTATGTTCTTCTTTAACATCCATTAAACCTACTGAAACATGATCATCCATCCCATATCTTTCAATATATTCTTCTGTAACATCCACTAAACCTACTGAAACATGATCATCCATACCATATCGTTCACTATGTTCTTCTATAACATCCATTAAACGTACTGAAACATGATCATCCATCCCATATCGTTCACTATGTTCTTCTGTAACATCCATTAAGCTTACTGAAACATGATCATCCATCCCATATCGTTCACTGTGTTCTTCTGAATTATCCATTAAACCTACTGAAACATGATTATCCATCCCATATCGTTCACTATGTTCTTCTGTAACATCCATTAAACTTACTGAAACATGATCATCCATCCCATATCGTTCACTTTGTTCTTCTTTAACATCCTTTAAACCTATTGATACATGATCATCCATCCCATATCGTTCAATATGTTCTTCTGTAACATCCATTAAACTAACTGAAACATGATCATCCATCCCATATCGTTCACTGTGTTCTTCTAAATTATCCATTAAACCGACTGAAACATGATCATCCATCCCATATCTTTCAATATATTCTTCTGTAACATCCATTAAACCTACTGAAACATGATCATCCATCCCATATCGTTCACTATTTTTTTTTTAACATCCACTAAACCTATTGAAACATGATCATCCATCCCATATCATTCACTATGTTCTTCTTTAACATCCAATAAACATACTGAAACATAATTATCCATCCCATATCGTTCATTATGTTCTTCTTTAACATCCATTAAACCTACTGAAACATGATCATCCATCCCATATCGTTCACTGTGTTCTTCTAAATTATCCATTAAACCTACTGAAACGTGATCATCCATCCCATATCTTTCAATATATTCTTCTGTAACATCCATTAATCCTACTGAAACATGATCATCCATCCCATATCGTTCACTATGTTCTTCTATAACATCCATTAAACGTACTGAAACATGATCATCCATCCCATATCGTTCACTATGTTCTTCTGTAACATCCATTAAACCTACTAAAACAGGATAATCCATCCCATATCGTTCACTGTGTTCTTCTGAATTATCCATTAAACGTACTGAAACATGATTATCCATCCCATATCGTTCACTATTTTCTTCTGTAACATCCATTAAACTTACTGAAACATGATCATCCATCCCATATCGTTCACTTTGTTCTTCTTTAACATCCTTTAAACCTATTGATACATGATCATCCATCCCATATCGTTCAATATGTTCTTCTGTAACATCCATTAAACTAACTGAAACATCATCATCCATCCCATATCGTTCACTGTGTTCTTCTAAATTATCCATTAAACCGACTGAAACATGATCATCCATCCCATATCTTTCAATATATTCTTCTGTAACATCCATTAAACCTACTGAAACATGATCATCCATCCCATATCGGTCACTATTTTCTTCTGTAGCATCCATTAAACTTTCTGAAACATGATCATCCATCCCATATCGTTCACTATGTTCTTCTGTAACATCTATTAAACTTACTTAAACATGATCATCCATCCCATATCATTCACTATGTTCTTCTTTAACATCCACTAAACCTATTGAAACATGATCATCCATCCCATATCATTCACTATGTTCTTCTTTAACATCCATTAAACGTACTGAAACATGATCATCCATCCCATATCGTTCACTATGTTCTTCTGTAACATCCATTAAACCTACTAAAACAGGATAATCCATCCCATATCGTTCACTGTTTTCTTCTGAATTATCCATTAAACCTACTGAAACATGATTATCCATCCCATATCGTTCACTATGTTCTTCTGTAACATCCATTAAACTTACTGAAACATGATCATCCATCCCATATCGTTCACTTTGTTCTTCTTTAACATCCTTTAAACCTATTGATACATGATCATCCATCCCATATCGGTCACTATTTTCTTCTGTAGCATCCATTAAACTTTCTGAAACATGATCATCCATCCCATATCGTTCACTGTGTTCTTCTAAATTATCCATTAAACCTACTGAAACATGATCATCCATCCCATATCTTTCAATATATTCTTCTGTAACATCCATTAATCCTACTGAAACATGATCATCCATCCCATATCGTTCACTATGTTCTTCTATAACATCCATTAAACGTACTGAAGAATGATCATCCATCCCATATCGTTCACTATATTCTTCTGTAACATCCATTAAACCTACTAAAACAGGATAATCCATCCCATATCGTTCACTGTGTTCTTCTGAATTATCCATTAAACCTACTGAAACATGATTATCCATCCCATATCGTTCACTATGTTCTTCTGTAACATCCATTAAACTTACTGAAACATGATCATCCATCCCATATCGTTCACTTTGTTCTTCTTTAACATCCTTTAAACCTATTGATACATGATCATCCATCCCATATCGTTCAATATGTTCTTCTGTAACATCCATTAAACTAACTGAAACATGATCATCCATCCCATATCGTTCACTGTGTTCTTCTAAATTATCCATTAAACCGACTGAAACATGATCATCCATCCCATATCTTTCAATATATTCTTCTGTAACATCCATTAAACCTACTGAAACATGATCATCCATCCCATATCGGTCACTATTTTCTTCTGTAGCATCCATTAAACTTTCTGAAACATGATCATCCATCCCATATCGTTCACTATGTTCTTCTGTAACATCTATTAAACTTACTTAAACATGATCATCCATCCCATATTTTTCACTATGTTCTTCTTTAACATCCACTAAACCTATTGAAACATGATCTTCCATCCCATATCATTCACTATGTTCTTCTTTAACATCCAATAAACCTACTGAAACATTATTATCCATCCTATATCGTTCATTATGTTCTTCTTTAACATCCATTAAACCTACTGAAACATAATCATCCATCCCATATCGTTCATTATGTTCTTCTTTAACATCCATTAAACCTACTGAAACATGATCATCCATCCCATATCTTTCAATATATTCTTCTGTAACATCCACTAAACCTACTGAAACATGATCATCCATACCATATCGTTCACTATGTTCTTCTATAACATCCATTAAACGTACTGAAACATGATCATCCATCCCATATCGTTCACTATGTTCTTCTGTAACATCCATTAAGCTTACTGAAACATGATCATCCATCCCATATCGTTCACTGTGTTCTTCATAATTATCCATTAAACCTACTGAAACATGATTATCCATCCCATATCGTTTACTATGTTCTTCTGTAACATCCATTAAACTTACTGAAACATGATCATCCATCCCATATCGTTCACTTTGTTCTTCTTTAACATCCTTTAAACCTATTGATACATGATCATCCATCCCATATCGTTCAATATGTTCTTCTGTAACATCCATTAAACTAACTGAAACATGATCATCCATCCCATATCGTTCACTGTGTTCTTCTAAATTATCCATTAAACCGACTGAAACATGATCATCCATCCCATATCTTTCAATATATTCTTCTGTAACATCCATTAAACCTACTGAAACATGATCATCCATCCCATATCGTTCACTATTTTTTTTTAACATCCACTAAACCTATTGAAACATGATCATCCATCCCATATCATTCACTATGTTCTTCTTTAACATCCAATAAACATACTGAAACATAATTATCCATCCCATATCGTTCATTATGTTCTTCTTTAACATCCATTAAACCTACTGAAACATGATCATCCATCCCATATCGTTCACTGTGTTCTTCTAAATTATCCATTAAACCTACTGAAACGTGATCATCCATCCCATATCTTTCAATATATTCTTCTGTAACATCCATTAATCCTACTGAAACATGATCATCCATCCCATATCGTTCACTATGTTCTTCTATAACATCCATTAAACGTACTGAAACATGATCATCCATCCCATATCGTTCACTATGTTCTTCTGTAACATCCATTAAACCTACTAAAACAGGATAATCCATCCCATATCGTTCACTGTGTTCTTCTGAATTATCCATTAAACGTACTGAAACATGATTATCCATCCCATATCGTTCACTATGTTCTTCTGTAACATCTATTAAACTTACTTAAACATGATCATCCATCCCATATCGTTCACTATGTTCTTCTTTAACATCCACTAAACCTATTTAAACATGATCATCCATCCCATATCATTCACTATGTTCTTCTTTAACATCCAATAAACCTACTGAAACATAATCATCCATCCCATATCATTCATTATGTTCTTCTTTAACATCCATTAAACCTACTGAAACATGATCATCCATCCCATATCGTTCACTGTGTTCTTCTAAATTATCCATTAAACCTACTGAAACATGATCATCCATCCCATATCTTTCAATATATTCTTCTGTAACATCCATTAATCCTACTGAAACATGATCATCCATCCCATATCGTTCACTATGTTCTTCTGTAACATCCATTAAACCTACTAAAACAGGATAATCCATCCCATATCGTTCACTGTGTTCTTCTGAATTATCCATTAAACCTACTGAAACATGATTATCCATCCCATATCGTTCACTATGTTCTTCTGTAACATCTATTAAACTTACTGAAACATGATCATCCATCCCATATCGTTCACTTTGTTCTTCTTTAACATCCTTTAAACCTATTGATACATGATCATCCATCCCATATCTTTCAATATGTTCTTCTGTAACATCCATTAAACTAACTGAAACATGATCATCCATCCCATATCGTTCACTGTGTTCTTCTAAATTATCCATTAAACCGACTGAAACATGATCATCCATCCCATATCTTTCAATATATTCTTCTGTAACATCAGTTAAACCTACTGAAACATGATCATCCATCCCATATCGGTCACTATTTTCTTCTGTAGAATCCATTAAACTTTCTGAAACGTGATCATCCGTCCCATATCTTTCACTATGATCTTCTGTAACCTCCATTAAACTTACTTAAACATGATCATCCATCCCATATCGTTCACTATGTTCTTCTGTAACATCTATTAAACTTACTTAAACATGATCATCCATCCCATATCGTTCACTATGTTCTTCTTTAACATCCACTAAACCTATTGAAACATGATCATCCATCCCATATCATTCACTATGTTCTTCTTTAACATCCAATAAACCTACTGAAACATAATCATCCATCCCATATCATTCATTATGTTGTTCTTTAACATCCATTAAACCTACTGAAACATGATCATCCATCCCATATCGTTCACTGTGTTCTTCTAAATTATCCATTAAACCTACTGAAACATGATCATCCATCCCATATCTTTCAATATATTCTTCTGTAACATCCATTAATCCTACTGAAACATGATCATCCATCCCATATCGTTCACTATGTTCTTCTATAACATCCATTAAACGTACTGAAGAATGATCATCCATCCCATATCGTTCACTATATTCTTCTGTAACATCCATTAAACCTACTAAAACAGGATAATCCATCCCATATCGTTCACTGTGTTTTTCTGAATTATCCATTAAACCTACTGAAACATGATTATCCATCCCATATCGTTCACTATGTTCTTCTGTAACATCCACTAAACTTACTGAAACATGATCATCCATCCCATATCGTTCACTTTGTTCTTCTTTAACATCCTTTAAACCTATTGATACATGATCATCCATCCCATATCGTTCAATATGTTCTTCTGTAACATCCATTAAACTAACTGAAACATGATCATCCATCCCATATCGTTCACTGTGTTCTTCTAAATTATCCATTAAACCTACTGAAACATGATCATCCATCCCATATCTTTCAATATATTCTTCTGTAACATCCATTAAACCTACTGAAACATGATCATCCATCCCATATCGGTCACTATTTTCTTCTGTAGCATCCATTAAACTTTCTGAAACATGATCATCCATCCCATATCGTTCACTATGTTCTTCTGTAACATCTATTAAACTTACTTAAACATGATCATCCATCCCATATCATTCACTATGTTCTTCTTTAACATCCACTAAACCTATTGAAACATGATCATCCATCCCATATCATTCACTATGTTCTTCTTTAACATCCAATAAACCTACTGAAACATAATTATCCATCCTATATCGTTCATTATGTTCTTCTTTAACATCCATTAAACCTACTGAAACATAATCATCCATCCCATATCGTTCATTATGTTCTTCTTTAACATCCATTAAACCTACTGAAACATGATCATCCATCCCATATCTTTCAATATATTCTTCTGTAACATCCACTAAACCTACTGAAACATGATCATCCATACCATATCGTTCACTATGTTCTTCTATAACATCCATTAAACGTACTGAAACATGATCATCCATCCCATATCGTTCACTATGTTCTTCTGTAACATCCATTAAGCTTACTGAAACATGATCATCCATCCCATATCGTTCACTGTGTTCTTCTGAATTATCCATTAAACCTACTGAAACATGATTATCCATCCCATATCGTTCACTATGTTCTTCTGTAACATCCATTAAACTTACTGAAACATGATCATCCATCCCATATCGTTCACTTTGTTCTTCTTTAACATCCTTTAAACCTATTGATACATGATCATCCATCCCATATCGTTCAATATGTTCTTCTGTAACATCCATTAAACTAACTGAAACATGATCATCCATCCCATATCGTTCACTGTGTTCTTCTAAATTATCCATTAAACCGACTGAAACATGATCATCCATCCCATATCTTTCAATATATTCTTCTGTAACATCCATTAAACCTACTGAAACATGATCATCCATCCCATATCGTTCACTATTTTTTTTTTAACATCCACTAAACCTATTGAAACATGATCATCCATCCCATATCATTCACTATGTTCTTCTTTAACATCCAATAAACATACTGAAACATAATTATCCATCCCATATCGTTCATTATGTTCTTCTTTAACATCCATTAAACCTACTGAAACATGATCATCCATCCCATATCGTTCACTGTGTTCTTCTAAATTATCCATTAAACCTACTGAAACGTGATCATCCATCCCATATCTTTCAATATATTCTTCTGTAACATCCATTAATCCTACTGAAACATGATCATCCATCCCATATCGTTCACTATGTTCTTCTATAACATCCATTAAACGTACTGAAACATGATCATCCATCCCATATCGTTCACTATGTTCTTCTGTAACATCCATTAAACCTACTAAAACAGGATAATCCATCCCATATCGTTCACTGTGTTCTTCTGAATTATCCATTAAACGTACTGAAACATGATTATCCATCCCATATCGTTCACTATTTTCTTCTGTAACATCCATTAAACTTACTGAAACATGATCATCCATCCCATATCGTTCACTTTGTTCTTCTTTAACATCCTTTAAACCTATTGATACATGATCATCCATCCCATATCGTTCAATATGTTCTTCTGTAACATCCATTAAACTAACTGAAACATCATCATCCATCCCATATCGTTCACTGTGTTCTTCTAAATTATCCATTAAACCGACTGAAACATGATCATCCATCCCATATCTTTCAATATATTCTTCTGTAACATCCATTAAACCTACTGAAACATGATCATCCATCCCATATCGGTCACTATTTTCTTCTGTAGCATCCATTAAACTTTCTGAAACATGATCATCCATCCCATATCGTTCACTATGTTCTTCTGTAACATCTATTAAACTTACTTAAACATGATCATCCATCCCATATCATTCACTATGTTCTTCTTTAACATCCACTAAACCTATTGAAACATGATCATCCATCCCATATCATTCACTATGTTCTTCTTTAACATCCATTAAACGTACTGAAACATGATCATCCATCCCATATCGTTCACTATGTTCTTCTGTAACATCCATTAAACCTACTAAAACAGGATAATCCATCCCATATCGTTCACTGTTTTCTTCTGAATTATCCATTAAACCTACTGAAACATGATTATCCATCCCATATCGTTCACTATGTTCTTCTGTAACATCCATTAAACTTACTGAAACATGATCATCCATCCCATATCGTTCACTTTGTTCTTCTTTAACATCCTTTAAACCTATTGATACATGATCATCCATCCCATATCGGTCACTATTTTCTTCTGTAGCATCCATTAAACTTTCTGAAACATGATCATCCATCCCATATCGTTCACTATGTTCTTCTGTAAAATCTATTAAACTTACTTAAACATGATCATCCATCCCATATCATTCACTATGTTCTTCTTTAACATCCACTAAACCTATTGAAACATGATCATCCATCCCATATCATTCACTATGTTCTTCTTTAACATCCAATAAACCTACTGAAACATAATTATACATCCCATATCGTTCATTATGTTCTTCTTTAACATCCATTAAACCTACTAAAACAGGATAATCCATCCCATATCGTTCACTGTGTTCTTCTGAATTATCCATTAAACCTACTGAAACATGATTATCCATCCCATATCGTTCACTATGTTCTTCTGTAACATCCATTAAACTTACTGAAACATGATCATCCATCCCATATCGTTCACTTTGTTCTTCTTTAACATCCTTTAAACCTATTGATACATGATCATCCATCCCATATCGTTCAATATGTTCTTCTGTAACATCCATTAAACTAACTGAAACATGATCATCCATCCCATATCGTTCACTGTGTTCTTCTAAATTATCCATTAAACCGACTGAAACATGATCATCCATCCCATATCTTTCAATATATTCTTCTGTAACATCCATTAAACCTACTGAAACATGATCATCCATCCCATATCGGTCACTATTTTCTTCTGTAGCATCCATTAAACTTTCTGAAACATGATCATCCATCCATCCCATATCGTTCACTATGATCTTCTGTAACATCCATTAAACTTACTTAAACATGATCATCCATCCCATATCGTTCACTATGTTCTTCTTTAACATCCACTAAACCTATTGAAACATGATCATCCATCCCATATCATTCACTATGTTCTTCTTTAACATCCAATAAACCTACTGAAACATAATTATCCATCCCATATCGTTCACTATGATCTTCTTTAACATCCATTAAACCTACTGAAACATGATCATCCATCCCATATCGTTCACTGTGTTCTTCTAAATTATCCATTAAACCTACTGAAACATGATCATCCATCCCATATCTTTCAATATATTCTTCTGTAACATCCATTAATCCTACTGAAACATGATCATCCATCCCATATCGTTCACTATGTTCTTCTATAACATCCATTAAATGTACTGAAACATGATCATCCATCCCATATCGTTCACTATGTTCTTCTGTAACATCCATTAAACCTACTAAAACAGGATAATCCATCCCATATCGTTCACTGTGTTCTTCTGAATTATCCATTAAACCTACTGAAACATGATTATCCATCCCATATCGGTCACCATTTTCTTCTGTAGCATCCATTAAACTTTCTGAAACATGATCATCCATTCCATATCGTTCACTATGATCTTCTGTAACATCCATTAAACTTACTTAAACATGATCATCCATCCCATATCGTTCACTATGTTGTTCTGTAACATCTATTAAACTTACTTAAACATGATCATCCATCCCATATCGTTCACTATGTTCTTCTTTAACATCCACTAACCCTACTGAAACATGATCATCCATCCCATATCATTCACTATGTTCTTCTTTAACATCCAATAGACCTACTGAAACATAATCATCCATCCCATATCGTTCATTATGTTCTTCTTTAACATCCATTAAACCTACTGAAACATGATCATCCATCCCATATCATTCACTATGTTCTTCTGTAACATCAACTAAACCTAATGAAACATGATCATCCATACCATATCGTTCACTATGTTCTTCTGAATTATCCATTAAACCAACTGAAACATGATCATCCATCCCATATCGTTCAATGTGTTCTTCTGAATTATCCATTAAACCTACTGAAACATGATCATCCATCCCATATCGTTCACTTTGTACTTCTTTAACATCCTTTAAACCTATTGATACATGATCATCCACCCATATCGTTCAATATGTTCTTCTGTAACATCCATTAAACTAACTGAAACATGATCATCCATCCCATATCGTTCACTGTGTTCTTCTAAATTATCCATTAAACCTACTGAAACATGATCATCCATCCCATATCTTTCAATATATTCTTCTGTAACATCCATTAAACCTACTGAAACATGATCATCCATCCCATATCGTTCAGTGCGTTCTTCTGTAATGTCCATTAAACTTACTTAAACATGATCATCCATCCAATGTCGTTCACTATGTTCTTCCTTAACATCCACTAAACCTATTGAAACATGATCATCCATCCCATATCATTCACTATGTTCTTCTTTAACATCAAATAAACCTACTGAAACATAATTATCCATCCCATATCGTTCACTATGATCTTCTTTAACATCCATTAAACCTACTGAAACATGATCATCCATCCCATATCGTTCACTGTGTTCTTCTAAATTATCCATTAAACCTACTGAAACATGATCATCCATCCCATATCGTTCACTATGTTCTTCTGTAACATCCATTAAACCTACTAAAACAGGATAATCCATCCCATATCATTCACTGTGTTCTTCTGAATTATCCATTAAACCTACTGAAACATGATTATCCATCCCATATCGTTCACTATGTTCTTCTGTAACATCCATTAAACTTACTGAAACATGATCATCCATCCCATATCGGTCACCATTTTCTTCTGTAGCATCCATTAAACTTTCTGAAACATGATCATCCATTCCATATCGTTCACTATGATCTTCTGTAACATCCATTAAACTTACATAAACATGATCATCCATCCCATATCGTTCACTATGTTGTTCTGTAACATCTATTAAACTTACTTAAACATGATCATCCATCCCATATCGTTCACTATGTTCTTCTTTAACATCCACTAAACCTACTGAAACATGATCATCCATCCCATATCATTCACTATGTTCTTCTTTAACATCCAATAGACCTACTGAAACATAATCATCCATCCCATATCGTTCATTATGTTCTTCTTTAACATCCATTAAACCTACTGAAACATGATCATCCATCCCATATCATTCACTATGTTCTTCTGTAACATCCACTAAACCTACTGAAACATGATCATCCATACCATATCGTTCACTATGTTCTTCTGAATTATCCATTAAACCAACTGAAACATGATCATCCATCCCATATCGTTCAATGTGTTCTTCTGAATTATCCATTAAACCTACTGAAACATGATCATCCATCCCATATCGTTCACTATGTTCTTCTTTAACATCCTTTAAACCTATTGATACATGATCATCCACCCATATCGTTCAATATGTTCTTCTGTAACATCCATTAAACTAACTGAAACATGATCATCCATCCCATATCGTTCACTGTGTTCTTCTAAATTATCCATTAAACCTACTGAAACATGATCATCCATCCCATATCTTTCAATATATTCTTCTGTAACATCCATTAAACCTACTGAAACATGATCATCCATCCCATATCGTTCAGTGCGTTCTTCTGTAATGTCCATTAAACTTACTTAAACATGATCATCCATCCCATGTCGTTCACTATGTTCTTCCTTAACATCCACTAAACCTACTGAAACATGATCATTCATCCCATATCATTCACTATGTTCTTCTTTAACATCCAATAAACCTACTGAAACATAATCATTGATCCCATATCGTTCACTATGTTCTTCTGTAACATCCATTTAAACCTACTGAAACATGATCATCCATCCCATATCGTTTACTATGTTCTTCTGAATTATCCATTAAACCTACTGAAACATGATCATCCATCCCATATCGTTCACGATGTTCTTCTATAACATCCATTAAACGTACTGAAACATGATCATCCATCCCATATCGTTCACTATGTTCTTCTGTAACATCCATTAAACCTACTAAACAGGATAATCCATCCCATATCTTTCAATATATTCTTCTGTAACATCCATTAAACCTACTGAAACATGATCATCCATCCCATATCGTTCACTATGTTCTTTTGTAGCATCCATTAAACTTTCTGAAACATGATCATCCATCCATCCCATATCGTTCACTATGATCTTCTGTAACATCCATTAAACTTACTTAAACATGATCATCCATCCCATATCGTTCACTATGTTCTTCTTTAACATCCACTAAACCTATTGAAACATGATCATCCATCCCATATCATTCACTATGTTCTTCTTTAACATCCAATAAACCTACTGAAACATAATTATCCATCCCATATCGTTCACTGTGTTCTTCTAAATTATCCATTAAACCTACTGAAACATGATCATCCATCCCATATCTTTCAATATATTCTTCTGTAACATCCATTAATCCTACTGAAACATGATCATCCATCCCATATCGTTCACTATGTTCTTCTATAACATCCATTAAATGTACTGAAACATGATCATCCATCCCATATCGTTCACTATGTTCTTCTGTAACATCCATTAAACCTACTAAAACAGGATAATCCATCCCATATCGTTCACTGTGTTCTTCTGAATTATCCATTAAACCTACTGAAACATGATTATCCATCCCATATCGTTCACTATGTTCTTCTGTAACATCCATTAAACTTACTGAAACATGATCATCCATCCCATATCGGTCACCATTTTCTTCTGTAGCATCCATTAAACTTTCTGAAACATGATCATCCATTCCATATCGTTCACTATGATCTTCTGTAACATCCATTAAACTTACTTAAACATGATCATCCATCCCATATCGTTCACTATGTTGTTCTGTAACATCTATTAAACTTACTTAAACATGATCATCCATCCCATATCGTTCACTATGTTCTTCTTTAACATCCACTAAACCTACTGAAACATGATCATCCATCCCATATCATTCACTATGTTCTTCTTTAACATCCAATAGACCTACTGAAACATAATCATCCATCCCATATCGTTCATTATGTTCTTCTTTAACATCCATTAAACCTACTGAAACATGATCATCCATCCCATATCGTTCACTATGTTCTTCTGTAACATCCACTAAACCTACTGAAACATGATCATCCATACCATATGGTTCACTATGTTCTTCTGAATTATCCATTAAACCCACTGAAACATGATCATCCATCCCATATCGTTCAATGTGTTCTTCTGAATTATCCATTAAACCTACTGAAACATGATCATCCATCCCATATCGTTCACTTTGTTCTTCTTTAACATCCTTTAAACCTATTGATACATGATCATCCACCCATATCGTTCAATATGTTCTTCTGTAACATCCATTAAACTAACTGAAACATGATCATCCATCCCATATCGTTCACTGTGTTCTTCTACATTATCCATTAAACCTACTGAAACATGATCATCCATCCCATATCTTTCAATATATTCTTCTGTAACATCCATTAAACCTACTGAAACATGATCATCCATCCCATATCGTTCAGTGCGTTCTTCTGTAATGTCCATTAAACTTACTTAAACATGATCATCCATCCCATGTCGTTCACTATGTTCTTCCTTAACATCCACTAAACCAATTGAAACATGATCATTCATCCCATATCATTCACTATGGTCTTCTGTAACATCCAATAAACCTACTGAAACATAATCATTGATCCCATATCGTTCACTATGTTCTTCTGTAACATCCATTTAAACCTACTGAAACATGATCATCCATCCCATATCGTTTACTATGTTCTTCTGTAACATCCACTAAACCTACTGAAACATGATCATCCATACCATATCGTTCACTATGTTCTTCTTTAACATCCATTAAACCTACTAAAACAGGATGATCCATCCCATATCGTTCCCTGTTTTCTTCTGAATTATCCATTAAACCAACTGAAACATGATCATCCATCCCATATCGTTCAATGTGTTCTTCTGAATTATCCATTAAACCTACTGAAACATGATCATCCATCCCATATCGTTCACTATGTTCTTCTATAAAATCCATTAAACGTACTGAAACATGATCATCCATCCCATATCGTTCAATATGTTCTTCTGTAACATCCATTAAACCTACTAAAACAGGATAATCCATCCCATATCATTCACTTTGTTCTTCTTTAACATCCTTTAAACCTATTGATACATGATCATCCATCCCATATCGTTCCATATGTTCTTCTGTAACATCCATTAAACTAACTGAAACATGATCATCCATCCCATATCGTTCACTGTGTTCTTCTAAATTACCCATTAAACCTACTGAAACATGATCATCCATCCCATATCGTTCAGTGCGTTCTTTTGTAATGTCCATTAAACTTACTTAAACATGATCATCCATCCCATATCGTTCACTATGTTCTTCCTTAACATCCACTAAACCTACTGAAACATGATCATTCATCCCATATCATTCACTATGTTCTTCTTTAACATCCAATAAACCTACTGAAACATAATCATTGATCCCATATCGTTCACTATGTTCTTCTGTAACATCCATTTAAACCTACTGAAACATGATCATCCATCCCATATCGTTCAATGTGTTCTTCTGAATTATCCATTAAACCTACTGAAACATGATCATCCATCCCATATCGTTCACTATGTTCTTCTATAAAATCCATTAAACGTACTGAAACATGATCATCCATCCCATATCGTTCAATATGTTCTTCTGTAACATCCATTAAACCTACTAAAACAGGATAATCAATCCCATATCGTTCACTGTGTTCTTCTGAATTATCCATTGAACCTACTGAAACATGATTATCCTTCCCATATCGTTCACTATGTTCTTCTGTAACATCCATTAAACTTAATGAAACATGATCATCCATCCCATATCATTCACTTTGTTCTTCTTTAACATCCTTTAAACCTATTGATACATGATCATCCATCCCATATCGTTCAATATGTTCTTCTGTAACATCCATTAAACTAACTGATACACGATCATCCATCCCATATCGTTCACTATGTTCTTCTGTAACATCCATT
This sequence comes from Lampris megalopsis, assembly GCA_022114975.2. NCBI lineage: Eukaryota > Metazoa > Chordata > Actinopteri > Lampriformes > Lampridae > Lampris > Lampris megalopsis. The sequence goes on from JAJHIY020000425.1 coordinate 7,128,780, forward strand.
TAAACCTACTGAAACATGATCATCCATCCCATATCGGTCACTATGTTCCTCTTTAACATCCATTAAACCTACTGAAACATGATCATCCATCCCATATCGTTCACTATGTTCTTCTATAACATCCATTAAACGTACTGAAACATGATCATCCATCCCATATCGTTCACTATGTTCTTCTGTAACATCCATTAAACCTACTAAAACAGGATAATCCATCCCATATCGTTCACTGTGTTCTTCTGAATTATCCATTAAACCTACTGAAACATGATTATCCATCCCATATCGTTCACTATGTTCTTCTGTAACATCTATTAAACTTACTGAAACATGATCATCCATCCCATATCGTTCACTTTGTTCTTCTTTAACATCCTTTAAACCTATTGATACATGATCATCCATCCCATATCGTTCAATATGTTCTTCTGTAACATCCATTAAACTAACTGAAACATGATCATCCATCCCATAACGTTCACTGTGTTCTTCTAAATTATCCATTAAACCGACTGAAACATGATCATCCATCCCATATCTTTCAATATATTCTTCTGTAACATCCATTAAACCTACTGAAACATGATCATCCATCCCATATCGGTCACTATTTTCTTCTGTAGAATCCATTAAACTTTCTGAAACGTGATCATCCATCCCATATCTTTCACTATGATCTTCTGTAACATCCATCAAACTTACTTAAACATGATCATCCATCCCATATCGTTCACTATGTTCTTCTGTAACATCTATTAAACTTACTTAAACATGATCATCCATCCCATATCGTTCACTATGTTCTTCTTTAACATCCACTAAACCTATTGAAACATGATCATCCATCCCATATCATTCACTATGTTCTTCTTTAACATCCAATAAACCTACTGAAACATAATCATCCATCCCATATCATTCATTATGTTCTTCTTTAACATCCATTAAACCTACTGAAACATGATCATCCATCCCATATCGTTCACTGTGTTCTTCTAAATTATCCATTAAACCTACTGAAACATGATCATCCATCCCATATCTTTCAATATATTCTTCTGTAACATCCATTAATCCTACTGAAACATGATCATCCATCCCATATCGTTCACTATGTTCTTCTGTAACATCCATTAAACCTACTAAAACAGGATAATCCATCCCATATCGTTCACTGTATTCTTCTGAATTATCCATTAAACCTACTGAAACATGATTATCCATCCCATATCGTTCACTATGTTCTTCTGTAACATCTATTAAACTTACTGAAACATGATCATCCATCCCATATCGTTCACTTTGTTCTTCTTTAACATCCTTTAAACCTATTGATACATGATCATCCATCCCATATCGTTCAATATGTTCTTCTGTAACATCCATTAAACTAACTGAAACATGATCATCCATCCCATATCGTTCACTGTGTTCTTCTAAATTATCCATTAAACCGACTGAAACATGATCATCCATCCCATATCTTTCAATATATTCTTCTGTAACATCAGTTAAACCTACTGAAACGTGATCATCCATCCCATATCGGTCACTATTTTCTTCTGTAGAATCCATTAAACTTACTTAAACATGATCATCCATCCCATATCGTTCACTATGTTCTTCTGTAACATCTATTAAACTTACTTAAACATGATCATCCATCCCATATCGTTCACTATGTTCTTCTTTAACATCCACTAAACCTATTGAAACATGATCATCCATCCCATATCATTCACTATGTTCTTCTTTAACATCCAATAAACCTACTGAAACATAATCATCCATCCCATATCATTCATTATGTTGTTCTTTAACATCCATTAAACCTACTGAAACATGATCATCCATCCCATATCATTCACTTTGTTCTTCTTTAACATCCTTTAAACCTATTGATACATGATCATCCATCCCATATCGTTCCATATGTTCTTCTGTAACATCCATTAAACTAACTGAAACATGATCATCCATCCCATATCGTTCACTGTGTTCTTCTAAATTACCCATTAAACCTACTGAAACATGATCATCCATCCCATATCGTTCAGTGCGTTCTTTTGTAATGTCCATTAAACTTACTTAAACATGATCATCCATCCCATATCGTTCACTATGTTCTTCCTTAACATCCACTAAACCTACTGAAACATGATCATTCATCCCATATCATTCACTATGTTCTTCTTTAACATCCAATAAACCTACTGAAACATAATCATTGATCCCATATCGTTCACTATGTTATTCTGTAACATCCATTTAAACCTACTGAAACATGATCATCCATCCCATATCGTTCAATGTGTTCTTCTGAATTATCCATTAAACCTACTGAAACATGATCATCCATCCCATATCGTTCACTATGTTCTTCTATAAAATCCATTAAACGTACTGAAACATGATCATCCATCCCATATCGTTCAATATGTTCTTCTGTAACATCCATTAAACCTACTAAAACAGGATAATCAATCCCATATCGTTCACTGTGTTCTTCTGAATTATCCATTGAACCTACTGAAACATGATTATCCTTCCCATATCGTTCACTATGTTCTTCTGTAACATCCATTAAACTTAATGAAACATGATCATCCATCCCATATCATTCACTTTGTTCTTCTTTAACATCCTTTAAACCTATTGATACATGATCATCCATCCCATATCGTTCAATATGTTCTTCTGTAACATCCATTAAACTAACTGATACACGATCATCCATCCCATATCGTTCACTATGTTCTTCTGTAACATCCATTTAAACCTACTGAAACATGATCATCCATCCCATATCGGTCACTATGTTCCTCTTTAACATCCATTAAACCTACTGAAACATGATCATCCATCCCATATCGTTCACTATGTTCTTCTATAACATCCATTAAACGTACTGAAACATGATCATCCATCCCATATCGTTCACTATGTTCTTCTGTAACATCCATTAAACCTACTAAAACAGGATAATCCATCCCATATCGTTCACTGTGTTCTTCTGAATTATCCATTAAACCTACTGAAACATGATTATCCATCCCATATCGTTCACTATGTTCTTCTGTAACATCTATTAAACTTACTGAAACATGATCATCCATCCCATATCGTTCACTTTGTTCTTCTTTAACATCCTTTAAACCTATTGATACATGATCATCCATCCCATATCGTTCAATATGTTCTTCTGTAACATCCATTAAACTAACTGAAACATGATCATCCATCCCATAACGTTCACTGTGTTCTTCTAAATTATCCATTAAACCGACTGAAACATGATCATCCATCCCATATCTTTCAATATATTCTTCTGTAACATCCATTAAACCTACTGAAACATGATCATCCATCCCATATCGGTCACTATTTTCTTCTGTAGAATCCATTAAACTTTCTGAAACGTGATCATCCATCCCATATCTTTCACTATGATCTTCTGTAACATCCATCAAACTTACTTAAACATGATCATCCATCCCATATCGTTCACTATGTTCTTCTGTAACATCTATTAAACTTACTTAAACATGATCATCCATCCCATATCGTTCACTATGTTCTTCTTTAACATCCACTAAACCTATTGAAACATGATCATCCATCCCATATCATTCACTATGTTCTTCTTTAACATCCAATAAACCTACTGAAACATAATCATCCATCCCATATCATTCATTATGTTCTTCTTTAACATCCATTAAACCTACTGAAACATGATCATCCATCCCATATCGTTCACTGTGTTCTTCTAAATTATCCATTAAACCTACTGAAACATGATCATCCATCCCATATCTTTCAATATATTCTTCTGTAACATCCATTAATCCTACTGAAACATGATCATCCATCCCATATCGTTCACTATGTTCTTCTGTAACATCCATTAAACCTACTAAAACAGGATAATCCATCCCATATCGTTCACTGTATTCTTCTGAATTATCCATTAAACCTACTGAAACATGATTATCCATCCCATATCGTTCACTATGTTCTTCTGTAACATCTATTAAACTTACTGAAACATGATCATCCATCCCATATCGTTCACTTTGTTCTTCTTTAACATCCTTTAAACCTATTGATACATGATCATCCATCCCATATCGTTCAATATGTTCTTCTGTAACATCCATTAAACTAACTGAAACATGATCATCCATCCCATATCGTTCACTGTGTTCTTCTAAATTATCCATTAAACCGACTGAAACATGATCATCCATCCCATATCTTTCAATATATTCTTCTGTAACATCAGTTAAACCTACTGAAACGTGATCATCCATCCCATATCGGTCACTATTTTCTTCTGTAGAATCCATTAAACTTACTTAAACATGATCATCCATCCCATATCGTTCACTATGTTCTTCTGTAACATCTATTAAACTTACTTAAACATGATCATCCATCCCATATCGTTCACTATGTTCTTCTTTAACATCCACTAAACCTATTGAAACATGATCATCCATCCCATATCATTCACTATGTTCTTCTTTAACATCCAATAAACCTACTGAAACATAATCATCCATCCCATATCATTCATTATGTTGTTCTTTAACATCCATTAAACCTACTGAAACATGATCATCCATCCCATATCGTTCACTGTGTTCTTCTAAATTATCCATTAAACCTACTGAAACATGATCATCCATCCCATATCTTTCAATATATTCTTCTGTAACATCCATTAATCCTACTGAAACATGATCATCCATCCCATATCGTTCACTATGTTCTTCTATAACATCCATTAAACGTACTGAAGAATGATCATCCATCCCATATCGTTCACTATATTCTTCTGTAACATCCATTAAACCTACTAAAACAGGATAATCCATCCCATATCGTTCACTGTGTTTTTCTGAATTATCCATTAAACCTACTGAAACATGATTATCCATCCCATATCGTTCACTATGTTCTTCTGTAACATCCACTAAACTTACTGAAACATGATCATCCATCCCATATCGTTCACTGTGTTCTTCTAAATTATCCATTAAACCTACTGAAACATGATAATCCATCCCATATCTTTCAATATATTCTTCTGTAACATCCATTAATCCTACTGAAACATGATCATCCATCCCATATCGTTCACTATGTTCTTCTATAACATCCATTAAATGTACTGAAACATGATCATCCATCCCATATCGTTCACTATGTTCTTCTGTAACATCCATTAAACCTACTAAAACAGGATAATCCATCCCATATCGTTCACTGTGTTCTTCTGAATTATCCATTAAACCTACTGAAACATGATTATCCATCCCATATCGTTCACTATGTTCTTCTGTAACATCCATTAAACTTACTGAAACATGATCATCCATCCCATATCGGTCACCATTTTCTTCTGTAGCATCCATTAAACTTTCTGAAACATGATCATCCATTCCATATCGTTCACTATGATCTTCTGTAACATCCATTAAACTTACTTAAACATGATCATCCATCCCATATCGTTCACTATGTTGTTCTGTAACATCTATTAAACTTACTTAAACATGATCATCCATCCCATATCGTTCACTATGTTCTTCTTTAACATCCACTAAACCTACTGAAACATGATCATCCATCCCATATCATTCACTATGTTCTTCTTTAACATCCAATAGACCTACTGAAACATAATCATCCATCCCATATCGTTCATTATGTTCTTCTTTAACATCCATTAAACCTACTGAAACATGATCATCCATCCCATATCGTTCACTATGTTCTTCTGTAACATCCACTAAACCTACTGAAACATGATCATCCATACCATATGGTTCACTATGTTCTTCTGAATTATCCATTAAACCCACTGAAACATGATCATCCATCCCATATCGTTCAATGTGTTCTTCTGAATTATCCATTAAACCTACTGAAACATGATCATCCATCCCATATCGTTCACTTTGTTCTTCTTTAACATCCTTTAAACCTATTGATACATGATCATCCACCCATATCGTTCAATATGTTCTTCTGTAACATCCATTAAACTAACTGAAACATGATCATCCATCCCATATCGTTCACTGTGTTCTTCTACATTATCCATTAAACCTACTGAAACATGATCATCCATCCCATATCTTTCAATATATTCTTCTGTAACATCCATTAAACCTACTGAAACATGATCATCCATCCCATATCGTTCAGTGCGTTCTTCTGTAATGTCCATTAAACTTACTTAAACATGATCATCCATCCCATGTCGTTCACTATGTTCTTCCTTAACATCCACTAAACCAATTGAAACATGATCATTCATCCCATATCATTCACTATGGTCTTCTGTAACATCCAATAAACCTACTGAAACATAATCATTGATCCCATATCGTTCACTATGTTCTTCTGTAACATCCATTTAAACCTACTGAAACATGATCATCCATCCCATATCGTTTACTATGTTCTTCTGTAACATCCACTAAACCTACTGAAACATGATCATCCATACCATATCGTTCACTATGTTCTTCTTTAACATCCATTAAACCTACTAAAACAGGATGATCCATCCCATATCGTTCCCTGTTTTCTTCTGAATTATCCATTAAACCAACTGAAACATGATCATCCATCCCATATCGTTCAATGTGTTCTTCTGAATTATCCATTAAACCTACTGAAACATGATCATCCATCCCATATCGTTCACTATGTTCTTCTATAAAATCCATTAAACGTACTGAAACATGATCATCCATCCCATATCGTTCAATATGTTCTTCTGTAACATCCATTAAACCTACTAAAACAGGATAATCCATCCCATATCATTCACTTTGTTCTTCTTTAACATCCTTTAAACCTATTGATACATGATCATCCATCCCATATCGTTCCATATGTTCTTCTGTAACATCCATTAAACTAACTGAAACATGATCATCCATCCCATATCGTTCACTGTGTTCTTCTAAATTACCCATTAAACCTACTGAAACATGATCATCCATCCCATATCGTTCAGTGCGTTCTTTTGTAATGTCCATTAAACTTACTTAAACATGATCATCCATCCCATATCGTTCACTATGTTCTTCCTTAACATCCACTAAACCTACTGAAACATGATCATTCATCCCATATCATTCACTATGTTCTTCTTTAACATCCAATAAACCTACTGAAACATAATCATTGATCCCATATCGTTCACTATGTTCTTCTGTAACATCCATTTAAACCTACTGAAACATGATCATCCATCCCATATCGTTCAATGTGTTCTTCTGAATTATCCATTAAACCTACTGAAACATGATCATCCATCCCATATCGTTCACTATGTTCTTCTATAAAATCCATTAAACGTACTGAAACATGATCATCCATCCCATATCGTTCAATATGTTCTTCTGTAACATCCATTAAACCTACTAAAACAGGATAATCAATCCCATATCGTTCACTGTGTTCTTCTGAATTATCCATTGAACCTACTGAAACATGATTATCCTTCCCATATCGTTCACTATGTTCTTCTGTAACATCCATTAAACTTAATGAAACATGATCATCCATCCCATATCATTCACTTTGTTCTTCTTTAACATCCTTTAAACCTATTGATACATGATCATCCATCCCATATCGTTCAATATGTTCTTCTGTAACATCCATTAAACTAACTGATACACGATCATCCATCCCATATCGTTCACTATGTTCTTCTGTAACATCCATTTAAACCTACTGAAACATGATCATCCATCCCATATCGGTCACTATGTTCCTCTTTAACATCCATTAAACCTACTGAAACATGATCATCCATCCCATATCGTTCACTATGTTCTTCTATAACATCCATTAAACGTACTGAAACATGATCATCCATCCCATATCGTTCACTATGTTCTTCTGTAACATCCATTAAACCTACTAAAACAGGATAATCCATCCCATATCGTTCACTGTGTTCTTCTGAATTATCCATTAAACCTACTGAAACATGATTATCCATCCCATATCGTTCACTATGTTCTTCTGTAACATCTATTAAACTTACTGAAACATGATCATCCATCCCATATCGTTCACTTTGTTCTTCTTTAACATCCTTTAAACCTATTGATACATGATCATCCATCCCATATCGTTCAATATGTTCTTCTGTAACATCCATTAAACTAACTGAAACATGATCATCCATCCCATAACGTTCACTGTGTTCTTCTAAATTATCCATTAAACCGACTGAAACATGATCATCCATCCCATATCTTTCAATATATTCTTCTGTAACATCCATTAAACCTACTGAAACATGATCATCCATCCCATATCGGTCACTATTTTCTTCTGTAGAATCCATTAAACTTTCTGAAACGTGATCATCCATCCCATATCTTTCACTATGATCTTCTGTAACATCCATCAAACTTACTTAAACATGATCATCCATCCCATATCGTTCACTATGTTCTTCTGTAACATCTATTAAACTTACTTAAACATGATCATCCATCCCATATCGTTCACTATGTTCTTCTTTAACATCCACTAAACCTATTGAAACATGATCATCCATCCCATATCATTCACTATGTTCTTCTTTAACATCCAATAAACCTACTGAAACATAATCATCCATCCCATATCATTCATTATGTTCTTCTTTAACATCCATTAAACCTACTGAAACATGATCATCCATCCCATATCGTTCACTGTGTTCTTCTAAATTATCCATTAAACCTACTGAAACATGATCATCCATCCCATATCTTTCAATATATTCTTCTGTAACATCCATTAATCCTACTGAAACATGATCATCCATCCCATATCGTTCACTATGTTCTTCTGTAACATCCATTAAACCTACTAAAACAGGATAATCCATCCCATATCGTTCACTGTATTCTTCTGAATTATCCATTAAACCTACTGAAACATGATTATCCATCCCATATCGTTCACTATGTTCTTCTGTAACATCTATTAAACTTACTGAAACATGATCATCCATCCCATATCGTTCACTTTGTTCTTCTTTAACATCCTTTAAACCTATTGATACATGATCATCCATCCCATATCGTTCAATATGTTCTTCTGTAACATCCATTAAACTAACTGAAACATGATCATCCATCCCATATCGTTCACTGTGTTCTTCTAAATTATCCATTAAACCGACTGAAACATGATCATCCATCCCATATCTTTCAATATATTCTTCTGTAACATCAGTTAAACCTACTGAAACGTGATCATCCATCCCATATCGGTCACTATTTTCTTCTGTAGAATCCATTAAACTTACTTAAACATGATCATCCATCCCATATCGTTCACTATGTTCTTCTGTAACATCTATTAAACTTACTTAAACATGATCATCCATCCCATATCGTTCACTATGTTCTTCTTTAACATCCACTAAACCTATTGAAACATGATCATCCATCCCATATCATTCACTATGTTCTTCTTTAACATCCAATAAACCTACTGAAACATAATCATCCATCCCATATCATTCATTATGTTGTTCTTTAACATCCATTAAACCTACTGAAACATGATCATCCATCCCATATCGTTCACTGTGTTCTTCTAAATTATCCATTAAACCTACTGAAACATGATCATCCATCCCATATCTTTCAATATATTCTTCTGTAACATCCATTAATCCTACTGAAACATGATCATCCATCCCATATCGTTCACTATGTTCTTCTATAACATCCATTAAACGTACTGAAGAATGATCATCCATCCCATATCGTTCACTATATTCTTCTGTAACATCCATTAAACCTACTAAAACAGGATAATCCATCCCATATCGTTCACTGTGTTCTTCTGAATTATCCATTAAACCTACTGAAACATGATTATCCATCCCATATCGTTCACTATGTTCTTCTGTAACATCCATTAAACTTACTGAAACATGATCATCCATCCCATATCGTTCACTTTGTTCTTCTTTAACATCCTTTAAACCTATTGATACATGATCATCCATCCCATATCGTTCACTGTGTTCTTCTGAATTATCCATTAAACCTACTGAAACATGATCATCCATCCCATATCTTTCAATATATTCTTCTGTAACATCCATTAATCCTACTGAAACATGATCATCCATCCCATATCGTTCACTATGTTCTTCTATAACATCCATTAAACGTACTGAAGAATGATCATCCATCCCATATCGTTCACTATATTCTTCTGTAACATCCATTAAACCTACTAAAACAGGATAATCCATCCCATATCGTTCACTGTGTTCTTCTGAATTATCCATTAAACCTACTGAAACATGATCATCCATCCCATATCGTTCACTGTGTTCTTCTAAATTATCCATTAAACCTACTGAAACATGATCATCCATCCCATATCTTTCAATATATTCTTCTGTAACATCCATTAAACCTACTGAAACATGATCATCCATCCCATATCGTTCACTATGTTCTTCTATAACATCCATTAAACGTACTGAAGAATGATCATCCATCCCATATCGTTCACTATATTCTTCTGTAACATCCATTAAACCTACTAAAACAGGATAATCCATCCCATATCGTTCACTATGTTCTTCTGTAACATCCATTAAACTAACTGAAACATGATCATCCATCCCATATCGTTCACTGTGTTCTTCTAAATTATCCATTAAACCTACTGAAACATGATCATCCATCCCATATCTTTCAATATATTCTTCTGTAACATCCATTAAACCTACTGAAACATGATCATCCATCCCATATCGGTCACTATTTTCTTCTGTAGCATCCATTAAACTTTCTGAAACATGATCATCCATCCCATATCGTTCACTATGTTCTTCTGTAACATCTATTAAACTTACTTAAACATGATCATCCATCCCATATCATTCACTATGTTCTTCTTTAACATCCACTAAACCTATTGAAACATGATCTTCCATCCCATATCATTCACTATGTTCTTCTTTAACATCCAATAAACCTACTGAAACATAATCATCCATCCCATATCGTTCATTATGTTCTTCTTTAACATCCATTAAACCTACTGAAACATAATCATCCATCCCATATCGTTCATTATGTTCTTCTTTAACATCCATTAAACCTACTGAAACATGATCATCCATCCCATATCTTTCAATATATTCTTCTGTAACATCCACTAAACCTACTGAAACATGATCATCCATACCATATCGTTCACTATGTTCTTCTATAACATCCATTAAACGTACTGAAACATGATCATCCATCCCATATCGTTCACTATGTTCTTCTGTAACATCCATTAAGCTTACTGAAACATGATCATCCATCCCATATCGTTCACTGTGTTCTTCTGAATTATCCATTAAACCTACTGAAACATGATTATCCATCCCATATCGTTCACTATGTTCTTCTGTAACATCCATTAAACTTACTGAAACATGATCATCCATCCCATATCGTTCACTTTGTTCTTCTTTAACATCCTTTAAACCTATTGATACATGATCATCCATCCCATATCGTTCAATATGTTCTTCTGTAACATCCATTAAACTAACTGAAACATGATCATCCATCCCATATCGTTCACTGTGTTCTTCTAAATTATCCATTAAACCGACTGAAACATGATCATCCATCCCATATCTTTCAATATATTCTTCTGTAACATCCATTAAACCTACTGAAACATGATCATCCATCCCATATCGTTCACTATTTTTTTTTTAACATCCACTAAACCTATTGAAACATGATCATCCATCCCATATCATTCACTATGTTCTTCTTTAACATCCAATAAACATACTGAAACATAATTATCCATCCCATATCGTTCATTATGTTCTTCTTTAACATCCATTAAACCTACTGAAACATGATCATCCATCCCATATCGTTCACTGTGTTCTTCTAAATTATCCATTAAACCTACTGAAACGTGATCATCCATCCCATATCTTTCAATATATTCTTCTGTAACATCCATTAATCCTACTGAAACATGATCATCCATCCCATATCGTTCACTATGTTCTTCTATAACATCCATTAAACGTACTGAAACATGATCATCCATCCCATATCGTTCACTATGTTCTTCTGTAACATCCATTAAACCTACTAAAACAGGATAATCCATCCCATATCGTTCACTGTGTTCTTCTGAATTATCCATTAAACGTACTGAAACATGATTATCCATCCCATATCGTTCACTATGTTCTTCTGTAACATCTATTAAACTTACTTAAACATGATCATCCATCCCATATCGTTCACTATGTTCTTCTTTAACATCCACTAAACCTATTGAAACATGATCATCCATCCCATATCATTCACTATGTTCTTCTTTAACATCCAATAAACCTACTGAAACATAATCATCCATCCCATATCATTCATTATGTTCTTCTTTAACATCCATTAAACCTACTGAAACATGATCATCCATCCCATATCGTTCACTGTGTTCTTCTAAATTATCCATTAAACCTACTGAAACATGATCATCCATCCCATATCTTTCAATATATTCTTCTGTAACATCCATTAATCCTACTGAAACATGATCATCCATCCCATATCGTTCACTATGTTCTTCTGTAACATCCATTAAACCTACTAAAACAGGATAATCCATCCCATATCGTTCACTGTGTTCTTCTGAATTATCCATTAAACCTACTGAAACATGATTATCCATCCCATATCGTTCACTATGTTCTTCTGTAACATCTATTAAACTTACTGAAACATGATCATCCATCCCATATCGTTCACTTTGTTCTTCTTTAACATCCTTTAAACCTATTGATACATGATCATCCATCCCATATCTTTCAATATGTTCTTCTGTAACATCCATTAAACTAACTGAAACATGATCATCCATCCCATATCGTTCACTGTGTTCTTCTAAATTATCCATTAAACCGACTGAAACATGATCATCCATCCCATATCTTTCAATATATTCTTCTGTAACATCAGTTAAACCTACTGAAACATGATCATCCATCCCATATCGGTCACTATTTTCTTCTGTAGAATCCATTAAACTTTCTGAAACGTGATCATCCATCCCATATCTTTCACTATGATCTTCTGTAACATCCATTAAACTTACTTAAACATGATCATCCATCCCATATCGTTCACTATGTTCTTCTGTAACATCTATTAAACTTACTTAAACATGATCATCCATCCCATATCGTTCACTATGTTCTTCTTTAACATCCACTAAACCTATTGAAACATGATCATCCATCCCATATCATTCACTATGTTCTTCTTTAACATCCAATAAACCTACTGAAACATAATCATCCATCCCATATCATTCATTATGTTGTTCTTTAACATCCATTAAACCTACTGAAACATGATCATCCATCCCATATCGTTCACTGTGTTCTTCTAAATTATCCATTAAACCTACTGAAACATGATCATCCATCCCATATCTTTCAATATATTCTTCTGTAACATCCATTAATCCTACTGAAACATGATCATCCATCCCATATCGTTCACTATGTTCTTCTATAACATCCATTAAACGTACTGAAGAATGATCATCCATCCCATATCGTTCACTATATTCTTCTGTAACATCCATTAAACCTACTAAAACAGGATAATCCATCCCATATCGTTCACTGTGTTCTTCTGAATTATCCATTAAACCTACTGAAACATGATTATCCATCCCATATCGTTCACTATGTTCTTCTGTAACATCCATTAAACTTACTGAAACATGATCATCCATCCCATATCGTTCACTTTGTTCTTCTTTAACATCCTTTAAACCTATTGATGCATGATCATCCATCCCATATCGTTCAATATGTTCTTCTGTAACATCCATTAAACTAACTGAAACATGATCATCCATCCCATATCGTTCACTGTGTTCTTCTAAATTATCCATTAAACCTACTGAAACATGATCATCCATCCCATATCTTTCAATATATTCTTCTGTAACATCCATTAAACCTACTGAAACATGATCATCCATCCCATATCGGTCACTATTTTCTTCTGTAGCATCCATTAAACTTTCTGAAACATGATCATCCATCCCATATCGTTCACTATGTTCTTCTGTAACATCTATTAAACTTACTTAAACATGATCATCCATCCCATATCGTTCACTATGTTCTTCTTTAACATCCACTAAACCTATTGAAACATGATCATCCATCCCATATCATTCACTATGTTCTTCTTTAACATCCAATAAACCTACTGAAACATAATTATCCATCCTATATCGTTCATTATGTTCTTCTTTAACATCCATTAAACCTACTGAAACATAATCATCCATCCCATATCGTTCATTATGTTCTTCTTTAACATCCATTAAACCTACTGAAACATGATCATCCATCCCATATCTTTCAATATATTCTTCTGTAACATCCACTAAACCTACTGAAACATGATCATCCATACCATATCGTTCACTATGTTCTTCTATAACATCCATTAAACGTACTGAAACATGATCATCCATCCCATATCGTTCACTATGTTCTTCTGTAACATCCATTAAGCTTACTGAAACATGATCATCCATCCCATATCGTTCACTGTGTTCTTCTGAATTATCCATTAAACCTACTGAAACATGATTATCCATCCCATATCGTTCACTATGTTCTTCTGTAACATCCATTAAACTTACTGAAACATGATCATCCATCCCATATCGTTCACTTTGTTCTTCTTTAACATCCTTTAAACCTATTGATACATGATCATCCATCCCATATCGTTCAATATGTTCTTCTGTAACATCCATTAAACTAACTGAAACATGATCATCCATCCCATATCGTTCACTGTGTTCTTCTAAATTATCCATTAAACCGACTGAAACATGATCATCCATCCCATATCTTTCAATATATTCTTCTGTAACATCCATTAAACCTACTGAAACTTGATCATCCATCCCATATCGTTCACTATTTTTTTTTTAACATCCACTAAACCTATTGAAACATGATCATCCATCCCATATCATTCACTATGTTCTTCTTTAACATCCAATAAACATACTGAAACATAATTATCCATCCCATATCGTTCATTATGTTCTTCTTTAACATCCATTAAACCTACTGAAACATGATCATCCATCCCATATCGTTCACTGTGTTCTTCTAAATTATCCATTAAACCTACTGAAACGTGATCATCCATCCCATATCTTTCAATATATTCTTCTGTAACATCCATTAATCCTACTGAAACATGATCATCCATCCCATATCGTTCACTATGTTCTTCTATAACATCCATTAAACGTACTGAAACATGATCATCCATCCCATATCGTTCACTATGTTCTTCTGTAACATCCATTAAACCTACTAAAACAGGATAATCCATCCCATATCGTTCACTGTGTTCTTCTGAATTATCCATTAAACGTACTGAAACATGATTATCCATCCCATATCGTTCACTATTTTCTTCTGTAACATCCATTAAACTTACTGAAACATGATCATCCATCCCATATCGTTCACTTTGTTCTTCTTTAACATCCTTTAAACCTATTGATACATGATCATCCATCCCATATCGTTCAATATGTTCTTCTGTAACATCCATTAAACTAACTGAAACATCATCATCCATCCCATATCGTTCACTGTGTTCTTCTGAATTATCCATTAAACCTACTGAAACATGATTATCCATCCCATATCGTTCACTATGTTCTTCTGTAACATCTATTAAACTTACTGAAACATGATCATCCATCCCATATCGTTCACTTTGTTCTTCTTTAACATCCTTTAAACCTATTGATACATGATCATCCATCCCATATCTTTCAATATGTTCTTCTGTAACATCCATTAAACTAACTGAAACATGATCATCCATCCCATATCGTTCACTGTGTTCTTCTAAATTATCCATTAAACCGACTGAAACATGATCATCCATCCCATATCTTTCAATATATTCTTCTGTAACATCAGTTAAACCTACTGAAACATGATCATCCATCCCATATCGGTCACTATTTTCTTCTGTAGAATCCATTAAACTTTCTGAAACGTGATCATCCATCCCATATCTTTCACTATGATCTTCTGTAACCTCCATTAAACTTACTTAAACATGATCATCCATCCCATATCGTTCACTATGTTCTTCTGTAACATCTATTAAACTTACTTAAACATGATCATCCATCCCATATCGTTCACTATGTTCTTCTTTAACATCCACTAAACCTATTGAAACATGATCATCCATCCCATATCATTCACTATGTTCTTCTTTAACATCCAATAAACCTACTGAAACATAATCATCCATCCCATATCATTCATTATGTTGTTCTTTAACATCCATTAAACCTACTGAAACATGATCATCCATCCCATATCGTTCACTGTGTTCTTCTAAATTATCCATTAAACCTACTGAAACATGATCATCCATCCCATATCTTTCAATATATTCTTCTGTAACATCCATTAATCCTACTGAAACATGATCATCCATCCCATATCGTTCACTATGTTCTTCTATAACATCCATTAAACGTACTGAAGAATGATCATCCATCCCATATCGTTCACTATATTCTTCTGTAACATCCATTAAACCTACTAAAACAGGATAATCCATCCCATATCGTTCACTGTGTTTTTCTGAATTATCCATTAAACCTACTGAAACATGATTATCCATCCCATATCGTTCACTATGTTCTTCTGTAACATCCACTAAACTTACTGAAACATGATCATCCATCCCATATCGTTCACTTTGTTCTTCTTTAACATCCTTTAAACCTATTGATACATGATCATCCATCCCATATCGTTCAATATGTTCTTCTGTAACATCCATTAAACTAACTGAAACATGATCATCCATCCCATATCGTTCACTGTGTTCTTCTAAATTATCCATTAAACCTACTGAAACATGATCATCCATCCCATATCTTTCAATATATTCTTCTGTAACATCCATTAATCCTACTGAAACATGATCATCCATCCCATATCGTTCACTATGTTCTTCTATAACATCCATTAAACGTACTGAAGAATGATCATCCATCCCATATCGTTCACTATATTCTTCTGTAACATCCATTAAACCTACTAAAACAGGATAATCCATCCCATATCGTTCACTGTGTTCTTCTGAATTATCCATTAAACCTACTGAAACATGATTATCCATCCCATATCGTTCACTATGTTCTTCTGTAACATCCATTAAACTTACTGAAACATGATCATCCATCCCATATCGTTCACTTTGTTCTTCTTTAACATCCTTTAAACCTATTGATGCATGATCATCCATCCCATATCGTTCAATATGTTCTTCTGTAACATCCATTAAACTAACTGAAACATGATCATCCATCCCATATCGTTCACTGTGTTCTTCTAAATTATCCATTAAACCTACTGAAACATGATCATCCATCCCATATCTTTCAATATATTCTTCTGTAACATCCATTAAACCTACTGAAACATGATCATCCATCCCATATCGGTCACTATTTTCTTCTGTAGCATCCATTAAACTTTCTGAAACATGATCATCCATCCCATATCGTTCACTATGTTCTTCTGTAACATCTATTAAACTTACTTAAACATGATCATCCATACCATATCGTTCACTATGTTCTTCTTTAACATCCACTAAACCTATTGAAACATGATCATCCATCCCATATCATTCACTATGTTCTTCTTTAACATCCAATAAACCTACTGAAACATAATTATCCATCCTATATCGTTCATTATGTTCTTCTTTAACATCCATTAAACCTACTGAAACATAATCATCCATCCCATATCGTTCATTATGTTCTTCTTTAACATCCATTAAACCTACTGAAACATGATCATCCATCCCATATCTTTCAATATATTCTTCTGTAACATCCACTAAACCTACTGAAACATGATCATCCATACCATATCGTTCACTATGTTCTTCTATAACATCCATTAAACGTACTGAAACATGATCATCCATCCCATATCGTTCACTATGTTCTTCTGTAACATCCATTAAGCTTACTGAAACATGATCATCCATCCCATATCGTTCACTGTGTTCTTCTGAATTATCCATTAAACCTACTGAAACATGATTATCCATCCCATATCGTTCACTATGTTCTTCTGTAACATCCATTAAACTTACTGAAACATGATCATCCATCCCATATCGTTCACTTTGTTCTTCTTTAACATCCTTTAAACCTATTGATACATGATCATCCATCCCATATCGTTCAATATGTTCTTCTGTAACATCCATTAAACTAACTGAAACATGATCATCCATCCCATATCGTTCACTGTGTTCTTCTAAATTATCCATTAAACCGACTGAAACATGATCATCCATCCCATATCTTTCAATATATTCTTCTGTAACATCCATTAAACCTACTGAAACTTGATCATCCATCCCATATCGTTCACTATTTTTTTTTAACATCCACTAAACCTATTGAAACATGATCATCCATCCCATATCATTCACTATGTTCTTCTTTAACATCCAATAAACATACTGAAACATAATTATCCATCCCATATCGTTCATTATGTTCTTCTTTAACATCCATTAAACCTACTGAAACATGATCATCCATCCCATATCGTTCACTGTGTTCTTCTAAATTATCCATTAAACCTACTGAAACGTGATCATCCATCCCATATCTTTCAATATATTCTTCTGTAACATCCATTAATCCTACTGAAACATGATCATCCATCCCATATCGTTCACTATGTTCTTCTATAACATCCATTAAACGTACTGAAACATGATCATCCATCCCATATCGTTCACTATGTTCTTCTGTAACATCCATTAAACCTACTAAAACAGGATAATCCATCCCATATCGTTCACTGTGTTCTTCTGAATTATCCATTAAACGTACTGAAACATGATTATCCATCCCATATCGTTCACTATTTTCTTCTGTAACATCCATTAAACTTACTGAAACATGATCATCCATCCCATATCGTTCACTTTGTTCTTCTTTAACATCCTTTAAACCTATTGATACATGATCATCCATCCCATATCGTTCAATATGTTCTTCTGTAACATCCATTAAACTAACTGAAACATCATCATCCATCCCATATCGTTCACTGTGTTCTTCTGAATTATCCATTAAACCTACTGAAACATGATTATCCATCCCATATCGTTCACTATGTTCTTCTGTAACATCTATTAAACTTACTGAAACATGATCATCCATCCCATATCGTTCACTTTGTTCTTCTTTAACATCCTTTAAACCTATTGATACATGATCATCCATCCCATATCTTTCAATATGTTCTTCTGTAACATCCATTAAACTAACTGAAACATGATCATCCATCCCATATCGTTCACTGTGTTCTTCTAAATTATCCATTAAACCGACTGAAACATGATCATCCATCCCATATCTTTCAATATATTCTTCTGTAACATCAGTTAAACCTACTGAAACATGATCATCCATCCCATATCGGTCACTATTTTCTTCTGTAGAATCCATTAAACTTTCTGAAACGTGATCATCCATCCCATATCTTTCACTATGATCTTCTGTAACCTCCATTAAACTTACTTAAACATGATCATCCATCCCATATCGTTCACTATGTTCTTCTGTAACATCTATTAAACTTACTTAAACATGATCATCCATCCCATATCGTTCACTATGTTCTTCTTTAACATCCACTAAACCTATTGAAACATGATCATCCATCCCATATCATTCACTATGTTCTTCTTTAACATCCAATAAACCTACTGAAACATAATCATCCATCCCATATCATTCATTATGTTGTTCTTTAACATCCATTAAACCTACTGAAACATGATCATCCATCCCATATCGTTCACTGTGTTCTTCTAAATTATCCATTAAACCTACTGAAACATGATCATCCATCCCATATCTTTCAATATATTCTTCTGTAACATCCATTAATCCTACTGAAACATGATCATCCATCCCATATCGTTCACTATGTTCTTCTATAACATCCATTAAACGTACTGAAGAATGATCATCCATCCCATATCGTTCACTATATTCTTCTGTAACATCCATTAAACCTACTAAAACAGGATAATCCATCCCATATCGTTCACTGTGTTTTTCTGAATTATCCATTAAACCTACTGAAACATGATTATCCATCCCATATCGTTCACTATGTTCTTCTGTAACATCCACTAAACTTACTGAAACATGATCATCCATCCCATATCGTTCACTTTGTTCTTCTTTAACATCCTTTAAACCTATTGATACATGATCATCCATCCCATATCGTTCAATATGTTCTTCTGTAACATCCATTAAACTAACTGAAACATGATCATCCATCCCATATCGTTCACTGTGTTCTTCTAAATTATCCATTAAACCTACTGAAACATGATCATCCATCCCATATCTTTCAATATATTCTTCTGTAACATCCATTAAACCTACTGAAACATGATCATCCATCCCATATCGGTCACTATTTTCTTCTGTAGCATCCATTAAACTTTCTGAAACATGATCATCCATCCCATATCGTTCACTATGTTCTTCTGTAACATCTATTAAACTTACTTAAACATGATCATCCATCCCATATCATTCACTATGTTCTTCTTTAACATCCACTAAACCTATTGAAACATGATCATCCATCCCATATCATTCACTATGTTCTTCTTTAACATCCAATAAACCTACTGAAACATAATTATCCATCCTATATCGTTCATTATGTTCTTCTTTAACATCCATTAAACCTACTGAAACATAATCATCCATCCCATATCGTTCATTATGTTCTTCTTTAACATCCATTAAACCTACTGAAACATGATCATCCATCCCATATCTTTCAATATATTCTTCTGTAACATCCACTAAACCTACTGAAACATGATCATCCATACCATATCGTTCACTATGTTCTTCTATAACATCCATTAAACGTACTGAAACATGATCATCCATCCCATATCGTTCACTATGTTCTTCTGTAACATCCATTAAGCTTACTGAAACATGATCATCCATCCCATATCGTTCACTGTGTTCTTCTGAATTATCCATTAAACCTACTGAAACATGATTATCCATCCCATATCGTTCACTATGTTCTTCTGTAACATCCATTAAACTTACTGAAACATGATCATCCATCCCATATCGTTCACTTTGTTCTTCTTTAACATCCTTTAAACCTATTGATACATGATCATCCATCCCATATCGTTCAATATGTTCTTCTGTAACATCCATTAAACTAACTGAAACATGATCATCCATCCCATATCGTTCACTGTGTTCTTCTAAATTATCCATTAAACCGACTGAAACATGATCATCCATCCCATATCTTTCAATATATTCTTCTGTAACATCCATTAAACCTACTGAAACATGATCATCCATCCCATATCGTTCACTATTTTTTTTTTTAACATCCACTAAACCTATTGAAACATGATCATCCATCCCATATCATTCACTATGTTCTTCTTTAACATCCAATAAACATACTGAAACATAATTATCCATCCCATATCGTTCATTATGTTCTTCTTTAACATCCATTAAACCTACTGAAACATGATCATCCATCCCATATCGTTCACTGTGTTCTTCTAAATTATCCATTAAACCTACTGAAACGTGATCATCCATCCCATATATTTCAATATATTCTTCTGTAACATCCATTAATCCTACTGAAACATGATCATCCATCCCATATCGTTCACTATGTTCTTCTATAACATCCATTAAACGTACTGAAACATGATCATCCATCCCATATCGTTCACTATGTTCTTCTGTAACATCCATTAAACCTACTAAAACAGGATAATCCATCCCATATCGTTCACTGTGTTCTTCTGAATTATCCATTAAACGTACTGAAACATGATTATCCATCCCATATCGTTCACTATTTTCTTCTGTAACATCCATTAAACTTACTGAAACATGATCATCCATCCCATATCGTTCACTTTGTTCTTCTTTAACATCCTTTAAACCTATTGATACATGATCATCCATCCCATATCGTTCAATATGTTCTTCTGTAACATCCATTAAACTAACTGAAACATCATCATCCATCCCATATCGTTCACTGTGTTCTTCTAAATTATCCATTAAACCGACTGAAACATGATCATCCATCCCATATCTTTCAATATATTCTTCTGTAACATCCATTAAACCTACTGAAACATGATCATCCATCCCATATCGGTCACTATTTTCTTCTGTAGCATCCATTAAACTTTCTGAAACATGATCATCCATCCCATATCGTTCACTATGTTCTTCTGTAACATCTATTAAACTTACTTAAACATGATCATCCATCCCATATCATTCACTATGTTCTTCTTTAACATCCACTAAACCTATTGAAACATGATCATCCATCCCATATCATTCACTATGTTCTTCTTTAACATCCATTAAACGTACTGAAACATGATCATCCATCCCATATCGTTCACTATGTTCTTCTGTAACATCCATTAAACCTACTAAAACAGGATAATCCATCCCATATCGTTCACTGTGTTCTTCTGAATTATCCATTAAACCTACTGAAACATGATTATCCATCCCATATCGTTCACTATGTTCTTCTGTAACATCCATTAAACTTACTGAAACATGATCATCCATCCCATATCGTTCACTTTGTTCTTCTTTAACATCCTTTAAACCTATTGATACATGATCATCCATCCCATATCGGTCACTATTTTCTTCTGTAGCATCCATTAAACTTTCTGAAACATGATCATCCATCCCATATCGTTCACTATGTTCTTCTGTAAAATCTATTAAACTTACTTAAACATGATCATCCATCCCATATCATTCACTATGTTCTTCTTTAACATCCACTAAACCTATTGAAACATGATCATCCATCCCATATCATTCACTATGTTCTTCTTTAACATCCAATAAACCTACTGAAACATAATTATACATCCCATATCGTTCATTATGTTCTTCTTTAACATCCATTAAACCTACTGAAACATGATCATCCATCCCATGTCGTTCACTGTGTTCTTCTAAATTATCCATTAAACCTACTGAAACATGATCATCCATCCCATATCTTTCAATATATTCTTCTGTAACATCCATTAATCCTACTGAAACATGATCATCCATCCCATATCGTTCACTATGTTCTTCTATAACATCCATTAAACGTACTGAAACATGATCATCCATCCCATATCGTTCACTATGTTCTTCTGTAACATCCATTAAACCTACTAAAACAGGATAATCCATCCCATATCGTTCACTGTGTTCTTCTGAATTATCCATTAAACCTACTGAAACATGATTATCCATCCCATATCGTTCACTATGTTCTTCTGTAACATCCATTAAACTTACTGAAACATGATCATCCATCCCATATCGTTCACTTTGTTCTTCTTTAACATCCTTTAAACCTATTGATACATGATCATCCATCCCATATCGTTCAATATGTTCTGTAACATCCATTAAACTAACTGAAACATGATCATCCATCCCATATCGTTCACTGTGTTCTTCTAAATTATCCATTAAACCGACTGAAACATGATCATCCATCCCATATCTTTCAATATATTCTTCTGTAACATCCATTAAACCTACTGAAACATGATCATCCATCCCATATCGGTCACTATTTTCTTCTGTAGCATCCATTAAACTTTCTGAAACATGATCATCCATCCCATATCGTTCACTATGATCTTCTGTAACATCCATTAAACTTACTTAAACATGATCATCCATCCCATATCGTTCACTATGTTCTTCTTTAACATCCACTAAACCTATTGAAACATGATCATCCATCCCATATCATTCACTATGTTCTTCTTTAACATCCAATAAACATACTGAAACATAATTATCCATCCCATATCGTTCATTATGTTCTTCTTTAACATCCATTAAACCTACTGAAACATGATCATCCATCCCATATCGTTCACTGTGTTCTTCTAAATTATCCATTAAACCTACTGAAACGTGATCATCCATCCCATATCTTTCAATATATTCTTCTGTAACATCCATTAATCATACTGAAACATGATCATCCATCCCATATCGTTCACTATGTTCTTCTATAACATCCATTAAACGTACTGAAACATGATCATCCATCCCATATCGTTCACTATGTTCTTCTGTAACATCCATTAAACCTACTAAAACAGGATAATCCATCCCATATCGTTCACTGTGTTCTTCTGAATTATCCATTAAACCTACTGAAACATGATTATCCAGCCCATATCGTTCACTATGTTCTTCTGTAACATCCATTAAACTTTCTGAAACATTATCATCCATCCCATATCTTTCACTATGATCTTCTGTAACATCCATTAAACTTACTTAAACATGATCATCCATCCCATATCGTTCACTATGTTCTTCTGTAACATCTATTAAACTTACTTAAACATGATCATCCATCCCATATCGTTCACTGTGTTCTTCTAAATTATCCATTAAACCGACTGAAACATGATCATCCATCCCATATCTTTCAATATATTCTTCTGTAACATCCATTAAACCTACTGAAACATGATCATCCATCCCATATCGTTCACTATTTTTTTTTTAACATCCACTAAACCTATTGAAACATGATCATCCATCCCATATCATTCACTATGTTCTTCTTTAACATCCAATAAACATACTGAAACATAATTATCCATCCCATATCGTTCATTATGTTCTTCTTTAACATCCATTAAACCTACTGAAACATGATCATCCATCCCATATCGTTCACTGTGTTCTTCTAAATTATCCATTAAACCTACTGAAACGTGATCATCCATCCCATATCTTTCAATATATTCTTCTGTAACATCCATTAATCCTACTGAAACATGATCATCCATCCCATATCGTTCACTATGTTCTTCTATAACATCCATTAAACGTACTGAAACATGATCATCCATCCCATATCGTTCACTATGTTCTTCTGTAACATCCATTAAACCTACTAAAACAGGATAATCCATCCCATATCGTTCACTGTGTTCTTCTGAATTATCCATTAAACGTACTGAAACATGATTATCCATCCCATATCGTTCACTATTTTCTTCTGTAACATCCATTAAACTTACTGAAACATGATCATCCATCCCATATCGTTCACTTTGTTCTTCTTTAACATCCTTTAAACCTATTGATACATGATCATCCATCCCATATCGTTCAATATGTTCTTCTGTAACATCCATTAAACTAACTGAAACATCATCATCCATCCCATATCGTTCACTGTGTTCTTCTAAATTATCCATTAAACCGACTGAAACATGATCATCCATCCCATATCTTTCAATATATTCTTCTGTAACATCCATTAAACCTACTGAAACATGATCATCCATCCCATATCGGTCACTATTTTCTTCTGTAGCATCCATTAAACTTTCTGAAACATGATCATCCATCCCATATCGTTCACTATGTTCTTCTGTAACATCTATTAAACTTACTTAAACATGATCATCCATCCCATATCATTCACTATGTTCTTCTTTAACATCCACTAAACCTATTGAAACATGATCATCCATCCCATATCATTCACTATGTTCTTCTTTAACATCCAATAAACCTACTGAAACATAATTATCCATCCCATATCGTTCATTATGTTCTTCTTTAACATCCATTAAACCTACTGAAACATGATCATCCATCCCATATCGTTCACTGTGTTCTTCTAAATTATCCATTAAACCTACTGAAACATGATCATCCATCCCATATCTTTCAATATGTTCTTCTGTAACATCCATTAATCCTACTGAAACATGATCATCCATCCCATATCGTTCACTATGTTCTTCTATAACATCCATTAAACGTACTGAAACATGATCATCCATCCCATATCGTTCACTATGTTCTTCTGTAACATCCATTAAACCTACTAAAACAGGATAATCCATCCCATATCGTTCACTGTGTTCTTCTGAATTATCCATTAAACCTACTGAAACATGATTATCCATCCCATATCGTTCACTATGTTCTTCTGTAACATCCATTAAACTTACTGAAACATGATCATCCATCCCATATCGTTCACTTTGTTCTTCTTTAACATCCTTTAAACCTATTGATACATGATCATCCATCCCATATCGTTCAATATGTTCTTCTGTAACATCCATTAAACTAACTGAAACATGATCATCCATCCCATATCGTTCACTGTGTTCTTCTAAATTATCCATTAAACCGACTGAAACATGATCATCCATCCCATATCTTTCAATATATTCTTCTGTAACATCCATTAAACCTACTGAAACATGATCATCCATCCCATATCGGTCACTATTTTCTTCTGTAGCATCCATTAAACTTTCTGAAACATGATCATCCATCCCATATCGTTCACTATGTTCTTCTGTAAAATCTATTAAACTTACTTAAACATGATCATCCATCCCATATCATTCACTATGTTCTTCTTTAACATCCACTAAACCTATTGAAACATGATCATCCATCCCATATCATTCACTATGTTCTTCTTTAACATCCAATAAACCTACTGAAACATAATTATACATCCCATATCGTTCATTATGTTCTTCTTTAACATCCATTAAACCTACTGAAACATGATCATCCATCCCATATCGTTCACTGTGTTCTTCTAAATTATCCATTAAACCTACTGAAACATGATCATCCATCCCATATCTTTCAATATATTCTTCTGTAACATCCATTAATCCTACTGAAACATGATCATCCATCCCATATCGTTCACTATGTTCTTCTATAACATCCATTAAATGTACTGAAACATGATCATCCATCCCATATCGTTCACTATGTTCTTCTGTAACATCCATTAAACCTACTAAAACAGGATAATCCATCCCATATCGTTCACTGTGTTCTTCTGAATTATCCATTAAACCTACTGAAACATGATTATCCATCCCATATCGTTCACTATGTTCTTCTGTAACATCCATTAAACTTACTGAAACATGATCATCCATCCCATATCGTTCACTTTGTTCTTCTTTAACATCCTTTAAACCTATTGATACATGATCATCCATCCCATATCGTTCAATATGTTCTGTAACATCCATTAAACTAACTGAAACATGATCATCCATCCCATATCGTTCACTGTGTTCTTCTAAATTATCCATTAAACCGACTGAAACATGATCATCCATCCCATATCTTTCAATATATTCTTCTGTAACATCCATTAAACCTACTGAAACATGATCATCCATCCCATATCGGTCACTATTTTCTTCTGTAGCATCCATTAAACTTTCTGAAACATGATCATCCATCCCATATCGTTCACTATGATCTTCTGTAACATCCATTAAACTTACTTAAACATGATCATCCATCCCATATCGTTCACTATGTTCTTCTTTAACATCCACTAAACCTATTGAAACATGATCATCCATCCCATATCTTTCAATATATTCTTCTGTAACATCCATTAATCCTACTGAAACATAATTATCCATCCCATATCGTTCACTATGTTCTTCTATAACATCCATTAAACGTACTGAAGAATGATCATCCATCCCATATCGTTCACTATGTTCTTCTGTAACATCCATTAAACCTACTAAAACAGGATAATCCATCCCATATCGTTCACTGTGTTCTTCTGAATTATCCATTAAACCTACTGAAACATGATTATCCATCCCATATCGTTCACTATGTTCTTCTGTAACATCCATTAAACTTACTGAAACATGATCATCCATCCCATATCGTTCACTTTGTTCTTCTTTAACATCCTTTAAACCTATTGATACATGATCATCCATCCCATATCGTTCAATATGTTCTTCTGTAACATCCATTAAACTAACTGAAACATGATCATCCATCCCATATCGTTCACTGTATTCTTCTAAATTATCCATTAAACCTACTGAAACATGATCATCCATCCCATATCTTTCAATATATTCTTCTGTAACATCCATTAAACCTACTGAAACATGATCATCCATCCCATATCGGTCACTATTTTCTTCTGTAGCATCCATTAAACTTTCTGAAACATGATCATCCATCCCATATCGTTCACTATGTTCTTCTGTAACATCTATTAAACTTACTTAAACATGATCATTCATCCCATATCATTCACTTTGTTCTTCTTTAACATCCACTAAACCTATTGAAACATGATCATCCATCCCATATCATTCACTATGTTCTTCTTTAACATCCAATAAACCTACTGAAACATAATTATCCATCCTATATCGTTCATTATGTTCTTCTTTAACATCCATTAAACCTACTGAAACATAATCATCCATCCCATATCGTTCATTATGTTCTTCTTTAACATGCATTAAACCTACTGAAACATGATCATCCATCCCATATCTTTCAATATATTCTTCTGTAACATCCAATAAACCTACTGAAACATGATCATCCATACCATATCGTTCACTATGTTCTTCTATAACATCCATTAAACGTACTGAAACATGATCATCCATCCCATATCGTTCACTATGTTCTTCTGTAACATCCATTAAACCTACTAAAACAGGATAATCCATCCCATATCGTTCACTGTGTTCTTCTGAATTATCCATTAAACCTACTGAAACATGATTATCCATCCCATATCGTTCACTATGTTCTTCTGTAACATCTATTAAACTTACTGAAACATGATCATCCATCCCATATCGTTCACTTTGTTCTTCTTTAACATCCTTTAAACCTATTGATACATGATCATCCATCCCATATCGTTCAATATGTTCTTCTGTAACATCCATTAAACTAACTGAAACATGATCATCCATCCCATATCGTTCACTGTGTTCTTCTAAATTATCCATTAAACCGACTGAAACATGATCATCCATCCCATATCTTTCAATACATTCTTCTGTAACATCCATTAAACCTACTGAAACATGATCATCCATCCCATATCGGTCACTATTTTCTTCTGTAGAATCCATTAAACTTTCTGAAACGTGATCATCCATCCCATATCTTTCACTATGATCTTCTGTAACATCCATTAAACTTACTTAAACATGATCATCCATCCCATATCGTTCACTATGTTCTTCTGTAACATCTATTAAACTTACTTAAACATGATCATCCATCCCATATCGTTCACTATGTTCTTCTTTAACATCCACTAAACCTATTGAAACATGATCATCCATCCCATATCATTCACTATGTTCTTCTTTAACATCCACTAAACCTATTGAAACATGATCATCCATCCCATATCATTCACTATGTTCTTCTTTAACATCCAATAAACCTACTGAAACATAATCATTCATCCCATATCATTCATTATGTTCTTCTTTAACATCCATTAAACCTACTGAAACATGATCATCCATCCCATATCGTTCACTGTGTTCTTCTAAATTATCCATTAAACCTACTGAAACATGATCATCCATCCCATATCTTTCAATATATTCTTCTGTAACATCCATTAATCCTACTGAAACATGATCATCCATCCCATATCGTTCACTATGTTCTTCTATAACATCCATTAAACGTACTGAAGAATGATCATCCATCCCATATCGTTCACTATGTTCTTCTGTAACATCCATTAAACCTACTAAAACAGGATAATCCATCCCATATCGTTCACTGTGTTCTTCTGAATTATCCATTAAACCTACTGAAACATGATTATCCATCCCATATCGTTCACTATGTTCTTCTGTAACATCCATTAAACTTACTGAAACATGATCATCCATCCCATATCGTTCACTTTGTTCTTCTTTAACATCCTTTAAACCTATTGATACATGATCATCCATCCCATATCGTTCAATATGTTCTTCTGTAACATCCATTAAACTAACTGAAACATGATCATCCATCCCATATCGTTCACTGTGTTCTTCTAAATTATCCATTAAACCTACTGAAACATGATCATCCATCCCATATCTTTCAATATATTCTTCTGTAACATCCATTAAACCTACTGAAACATGATCATCCATCCCATATCGGTCACTATTTTCTTCTGTAGCATCCATTAAACTTTCTGAAACATGATCATCCATCCCATATCGTTCACTATGTTCTTCTGTAACATCTATTAAACCTACTGAAACATGATCATCCATCCCATATCGGTCACTATTTTCTTCTGTAGCATCCATTAAACTTTCTGAAACATGATCATCCATCCCATATCGTTCACTATGTTCTTCTGTAACATCTATTAAACTTACTTAAACATGATCATCCATCCCATATCATTCACTATGTTCTTCTTTAACATCCAATAAACCTACTGAAACATAATTATCCATCCTATATCGTTCATTATGTTCTTCTTTAACATCCATTAAACCTACTGAAACATAATCATCCATCCCATATCGTTCATTATGTTCTTCTTTAACATGCATTAAACCTACTGAAACATGATCATCCATCCCATATCTTTCAATATATTCTTCTGTAACATCCAATAAACCTACTGAAACATGATCATCCATACCATATCGTTCACTATGTTCTTCTATAACATCCATTAAACGTACTGAAACATGATCATCCATCCCATATCGTTCACTATGTTCTTCTGTAACATCCATTAAACCTACTAAAACAGGATAATCCATCCCATATCGTTCACTGTGTTCTTCTGAATTATCCATTAAACCTACTGAAACATGATTATCCATCCCATATCGTTCACTATGTTCTTCTGTAACATCTATTAAACTTACTGAAACATGATCATCCATCCCATATCGTTCACTTTGTTCTTCTTTAACATCCTTTAAACCTATTGATACATGATCATCCATCCCATATCGTTCAATATGTTCTTCTGTAACATCCATTAAACTAACTGAAACATGATCATCCATCCCATATCGTTCACTGTGTTCTTCTAAATTATCCATTAAACCGACTGAAACATGATCATCCATCCCATATCTTTCAATACATTCTTCTGTAACATCCATTAAACCTACTGAAACATGATCATCCATCCCATATCGGTCACTATTTTCTTCTGTAGAATCCATTAAACTTTCTGAAACGTGATCATCCATCCCATATCTTTCACTATGATCTTCTGTAACATCCATTAAACTTACTTAAACATGATCATCCATCCCATATCGTTCACTATGTTCTTCTGTAACATCTATTAAACTTACTTAAACATGATCATCCATCCCATATCGTTCACTATGTTCTTCTTTAACATCCACTAAACCTATTGAAACATGATCATCCATCCCATATCATTCACTATGTTCTTCTTTAACATCCAATAAACCTACTGAAACATAATCATCCATCCCATATCATTCATTATGTTCTTCTTTAACATCCATTAAACCTACTGAAACATGATCATCCATCCCATATCGTTCACTGTGTTCTTCTAAATTATCCATTAAACCTACTGAAACATGATCATCCATCCCATATCTTTCAATATATTCTTCTGTAACATCCATTAATCCTACTGAAACATGATCATCCATCCCATATCGTTCACTATGTTCTTCTTTAACATCCTTTAAACCTATTGATACATGATCATCCATCCCATATCGTTCAATATGTTCTTCTGTAACATCCATTAAACTAACTGAAACATGATCATCCATCCCATATCGTTCACTGTGTTCTTCTAAATTATCCATTAAACCGACTGAAACATGATCATCCATCCCATATCTTTCAATACATTCTTCTGTAACATCCATTAAACCTACTGAAACATGATCATCCATCCCATATCGGTCACTATTTTCTTCTGTAGAATCCATTAAACTTTCTGAAACGTGATCATCCATCCCATATCTTTCACTATGATCTTCTGTAACATCCATTAAACTTACTTAAACATGATCATCCATCCCATATCGTTCACTATGTTCTTCTGTAACATCTATTAAACTTACTTAAACATGATCATCCATCCCATATCGTTCACTATGTTCTTCTTTAACATCCACTAAACCTATTGAAACATGATCATCCATCCCATATCATTCACTATGTTCTTCTTTAACATCCACTAAACCTATTGAAACATGATCATCCATCCCATATCATTCACTATGTTCTTCTTTAACATCCAATAAACCTACTGAAACATAATCATTCATCCCATATCATTCATTATGTTCTTCTTTAACATCCATTAAACCTACTGAAACATGATCATCCATCCCATATCGTTCACTGTGTTCTTCTAAATTATCCATTAAACCTACTGAAACATGATCATCCATCCCATATCTTTCAATATATTCTTCTGTAACATCCATTAATCCTACTGAAACATGATCATCCATCCCATATCGTTCACTATGTTCTTCTATAACATCCATTAAACGTACTGAAGAATGATCATCCATCCCATATCGTTCACTATGTTCTTCTGTAACATCCATTAAACCTACTAAAACAGGATAATCCATCCCATATCGTTCACTGTGTTCTTCTGAATTATCCATTAAACCTACTGAAACATGATTATCCATCCCATATCGTTCACTATGTTCTTCTGTAACATCCATTAAACTTACTGAAACATGATCATCCATCCCATATCGTTCACTTTGTTCTTCTTTAACATCCTTTAAACCTATTGATACATGATCATCCATCCCATATCGTTCAATATGTTCTTCTGTAACATCCATTAAACTAACTGAAACATGATCATCCATCCCATATCGTTCACTGTGTTCTTCTAAATTATCCATTAAACCTACTGAAACATGATCATCCATCCCATATCTTTCAATATATTCTTCTGTAACATCCATTAAACCTACTGAAACATGATCATCCATCCCATATCGGTCACTATTTTCTTCTGTAGCATCCATTAAACTTTCTGAAACATGATCATCCATCCCATATCGTTCACTATGTTCTTCTGTAACATCTATTAAACCTACTGAAACATGATCATCCATCCCATATCGGTCACTATTTTCTTCTGTAGCATCCATTAAACTTTCTGAAACATGATCATCCATCCCATATCATTCACTATGTTCTTCTTTAACATCCAATAAACCTACTGAAACATAATTATCCATCCTATATCGTTCATTATGTTCTTCTTTAACATCCATTAAACCTACTGAAACATAATCATCCATCCCATATCGTTCATTATGTTCTTCTTTAACATGCATTAAACCTACTGAAACATGATCATCCATCCCATATCTTTCAATATATTCTTCTGTAACATCCAATAAACCTACTGAAACATGATCATCCATACCATATCGTTCACTATGTTCTTCTATAACATCCATTAAACGTACTGAAACATGATCATCCATCCCATATCGTTCACTATGTTCTTCTGTAACATCCATTAAACCTACTAAAACAGGATAATCCATCCCATATCGTTCACTGTGTTCTTCTGAATTATCCATTAAACCTACTGAAACATGATTATCCATCCCATATCGTTCACTATGTTCTTCTGTAACATCTATTAAACTTACTGAAACATGATCATCCATCCCATATCGTTCACTTTGTTCTTCTTTAACATCCTTTAAACCTATTGATACATGATCATCCATCCCATATCGTTCAATATGTTCTTCTGTAACATCCATTAAACTAACTGAAACATGATCATCCATCCCATATCGTTCACTGTGTTCTTCTAAATTATCCATTAAACCGACTGAAACATGATCATCCATCCCATATCTTTCAATACATTCTTCTGTAACATCCATTAAACCTACTGAAACATGATCATCCATCCCATATCGGTCACTATTTTCTTCTGTAGAATCCATTAAACTTTCTGAAACGTGATCATCCATCCCATATCTTTCACTATGATCTTCTGTAACATCCATTAAACTTACTTAAACATGATCATCCATCCCATATCGTTCACTATGTTCTTCTGTAACATCTATTAAACTTACTTAAACATGATCATCCATCCCATATCGTTCACTATGTTCTTCTTTAACATCCACTAAACCTATTGAAACATGATCATCCATCCCATATCATTCACTATGTTCTTCTTTAACATCCAATAAACCTACTGAAACATAATCATCCATCCCATATCATTCATTATGTTCTTCTTTAACATCCATTAAACCTACTGAAACATGATCATCCATCCCATATCGTTCACTGTGTTCTTCTAAATTATCCATTAAACCTACTGAAACATGATCATCCATCCCATATCTTTCAATATATTCTTCTGTAACATCCATTAATCCTACTGAAACATGATCATCCATCCCATATCGTTCACTATGTTCTTCTTTAACATCCTTTAAACCTATTGATACATGATCATCCATCCCATATCGTTCAATATGTTCTTCTGTAACATCCATTAAACTAACTGAAACATGATCATCCATCCCATATCGTTCACTGTGTTCTTCTAAATTATCCATTAAACCGACTGAAACATGATCATCCATCCCATATCTTTCAATACATTCTTCTGTAACATCCATTAAACCTACTGAAACATGATCATCCATCCCATATCGGTCACTATTTTCTTCTGTAGAATCCATTAAACTTTCTGAAACGTGATCATCCATCCCATATCTTTCACTATGATCTTCTGTAACATCCATTAAACTTACTTAAACATGATCATCCATCCCATATCGTTCACTATGTTCTTCTGTAACATCTATTAAACTTACTTAAACATGATCATCCATCCCATATCGTTCACTATGTTCTTCTTTAACATCCACTAAACCTATTGAAACATGATCATCCATCCCATATCATTCACTATGTTCTTCTTTAACATCCACTAAACCTATTGAAACATGATCATCCATCCCATATCATTCACTATGTTCTTCTTTAACATCCAATAAACCTACTGAAACATAATCATTCATCCCATATCATTCATTATGTTCTTCTTTAACATCCATTAAACCTACTGAAACATGATCATCCATCCCATATCGTTCACTGTGTTCTTCTAAATTATCCATTAAACCTACTGAAACATGATCATCCATCCCATATCTTTCAATATATTCTTCTGTAACATCCATTAATCCTACTGAAACATGATCATCCATCCCATATCGTTCACTATGTTCTTCTATAACATCCATTAAACGTACTGAAGAATGATCATCCATCCCATATCGTTCACTATGTTCTTCTGTAACATCCATTAAACCTACTAAAACAGGATAATCCATCCCATATCGTTCACTGTGTTCTTCTGAATTATCCATTAAACCTACTGAAACATGATTATCCATCCCATATCGTTCACTATGTTCTTCTGTAACATCCATTAAACTTACTGAAACATGATCATCCATCCCATATCGTTCACTTTGTTCTTCTTTAACATCCTTTAAACCTATTGATACATGATCATCCATCCCATATCGTTCAATATGTTCTTCTGTAACATCCATTAAACTAACTGAAACATGATCATCCATCCCATATCGTTCACTGTGTTCTTCTAAATTATCCATTAAACCTACTGAAACATGATCATCCATCCCATATCTTTCAATATATTCTTCTGTAACATCCATTAAACCTACTGAAACATGATCATCCATCCCATATCGGTCACTATTTTCTTCTGTAGCATCCATTAAACTTTCTGAAACATGATCATCCATCCCATATCGTTCACTATGTTCTTCTGTAACATCTATTAAACCTACTGAAACATGATCATCCATCCCATATCGGTCACTATTTTCTTCTGTAGCATCCATTAAACTTTCTGAAACATGATCATCCATCCCATATCATTCACTATGTTCTTCTTTAACATCCAATAAACCTACTGAAACATAATTATCCATCCTATATCGTTCATTATGTTCTTCTTTAACATCCATTAAACCTACTGAAACATAATCATCCATCCCATATCGTTCATTATGTTCTTCTTTAACATGCATTAAACCTACTGAAACATGATCATCCATCCCATATCTTTCAATATATTCTTCTGTAACATCCAATAAACCTACTGAAACATGATCATCCATACCATATCGTTCACTATGTTCTTCTATAACATCCATTAAACGTACTGAAACATGATCATCCATCCCATATCGTTCACTATGTTCTTCTGTAACATCCATTAAACCTACTAAAACAGGATAATCCATCCCATATCGTTCACTGTGTTCTTCTGAATTATCCATTAAACCTACTGAAACATGATTATCCATCCCATATCGTTCACTATGTTCTTCTGTAACATCTATTAAACTTACTGAAACATGATCATCCATCCCATATCGTTCACTTTGTTCTTCTTTAACATCCTTTAAACCTATTGATACATGATCATCCATCCCATATCGTTCAATATGTTCTTCTGTAACATCCATTAAACTAACTGAAACATGATCATCCATCCCATATCGTTCACTGTGTTCTTCTAAATTATCCATTAAACCGACTGAAACATGATCATCCATCCCATATCTTTCAATACATTCTTCTGTAACATCCATTAAACCTACTGAAACATGATCATCCATCCCATATCGGTCACTATTTTCTTCTGTAGAATCCATTAAACTTTCTGAAACGTGATCATCCATCCCATATCTTTCACTATGATCTTCTGTAACATCCATTAAACTTACTTAAACATGATCATCCATCCCATATCGTTCACTATGTTCTTCTGTAACATCTATTAAACTTACTTAAACATGATCATCCATCCCATATCGTTCACTATGTTCTTCTTTAACATCCACTAAACCTATTGAAACATGATCATCCATCCCATATCATTCACTATGTTCTTCTTTAACATCCAATAAACCTACTGAAACATAATCATCCATCCCATATCATTCATTATGTTCTTCTTTAACATCCATTAAACCTACTGAAACATGATCATCCATCCCATATCGTTCACTGTGTTCTTCTAAATTATCCATTAAACCTACTGAAACATGATCATCCATCCCATATCTTTCAATATATTCTTCTGTAACATCCATTAATCCTACTGAAACATGATCATCCATCCCATATCGTTCACTATGTTCTTCTGTAACATCCATTAAACCTACTAAAACAGGATAATCTATCCCATATCGTTCACTGTGTTCTTCTGAATTATCCATTAAACCTACTGAAACATGATTATCCATCCCATATCGTTCACTATGTTCTTCTGTAACATCTATTAAACTTACTGAAACATGATCATCCATCCCATATCGTTCACTTTGTTCTTCTTTAACATCCTTTAAACCTATTGATACATGATCATCCATCCCATATCGTTCAATATGTTCTTCTGTAACATCCATTAAACTAAATGAAACATGATCATCCATCCCATATCGTTCACTGTGTTCTTCTAAATTATCCATTAAACCGACTGAAACATGATCATCCATCCCATATCTTTCAATATATTCTTCTGTAACATCCATTAAACCTACTGAAACATGATCATCCATCCCATATCGTTCACTATGTTCTTCTTTAACATCCACTAAACCTATTGAAACATGATCATCCATCCCATATCATTCACTATGTTCTTCTTTAACATCCAATAAACATACTGAAACATAATTATCCATCCCATATCGTTCATTATGTTCTTCTTTAACATCCATTAAACCTACTGAAACATGATCATCCATCCCATATCGTTCACTGTGTTCTTCTAAATTATCCATTAAACCTACTGAAACGTGATCATCCATCCCATATCTTTCAATATATTCTTCTGTAACATCCATTAATCCTACTGAAACATGATCATCCATCCCATATCGTTCACTATGTTCTTCTATAACATCCATTAAACATACTGAAACATGATCATCCATCCCATATCGTTCACTATGTTCTTCTGTAACATCCATTAAACCTACTAAAAAAGGATAATCCATCCCATATCGTTCACTGTGTTCTTCTGAATTATCCATTAAACGTACTGAAACATGATTATCCATCCCATATCGTTCACTTTGTTCTTCTTTAACATCCTTTAAACCTATTGATACATGATCATCCATCCCATATCGTTCAATATGTTCTTCTGTAACATCCATTAAACTAACTGAAACATGATCATCCATCCCATATCGTTCACTGTGTTCTTCTAAATTATCCATTAAACCGACTGAAACATGATCATCCATCCCATATCTTTCAATATATTCTTCTGTAACATCCATTAAACCTACTGAAACATGATCATCCATCCCATATCGGTCTCTATTTTCTTCTGTAGCATCCATTAAACTTTCTGAAACATGATCATCCATCCCATATCGTTCACTATGTTCTTCTGTAACATCTATTAAACTTACTTAAACATGATCATCCATCCCATATCATTCACTATGTTCTTCTTTAACATCCACTAAACCTATTGAAACATGATCATCCATCCCATATCATTCACTATGTTCTTCTTTAACATCCAATAAACCTACTGAAACATAATTATACATCCCATATCGTTCATTATGTTCTTCTTTAACATCCATTAAACCTACTGAAACATGATCATCCATCCCATATCGTTCACTGTGTTCTTCTAAATTATCCATTAAACCTACTGAAACATGATCATCCATCCCATATCTTTCAATATATTCTTCTGTAACATCCATTAATGCTACTGAAACATGATCATCCATCCCATATCGTTCACTATGTTCTTCTATAACATCCATTAAACGTACTGAAACATGATCATCCATCCCATATCGTTCACTATGTTCTTCTGTAACATCCATTAAACCTACTAAAACAGGATAATCCATCCCATATCGTTCACTGTGTTCTTCTGAATTATCCATTAAACCTACTGAAACATGATTATCCATCCCATATCATTCACTATGTTCTTCTGTAACATCCATTAATCTTACTGAAACATGATCATCCATCCCATATCGTTCACTTTGTTCTTCTTTAACATCCTTTAAACCTATTGATACATGATCATCCATCCCATATCGTTCAATATGTTCTGTAACATCCATTAAACTAACTGAAACATGATCATCCATCCCATATCGTTCACTGTGTTCTTCTAAATTATCCATTAAACCGACTGAAACATGATCATCCATCCCATATCTTTCAATATATTCTTCTGTAACATCCATTAAACCTACTGAAACATGATCATCCATCCCATATCGGTCACTATTTTCTTCTGTAGCATCCATTAAACTTTCTGAAACATGATCATCCATCCCATATCGTTCACTATGATCTTCTGTAACATCCATTAAACTTACTTAAACATGATCATCCATCCCATATCGTTCACTATGTTCTTCTTTAACATCCACTAAACCTATTGAAACATGATCATCCATCCCATATCATTCACTATGTTCTTCTTTAACATCCAATAAACATACTGAAACATAATTATCCATCCCATATCGTTCATTATGTTCTTCTTTAACATCCATTAAACCTACTGAAACATGATCATCCATCCCATATCGTTCACTGTGTTCTTCTAAATTATCAAATTAAACCTACTGAAACGTGATCATCCATCCCATATCTTTCAATATATTCTTCTGTAACATCCATTAATCATACTGAAACATGATCATCCATCCCATATCGTTCACTATGTTCTTCTATAACATCCATTAAACGTACTGAAACATGATCATCCATCCCATATCGTTCACTATGTTCTTCTGTAACATCCATTAAACCTACTAAAACAGGATAATCCATCCCATATCGTTCACTGTGTTCTTCTGAATTATCCATTAAACCTACTGAAACATGATCATCCATCCCATATCTTTCAATATATTCTTCTGTAACATCCATTAAACCTACTGAAACATGATCATCCATCCCATATCGGTCACTATTTTCTTCTGTAGCATCCATTAAACTTTCTGAAACATGATCATCCATCCCATATCGTTCACTATGTTCTTCTGTAACATCTATTAAATTTACTTAAACATGATCATCCATCCCATATCATTCACTATGTTCTTCTTTAACATCCACTAAACCTATTGAAACATGATCATCCATCCCATATCATTCACTATGTTCTTCTTTAACATCCAATAAACCTACTGAAACATAATTATCCATCCTATATCGTTCATTATGTTCTTCTTTAACATCCATTAAACCTACTGAAACATAATCATCCATCCCATATCGTTCATTATGTTCTTCTTTAACATGCATTAAACCTACTGAAACATGATCATCCATCCCATATCTTTCAATATATTCTTCTGTAACATCCACTAAACCTACTGAAACATGATCATCCATACCATATCGTTCACTATGTTCTTCTATAACATCCATTAAACCTACTGAAACATGATCATCCATCCCATATCGTTCACTATGTTCTTCTAAATTATCCATTAAACCTACTGAAACATGATCATCCATCCCATATCTTTCAATATATTCTTCTGTAACATCCATTAATCCTACTGAAACATGATCATCCATCCCATATCGTTCACTAGGTTCTTCTGTAACATCCATTAAACTTACTGAAACAGGATAATCCATCCCATATCGTTCACTGTGTTCTTCTGAATTATCCATTAAACCTACTGAAACATGATTATCCATCCCATATCGTTCACTATGTTCTTCTGTAACATCTATTAAACTTACTGAAACATGATCATCCATCCCATATCGTTCACTTTGTTCTTCTTTAACATCCTTTAAACCTATTGATACATGATCATCCATCCCATATCGTTCAATATGTTCTTCTGTAACATCCATTAAACTAACTGAAACATGATCATCCATCCCATATCGTTCACTGTGTTCTTCTAAATTATCCATTAAACCGACTGAAACATGATCATCCATCCCATATCTTTCAATATATTCTTCTGTAACATCCATTAAACTAACTGAAACATGATCATCCATCCCATATCGTTCACTGTGTTCTTCTAAATTATCCATTAAACCGACTGAAACATGATCATCCATCCCATATCTTTCAATATATTCTTCTGTAACATCCATTAAACCTACTAAAAAAGGATAATCCATCCCATATCGTTCACTGTGTTCTTCTGAATTATCCATTAAACGTACTGAAACATGATTATCCATCCCATATCGTTCACTTTGTTCTTCTTTAACATCCTTTAAACCTATTGATACATGATCATCCATCCCATATCGTTCAATATGTTCTTCTGTAACATCCATTAAACTAACTGAAACATGATCATCCATCCCATATCGTTCACTGTGTTCTTCTAAATTATCCATTAAACCGACTGAAACATGATCATCCATCCCATATCTTTCAATATATTCTTCTGTAACATCCATTAAACCTACTGAAACATGATCATCCATCCCATATCGGTCTCTATTTTCTTCTGTAGCATCCATTAAACTTTCTGAAACATGATCATCCATCCCATATCGTTCACTATGTTCTTCTGTAACATCTATTAAACTTACTTAAACATGATCATCCATCCCATATCATTCACTATGTTCTTCTTTAACATCCACTAAACCTATTGAAACATGATCATCCATCCCATATCATTCACTATGTTCTTCTTTAACATCCAATAAACCTACTGAAACATAATCATCCATCCCATATCATTCATTATGTTCTTCTTTAACATCCATTAAACCTACTGAAACATGATCATCCATCCCATATCGTTCACTGTGTTCTTCTAAATTATCCATTAAACCTACTGAAACATGATCATCCATCCCATATCTTTCAATATATTCTTCTGTAACATCCATTAATCCTACTGAAACATGATCATCCATCCCATATCGTTCACTATGTTCTTCTGTAACATCCATTAAACCTACTAAAACAGGATAATCCATCCCATATCGTTCACTGTGTTCTTCTGAATTATCCATTAAACCTACTGAAACATGATTATCCATCCCATATCGTTCACTATGTTCTTCTATAACATCCATTAAACGTACTGAAACATGATCATCCATCCAAATATCGTTCCCTGTTTTCTTCTGAATTATCCATTAAACCAACTGAAACATGATCATCCATCCCATATCGTTCAAT
This sequence comes from Lampris megalopsis, assembly GCA_022114975.2. Classification (NCBI taxonomy): domain Eukaryota; kingdom Metazoa; phylum Chordata; class Actinopteri; order Lampriformes; family Lampridae; genus Lampris; species Lampris megalopsis. The sequence continues at coordinate 7,171,150 of JAJHIY020000425.1, forward strand.
GTGTTCTTCTGAATTATCCATTAAACCTACTGAAACATGATCATCCATCCCATATCGTTCACTATGTTCTTCTATAACATCCATTAAACGTACTGAAACATGATCATCCATCCCATATCGTTCACTTTGTTCTTCTTTAACATCCTTTAAACCTATTGATACATGATCATCCATCCCATATCGTTCAATATGTTCTTCTGTAACATCCATTAAACTAAATGAAACATGATCATCCATCCCATATCGTTCACTGTGTTCTTCTAAATTATCCATTAAACCGACTGAAACATGATCATCCATCCCATATCTTTCAATATATTCTTCTGTAACATCCATTAAACCTACTGAAACATGATCATCCATCCCATATCGTTCACTATGTTCTTCTTTAACATCCACTAAACCTATTGAAACATGATCATCCATCCCATATCATTCACTATGTTCTTCTTTAACATCCAATAAACATACTGAAACATAATTATCCATCCCATATCGTTCATTATGTTCTTCTTTAACATCCATTAAACCTACTGAAACATGATCATCCATCCCATATCGTTCACTGTGTTCTTCTAAATTATCCATTAAACCTACTGAAACGTGATCATCCATCCCATATCTTTCAATATATTCTTCTGTAACATCCATTAATCCTACTGAAACATGATCATCCATCCCATATCGTTCACTATGTTCTTCTATAACATCCATTAAACATACTGAAACATGATCATCCATCCCATATCGTTCACTATGTTCTTCTGTAACATCCATTAAACCTACTAAAAAAGGATAATCCATCCCATATCGTTCACTGTGTTCTTCTGAATTATCCATTAAACGTACTGAAACATGATTATCCATCCCATATCGTTCACTTTGTTCTTCTTTAACATCCTTTAAACCTATTGATACATGATCATCCATCCCATATCGTTCAATATGTTCTTCTGTAACATCCATTAAACTAACTGAAACATGATCATCCATCCCATATCGTTCACTGTGTTCTTCTAAATTATCCATTAAACCGACTGAAACATGATCATCCATCCCATATCTTTCAATATATTCTTCTGTAACATCCATTAAACCTACTGAAACATGATCATCCATCCCATATCGGTCTCTATTTTCTTCTGTAGCATCCATTAAACTTTCTGAAACATGATCATCCATCCCATATCGTTCACTATGTTCTTCTGTAACATCTATTAAACTTACTTAAACATGATCATCCATCCCATATCATTCACTATGTTCTTCTTTAACATCCACTAAACCTATTGAAACATGATCATCCATCCCATATCATTCACTATGTTCTTCTTTAACATCCAATAAACCTACTGAAACATAATTATACATCCCATATCGTTCATTATGTTCTTCTTTAACATCCATTAAACCTACTGAAACATGATCATCCATCCCATATCGTTCACTGTGTTCTTCTAAATTATCCATTAAACCTACTGAAACATGATCATCCATCCCATATCTTTCAATATATTCTTCTGTAACATCCATTAATCCTACTGAAACATGATCATCCATCCCATATCGTTCACTATGTTCTTCTATAACATCCATTAAACGTACTGAAACATGATCATCCATCCCATATCGTTCAATATGTTCTTCTGTAACATCCATTAAACCTACTAAAACAGGATAATCCATCCCATATCGTTCACTGTGTTCTTCTGAATTATCCATTAAACCTACTGAAACATGATTATCCATCCCATATCATTCACTATGTTCTTCTGTAACATCCATTAATCTTACTGAAACATGATCATCCATCCCATATCGTTCACTTTGTTCTTCTTTAACATCCTTTAAACCTATTGATACATGATCATCCATCCCATATCGTTCAATATGTTCTGTAACATCCATTAAACTAACTGAAACATGATCATCCATCCCATATCGTTCACTGTGTTCTTCTAAATTATCCATTAAACCGACTGAAACATGATCATCCATCCCATATCTTTCAATATATTCTTCTGTAACATCCATTAAACCTACTGAAACATGATCATCCATCCCATATCGGTCACTATTTTCTTCTGTAGCATCCATTAAACTTTCTGAAACATGATCATCCATCCCATATCGTTCACTATGATCTTCTGTAACATCCATTAAACTTACTGAAACATGATCATCCATCCCATATCGTTCACTATGTTCTTCTTTAACATCCACTAAACCTATTGAAACATGATCATCCATCCCATATCATTCACTATGTTCTTCTTTAACATCCAATAAACATACTGAAACATAATTATCCATCCCATATCGTTCATTATGTTCTTCTTTAACATCCATTAAACCTACTGAAACATGATCATCCATCCCATATCGTTCACTGTGTTCTTCTAAATTATCCATTAAACCTACTGAAACGTGATCATCCATCCCATATCTTTCAATATATTCTTCTGTAACATCCATTAATCCTACTGAAACATGATCATCCATCCCATATCGTTCACTATGTTCTTCTATAACATCCATTAAGCTTACTGAAACATGATCATCCATCCCATATCGTTCACTATGTTCTTCTGTAACATCCATTAAACCTACTAAAAAAGGATAATCCATCCCATATCGTTCACTGTGTTCTTCTGAATAATCCATTAAACGTACTGAAACATAATTATCCATCCCATATCGTTCACTTTGTTCTTCTTTAACATCCTTTAAACCTATTGATACATGATCATCCATCCCATATCGTTCAATATGTTCTTCTGTAACATCCATTAAACTAACTGAAACATGATCATCCATCCCATATCGTTCACTGTGTTCTTCTAAATTATCCATTAAACCGACTGAAACATGATCATCAATCCCATATCTTTCAATATATTCTTCTGTAACATCCATTAAACCTACTGAAACATGATCATCCATCCCATATCGGTCTCTATTTTCTTCTGTAGCATCCATTAAACTTTCTGAAACATGATCATCCATCCCATATCGTTCACTATGTTCTTCTGTAACATCTATTAAACTTACTTAAACATGATCATCCATCCCATATCATTCACTATGTTCTTCTTTAACATCCACTAAACCTATTGAAACATGATCATCCATCCCATATCATTCACTATGTTCTTCTTTAACATCCAATAAACCTACTGAAACATAATTATACATCCCATATCGTTCATTATGTTCTTCTTTAACATCCATTAAACCTACTGAAACATGATCATCCATCCCATATCGTTCACTGTGTTCTTCTAAATTATCCATTAAACCTACTGAAACATGATCATCCATCCCATATCTTTCAATATATTCTTCTGTAACATCCATTAATCCTACTGAAACATGATCATCCATCCCATATCGTTCACTATGTTCTTCTATAACATCCATTAAACGTACTGAAACATGATCATCCATCCCATATCGTTCACTATGTTCTTCTGTAACATCCATTAAACCTACTAAAACAGGATAATCCATCCCATATCGTTCACTGTGTTCTTCTGAATTATCCATTAAACCTACTGAAACATGATTATCCATCCCATATCGTTCACTATGTTCTTCTGTAACATCCATTAATCTTACTGAAACATGATCATCCATCCCATATCGTTCACTTTGTTCTTCTTTAACATCCTTTAAACCTATTGATACATGATCATCCATCCCATATCGTTCAATATGTTCTGTAACATCCATTAAACTAACTGAAACATGATCATCCATCCCATATCGTTCACTGTGTTCTTCTAAATTATCCATTAAACCGACTGAAACATGATCATCCATCCCATATCTTTCAATATATTCTTCTATAACATCCATTAAACCTACTGAAACATGATCATCCATCCCATATCGGTCACTATTTTCTTCTGTAGCATCCATTAAACTTTCTGAAACATGATCATCCATCCCATATCGTTCACTATGATCTTCTGTAACATCCATTAAACTTACTTAAACATGATCATCCATCCCATATCGTTCACTATGTTCTTCTTTAACATCCACTAAACCTATTGAAACATGATCATCCATCCCATATCATTCACTATGTTCTTCTTTAACATCCAATAAACATACTGAAACATAATTATCCATCCCATATCGTTCATTATGTTCTTCTTTAACATCCATTAAACCTACTGAAACATGATCATCCATCCCATATCGTTCACTGTGTTCTTCTAAATTATCCATTAAACCTACTGAAACGTGATCATCCATCCCATATCTTTCAATATATTCTTCTGTAACATCCATTAATCATACTGAAACATGATCATCCATCCCATATCGTTCACTATGTTCTTCTATAACATCCATTAAACGTACTGAAACATGATCATCCATCCCATATCGTTCACTATGTTCTTCTGTAACATCCATTAAACCTACTAAAACAGGATAATCCATCCCATATCGTTCACTGTGTTCTTCTGAATTATCCATTAAACCAACTGAAACATGATCATCCATCCCATATCTTTCAATATATTCTTCTGTAACATCCATTAAACCTACTGAAACATGATCATCCATCCCATATCGGTCACTATTTTCTTCTGTAGCATCCATTAAACTTTCTGAAACATGATCATCCATCCCATATCGTTCACTATGTTCTTCTGTAACATCTATTAAATTTACTTAAACATGATCATCCATCCCATATCATTCACTATGTTCTTCTTTAACATCCACTAAACCTATTGAAACATGATCATCCATCCCATATCATTCACTATGTTCTTCTTTAACATCCAATAAACCTACTGAAACATAATTATCCATCCTATATCGTTCATTATGTTCTTCTTTAACATCCATTAAACCTACTGAAACATAATCATCCATCCCATATCGTTCATTATGTTCTTCTTTAACATGCATTAAACCTACTGAAACATGATCATCCATCCCATATCTTTCAATATATTCTTCTGTAACATCCACTAAACCTACTGAAACATGATCATCCATACCATATCGTTCACTATGTTCTTCTATAACATCCATTAAACCTACTGAAACATGATCATCCATCCCATATCGTTCACTATGTTCTTCTAAATTATCCATTAAACCTACTGAAACATGATCATCCATCCCATATCTTTCAATATATTCTTCTGTAACATCCATTAATCCTACTGAAACATGATCATCCATCCCATATCGTTCACTATGTTCTTCTGTAACATCCATTAAACCTACTAAAACAGGATAATCCATCCCATATCGTTCACTGTGTTCTTCTGAATTATCCATTAAACCTACTGAAACATGATTATCCATCCCATATCGTTCACTATGTTCTTCTGTAACATCTATTAAACTTACTGAAACATGATCATCCATCCCATATCGTTCACTTTGTTCTTCTTTAACATCCTTTAAACCTATTGATACATGATCATCCATCCCATATCGTTCAATATGTTCTTCTGTAACATCCATTAAACTAACTGAAACATGATCATCCATCCCATATCGTTCACTGTGTTCTTCTAAATTATCCATTAAACCGACTGAAACATGATCATCCATCCCATATCTTTCAATATATTCTTCTGTAACATCCATTAAACCTACTGAAACATGATCATCCATCCCATATCGTTCACTATGTTCTTCTTTAACATCCACTAAACCTATTGAAACATGATCATCCATCCCATATCATTCACTATGTTCTTCTTTAACATCCAATAAACATACTGAAACATAATTATCCATCCCATATCGTTCATTATGTTCTTCTTTAACATCCATTAAACCTACTGAAACATGATCATCCATCCCATATCGTTCACTGTGTTCTTCTAAATTATCCATTAAACCTACTGAAACGTGATCATCCATCCCATATCTTTCAATATATTCTTCTGTAACATCCATTAATCCTACTGAAACATGATCATCCATCCCATATCGTTCACTATGTTCTTCTATAACATCCATTAAACGTACTGAAACATGATCATCCATCCCATATCGTTCACTATGTTCTTCTGTAACATCCATTAAACCTACTAAAAAAGGATAATCCATCCCATATCGTTCACTGTGTTCTTCTGAATTATCCATTAAACGTACTGAAACATGATTATCCATCCCATATCGTTCACTTTGTTCTTCTTTAACATCCTTTAAACCTATTGATACATGATCATCCATCCCATATCGTTCAATATGTTCTTCTGTAACATCCATTAAACTAACTGAAACATGATCATCCATCCCATATCGTTCACTGTGTTCTTCTAAATTATCCATTAAACCGACTGAAACATGATCATCCATCCCATATCTTTCAATATATTCTTCTGTAACATCCATTAAACCGACTGAAACATGATCATCCATCCCATATCGGTCTCTATTTTCTTCTGTAGCATCCATTAAACTTTCTGAAACATAATCATCCATCCCATATCGTTCACTATGTTCTTCTGTAACATCTATTAAACTTACTTAAACATGATCATCCATCCCATATCATTCACTATGTTCTTCTTTAACATCCACTAAACCTATTGAAACATGATCATCCATCCCATATCCTTCACTATGTTCTTCTTTAACATCCAATAAACCTACTGAAACATAATTATACATCCCATATCGTTCATTATGTTCTTCTTTAACATCCATTAAACCTACTGAAACATGATCATCCATCCCATATCGTTCACTGTGTTCTTCTAAATTATCCATTAAACCTACTGAAACATGATCATCCATCCCATATCTTTCAATATATTCTTCTGTAACATCCATTAATCCTACTGAAACATGATCATCCATCCCATATCGTTCACTATGTTCTTCTATAACATCCATTAAACGTACTGAAACATGATCATCCATCCCATATCGTTCACTATGTTCTTCTGTAACATCCATTAAACCTACTAAAACAGGATAATCCATCCCATAACGTTCACTGTGTTCTTCTGAATTATCAATTAAACCTACTGAAACATGATTATCCATCCCATATCGTTCACTATGTTCTTCTGTAACATCCATTAATCTTACTGAAACATGATCATCCATCCCATATCGTTCACTTTGTTCTTCTTTAACATCCTTTAAACCTATTGATACATGATCATCCATCCCATATCGTTCAATATGTTCTGTAACATCCATTAAACTAACTGAAACATGATCATCCATCCCATATCGTTCACTGTGTTCTTCTAAATTATCCATTAAACCGACTGAAACATGATCATCCATCCCATATCTTTCAATATATTCTTCTGTAACATCCATTAAACCTACTGAAACATGATCATCCATCCCATATCGGTCACTATTTTCTTCTGTAGCATCCATTAAACTTTCTGAAACATGATCATCCATCCCATATCGTTCACTATGTTCTTCTGTAACATCTATTAAATTTACTTAAACATGATCATCCATCCCATATCATTCACTATGTTCTTCTTTAACATCCACTAAACCTATTGAAACATGATCATCCATCCCATATCATTCACTATGTTCTTCTTTAACATCCAATAAACCTACTGAAACATAATTATCCATCCTATATCGTTCATTATGTTCTTCTTTAACATCCATTAAACCTACTGAAACATAATCATCCATCCCATATCGTTCATTATGTTCTTCTTTAACATGCATTAAACCTACTGAAACATGATCATCCATCCCATATCTTTCAATATATTCTTCTGTAACATCCACTAAACCTACTGAAACATGATCATCCATACCATATCGTTCACTATGTTCTTCTATAACATCCATTAAACGTACTGAAACACGATCATCCATCCCATATCGTTCACTATGTTTTTCTGTAACATCCATTAAGCTTACTGAAACATGATTATCCATCCCATATCGTTCACTGTGTTCTTCTGAATTATCCATTAAACCTACTGAAACATGATTATCCATCCCATATCGTTCACTATGTTCTTCTATAACATCCATTAAACGTACTGAAACATGATCATCCATCCCATATCGTTCACTATGTTCTTCTGTAACATCCATTAAACCTACTAAAACAGGATAATCCATCCCATATCGTTCACTGTGTTCTTCTGAATTATCCATTAAACCTACTGAAACATGATTATCCATCCCATATCGTTCACTATGTTCTTCTGTAACATCCATTAAACTTACTGAAACATGATCATCCATCCCATATCGTTCACTTTGTTCTTCTTTAACATCCTTTAAAACTATTGATACATGATCATCCATCCCATATCGTTCAATATGTTCTTCTGTAACATCCATTAAACTAACTGAAACATGATCATCCATCCCATATCGTTCACTGTGTTCTTCTAAATTATCCATTAAACCTACTGAAACATGATCATCCATCCCATATCTTTCAATATATTCTTCTGTAACATCCATTAAACCTACTGAAACATGATCATCCATCCCATATCGGTCACTATTTTCTTCTGTAGCATCCATTAAACTTTCTGAAACATGATCATCCATCCCATATCGTTCACTATGTTCTTCTGTAACATCTATTAAACTTACTTAAACATGATCATTCATCCCATATCATTCACTATGTTCTTCTTTAACATCCACTAAACCTATTGAAACATGATCATCCATCCCATATCATTCACTATGTTCTTCTTTAACATCCAATAAACCTACTGAAACATAATTATCCATCCTATATCGTTCATTATGTTCTTCTTTAACATCCATTAAACCTACTGAAACATAATCATCCATCCCATATCGTTCATTATGTTCTTCTTTAACATGCATTAAACCTACTGAAACATGATCATCCATCCCATATCGTTCACTATGTTCTTCTGTAACATCCATTAAGCTTACTGAAACATGATTATCCATCCCATATCGTTCACTGTGTTCTTCTGAATTATCCATTAAACCTACTGAAACATGATTATCCATCCCATATCGTTCACTATGTTCTTCTATAACATCCATTAAACGTACTGAAACATGATCATCCATCCCATATCGTTCACTATGTTCTTCTGTAACATCCATTAAACCTACTAAAACAGGATAATCCATCCCATATCGTTCACTGTGTTCTTCTGAATTATCCATTAAACCTACTGAAACATGATTATCCATCCCATATCGTTCACTATGTTCTTCTGTAACATCTATTAAACTTACTGAAACATGATCATCCATCCCATATCGTTCACTTTGTTCTTCTTTAACATCCTTTAAACCTATTGATACATGATCATCCATCCCATATCGTTCAATATGTTCTTCTGTAACATCCATTAAACTAACTGAAACATGATCATCCATCCCATATCGTTCACTGTGTTCTTCTAAATTATCCATTAAACCGACTGAAACATGATCATCCATCCCATATCTTTCAATACATTCTTCTGTAACATCCATTAAACCTACTGAAACATGATCATCCATCCCATATCGGTCACTATTTTCTTCTTTAGAATCCATTAAACTTTCTGAAACGTGATCATCCATCCCATATCGTTCACTTTGTTCTTCTTTAACATCCTTTAAACCTATTGATACATGATCATCCATCCCATATCGTTCAATATGTTCTTCTGTAACATCCATTAAACTAACTGAAACATGATCATCCATCCCATATCGTTCACTGTGTTCTTCTAAATTATCCATTAAACCTACTGAAACATGATCATCCATCCCATATCTTTCAATATATTCTTCTGTAACATCCATTAAACCTACTGAAACATGATCATCCATCCCATATCGGTCACTATTTTCTTCTGTAGCATCCATTAAACTTTCTGAAACATGATCATCCATCCCATATCGTTCACTATGTTCTTCTGTAACATCTATTAAACTTACTTAAACATGATCATTCATCCCATATCATTCACTATGTTCTTCTTTAACATCCACTAAACCTATTGAAACATGATCATCCATCCCATATCATTCACTATGTTCTTCTTTAACATCCAATAAACCTACTGAAACATAATTATCCATCCTATATCGTTCATTATGTTCTTCTTTAACATCCATTAAACCTACTGAAACATAATCATCCATCCCATATCGTTCATTATGTTCTTCTTTAACATGCATTAAACCTACTGAAACATGATCATCCATCCCATATCGTTCACTATGTTCTTCTGTAACATCCATTAAGCTTACTGAAACATGATTATCCATCCCATATCGTTCACTGTGTTCTTCTGAATTATCCATTAAACCTACTGAAACATGATTATCCATCCCATATCGTTCACTATGTTCTTCTATAACATCCATTAAACGTACTGAAACATGATCATCCATCCCATATCGTTCACTATGTTCTTCTGTAACATCCATTAAACCTACTAAAACAGGATAATCCATCCCATATCGTTCACTGTGTTCTTCTGAATTATCCATTAAACCTACTGAAACATGATTATCCATCCCATATCGTTCACTATGTTCTTCTGTAACATCTATTAAACTTACTGAAACATGATCATCCATCCCATATCGTTCACTTTGTTCTTCTTTAACATCCTTTAAACCTATTGATACATGATCATCCATCCCATATCGTTCAATATGTTCTTCTGTAACATCCATTAAACTAACTGAAACATGATCATCCATCCCATATCGTTCACTGTGTTCTTCTAAATTATCCATTAAACCGACTGAAACATGATCATCCATCCCATATCTTTCAATACATTCTTCTGTAACATCCATTAAACCTACTGAAACATGATCATACATCCCATATCGGTCACTATTTTCTTCTGTAGAATCCATTAAACTTTCTGAAACGTGATCATCCATCCCATATCTTTCACTATGATCTTCTGTAACATCCATTAAACTTACTTAAACATGATCATCCATCCCATTTCGTTCACTATGTTCTTCTGTAACATCTATTAAACTTACTTAAACATGATCATCCATCCCATATCGTTCACTATGTTCTTCTTTAACATCCACTAAACCTATTGAAACATGATCATCCATCCCATATCATTCACTATGTTCTTCTTTAACATCCAATAAACCTACTGAAACATAATCATCCATCCCATATCATTCATTATGTTCTTCTTTAACATCCATTAAACCTACTGAAACATGATCATCCATCCCATATCGTTCACTGTGTTCTTCTAAATTATCCATTAAACCTACTGAAACATGATCATCCATCCCATATCTTTCAATATATTCTTCTGTAACATCCATTAATCCTACTGAAACATGATCATCCATCCCATATCGTTCACTATGTTCTTCTGTAACATCCATTAAACCTACTAAAACAGGATAATCCATCCCATATCGTTCACTGTGTTCTTCTGAATTATCCATTAAACCTACTGAAACATGATTATCCATCCCATATCGTTCACTATGTTCTTCTGTAACATCTATTAAACTTACTGAAACATGATCATCCATCCCATATCGTTCACTTTGTTCTTCTTTAACATCCTTTAAACCTATTGATACATGATCATCCATCCCATATCGTTCAATATGTTCTTCTGTAACATCCATTAAACTAAATGAAACATGATCATCCATCCCATATCGTTCACTGTGTTCTTCTAAATTATCCATTAAACCGACTGAAACATGATCATCCATCCCATATCTTTCAATATATTCTTCTGTAACATCCATTAAACCTACTGAAACATGATCATCCATCCCATATCGTTCACTATGTTCTTCTTTAACATCCACTAAACCTATTGAAACATGATCATCCATCCCATATCATTCACTATGTTCTTCTTTAACATCCAATAAACATACTGAAACATAATTATCCATCCCATATCGTTCATTATGTTCTTCTTTAACATCCATTAAACCTACTGAAACATGATCATCCATCCCATATCGTTCACTGTGTTCTTCTAAATTATCCATTAAACGTACTGAAACATGATTATCCATCCCATATCGTTCACTTTGTTCTTCTTTAACATCCTTTAAACCTATTGATACATGATCATCCATCCCATATCGTTCAATATGTTCTTCTGTAACATCCATTAAACTAACTGAAACATGATCATCCATCCCATATCGTTCACTGTGTTCTTCTAAATTATCCATTAAACTGACTGAAACATGATCATCCATCCCATATCTTTCAATATATTCTTCTGTAACATCCATTAAACCTACTGAAACATGATCATCCATCCCATATCGGTCTCTATTTTCTTCTGTAGCATCCATTAAACTTTCTGAAACATGATCATCCATCCCATATCGTTCACTATGTTCTTCTGTAACATCTATTAAACTTACTTAAACATGATCATCCATCCCATATCATTCACTATGTTCTTCTTTAACATCCACTAAACCTATTGAAACATGATCATCCATCCCATATCATTCACTATGTTCTTCTTTAACATCCAATAAACCTACTGAAACATAATTATACATCCCATATCGTTCATTATGTTCTTCTTTAACATCCATTAAACCTACTGAAACATGATCATCCATCCCATATCGTTCACTGTGTTCTTCTAAATTATCCATTAAACCTACTGAAACATGATCATCCATCCCATATCTTTCAATATATTCTTCTGTAACATCCATTAATCCTACTGAAACATGATCATCCATCCCATATCGTTCACTATGTTCTTCTATAACATCCATTAAACGTACTGAAACATGATCATCCATCCCATATCGTTCACTATGTTCTTCTGTAACATCCATTAAACCTACTAAAACAGGATAATCCATCCCATATCGTTCACTGTGTTCTTCTAAATTATCCATTAAACCGACTGAAACATGATCATCCATCCCATATCTTTCAATATATTCTTCTGTAACATCCATTAAACCTACTGAAACATGATCATCCATCCCATATCGGTCTCTATTTTCTTCTGTAGCATCCATTAAACTTTCTGAAACATGATCATCCATCCCATATCGTTCACTATGTTCTTCTGTAACATCTATTAAACTTACTTAAACATGATCATCCATCCCATATCATTCACTATGTTCTTCTTTAACATCCACTAAACCTATTGAAACATGATCATCCATCCCATATCATTCACTATGTTCTTCTTTAACATCCAATAAACCTACTGAAACATAATTATACATCCCATATCGTTCACTATGTTCTTCTGTAACATCCATTAAACCTACTAAAACAGGATAATCCATCCCATATCGTTCACTGTGTTCTTCTGAATTATCCATTAAACCTACTGAAACATGATTATCCATCCCATATCGTTCACTATGTTCTTCTGTAACATCTATTAAACTTACTGAAACATGATCATCCATCCCATATCGTTCACTTTGTTCTTCTTTAACATCCTTTAAACCTATTGATACATGATCATCCATCCCATATCGTTCAATATGTTCTTCTGTAACATCCATTAAACTAACTGAAACATGATCATCCATCCCATATCGTTCACTGTGTTCTTCTAAATTATCCATTAAACCGACTGAAACATGATCATCCATCCCATATCTTTCAATACATTCTTCTGTAACATCCATTAAACCTACTGAAACATGATCATACATCCCATATCGGTCACTATTTTCTTCTGTAGAATCCATTAAACTTTCTGAAACGTGATCATCCATCCCATATCTTTCACTATGATCTTCTGTAACATCCATTAAACTTACTTAAACATGATCATCCATCCCATTTCGTTCACTATGTTCTTCTGTAACATCTATTAAACTTACTTAAACATGATCATCCATCCCATATCGTTCACTATGTTCTTCTTTAACATCCACTAAACCTATTGAAACATGATCATCCATCCCATATCATTCACTATGTTCTTCTTTAACATCCAATAAACCTACTGAAACATAATCATCCATCCCATATCATTCATTATGTTCTTCTTTAACATCCATTAAACCTACTGAAACATGATCATCCATCCCATATCGTTCACTGTGTTCTTCTAAATTATCCATTAAACCTACTGAAACATGATCATCCATCCCATATCTTTCAATATATTCTTCTGTAACATCCATTAATCCTACTGAAACATGATCATCCATCCCATATCGTTCACTATGTTCTTCTGTAACATCCATTAAACCTACTAAAACAGGATAATCCATCCCATATCGTTCACTGTGTTCTTCTGAATTATCCATTAAACCTACTGAAACATGATTATCCATCCCATATCGTTCACTATGTTCTTCTGTAACATCTATTAAACTTACTGAAACATGATCATCCATCCCATATCGTTCACTTTGTTCTTCTTTAACATCCTTTAAACCTATTGATACATGATCATCCATCCCATATCGTTCAATATGTTCTTCTGTAACATCCATTAAACTAACTGAAACATGATCATCCATCCCATATCGTTCACTGTGTTCTTCTAAATTATCCATTAAACCGACTGAAACATGATCATCCATCCCATATCTTTCAATACATTCTTCTGTAACATCCATTAAACCTACTGAAACATGATCATACATCCCATATCGGTCACTATTTTCTTCTGTAGAATCCATTAAACTTTCTGAAACGTGATCATCCATCCCATATCTTTCACTATGATCTTCTGTAACATCCATTAAACTTACTTAAACATGATCATCCATCCCATTTCGTTCACTATGTTCTTCTGTAACATCTATTAAACTTACTTAAACATGATCATCCATCCCATATCGTTCACTATGTTCTTCTTTAACATCCACTAAACCTATTGAAACATGATCATCCATCCCATATCATTCACTATGTTCCTCTTTAACATCCAATAAACCTACTGAAACATAATCATCCATCCCATATCATTCATTATGTTCTTCTTTAACATCCATTAAACCTACTGAAACATGATCATCCATCCCATATCGTTCACTGTGTTCTTCTAAATTATCCATTAAACCTACTGAAACATGATCATCCATCCCATATCTTTCAATATATTCTTCTGTAACATCCATTAATCCTACTGAAACATGATCATCCATCCCATATCGTTCACTATGTTCTTCTGTAACATCCATTAAACCTACTAAAACAGGATAATCCATCCCATATCGTTCACTGTGTTCTTCTGAATTATCCATTAAACCTACTGAAACATGATTATCCATCCCATATCGTTCACTATGTTCTTCTGTAACATCTATTAAACTTACTGAAACATGATCATCCATCCCATATCGTTCACTTTGTTCTTCTTTAACATCCTTTAAACCTATTGATACATGATCATCCATCCCATATCGTTCAATATGTTCTTCTGTAACATCCATTAAACTAAATGAAACATGATCATCCATCCCATATCGTTCACTGTGTTCTTCTAAATTATCCATTAAACCGACTGAAACATGATCATCCATCCCATATCTTTCAATATATTCTTCTGTAACATCCATTAAACCTACTGAAACATGATCATCCATCCCATATCGTTCACTATGTTCTTCTTTAACATCCACTAAACCTATTGAAACATGATCATCCATCCCATATCATTCACTATGTTCTTCTTTAACATCCAATAAACATACTGAAACATAATTATCCATCCCATATCGTTCATTATGTTCTTCTTTAACATCCATTAAACCTACTGAAACATGATCATCCATCCCATATCGTTCACTGTGTTCTTCTAAATTATCCATTAAACCTACTGAAACGTGATCATCCATCCCATATCTTTCAATATATTCTTCTGTAACATCCATTAATCCTACTGAAACATGATCATCCATCCCATATCGTTCACTATGTTCTTCTATAACATCCATTAAACGTACTGAAACATGATCATCCATCCCATATCGTTCACTATGTTCTTCTGTAACATCCATTAAACCTACTAAAAAAGGATAATCCATCCCATATCGTTCACTGTGTTCTTCTGAATTATCCATTAAACGTACTGAAACATGATTATCCATCCCATATCGTTCACTTTGTTCTTCTTTAACATCCTTTAAACCTATTGATACATGATCATCCATCCCATATCGTTCAATATGTTCTTCTGTAACATCCATTAAACTAACTGAAACATGATCATCCATCCCATATCGTTCACTGTGTTCTTCTAAATTATCCATTAAACCGACTGAAACATGATCATCCATCCCATATCTTTCAATATATTCTTCTGTAACATCCATTAAACCTACTGAAACATGATCATCCATCCCATATCGGTCTCTATTTTCTTCTGTAGCATCCATTAAACTTTCTGAAACATGATCATCCATCCCATATCGTTCACTATGTTCTTCTGTAACATCTATTAAACTTACTTAAACATGATCATCCATCCCATATCATTCACTATGTTCTTCTTTAACATCCACTAAACCTATTGAAACATGATCATCCATCCCATATCATTCACTATGTTCTTCTTTAACATCCAATAAACCTACTGAAACATAATTATACATCCCATATCGTTCATTATGTTCTTCTTTAACATCCATTAAACCTACTGAAACATGATCATCCATCCCATATCGTTCACTGTGTTCTTCTAAATTATCCATTAAACCTACTGAAACATGATCATCCATCCCATATCTTTCAATATATTCTTCTGTAACATCCATTAATCCTACTGAAACATGATCATCCATCCCATATCGTTCACTATGTTCTTCTATAACATCCATTAAACGTACTGAAACATGATCATCCATCCCATATCGTTCACTATGTTCTTCTGTAACATCCATTAAACCTACTAAAACAGGATAATCCATCCCATATCGTTCACTGTGTTCTTCTGAATTATCCATTAAACCTACTGAAACATGATTATCCATCCCATATCGTTCACTATGTTCTTCTGTAACATCCATTAATCTTACTGAAACATGATCATCCATCCCATATCGTTCACTTTGTTCTTCTTTAACATCCTTTAAACCTATTGATACATGATCATCCATCCCATATCGTTCAATATGTTCTGTAACATCCATTAAACTAACTGAAATATGATCATCCATCCCATATCGTTCACTGTGTTCTTCTAAATTATCCATTAAACCGACTGAAACATGATCATCCATCCCATATCTTTCAATATATTCTTCTGTAACATCCATTAAACCTACTGAAACATGATCATCCATCCCATATCGGTCACTATTTTCTTCTGTAGCATCCATTAAACTTTCTGAAACATGATCATCCATCCCATATCGTTCACTATGATCTTCTGTAACATCCATTAAACTTACTTAAACATGATCATCCATCCCATATCGTTCACTATGTTCTTCTTTAACATCCACTAAACCTATTGAAACATGATCATCCATCCCATATCATTCACTATGTTCTTCTTTAACATCCAATAAACATACTGAAACATAATTATCCATCCCATATCGTTCATTATGTTCTTCTTTAACATCCATTAAACCTACTGAAACATGATCATCCATCCCATATCGTTCACTGTGTTCTTCTAAATTATCCATTAAACCTACTGAAACGTGATCATCCATCCCATATCTTTCAATATATTCTTCTGTAACATCCATTAATCATACTGAAACATGATCATCCATCCCATATCGTTCACTATGTTCTTCTATAACATCCATTAAACGTACTGAAACATGATCATCCATCCCATATCGTTCACTATGTTCTTCTGTAACATCCATTAAACCTACTAAAACAGGATAATCCATCCCATATCGTTCACTGTGTTCTTCTGAATTATCCATTAAACCTACTGAAACATGATCATCCATCCCATATCTTTCAATATATTCTTCTGTAACATCCATTAAACCTACTGAAACATGATCATCCATCCCATATCGGTCACTATTTTCTTCTGTAGCATCCATTAAACTTTCTGAAACATGATCATCCATCCCATATCGTTCACTATGTTCTTCTGTAACATCTATTAAATTTACTTAAACATGATCATCCATCCCATATCATTCACTATGTTCTTCTTTAACATCCACTAAACCTATTGAAACATGATCATCCATCCCATATCATTCACTATGTTCTTCTTTAACATCCAATAAACCTACTGAAACATAATTATCCATCCTATATCGTTCATTATGTTCTTCTTTAACATCCATTAAACCTACTGAAACATAATCATCCATCCCATATCGTTCATTATGTTCTTCTTTAACATGCATTAAACCTACTGAAACATGATCATCCATCCCATATCTTTCAATATATTCTTCTGTAACATCCACTAAACCTACTGAAACATGATCATCCATACCATATCGTTCACTATGTTCTTCTATAACATCCATTAAACCTACTGAAACATGATCATCCATCCCATATCGTTCACTATGTTCTTCTAAATTATCCATTAAACCTACTGAAACATGATCATCCATCCCATATCTTTCAATATATTCTTCTGTAACATCCATTAATCCTACTGAAACATGATCATCCATCCCATATCGTTCACTATGTTCTTCTGTAACATCCATTAAACCTACTAAAACAGGATAATCCATCCCATATCGTTCACTGTGTTCTTCTGAATTATCCATTAAACCTACTGAAACATGATTATCCATCCCATATCGTTCACTATGTTCTTCTGTAACATCTATTAAACTTACTGAAACATGATCATCCATCCCATATCGTTCACTTTGTTCTTCTTTAACATCCTTTAAACCTATTGATACATGATCATCCATCCCATATCGTTCAATATGTTCTTCTGTAACATCCATTAAACTAACTGAAACATGATCATCCATCCCATATCGTTCACTGTGTTCTTCTAAATTATCCATTAAACCGACTGAAACATGATCATCCATCCCATATCTTTCAATATATTCTTCTGTAACATCCATTAAACCTACTGAAACATGATCATCCATCCCATATCGTTCACTATGTTCTTCTTTAACATCCACTAAACCTATTGAAACATGATCATCCATCCCATATCATTCACTATGTTCTTCTTTAACATCCAATAAACATACTGAAACATAATTATCCATCCCATATCGTTCATTATGTTCTTCTTTAACATCCATTAAACCTACTGAAACATGATCATCCATCCCATATCGTTCACTGTGTTCTTCTAAATTATCCATTAAACCTACTGAAACGTGATCATCCATCCCATATCTTTCAATATATTCTTCTGTAACATCCATTAATCCTACTGAAACATGATCATCCATCCCATATCGTTCACTATGTTCTTCTATAACATCCATTAAACGTACTGAAACATGATCATCCATCCCATATCGTTCACTATGTTCTTCTGTAACATCCATTAAACCTACTAAAAAAGGATAATCCATCCCATATCGTTCACTGTGTTCTTCTGAATTATCCATTAAACGTACTGAAACATGATTATCCATCCCATATCGTTCACTTTGTTCTTCTTTAACATCCTTTAAACCTATTGATACATGATCATCCATCCCATATCGTTCAATATGTTCTTCTGTAACATCCATTAAACTAACTGAAACATGATCATCCATCCCATATCGTTCACTGTGTTCTTCTAAATTATCCATTAAACCGACTGAAACATGATCATCCATCCCATATCTTTCAATATATTCTTCTGTAACATCCATTAAACCTACTGAAACATGATCATCCATCCCATATCGGTCTCTATTTTCTTCTGTAGCATCCATTAAACTTTCTGAAACATGATCATCCATCCCATATCGTTCACTATGTTCTTCTGTAACATCTATTAAACTTACTTAAACATGATCATCCATCCCATATCATTCACTATGTTCTTCTTTAACATCCACTAAACCTATTGAAACATGATCATCCATCCCATATCATTCACTATGTTCTTCTTTAACATCCAATAAACCTACTGAAACATAATTATACATCCCATATCGTTCATTATGTTCTTCTTTAACATCCATTAAACCTACTGAAACATGATCATCCATCCCATATCGTTCACTGTGTTCTTCTAAATTATCCATTAAACCTACTGAAACATGATCATCCATCCCATATCTTTCAATATATTCTTCTGTAACATCCATTAATCCTACTGAAACATGATCATCCATCCCATATCGTTCACTATGTTCTTCTATAACATCCATTAAACGTACTGAAACATGATCATCCATCCCAAATCGTTCACTATGTTCTTCTGTAACATCCATTAAACCTACTAAAACAGGATAATCCATCCCATATCGTTCACTGTGTTCTTCTGAATTATCCATTAAACCTACTGAAACATGATTATCCATCCCATATCGTTCACTATGTTCTTCTGTAACATCCATTAATCTTACTGAAACATGATCATCCATCCCATATCGTTCACTTTGTTCTTCTTTAACATCCTTTAAACCTATTGATACATGATCATCCATCCCATATCGTTCAATATGTTCTGTAACATCCATTAAACTAACTGAAACATGATCATCCATCCCATATCGTTCACTGTGTTCTTCTAAATTATCCATTAAACCGACTGAAACATGATCATCCATCCCATATCATTCACTATGTTCTTCTTTAACATCCAATAAACATACTGAAACATAATTATCCATCCCATATCGTTCATTATGTTCTTCTTTAACATCCATTAAACCTACTGAAACATGATCATCCATCCCATATCTTTCAATATATTCTTCTGTAACATCCATTAAACCTACTGAAACACGATCATCCATCCCATATCGGTCACTATTTTCTTCTGTAGCATCCATTAAACTTTCTGAAACATGATCATCCATCCCATATCGTTCACTATGTTCTTCTGTAACATCTATTAAATTTACTTAAACATGATCATCCATCCCATATCATTCACTATGTTCTTCTTTAACATCCACTAAACCTATTGAAACATGATCATCCATCCCATATCATTCACTATGTTCTTCTTTAACATCCAATAAACCTACTGAAACATAATTATCCATCCTATATCGTTCATTATGTTCTTCTTTAACATCCATTAAACCTACTGAAACATAATCATCCATCCCATATCGTTCATTATGTTCTTCTTTAACATGCATTAAACCTACTGAAACATGATCATCCATCCCATATCTTTCAATATATTCTTCTGTAACATCCACTAAACCTACTGAAACATGATCATCCATACCATATCGTTCACTATGTTCTTCTATAACATCCATTAAACGTACTGAAACATGATCATCCATCCCCTATCGTTCACTATGTTCTTCTGTAACATCCATTAAGCTTACTGAAACATGATTATCCATCCCATATCGTTCACTGTGTTCTTCTGAATTATCCATTAAACCTACTGAAACATGATTATCCATCCCATATCGTTCACTATGTTCTTCTATAACATCCATTAAACGTACTGAAACATGATCATCCATCCCATATCGTTCACTATGTTCTTCTGTAACATCCATTAAACCTACTAAAACAGGATAATCCATCCCATATCGTTCACTGTGTTCTTCTGAATTATCCATTAAACCTACTGAAACATGATTATCCATCCCATATCGTTCACTATGTTCTTCTGTAACATCTATTAAACTTACTGAAACGTGATCATCCATCCCATATCGTTCACTTTGTTCTTCTTTAACATCCTTTAAACCTATTGATACATGATCATCCATCCCATATCGTTCAATATGTTCTTCTGTAACATCCATTAAACTAACTGAAACATGATCATCCATCCCATATCGTTCACTGTGTTCCTCTAAATTATCCATTAAACCGACTGAAACATGATCATCCATCCCATATCTTTCAATATATTCTTCTGTAACATCCATTAAACCTACTGAAACATGATCATCCATCCCATATCGGTCACTATTTTCTTCTGTAGAATCCATTAAACTTTCTGAAACGTGATCATCCATCCCATATCTTTCACTATGATCTTCTGTAACATCCATTAAACTTACTTAAACATGATCATCCATCCCATATCGTTCACTATGTTCTTCTGTAACATCTATTAAACTTACTTAAACATGATCATCCATCCCATATCGTTCACTATGTTCTTCTTTAACATCCACTAAACCTATTGAAACGTGATCATCCATCCCATATCATTCACTATGTTCTTCTTTAACATCCAATAAACCTACTGAAACATAATCATCCATCCCATATCATTCATTATGTTCTTCTTTAACATCCATTAAACCTACTGAAACATGATCATCCATCCCATATCGTTCACTGTGTTCTTCTAAATTATCCATTAAACCTACTGAAACATGATCATCCATCCCATATCTTTCAATATATTCTTCTGTAACATCCATTAATCCTACTGAAACATGATCATCCATCCCATATCGTTCACTATGTTCTTCTGTAACATCCATTAAACCTACTAAAACAGGATAATCCATCCCATATCGTTCACTGTGTTCTTCTGAATTATCCATTAAACCTACTGAAACATGATTATCCATCCCATATCGTTCACTATGTTCTTCTGTAACATATATTAAACTTACTGAAACATGATCATCCATCCCATATCGTTCACTATGTTCTTCTGTAACATCTATTAAATTTACTTAAACATGATCATCCATCCCATATCATTCACTATGTTCTTCTTTAACATCCACTAAACCTATTGAAACATGATCATCCATCCCATATCATTCACTATGTTCTTCTTTAACATCCAATAAACCTACTGAAACATAATTATCCATCCTATATCGTTCATTATGTTCTTCTTTAACATCCATTAAACCTACTGAAACATAATCATCCATCCCATATCGTTCATTATGTTCTTCTTTAACATGCATTAAACCTACTGAAACATGATCATCCATCCCATATCTTTCAATATATTCTTCTGTAACATCCACTAAACCTACTGAAACATGATCATCCATACCATATCGTTCACTATGTTCTTCTATAACATCCATTAAACCTACTGAAACATGATCATCCATCCCATATCGTTCACTATGTTCTTCTAAATTATCCAATAAACCTACTGAAACATGATCATCCATCCCATATCTTTCAATATATTCTTCTGTAACATCCATTAATCCTACTGAAACATGATCATCCATCCCATATCGCTCACTATGTTCTTCTGTAACATCCATTAAACCTACTAAAACAGGATAATCCATCCCATATCGTTCACTGTGTTCTTCTGAATTATCCATTAAACCTACTGAAACATGATTATCCATCCCATATCGTTCACTATGTTCTTCTGTAACATCTATTAAACTTACTGAAACATGATCATCCATCCCATATCGTTCACTTTGTTCTTCTTTAACATCCTTTAAACCTATTGATACATGATCATCCATCCCATATCGTTCAATATGTTCTTCTGTAACATCCATTAAACTAACTGAAACATGATCATCCATCCCATATCGTTCACTGTGTTCTTCTAAATTATCCATTAAACCGACTGAAACATGATCATCCATCCCATATCTTTCAATATATTCTTCTGTAACATCCATTAAACCTACTGAAACATGATCATCCATCCCATATCGTTCACTATGTTCTTCTTTAACATCCACTAAACCTATTGAAACATGATCATCCATCCCATATCATTCACTATGTTCTTCTTTAACATCCAATAAACATACTGAAACATAATTATCCATCCCATATCGTTCATTATGTTCTTCTTTAACATCCATTAAACCTACTGAAACATGATCATCCATCCCATATCGTTCACTGTGTTCTTCTAAATTATCCATTAAACCTACTGAAACGTGATCATCCATCCCATATCTTTCAATATATTCTTCTGTAACATCCATTAATCCTACTGAAACATGATCATCCATCCCATATCGTTCACTATGTTCTTCTATAACATCCATTAAACGTACTGAAACATGATCATCCATCCCATATCGTTCACTATGTTCTTCTGTAACATCCATTAAACCTACTAAAAAAGGATAATCCATCCCATATCGTTCACTGTGTTCTTCTGAATTATCCATTAAACGTACTGAAACATGATTATCCATCCCATATCGTTCACTTTGTTCTTCTTTAACATCCTTTAAACCTATTGATACATGATCATCCATCCCATATCGTTCAATATGTTCTTCTGTAACATCCATTAAACTAACTGAAACATGATCATCCATCCCATATCGTTCACTGTGTTCTTCTAAATTATCCATTAAACCGACTGAAACATGATCATCCATCCCATATCTTTCAATATATTCTTCTGTAACATCCATTAAACCTACTGAAACATGATCATCCATCCCATATCGGTCTCTATTTTCTTCTGTAGCATCCATTAAACTTTCTGAAACATGATCATCCATCCCATATCGTTCACTATGTTCTTCTGTAACATCTATTAAACTTACTTAAACATGATCATCCATCCCATATCATTCACTATGTTCTTCTTTAACATCCACTAAACCTATTGAAACATGATCATCCATCCCATATCATTCACTATGTTCTTCTTTAACATCCAATAAACCTACTGAAACATAATTATACATCCCATATCGTTCATTATGTTCTTCTTTAACATCCATTAAACCTACTGAAACATGATCATCCATCCCATATCGTTCACTGTGTTCTTCTAAATTATCCATTAAACCTACTGAAACATGATCATCCATCCCATATCTTTCAATATATTCTTCTGTAACATCCATTAATCCTACTGAAACATGATCATCCATCCCATATCGTTCACTATGTTCTTCTATAACATCCATTAAACGTACTGAAACATGATCATCCATCCCATATCGTTCACTATGTTCTTCTGTAACATCCATTAAACCTACTAAAACAGGATAATCCATCCCATATCGTTCACTGTGTTCTTCTGAATTATCCATTAAACCTACTGAAACATGATTATCCATCCCATATCGTTCACTATGTTCTTCTGTAACATCCATTAATCTTACTGAAACATGATCATCCATCCCATATCGTTCACTTTGTTCTTCTTTAACATCCTTTAAACCTATTGATACATGATCATCCATCCCATATCGTTCAATATGTTCTGTAACATCCATTAAACTAACTGAAACATGATCATCCATCCCATATCGTTCACTGTGTTCTTCTAAATTATCCATTAAACCGACTGAAACATGATCATCCATCCCATATCATTCACTATGTTCTTCTTTAACATCCAATAAACATACTGAAACATAATTATCCATCCCATATCGTTCATTATGTTCTTCTTTAACATCCATTAAACCTACTGAAACATGATCATCCATCCCATATCTTTCAATATATTCTTCTGTAACATCCATTAAACCTACTGAAACACGATCATCCATCCCATATCGGTCACTATTTTCTTCTGTAGCATCCATTAAACTTTCTGAAACATGATCATCCATCCCATATCGTTCACTATGTTCTTCTGTAACATCTATTAAATTTACTTAAACATGATCATCCATCCCATATCATTCACTATGTTCTTCTTTAACATCCACTAAACCTATTGAAACATGATCATCCATCCCATATCATTCACTATGTTCTTCTTTAACATCCAATAAACCTACTGAAACATAATTATCCATCCTATATCGTTCATTATGTTCTTCTTTAACATCCATTAAACCTACTGAAACATAATCATCCATCCCATATCGTTCATTATGTTCTTCTTTAACATGCATTAAACCTACTGAAACATGATCATCCATCCCATATCTTTCAATATATTCTTCTGTAACATCCACTAAACCTACTGAAACATGATCATCCATACCATATCGTTCACTATGTTCTTCTATAACATCCATTAAACGTACTGAAACATGATCATCCATCCCCTATCGTTCACTATGTTCTTCTGTAACATCCATTAAGCTTACTGAAACATGATTATCCATCCCATATCGTTCACTGTGTTCTTCTGAATTATCCATTAAACCTACTGAAACATGATTATCCATCCCATATCGTTCACTATGTTCTTCTATAACATCCATTAAACGTACTGAAACATGATCATCCATCCCATATCGTTCACTATGTTCTTCTGTAACATCCATTAAACCTACTAAAACAGGATAATCCATCCCATATCGTTCACTGTGTTCTTCTGAATTATCCATTAAACCTACTGAAACATGATTATCCATCCCATATCGTTCACTATGTTCTTCTGTAACATCTATTAAACTTACTGAAACGTGATCATCCATCCCATATCGTTCACTTTGTTCTTCTTTAACATCCTTTAAACCTATTGATACATGATCATCCATCCCATATCGTTCAATATGTTCTTCTGTAACATCCATTAAACTAACTGAAACATGATCATCCATCCCATATCGTTCACTGTGTTCTTCTAAATTATCCATTAAACCGACTGAAACATGATCATCCATCCCATATCTTTCAATATATTCTTCTGTAACATCCATTAAACCTACTGAAACATGATCATCCATCCCATATCGGTCACTATTTTCTTCTGTAGAATCCATTAAACTTTCTGAAACGTGATCATCCATCCCATATCTTTCACTATGATCTTCTGTAACATCCATTAAACTTACTTAAACATGATCATCCATCCCATATCGTTCACTATGTTCTTCTGTAACATCTATTAAACTTACTTAAACATGATCATCCATCCCATATCGTTCACTATGTTCTTCTTTAACATCCACTAAACCTATTGAAACGTGATCATCCATCCCATATCATTCACTATGTTCTTCTTTAACATCCAATAAACCTACTGAAACATAATCATCCATCCCATATCATTCATTATGTTCTTCTTTAACATCCATTAAACCTACTGAAACATGATCATCCATCCCATATCGTTCACTGTGTTCTTCTAAATTATCCATTAAACCTACTGAAACATGATCATCCATCCCATATCTTTCAATATATTCTTCTGTAACATCCATTAATCCTACTGAAACATGATCATCCATCCCATATCGTTCACTATGTTCTTCTGTAACATCCATTAAACCTACTAAAACAGGATAATCCATCCCATATCGTTCACTGTGTTCTTCTGAATTATCCATTAAACCTACTGAAACATGATTATCCATCCCATATCGTTCACTATGTTCTTCTGTAACATATATTAAACTTACTGAAACATGATCATCCATCCCATATCGTTCACTTTGTTCTTCTTTAACATCCTTTAAACCTATTGATACATGATCATCCATCCCATATCGTTCAATATGTTCTTCTGTAACATCCATTAAACTAACTGAAACATGATCATCCATCCCATATCGTTCACTGTGTTCTTCTAAATTATCCATTAAACCGACTGAAACATGATCATCCATCCCATATCTTTCAATATATTCTTCTGTAACATCCATTAAACCTACTGAAACATGATCATCCATCCCATATCGTTCACTATGTTCTTCTTTAACATCCACTAAACCTATTGAAACATGATCATCCATCCCATATCATTCACTATGTTCTTCTTTAACATCCAATAAACATACTGAAACATAATTATCCATCCCATATCGTTCATTATGTTCTTCTTTAACATCCATTAAACCTACTGAAACATGATCATCCATCCCATATCGTTCACTGTGTTCTTCTAAATTATCCATTAAACCTACTGAAACGTGATCATCCATCCCATATCTTTCAATATATTCTTCTGTAACATCCATTAATCCTACTGAAACATGATCATCCATCCCATATCGTTCACTATGTTCTTCTATAACATCCATTAAACGTACTGAAACATGATCATCCATCCCATATCGTTCACTATGTTCTTCTGTAACATCCATTAAACCTACTAAAAAAGGATAATCCATCCCATATCGTTCACTGTGTTCTTCTGAATTATCCATTAAACGTACTGAAACATGATTATCCATCCCATATCGTTCACTTTGTTCTTCTTTAACATCCTTTAAACCTATTGATACATGATCATCCATCCCATATCGTTCAATATGTTCTTCTGTAACATCCATTAAACTAACTGAAACATGATCATCCATCCCATATCGTTCACTGTGTTCTTCTAAATTATCCATTAAACCGACTGAAACATGATCATCCATCCCATATCTTTCAATATATTCTTCTGTAACATCCATTAAACCTACTGAAACATGATCATCCATCCCATATCGGTCTCTATTTTCTTCTGTAGCATCCATTAAACTTTCTGAAACATGATCATCCATCCCATATCGTTCACTATGTTCTTCTGTAACATCTATTAAACTTACTTAAACATGATCATCCATCCCATATCATTCACTATGTTCTTCTTTAACATCCACTAAACCTATTGAAACATGATCATCCATCCCATATCATTCACTATGTTCTTCTTTAACATCCAATAAACCTACTGAAACATAATTATACATCCCATATCGTTCATTATGTTCTTCTTTAACATCCATTAAACCTACTGAAACATGATCATCCATCCCATAT
This sequence comes from Lampris megalopsis, assembly GCA_022114975.2. NCBI lineage: Eukaryota > Metazoa > Chordata > Actinopteri > Lampriformes > Lampridae > Lampris > Lampris megalopsis. Next base: position 7,199,789 of record JAJHIY020000425.1, read on the forward strand.
CGTTCACTGTGTTCTTCTAAATTATCCATTAAACCTACTGAAACATGATCATCCATCCCATATCTTTCAATATATTCTTCTGTAACATCCATTAATCCTACTGAAACATGATCATCCATCCCATATCGTTCACTATGTTCTTCTATAACATCCATTAAACGTACTGAAACATGATCATCCATCCCATATCGTTCACTATGTTCTTCTGTAACATCCATTAAACCTACTAAAACAGGATAATCCATCCCATATCGTTCACTGTGTTCTTCTGAATTATCCATTAAACCTACTGAAACATGATTATCCATCCCATATCGTTCACTATGTTCTTCTGTAACATCCATTAAACTTACTGAAACATGATCATCCATCCCATATCGTTCACTTTGTTCTTCTTTAACATCCTTTAAACCTATTGATACATGATCATCCATCCCATATCGTTCAATATGTTCTGTAACATCCATTAAACTAACTGAAACATGATCATCCATCCCATATCGTTCACTGTGTTCTTCTAAATTATCCATTAAACCGACTGAAACATGATCATCCATCCCATATCTTTCAATATATTCTTCTGTAACATCCATTAAACCTACTGAAACATGATCATCCATCCCATATCGGTCACTATTTTCTTCTGTAGCATCCATTAAACTTTCTGAAACATGATCATCCATCCCATATCGTTCACTATGATCTTCTGTAACATCCATTAAACTTACTTAAACATGATCATCCATCCCATATCGTTCACTATGTTCTTCTTTAACATCCACTAAACCTATTGAAACATGATCATCCATCCCATATCATTCACTATGTTCTTCTTTAACATCCAATAAACCTACTGAAACATAATCATCCATCCCATATCATTCATTATGTTCTTCTTTAACATCCATTAAACCTACTGAAACATGATCATCCATCCCATATCGTTCACTGTGTTCTTCTAAATTATCCATTAAACCTACTGAAACATGATCATCCATCCCATATCTTTCAATATATTCTTCTGTAACATCCATTAATCCTACTGAAACATGATCATCCATCCCATATCGTTCACTATGTTCTTCTGTAACATCCATTAAACCTACTAAAACAGGATAATCCATCCCATATCGTTCACTGTGTTCTTCTGAATTATCCATTAAACCTACTGAAACATGATTATCCATCCCATATCGTTCACTATGTTCTTCTGTAACATCTATTAAACTTACTGAAACATGATCATCCATCCCATATCGTTCACTTTGTTCTTCTTTAACATCCTTTAAACCTATTGATACATGATCATCCATCCCATATCGTTCAATATGTTCTTCTGTAACATCCATTAAACTAACTGAAACATGATCATCCATCCCATATCGTTCACTGTGTTCTTCTAAATTATCCATTAAACCGACTGAAACATGATCATCCATCCCATATCTTTCAATATATTCTTCTGTAACATCCATTAAACCTACTGAAACATGATCATCCATCCCATATCGTTCACTATGTTCTTCTTTAACATCCACTAAACCTATTGAAACATGATCATCCATCCCATATCATTCACTATGTTCTTCTTTAACATCCAATAAACATACTGAAACATAATTATCCATCCCATATCGTTCATTATGTTCTTCTTTAACATCCATTAAACCTACTGAAACATGATCATCCATCCCATATCGTTCACTGTGTTCTTCTAAATTATCCATTAAACCTACTGAAACGTGATCATCCATCCCATATCTTTCAATATATTCTTCTGTAACATCCATTAATCCTACTGAAACATGATCATCCATCCCATATCGTTCACTATGTTCTTCTATAACATCCATTAAACGTACTGAAACATGATCATCCATCCCATATCGTTCACTATGTTCTTCTGTAACATCCATTAAACCTACTAAAAAAGGATAATCCATCCCATATCGTTCACTGTGTTCTTCTGAATTATCCATTAAACGTACTGAAACATGATTATCCATCCCATATCGTTCACTTTGTTCTTCTTTAACATCCTTTAAACCTATTGATACATGATCATCCATCCCATATCGTTCAATATGTTCTTCTGTAACATCCATTAAACTAACTGAAACATGATCATCCATCCCATATCGTTCACTGTGTTCTTCTAAATTATCCATTAAACCGACTGAAACATGATCATCCATCCCATATCTTTCAATATATTCTTCTGTAACATCCATTAAACTTTCTGAAACATGATCATCCATCCCATATCGTTCACTATGTTCTTCTGTAACATCTATTAAACTTACTTAAACATGATCATCCATCCCATATCATTCACTATGTTCTTCTTTAACATCCACTAAACCTATTGAAACATGATCATCCATCCCATATCATTCACTATGTTCTTCTTTAACATCCAATAAACCTACTGAAACATAATTATACATCCCATATCGTTCATTATGTTCTTCTTTAACATCCATTAAACCTACTGAAACATGATCATCCATCCCATATCGTTCACTGTGTTCTTCTAAATTATCCATTAAACCTACTGAAACATGATCATCCATCCCATATCTTTCAATATATTCTTCTGTAACATCCATTAATCCTACTGAAACATGATCATCCATCCCATATCGTTCACTATGTTCTTCTATAACATCCATTAAACGTACTGAAACATGATCATCCATCCCATATCGTTCACTATGTTCTTCTGTAACATCCATTAAACCTACTAAAACAGGATAATCCATCCCATATCGTTCACTGTGTTCTTCTGAATTATCCATTAAACCTACTGAAACATGATTATCCATCCCATATCGTTCACTATGTTCTTCTGTAACATCCATTAAACTTACTGAAACATGATCATCCATCCCATATCGTTCACTTTGTTCTTCTTTAACATCCTTTAAACCTATTGATACATGATCATCCATCCCATATCGTTCAATATGTTCTGTAACATCCATTAAACTAACTGAAACATGATCATCCATCCCATATCGTTCACTGTGTTCTTCTAAATTATCCATTAAACCGACTGAAACATGATCATCCATCCCATATCTTTCAATATATTCTTCTGTAACATCCATTAAACCTACTGAAACATGATCATCCATCCCATATCGGTCACTATTTTCTTCTGTAGAATCCATTAAACTTTCTGAAACATGATCATCCATCCCATATCGTTCACTATGATCTTCTGTTACATCCATTAAACTTACTTAAACATGATCATCCATCCCATATCGTTCACTATGTTCTTCTTTAACATCCACTAAACCTATTGAAACATGATCATCCATCCCATATCATTCACTATGTTCTTCTTTAACATCCAATAAACATACTGAAACATAATTATCCATCCCATATCGTTCATTATGTTCTTCTTTAACATCCATTAAACCTACTGAAACATGATCATCCATCCCATATCGTTCACTGTGTTCTTCTAAATTATCCATTAAACCTACTGAAACGTGATCATCCATCCCATATCTTTCAATATATTCTTCTGTAACATCCATTAATCATACTGAAACATGATCATCCATCCCATATCGTTCACTATGTTCTTCTATAACATCCATTAAACGTACTGAAACATGATCATCCATCCCATATCGTTCACTATGTTCTTCTGTAACATCCATTAAACCTACTAAAACAGGATAATCCATCCCATATCGTTCACTGTGTTCTTCTGAATTATCCATTAAACCTACTGAAACATGATTATCCATCCCATATCGTTCACTATGTTCTTCTGTAACATCCATTAAACTTTCTGAAACATGATCATCCATCCCATATCTTTCACTATGATCTTCTGTAACATCCATTAAACTTACTTAAACATGATCATCCATCCCATATCGTTCACTATGTTCTTCTGTAACATCTATTAAACTTACTTAAACATGATCATCCATCCCATATCGTTCACTATGTTCTTCTTTAACATCCACTAAACCTATTGAAACATGATCATCCATCCCATATCTTTCAATATATTCTTCTGTAACATCCATTAATCCTACTGAAACATGATCATCCATCCCATATCGTTCACTATGTTCTTCTGTAACATCCATTAAACCTACTAAAACAGGATAATCCATCCCATATCGTTCACTATGTTCTTCTATAACATCCATTAAACGTACTGAAGAATGATCATCCATCCCATATCGTTCACTATGTTCTTCTGTAACATCCATTAAACCTACTAAAACAGGATAATCCATCCCATATCGTTCACTGTGTTCTTCTGTAACATCCATTAAACTAACTGAAACATGATCATCCATCCCATATCATTCACTATGTTCTTCTGTAACATCCATTAAACCTACTAAAACAGGATAATCCATCCCATATCGTTCACTGTGTTCTTCTGAATTATCCATTAAACCTACTGAAACATGATTATCCATCCCATATCGTTCACTATGTTCTTCTGTAACATCCATTAAACTTACTGAAACATGATCATCCATCCCATATCGTTCACTTTGTTCTTCTTTAACATCCTTTAAACCTATTGATACATGATCATCCATCCCATATCGTTCAATATGTTCTGTAACATCCATTAAACTAACTGAAACATGATCATCCATCCCATATCGTTCACTGTGTTCTTCTAAATTATCCATTAAACCGACTGAAACATGATCATCCATCCCATATCTTTCAATATATTCTTCTGTAACATCCATTAAACCTACTGAAACATGATCATCCATCCCATATCGGTCACTATTTTCTTCTGTAGCATCCATTAAACTTTCTGAAACATGATCATCCATCCCATATCGTTCACTATGATCTTCTGTAACATCCATTAAACTTACTTAAACATGATCATCCATCCCATATCGTTCACTATGTTCTTCTTTAACATCCACTAAACCTATTGAAACATGATCATCCATCCCATATCATTCACTATGTTCTTCTTTAACATCCAATAAACATACTGAAACATAATTATCCATCCCATATCGTTCATTATGTTCTTCTTTAACATCCATTAAACCTACTGAAACATGATCATCCATCCCATATCGTTCACTGTGTTCTTCTAAATTATCCATTAAACCTACTGAAACGTGATCATCCATCCCATATCTTTCAATATATTCTTCTGTAACATCCATTAATCATACTGAAACATGATCATCCATCCCATATCGTTCACTATGTTCTTCTATAACATCCATTAAACGTACTGAAACATGATCATCCATCCCATATCGTTCACTATGTTCTTCTGTAACATCCATTAAACCTACTAAAACAGGATAATCCATCCCATATCGTTCACTGTGTTCTTCTGAATTATCCATTAAACCTACTGAAACATGATTATCCATCCCATATCGTTCACTATGTTCTTCTGTAACATCCATTAAACTTTCTGAAACATGATCATCCATCCCATATCTTTCACTATGATCTTCTGTAACATCCATTAAACTTACTTAAACATGATCATCCATCCCATATCGTTCACTATGTTCTTCTGTAACATCTATTAAACTTACTTAAACATGATCATCCATCCCATATCGTTCACTATGTTCTTCTTTAACATCCACTAAACCTATTGAAACATGATCATCCATCCCATATCTTTCAATATATTCTTCTGTAACATCCATTAATCCTACTGAAACATGATCATCCATCCCATATCGTTCACTATGTTCTTCTGTAACATCCATTAAACCTACTAAAACAGGATAATCCATCCCATATCGTTCACTATGTTCTTCTATAACATCCATTAAACGTACTGAAGAATGATCATCCATCCCATATCGTTCACTATGTTCTTCTGTAACATCCATTAAACCTACTAAAACAGGATAATCCATCCCATATCGTTCACTGTGTTCTTCTGAATTATCCATTAAACCTACTGAAACATGATCATCCATCCCATATCGTTCACTTTGTTCTTCTTTAACATCCTTTAAACCTATTGATACATGATCATCGATCCCATATCGTTCAATATGTTCTTCTGTAACATCCATTAAACTAACTGAAACATGATCATCCATCCCATATCGTTCACTGTGTTATCCTAAATTATCCATTAAACCTACTGAAACATGATCATCCATCCCATATCTTTCAATATATTCTTCTGTAACATCCATTAAACCTACTGAAACATGATCATCCATCCCATATCGGTCACTATTTTCTTCTGTAGCATCCATTAAACTTTCTGAAACATGATCATCCATCCCATATCGTTCACTATGTTCTTCTGTAACATCTATTAAACTTACTTAAACATGATCATCCATCCCATATCATTCACTATGTTCTTCTTTAACATCCACTAAACCTATTGAAACATGATCATCCATCCCATATCATTCACTATGTTCTTCTTTAACATCCAATAAACCTACTGAAACATAATTATCCATCCTATATCGTTCATTATGTTCTTCTTTAACATCCATTAAACCTACTGAAACATAATCATCCATCCCATATCGTTCATTATGTTCTTCTTTAACATGCATTAAACCTACTGAAACATGATCATCCATCCCATATCTTTCAATATATTCTTCTGTAACATCCACTAAACCTACTGAAACATGATCATCCATACCATATCGTTCACTATGTTCTTCTATAACATCCATTAAACGTACTGAAACATGATCATCCATCCCATATCGTTCACTATGTTCTTCTGTAACATCCATTAAGCTTACTGAAACATGATTATCCATCCCATATCGTTCACTGTGTTCTTCTGAATTATCCATTAAACCTACTGAAACATGATTATCCATCCCATATCGTTCACTATGTTCTTCTATAACATCCATTAAACGTACTGAAACATGATCATCCATCCCATATCGTTCACTATGTTCTTCTGTAACATCCATTAAACCTACTAAAACAGGATAATCCATCCCATATCGTTCACTGTGTTCTTCTGAATTATCCATTAAACCTACTGAAACATGATCATCCATCCCATATCGTTCACTTTGTTCTTCTTTAACATCCTTTAAACCTATTGATACATGATCATCCATCCCATATCGTTCAATATGTTCTTCTGTAACATCCATTAAACTAACTGAAACATGATCATCCATCCCATATCTTTCACTGTGTTCTTCTAAATTATCCATTAAACCGACTGAAACATGACCATCCATCCCATATCTTTCAATATATTCTTCTGTAACATCCATTAAACCTACTGAAACATGATCATCCATCCCATATCGGTCACTATTTTCTTCTGTAGAATCCATTAAACTTTCTGAAACGTGATCATCCATCCCATATCTTTCACTATGATCTTCTGTAACATCCATTAAACTTACTTAAACATGATCATCCATCCCATATCGTTCACTATGTTCTTCTGTAACATCTATTAAACTTACTTAAACATGATCATCCATCCCATATCGTTCACTATGTTCTTCTTTAACATCCACTAAACCTATTGAAACATGATCATCCATCCCATATCATTCACTATGTTCTTCTTTAACATCCAATAAACCTACTGAAACATAATCATCCATCCCATATCATTCATTATGTTCTTCTTTAACATCCATTAAACCTACTGAAACATGATCATCCATCCCATATCGTTCACTGTGTTCTTCTAAATTATCCATTAAACCTACTGAAACATGATCATCCATCCCATATCTTTCAATATATTCTTCTGTAACATCCATTAATCCTACTGAAACATGATCATCCATCCCATATCGTTCACTATGTTCTTCTGTAACATCCATTAAACCTACTAAAACAGGATAATCCATCCCATATCGTTCACTGTGTTCTTCTGAATTATCCATTAAACCTACTGAAACATGATTATCCATCCCATATCGTTCACTATGTTCTTCTGTAACATCTATTAAACTTACTGAAACATGATCATCCATCCCATATCGTTCACTTTGTTCTTCTTTAACATCCTTTAAACCTATTGATACATGATCATCCATCCCATATCGTTCAATATGTTCTTCTGTAACATCCATTAAACTAACTGAAACATGATCATCCATCCCATATCGTTCACTGTGTTCTTCTAAATTATCCATTAAACCGACTGAAACATGATCATCCATCCCATATCTTTCAATATATTCTTCTGTAACATCCATTAAACCTACTGAAACATGATCATCCATCCCATATCGTTCACTATGTTCTTCTTTAACATCCACTAAACCTATTGAAACATGATCATCCATCCCATATCATTCACTATGTTCTTCTTTAACATCCAATAAACATACTGAAACATAATTATCCATCCCATATCGTTCATTATGTTCTTCTTTAACATCCATTAAACCTACTGAAACATGATCATCCATCCCATATCGTTCACTGTGTTCTTCTAAATTATCCATTAAACCTACTGAAACGTGATCATCCATCCCATATCTTTCAATATATTCTTCTGTAACATCCATTAATCCTACTGAAACATGATCATCCATCCCATATCGTTCACTATGTTCTTCTATAACATCCATTAAACGTACTGAAACATGATCATCCATCCCATATCGTTCACTATGTTCTTCTGTAACATCCATTAAACCTACTAAAAAAGGATAATCCATCCCATATCGTTCACTGTGTTCTTCTGAATTATCCATTAAACGTACTGAAACATGATTATCCATCCCATATCGTTCACTTTGTTCTTCTTTAACATCCTTTAAACCTATTGATACATGATCATCCATCCCATATCGTTCAATATGTTCTTCTGTAACATCCATTAAACTAACTGAAACATGATCATCCATCCCATATCGTTCACTGTGTTCTTCTAAATTATCCATTAAACCGACTGAAACATGATCATCCATCCCATATCTTTCAATATATTCTTCTGTAACATCCATTAAACCTACTGAAACATGATCATCCATCCCATATCGGTCTCTATTTTCTTCTGTAGCATCCATTAAACTTTCTGAAACATGATCATCCATCCCATATCGTTCACTATGTTCTTCTGTAACATCTATTAAACTTACTTAAACATGATCATCCATCCCATATCATTCACTATGTTCTTCTTTAACATCCACTAAACCTATTGAAACATGATCATCCATCCCATATCATTCACTATGTTCTTCTTTAACATCCAATAAACCTACTGAAACATAATTATACATCCCATATCGTTCATTATGTTCTTCTTTAACATCCATTAAACCTACTGAAACATGATCATCCATCCCATATCGTTCACTGTGTTCTTCTAAATTATCCATTAAACCTACTGAAACATGATCATCCATCCCATATCTTTCAATATATTCTTCTGTAACATCCATTAATCCTACTGAAACATGATCATCCATCCCATATCGTTCACTATGTTCTTCTATAACATCCATTAAACGTACTGAAACATGATCATCCATCCCATATCGTTCACTATGTTCTTCTGTAACATCCATTAAACCTACTAAAACAGGATAATCCATCCCATATCGTTCACTGTGTTCTTCTGAATTATCCATTAAACCTACTGAAACATGATTATCCATCCCATATCGTTCACTATGTTCTTCTGTAACATCCATTAATCTTACTGAAACATGATCATCCATCCCATATCGTTCACTTTGTTCTTCTTTAACATCCTTTAAACCTATTGATACATGATCATCCATCCCATATCGTTCACTGTGTTCTTCTAAATTATCCATTAAACCGACTGAAACATGATCATCCATCCCATATCTTTCAATATATTCTTCTGTAACATCCATTAAACCTACTGAAACATGATCATCCATCCCATATCGGTCACTATTTTCTTCTGTAGCATCCATTAAACTTTCTGAAACATGATCATCCATCCCATATCGTTCACTATGATCTTCTGTAACATCCATTAAACTTACTTAAACATGATCATCCATCCCTTATCGTTCACTATGTTCTTCTTTAACATCCACTAAACCTATTGAAACATGATCATCCATCCCATATCATTCACTATGTTCTTCTTTAACATCCAATAAACATACTGAAACATAATTATCCATCCCATATCGTTCATTATGTTCTTCTTTAACATCCATTAAACCTACTGAAACATGATCATCCATCCCATATCGTTCACTGTGTTCTTCTAAATTATCCATTAAACCTACTGAAACGTGATCATCCATCCCATATCTTTCAATATATTCTTCTGTAACATCCATTAATCATACTGAAACATGATCATCCATCCCATATCGTTCACTATGTTCTTCTATAACATCCATTAAACGTACTGAAACATGATCATCCATCCCATATCGTTCACTATGTTCTTCTGTAACATCCATTAAACCTACTAAAACAGGATAATCCATCCCATATCGTTCACTGTGTTCTTCTGAATTATCCATTAAACCTACTGAAACATGATCATCCATCCCATATCTTTCAATATATTCTTCTGTAACATCCATTAAACCTACTGAAACACGATCATCCATCCCATATCGGTCACTATTTTCTTCTGTAGCATCCATTAAACTTTCTGAAACATGATCATCCATCCCATATCGTTCACTATGTTCTTCTGTAACATCTATTAAATTTACTTAAACATGATCATCCATCCCATATCATTCACTATGTTCTTCTTTAACATCCACTAAACCTATTGAAACATGATCATCCATCCCATATCATTCACTATGTTCTTCTTTAACATCCAATAAACCTACTGAAACATAATTATCCATCCTATATCGTTCATTATGTTCTTCTTTAACATCCATTAAACCTACTGAAACATAATCATCCATCCCATATCGTTCATTATGTTCTTCTTTAACATGCATTAAACCTACTGAAACATGATCATCCATCCCATATCTTTCAATATATTCTTCTGTAACATCCACTAAACCTACTGAAACATGATCATCCATACCATATCGTTCACTATGTTCTTCTGTAACATCCATTAAACGTACTGAAACATGATCATCCATCCCATATCGTTCACTATGTTCTTCTGTAACATCCATTAAGCTTACTGAAACATGATTATCCATCCCATATCGTTCACTGTGTTCTTCTGAATTATCCATTAAACCTACTGAAACATGATTATCCATCCCATATCGTTCACTATGTTCTTCTATAACATCCATTAAACGTACTGAAACATGATCATCCATCCCATATCGTTCACTATGTTCTTCTGTAACATCCATTAAACCTACTAAAACAGGATAATCCATCCCATATCGTTCACTGTGTTCTTCTGAATTATCCATTAAACCTACTGAAACATGATTATCCATCCCATATCGTTCACTATGTTCTTCTGTAACATCTATTAAACTTACTGAAACATGATCATCCATCCCATATCGTTCACTTTGTTCTTCTTTAACATCCTTTAAACCTATTGATACATGATCGTCCATCCCATATCGTTCAATATGTTCTTCTGTAACATCCATTAAACTAACTGAAACATGATCATCCATCCCATATCGTTCACTGTGTTCTTCTAAATTATCCATTAAACCGACTGAAACATGATCATCCATCCCATATCTTTCAATATATTCTTCTGTAACATCCATTAAACCTACTGAAACATGATCATCCATCCCATATCGGTCACTATTTTCTTCTGTAGAATCCATTAAACTTTCTGAAACGTTATCATCCATCCCATATCTTTCACTATGATCTTCTGTAACATCCATTAAACTTACTTAAACATGATCATCCATCCCATATCGTTCACTATGTTCTTCTGTAACATCTATTAAACTTACTTAAACATGATCATCCATCCCATATCGTTCACTATGTTCTTCTTTAACATCCACTAAACCTATTGAAACGTGATCATCCATCCCATATCATTCACTATGTTCTTCTTTAACATCCAATAAACCTACTGAAACATAATCATCCATCCCATATCATTCATTATGTTCTTCTTTAACATCCATTAAACCTACTGAAACATGATCATCCATCCCATATCGTTCACTGTGTTCTTCTAAATTATCCATTAAACCTACTGAAACATGATCATCCATCCCATATCTTTCAATATATTCTTCTGTAACATCCATTAATCCTACTGAAACATGATCATCCATCCCATATCGTTCACTATGTTCTTCTGTAACATCCATTAAACCTACTAAAACAGGATAATCCATCCCATATCGTTCACTGTGTTCTTCTGAATTATCCATTAAACCTACTGAAACATGATTATCCATCCCATATCGTTCACTATGTTCTTCTGTAACATATATTAAACTTACTGAAACATGATCATCCATCCCATATCGTTCACTTTGTTCTTCTTTAACATCCTTTAAACCTACTGATACATGATCATCCATCCCATATCGTTCAATATGTTCTTCTGTAACATCCATTAAACTAACTGAAACATGATCATCCATCCCATATCGTTCACTGTGTTCTTCTAAATTATCCATTAAACCTACTGAAACATGATCATCCATCCCATATCTTTCAATATATTCTTCTGTAACATCCATTAAACCTACTGAAACATGATCATCCATCCCATATCGTTCACTATGTTCTTCTTTAACATCCACTAAACCTATTGAAACATGATCATCCATCCCATATCATTCACTATGTTCTTCTTTAACATCCAATAAACATACTGAAACACAATTATCCATCCCATATCGTTCATTATGTTCTTCTTTAACATCCATTAAACCTACTGAAACATGATCATCCATCCCATATCGTTCACTGTGTTCTTCTAAATTATCCATTAAACCTACTGAAACGTGATCATCCATCCCATATCTTTCAATATATTCTTCTGTAACATCCATTAATCCTACTGAAACATGATCATCCATCCCATATCGTTCACTATGTTCTTCTATAACATCCATTAAACGTACTGAAACATGATCATCCATCCCATATCGTTCACTATGTTCTTCTGTAACATCCATTAAACCTACTAAAAAAGGATAATCCATCCCGTATCGTTCACTGTGTTCTTCTGAATTATCCATTAAACGTACTGAAACATGATTATCCATCCCATATCGTTCACTTTGTTCTTCTTTAACATCCTTTAAACCTATTGATACATGATCATCCATCCCATATCGTTCAATATGTTCTTCTGTAACATCCATTAAACTAACTGAAACATGATCATCCATCCCATATCGTTCACTGTGTTCTTCTAAATTATCCATTAAACCGACTGAAACATGATCATCCATCCCATATCTTTCAATATATTCTTCTGTAACATCCATTAAACCTACTGAAACATGATCATCCATCCCATATCGGTCTCTATTTTCTTCTGTAGCATCCATTAAACTTTCTGAAACATGATCATCCATCCCATATCGTTCACTATGTTCTTCTGTAACATCTATTAAACTTACTTAAACATGATCATCCATCCCATGTCATTCACTATGTTCTTCTTTAACATCCACTAAACCTATTGAAACATGATCATCCATCCCATATCATTCACTATGTTCTTCTTTAACATCCAATAAACCTACTGAAACATAATTATACATCCCATATCGTTCATTATGTTCTTCTTTAACATCCATTAAACCTACTGAAACATGATCATCCATCCCATATCGTTCACTGTGTTCTTCTAAATTATCCATTAAACCTACTGAAACATGATCATCCATCCCATATCTTTCAATATATTCTTCTGTAACATCCATTAATCCTACTGAAACATGATCATCCATCCCATATCGTTCACTATGTTCTTCTATAACATCCATTAAACGTACTGAAACATGATCATCCATCCCATATCGTTCACTATGTTCTTCTGTAACATCCATTAAACCTACTAAAACAGGATAATCCATCCCATATCGTTCACTGTGTTCTTCTGAATTATCCATTAAACCTACTGAAACATGATTATCCATCCCATATCGTTCACTATGTTCTTCTGTAACATCCATTAAACTTACTGAAACATGATCATCCATCCCATATCGTTCACTTTGTTCTTCTTTAACATCCTTTAAACCTATTGATACATGATCATCCATCCCATATCGTTCAATATGTTCTGTAACATCCATTAAACTAACTGAAACATGATCATCCATCCCATATCGTTCACTGTGTTCTTCTAAATTATCCATTAAACCGACTGAAACATGATCATCCATCCCATATCTTTCAATATATTCTTCTGTAACATCCATTAAGCCTACTGAAACATGATCATCCATCCCATATCGGTCACTATTTTCTTCTGTAGCATCCATTAAACTTTCTGAAACATGATCATCCATCCCATATCGTTCACTATGATCTTCTGTAACATCCATTAAACTTTCTTAAACATGATCATCCATCCCATATCGTTCACTATGTTCTTCTTTAACATCCACTAAACCTATTGAAACATGATCATCCATCCCATATCATTCACTATGTTCTTCTTTAACATCCAATAAACCTACTGAAACATAATCATCCATCCCATATCATTCATTATGTTCTTCTTTAACATCCATTAAACCTACTGAAACATGATCATCCATCCCATATCGTTCACTGTGTTCTTCTAAATTATCCATTAAACCTACTGAAACATGATCATCCATCCCATATCTTTCAATATATTCTTCTGTAACATCCATTAATCCTACTGAAACATGATCATCCATCCCATATCGTTCACTATGTTCTTCTGTAACATCCATTAAACCTACTAAAACAGGATAATCCATCCCATATCGTTCACTGTGTTCTTCTGAATTATCCATTAAACCTACTGAAACATGATTATCCATCCCATATCGTTCACTATGTTCTTCTGTAACATCTATTAAACTTACTGAAACATGATCATCCATCCCATATCGTTCACTTTGTTCTTCTTTAACATCCTTTAAACCTATTGATACATGATCATCCATCCCATATCGTTCAATATGTTCTTCTGTAACATCCATTAAACTAACTGAAACATGATCATCCATCCCATATCGTTCACTGTGTTCTTCTAAATTATCCATTAAACCGACTGAAACATGATCATCCATCCCATATCTTTCAATATATTCTTCTGTAACATCCATTAAACCTACTGAAACATGATCATCCATCCCATATCGTTCACTATGTTCTTCTTTAACATCCACTAAACCTATTGAAACATGATCATCCATCCCATATCGTTCACTATGTTCTTCTTTAACATCCAATAAACATACTGAAACATAATTATCCATCCCATATCGTTCATTATGTTCTTCTTTAACATCCATTAAACCTACTGAAACATGATCATCCATCCCATATCGTTCACTGTGTTCTTCTAAATTATCCATTAAACCTACTGAAACGTGATCATCCATCCCATATCTTTCAATATATTCTTCTGTAACATCCATTAATCCTACTGAAACATGATCATCCATCCCATATCGTTCACTATGTTCTTCTATAACATCCATTAAACGTACTGAAACATGATCATCCATCCCATATCGTTCACTATGTTCTTCTGTAACATCCATTAAACCTACTAAAAAAGGATAATCCATCTCATATCGTTCACTGTGTTCTTCTGAATTATCCATTAAACGTACTGAAACATGATTATCCATCCCATATCGTTCACTTTGTTCTTCTTTAACATCCTTTAAACCTATTGATACATGATCATCCATCCCATATCGTTCAATATGTTCTTCTGTAACATCCATTAAACTAACTGAAACATGATCATCCATCCCATATCGTTCACTGTGTTCTTCTAAATTATCCATTAAACCGACTGAAACATGATCATCCATCCCATATCTTTCAATATATTCTTCTGTAACATCCATTAAACTTTCTGAAACATGATCATCCATCCCATATCGTTCACTATGTTCTTCTGTAACATCTATTAAACTTACTTAAACATGATCATCCATCCCATATCATTCACTATGTTCTTCTTTAACATCCACTAAACCTATTGAAACATGATCATCCATCCCATATCATTCACTATGTTCTTCTTTAACATCCAATAAACCTACTGAAACATAATTATACATCCCATATCGTTCATTATGTTCTTCTTTAACATCCATTAAACCTACTGAAACATGATCATCCATCCCATATCGTTCACTGTGTTCTTCTAAATTATCCATTAAACCTACTGAAACATGATCATCCATCCCATATCTTTCAATATATTCTTCTGTAACATCCATTAATCCTACTGAAACATGATCATCCATCCCATATCGTTCACTATGTTCTTCTATAACATCCATTAAACGTACTGAAACATGATCATCCATCCCATATCGTTCACTATGTTCTTCTGTAACATCCATTAAACCTACTAAAACAGGATAATCCATCCCATATCGTTCACTGTGTTCTTCTGAATTATCCATTAAACCTACTGAAACATGATTATCCATCCCATATCGTTCACTATGTTCTTCTGTAACATCCATTAAACTTACTGAAACATGATCATCCATCCCATATCGTTCACTTTGTTCTTCTTTAACATCCTTTAAACCTATTGATACATGATCATCCATCCCATATCGTTCAATATGTTCTGTAACATCCATTAAACTAACTGAAACATGATCATCCATCCCATATCGTTCACTGTGTTCTTCTAAATTATCCATTAAACCGACTGAAACATGATCATCCATCCCATATCTTTCAATATATTCTTCTGTAACATCCATTAAACCTACTGAAACATGATCATCCATCCCATATCGGTCACTATTTTCTTCTGTAGCATCCATTAAACTTTCTGAAACATGATCATCCATCCCATATCGTTCACTATGATCTTCTGTAACATCCATTAAACTTACTTAAACATGATCATCCATCCCATATCGTTCACTATGTTCTTCTTTAACATCCACTAAACCTATTGAAACATGATCATCCATCCCATATCATTCACTATGTTCTTCTTTAACATCCAATAAACATACTGAAACATAATTATCCATCCCATATCGTTCATTATGTTCTTCTTTAACATCCATTAAACCTACTGAAACATGATCATCCATCCCATATCGTTCACTGTGTTCTTCTAAATTATCCATTAAACCTACTGAAACGTGATCATCCATCCCATATCTTTCAATATATTCTTCTGTAACATCCATTAATCATACTGAAACATGATCATCCATCCCATATCGTTCACTATGTTCTTCTATAACATCCATTAAACGTACTGAAACATGATCATCCATCCCATATCGTTCACTATGTTCTTCTGTAACATCCATTAAACCTACTAAAACAGGATAATCCATCCCATATCGTTCACTGTGTTCTTCTGAATTATCCATTAAACCTACTGAAACATGATTATCCATCCCATATCGTTCACTATGTTCTTCTGTAACATCCATTAAACTTTCTGAAACATGATCATCCATCCCATATCTTTCACTATGATCTTCTGTAACATCCATTAAACTTACTTAAACATGATCATCCATCCCATATCGTTCACTATGTTCTTCTGTAACATCTATTAAACTTACTTAAACATGATCATCCATCCCATATCGTTCACTATGTTCTTCTTTAACATCCACTAAACCTATTGAAACATGATCGTCCATCCCATATCTTTCAATATATTCTTCTGTAACATCCATTAATCCTACTGAAACATGATCATCCATCCCATATCGTTCACTATGTTCTTCTGTAACATCCATTAAACCTACTAAAACAGGATAATCCATCCCATATCGTTCACTATGTTCTTCTATAACATCCATTAAACGTACTGAAGAATGATCATCCATCCCATATCGTTCACTATGTTCTTCTGTAACATCCATTAAACCTACTAAAACAGGATAATCCATCCCATATCGTTCACTGTGTTCTTCTGAATTATCCATTAAACCTACTGAAACATGATCATCCATCCCATATCGTTCACTTTGTTCTTCTTTAACATCCTTTAAACCTATTGATACATGATCATCCATCCCATATCGTTCAATATGTTCTTCTGTAACATCCATTAAACTAACTGAAACATGATCATCCATCCCATATCGTTCACTGTGTTCTTCTAAATTATCCATTAAACCTACTGAAACATGATCATCCATCCCATATCTTTCAATATATTCTTCTGTAACATCCATTAAACCTACTGAAACATGATCATCCATCCCATATCGGTCACTATTTTCTTCTGTAGCATCCATTAAACTTTCTGAAACATGATCATCCATCCCATATCGTTCACTATGTTCTTCTGTAACATCTATTAAACTTACTTAAACATGATCATCCATCCCATATCATTCACTATGTTCTTCTTTAACATCTATTAAACCTATTGAAACATGATCATCCATCCCATATCGTTCACTATGTTCTTCTGTAACATCCATTAAACCTACTAAAACAGGATAATCCATCCCATATCGTTCACTATGTTCTTCTATAACATCCATTAAACGTACTGAAGAATGATCATCCATCCCATATCGTTCACTATGTTCTTCTGTAACATCCATTAAACCTACTAAAACAGGATAATCCATCCCATATCGTTCACTGTGTTCTTCTGAATTATCCATTAAACCTACTGAAACATGATCATCCATCCCATATCGTTCACTTTGTTCTTCTTTAACATCCTTTAAACCTATTGATACATGATCATCCATCCCATATCGTTCAATATGTTCTTCTGTAACATCCATTAAACTAACTGAAACATGATCATCCATCCCATATCGTTCACTGTGTTCTTCTAAATTATCCATTAAACCTACTGAAACATGATCATCCATCCCATATCTTTCAATATATTCTTCTGTAACATCCATTAAACCTACTGAAACATGATCATCCATCCCATATCGGTCACTATTTTCTTCTGTAGCATCCATTAAACTTTCTGAAACATGATCATCCATCCCATATCGTTCACTATGTTCTTCTGTAACATCTATTAAACTTACTTAAACATGATCATCCATCCCATATCATTCACTATGTTCTTCTTTAACATCTATTAAACCTATTGAAACATGATCATCCATCCCATATCATTCACTATGTTCTTCTTTAACATCCAATAAACCTACTGAAACATAATTATCCATCCTATATCGTTCATTATGTTCTTCTTTAACATCCATTAAACCTACTGAAACATAATCATCCATCCCATATCGTTCATTATGTTCTTCTTTAACATGCATTAAACCTACTGAAACATGATCATCCATCCCATATCTTTCAATATATTCTTCTGTAACATCCACTAAACCTACTGAAACATGATCATCCATACCATATCGTTCACTATGTTCTTCTATAACATCCATTAAACGTACTGAAACATGATCATCCATCCCATATCGTTCACTATGTTCTTCTGTAACATCCATTAAGCTTACTGAAACATGATTATCCATCCCATATCGTTCACTGTGTTCTTCTGAATTATCCATTAAACCTACTGAAACATGATTATCCATCCCATATCGTTCACTATGTTCTTCTATAACATCCATTAAACGTACTGAAACATGATCATCCATCCCATATCGTTCACTATGTTCTTCTGTAACATCCATTAAACCTACTAAAACAGGATAATCCATCCCATATCGTTCACTGTGTTCTTCTGAATTATCCATTAAACCTACTGAAACATGATTATCCATCCCATATCGTTCACTATGTTCTTCTGTAACATCTATTAAACTTACTGAAACATGATCATCCATCCCATATCGTTCACTTTGTTCTTCTTTAACATCCTTTAAACCTATTGATACATGATCATCCATCCCATATCGTTCAATATGTTCTTCTGTAACATCCATTAAACTAACTGAAACATGATCATCCATCCCATATCGTTCACTGTGTTCTTCTAAATTATCCATTAAACCGACTGAAACATGACCATCCATCCCATATCTTTCAATATATTCTTCTGTAACATCCATTAAACCTACTGAAACATGATCATCCATCCCATATCGGTCACTATTTTCTTCTGTAGAATCCATTAAACTTTCTGAAACGTGATCATCCATCCCATATCTTTCACTATGATCTTCTGTAACATCCATTAAACTTACTTAAACATGATCATCCATCCCATATCGTTCACTATGTTCTTCTGTAACATCTATTAAACTTACTTAAACATGATCATCCATCCCATATCGTTCACTATGTTCTTCTTTAACATCCACTAAACCTATTGAAACATGATCATCCATCCCATATCATTCACTATGTTCTTCTTTAACATCCAATAAACCTACTGAAACATAATCATCCATCCCATATCATTCATTATGTTCTTCTTTAACATCCATTAAACCTACTGAAACATGATCATCCATCCCATATCGTTCACTGTGTTCTTCTAAATTATCCATTAAACCTACTGAAACATGATCATCCATCCCATATCTTTCAATATATTCTTCTGTAACATCCATTAATCCTACTGAAACATGATCATCCATCCCATATCGTTCACTATGTTCTTCTGTAACATCCATTAAACCTACTAAAACAGGATAATCCATCCCATATCGTTCACTGTGTTCTTCTGAATTATCCATTAAACCTACTGAAACATGATTATCCATCCCATATCGTTCACTATGTTCTTCTGTAACATCTATTAAACTTACTGAAACATGATCATCCATCCCATATCGTTCACTTTGTTCTTCTTTAACATCCTTTAAACCTATTGATACATGATCATCCATCCCATATCGTTCAATATGTTCTTCTGTAACATCCATTAAACTAACTGAAACATGATCATCCATCCCATATCGTTCACTGTGTTCTTCTAAATTATCCATTAAACCGACTGAAACATGATCATCCATCCCATATCTTTCAATATATTCTTCTGTAACATCAGTTAAACCTACTGAAACATGATCATCCATCCCATATCGGTCACTATTTTCTTCTGTAGAATCCATTAAACTTTCTGAAACGTGATCATCCATCCCATATCTTTCACTATGATCTTCTGTAACATCCATTAAACTTACTTAAACATGATCATCCATCCCATATCGTTCACTATGTTCTTCTGTAACATCTATTAAACTTACTTAAACATGATCATCCATCCCATATCGTTCACTATGTTCTTCTTTAACATCCACTAAACCTATTGAAACATGATCATCCATCCCATATGATTCACTATGTTCTTCTTTAACATCCAATAAACCTACTGAAACATAATCATCCATCCCATATCATTCATTATGTTCTTCTTTAACATCCATTAAACCTACTGAAACATGATCATCCATCCCATATCGTTCACTGTGTTCTTCTAAATTATCCATTAAACCTACTGAAACATGATCATCCATCCCATATCTTTCAATATATTCTTCTGTAACATCCATTAATCCTACTGAAACATGATCATCCATCCCATATCGTTCACTATGTTCTTCTATAACATCCATTAAACGTACTGAAGAATGATCATCCATCCCATATCGTTCACTATGTTCTTCTGTAACATCCATTAAACCTACTAAAACAGGATAATCCATCCCATATCGTTCACTGTGTTCTTCTGAATTATCCATTAAACCTACTGAAACATGATTATCCATCCCATATCGTTCAATATGTTCTTCTGTAACATCCATTAAACTTACTGAAACATGATCATCCATCCCATATCGTTCACTTTGTTCTTCTTTAACATCCTTTAAACCTATTGATACATGATCATCCATCCCATATCGTTCAATATGTTCTTCTGTAACATCCATTAAACTAACTGAAACATGATCATCCATCCCATATCGTTCACTGTGTTCTTCTAAATTATCCATTAAACCTACTGAAACATGATCATCCATCCCATATCTTTCAATATATTCTTCTGTAACATCCATTAAACCTACTGAAACATGATCATCCATCCCATATCGGTCACTATTTTCTTCTGTAGCATCCATTAAACTTTCTGAAACATGATCATCCATCCCATATCGTTCACTATGTTCTTCTGTAACATCTATTAAACTTACTTAAACATGATCATCCATCCCATATCATTCACTATGTTCTTCTTTAACATCCACTAAACCTATTGAAACATGATCATCCATCCCATATCATTCACTATGTTCTTCTTTAACATCCAATAAACCTACTGAAACATAATTATCCATCCCATATCGTTCATTATGTTCTTCTTTAACATCCATTAAACCTACTGAAACATGATCATCCATCCCATATCGTTCACTGTGTTCTTCTAAATTATCCATTAAACCTACTGAAACATGATCATCCATCCCATATCTTTCAATATATTCTTCTGTAACATCCATTAATCCTACTGAAACATGATCATCCATCCCATATCGTTCACTATGTTCTTCTATAACATCCATTAAACGTACTGAAACATGATCATCCATCCCATATCGTTCACTATGTTCTTCTGTAACATCCATTAAACCTACTAAAACAGGATAATCCATCCCATATCGTTCACTGTGTTCTTCTGAATTATCCATTAAACCTACTGAAACATGATTATCCATCCCATATCGTTCACTATGTTCTTCTGTAACATCCATTAAACTTACTGAAACATGATCATCCATCCCATATCGTTCATTTTGTTCTTCTTTAACATCCTTTAAACCTATTGATACATGATCATCCATCCCATATCGTTCAATATGTTCTTCTGTAACATCCATTAAACCTACTGAAACATGATCATCCATCCCATATCGTTCACTGTGTTCTTCTAAATTATCCATTAAACCGACTGAAACATGATCATCCATCCCATATCTTTCAATATATTCTTCTGTAACATCCATTAAACCTACTGAAACATGATCATCCATCCCATATCGTTCAATTTGTTCTTCTTTAACATCCACTAAACCTATTGAAACATGATCATCCATCCCATATCATTCACTATGTTCTTCTTTAACATCCAATAAACATACTGAAACATAATTATCCATCCCATATCGTTCATTATGTTCTTCTTTAACATCCATTAAACCTACTGAAACATGATCATCCATCCCATATCGTTCACTGTGTTCTTCTAAATTATCCATTAAACCTACTGAAACGTGATCATCCATCCCATATCTTTCAATATATTCTTCTGTAACATCCATTAATCCTACTGAAACATGATCATCCATCCCATATCGTTCACTATTTTCTTCTGTAGCATCCATTAAACGTACTGAAACATGATCATCCATCCCATATCGTTCACTATGTTCTTCTGTAACATCTATTAAACTTACTTAAACATGATCATCCATCCCATATCATTCACTATGTTCTTCTTTAACATCCACTAAACCTATTGAAACATGATCATCCATCCCATATCATTCACTATGTTCTTCTTTAACATCCAATAAACCTACTGAAACATAATTATACATCCCATATCGTTCATTATGTTCTTCTTTAACATCCATTAAACCTACTGAAACATGATCATCCATCCCATATCGTTCACTGTGTTCTTCTAAATTATCCATTAAACCTACTGAAACATGATCATCCATCCCATATCTTTCAATATATTCTTCTGTAACATCCATTAATCCTACTGAAACATGATCATCCATCCCATATCGTTCACTATGTTCTTCTATAACATCCATTAAACGTACTGAAACATGATCATCCATCCCGTATCGTTCACTATGTTCTTCTGTAACATCCATTAAACCTACTAAAACAGGATAATCCATCCCATATCGTTCACTGTGTTCTTCTGAATTATCCATTAAACCTACTGAAACATGATTATCCATCCGATATCGTTCACTATGTTCTTCTGTAACATCCATTAAACTTACTGAAACATGATCATCCATCCCATATCGTTCACTTTGTTCTTCTTTAACATCCTTTAAACCTATTGATACATGATCATCCATCCCATATCGTTCAATATGTTCTTCTGTAACATCCATTAAACTAACTGAAACATGATCATCCATCCCATATCGTTCACTGTGTTCTTCTAAATTATCCATTAAACCGACTGAAACATGATCATCCATCCCATATCTTTCAATATATTCTTCTGTAACATCCATTAAACCTACTGAAACATGATCATCCATCCCATATCGGTCACTATTTTCTTCTGTAGCATCCATTAAACTTTCTGAAACATGATCATCCATCCCATATCGTTCACTATGATCTTCTGTAACATCCATTAAACTTACTTAAACATGATCATCCATCCCATATCGTTCACTATGTTCTTCTTTAACATCCACTAAACCTATTGAAACATGATCATCCATCCCATATCATTCACTATGTTCTTCTTTAACATCCAATAAACATACTGAAACATAATTATCCATCCCATATCGTTCATTATGTTCTTCTTTAACATCCATTAAACCTACTGAAACATGATCATCCATCCCATATCGTTCACTGTGTTCTTCTAAATTATCCATTAAACCTACTGAAACGTGATCATCCATCCCATATCTTTCAATATATTCTTCTGTAACATCCATTAATCATACTGAAACATGATCATCCATCCCATATCGTTCACTATGTTCTTCTATAACATCCATTAAACGTACTGAAACATGATCATCCATCCCATATCGTTCACTATGTTCTTCTGTAACATCCATTAAACCTACTAAAACAGGATAATCCATCCCATATCGTTCACTGTGTTCTTCTGAATTATCCATTAAACCTACTGAAACATGATTATCCATCCCATATCGTTCACTATGTTCTTCTGTAACATCCATTAAACTTACTGAAACATGATCATCCATCCCATATCGGTCACCATTTTCTTCTGTAGCATCCATTAAACTTTCTGAAACATGATCATCCATCCCATATCGTTCACTATGATCTTCTGTAACATCCATTAAACTTACTTAAACATGATCATCCATCCCATATCGTTCACTATGTTGTTCTGTAACATCTATTAAACTTACTTAAACATGATCATCCATCCCATATCGTTCACTATGTTCTTCTTTAACATCCACTAAACCTACTGAAACATGATCATCCATCCCATATCATTCACTATGTTCTTCTGTAACATCCACTAAACCTACTGAAACATGATCATCCATACCATATCGTTCTCTATGTTCTTCTGAATTATCCATAAAACCAACTGAAACATGATCATCCATCCCATATCGTTCAATGTGTTCTTCTGAATTATCCATTAAACCTACTGAAACATGATCATCCATCCCATATCGTTCACTTTGTTCTTCTTTAACATCCTTTAAACCTATTGATACATGATCATCCACCCATATCGTTCAATATGTTCTTCTGTAACATCCATTAAACTAACTGAAACATGATCATCCATCCCATATCGTTCAATGTGTTCTTCTAAATTATCCATTAAACCTACTGAAACATGATCATCCATCCCATATCTTTCAATATATTCTTCTGTAACATCCATTAAACCTACTGAAACATGATCATCCATCCCATATCGTTCAGTGCGTTCTTCTGTAATGTCCATTAAACTTACTTAAACATGATCATCCATCCCATATCGTTCACTATGTTCTTCCTTAACATCCACTAAACCTACTGAAACATGATCATTCATCCCATATCATTCACTATGTTCTTCTTTAACATCCAATAAACCTACTGAAACATGATCATTGATCCCATATCGTTCACTATGTTCTTCTGTAACATCCATTTAAACCTACTGAAACATGATCATCCATCCCATATCATTTACTATGTTCTTCGGTAACATCCACTAAACCTACTGAAACATGATCATCCATAACATATCGTTCATTATGTTCTTCTTTAACATCCATTAAACCTACTAAAACAGGATGATCCATCCCATATCGTTCCCTGTTTTCTTCTGAATTATCCATTAAACCAACTGAAACATGATCATCCATCCCATATCGTTCAATGTGTTCTTCTGAATCCCCATTAAACCTACTGAAACATGATCATCCATCCCATATCGTTCACTATGTTCTTCTATAACATCCATTAAACGTACTGAAACATGATCATCCATCCCATATCGTTCAATATGTTCTTCTGTAACATCCATTAAACCTACTAAAACAGGATAATCCATCCCATATCGTTCACTGTGTTCCTCTGAATTATCCATTAAACCTACTGAAACATGATCATCCATCCCATATCGTTCACTATGTTCTTCTATAACATCCATTAAACGTACTGAAACATGATCATCCATCCCATATCGTTCACTATGTTCTTCTGTAACATCCATTAAACCTACTAAAACAGGATAATCCATCCCATATCGTTCACTGTGTTCTTCTGAATTATCCATTAAACCTACTGAAACATGATTATCCATCCCATATCGTTCACTATGTTCTTCTGTAATATCCATTAAACTTACTGAAACATGATCATCCATCCCATATCGGTCACCATTTTCTTCTGTAGCATCCATTAAACTTTCTGAAACATGATCATCCATCCCATATCGTTCACTATGATCTTCTGTAACATCCATTAAACTTACTTAAACATGATCATCCATCCCATATCGTTCACTATGTTGTTCTGTAACATCTATTAAACTTACTTAAACATGATCATCCATCCCATATCGTTCACTATGTTCTTCTTTAACATCCACTAAACCTACTGAAACATGATCATCCATCCCATATCATTCACTATGTTCTTCTTTAACATCCAATAGACCTACTGAAACATAATCATCCATCCCATATCGTTCATTATGTTCTTCTTTAACATCCATTAAACCTACTGAAACATGATCATCCATCCCATATCATTCACTATGTTCTTCTGTAACATCCACTAAACCTACTGAAACATGATCATCCATACCATATCGTTCACTATGTTCTTCTGAATTATCCATTAAACCAACTGAAACATGATCATCCATCCCATATCGTTCAATGTGTTCTTCTGAATTATCCATTAAACCTACTGAAACATGATCATCCATCCCATATCGTTCACTTTGTTCTTCTTTAACATCCTTTAAACCTATTGATACATGATCATCCACCCATATCGTTCAATATGTTCTTCTGTAACATCCATTAAACTAACTGAAACATGATCATCCATCCCATATCGTTCACTGTGTTCTTCTAAATTATCCATTAAACCTACTGAAACATGATCATCCATCCCATATCTTTCAATATATTCTTCTGTAACATCCATTAAACCTACTGAAACATGATCATCCATCCCATATCGTTCAGTGCGTTCTTCTGTAATGTCCATTAAACTTACTTAAACATGATCATCCATCACATATCGTTCACTATGTTCTTCCTTAACATCCACTAAACCTACTGAAACATGATCATTCATCCCATATCATTCACTATGTTCTTCTTTAACATCCAATAAACCTACTGAAACATAATCATTGATCCCATATCGTTCACTATGTTCTTCTGTAACATCCATTTAAACCTACTGAAACATGATCATCCATCCCATATCGTTTACTATGTTCTTCGGTAACATCCACTAAACCTACTGAAACATGATCATCCATAACATATCGTTCATTATGTTCTTCTTTAACATCCATTAAACCTACTAAAACAGGATGATCCATCCCATATCGTTCCCTGTTTTCTTCTGAATTATCCATTAAACCAACTGAAACATGATCATCCATCCCATATCGTTCAATGTGTTCTTCTGAATTATCCATTAAACCTACTGAAACATGATCATCCATCCCATATCGTTCACTATGTTCTTCTATAACATCCATTAAACGTACTGAAACATGATCATCCATCCCATATCGTTCAATATGTTCTTCTGTAACATCCATTAAACCTACTAAAACAGGATAATCCATCCCATATCGTTCACTGTGTTCCTCTGAATTATCCATTAAACCTACTGAAACATGATTATCCTTCCCATATCGTTCACTATGTTCTTCTGTAACATCCATTAAACTTACTGAAACATGATCATCCATCCCATATCATTCACTTTGTTCTTCTTTAACATCCTTTAAACCTATTGATACATGATCATCCATCCCATATCGTTCAATATGTTCTTCTGTAACATCCATTAAACTAACTGAAACATGATGATCCATCCCATATCGTTCATGTGTTCTTCTAAATTATCCATTAAACTAACTGATACATGATCATCCATCCCATATCGTTCACTATGTTCTTCTGTAACATCCATTTAAATCTACTGAAACATGATCATCCATCCCATATCGGTCACTATGTTCCTCTTTAACATCCATTAAACCTACTGAAACATGATCATCCATCCCATATCGTTCAAGATGTTCTTCTATAACATCCATTAAACGTACTGAAACATGATCATCCATCCCATATCGTTCACTATGTTCTTCTGTAACATCCATTAAACCTACTAAACAGGATAATCCATCCCATATCGTTCACTGTGTTCTTCTGAATTATCCATTAAACCTACTGAAACATGATTATCCATCCCATATCGTTCACTATGTTCTTCTGTAACATCTATTAAACTTACTGAAACATGATCATCCATCCCATATCGTTCACTTTGTTCTTCTTTAACATCCTTTAAACCTATTGATACATGATCATCCATCCTATATCGTTCAATATGTTCTTCTGTAACATCCATTAAACTAACTGAAACATGATCATCCATCCCATATCGTTCACTGTGTTCTTCTAAATTATCCATTAAACCGACTGAAACATGATCATCCATCCCATATCTTTCAATATATTCTTCTGTAACATCCATTAAACCTACTGAAACATGATCATCCATCCCATATCGGTCACTATTTTCTTCTGTAGCATCCATTAAACTTTCTGAAACGTGATCATCCATCCCATATCGTTCACTATGATCTTCTGTAACATCCATTAAACCTACTGAAACATGATCATCCATCCCATATCGTTCACTATGTTCTTCTGTAACATCTATTAAACTTACTTAAACATGATCATCCATCCCATATCGTTCACTATGTTCTTCTTTAACATCCACTAAACCTATTGAAACATGATCATCCATCCCATATCATTCACTATGTTCTTCTTTAACATCCAATAAACCTACTGAAACATAATCATCCATCCCATATCGTTCATTATGTTCTTCTTTAACATCCATTAAACCTACTGAAACATGATCATCCATCCCATATCGTTCACTGTGTTCTTCTAAATTATCCATTAAACCTACTGAAACATGATCATCCATCCCATATCTTTCAATATATTCTTCTGTAACATCCATTAATCCTACTGAAACATGATCATCCATCCCATATCGTTCACTATGTTCTTCTATAACATCCATTAAACGTACTGAAGAATGATCATCCATCCCATATCGTTCACTATGTTCTTCTGTAACATCCATTAAACCTACTAAAACAGGATAATCCATCCCATATCGTTCACTGTGTTCTTCTGAATTATCCATTAAACCTACTGAAACATGATTATCCATCCCATATCGTTCACTATGTTCTTCTGTAACATCCATTAAACTTACTGAAACATGATCATCCATCCCATATCGTTCTCTTTGTTCTTCTTTAACATCCTTTAAACCTATTGATACATGATCATCCATCCCATATCGTTCAATATGTTCTTCTGTAACATCCATTAAACTAACTGAAACATGATGATCCATCCCATATCGTTCATGTGTTCTTCTAAATTATCCATTAAACTAACTGATACATGATCATCCATCCCATATCGTTCACTATGTTCTTCTGTAACATCCATTTAAATCTACTGAAACATGATCATCCATCCCATATCGGTCACTATGTTCCTCTTTAACATCCATTAAACCTACTGAAACATGATCATCCATCCCATATCGTTCAAGATGTTCTTCTATAACATCCATTAAACGTACGGAAACATGATCATCCATCCCATATCGTTCACTATGTTCTTCTGTAACATCCATTAAACCTACTAAACAGGATAATCCATCCCATATCGTTCACTGTGTTCTTCTGAATTATCCATTAAACCTACTGAAACATGATTATCCATCCCATATCGTTCACTATGTTCTTCTGTAACATCTATTAAACTTACTGAAACATGATCATCCATCCCATATCGTTCACTTTGTTCTTCTTTAACATCCTTTAAACCTATTGATACATGATCATCCATCCCATATCGGTCACTATTTTCTTCTGTAGCATCCATTAAACTTTCTGAAACGTGATCATCCATCCCATATCGTTCACTATGATCTTCTGTAACATCCATTAAACCTACTGAAACATGATCATCCATCCCATATCGTTCACTATGTTCTTCTGTAACATCTATTAAACTTACTTAAACATGATCATCCATCCCATATCGTTCACTATGTTCTTCTTTAACATCCACTAAACCTATTGAAACATGATCATCCATCCCATATCATTCACTATGTTCTTCTTTAACATCCAATAAACCTACTGAAACATAATCATCCATCCCATATCGTTCATTATGTTCTTCTTTAACATCCATTAAACCTACTGAAACATGATCATCCATCCCATATCGTTCACTGTGTTCTTCTAAATTATCCATTAAACCTACTGAAACATGATCATCCATCCCATATCTTTCAATATATTCTTCTGTAACATCCATTAATCCTACTGAAACATGATCATCCATCCCATATCGTTCACTATGTTCTTCTATAACATCCATTAAACGTACTGAAGAATGATCATCCATCCCATATCGTTCACTATGTTCTTCTGTAACATCCATTAAACCTACTAAAACAGGATAATCCATCCCATATCGTTCACTGTGTTCTTCTGAATTATCCATTAAACCTACTGAAACATGATTATCCATCCCATATCGTTCACTATGTTCTTCTGTAACATCCATTAAACTTACTGAAACATGATCATCCATCCCATATCGTTCTCTTTGTTCTTCTTTAACATCCTTTAAACCTATTGATACATGATCATCCATCCCATATCGTTCAATATGTTCTTCTGTAACATCCATTAAACTAACTGAAACATGATCATCCATCCCGTATCGTTCACTGTGTTCTTCTAAATTATCCATTAAACCTACTGAAACATGATCATCCATCCCATATCTTTCAATATATTCTTCTGTAACATCCATTAAACCTACTGAAACTTGATCATCCATCCCATATCGGTCACCATTTTCTTCTGTAGCATCCATTAAACTTTCTGAAACATGATCATCCATCCCATATCGTTCACTATGATCTTCTGTAACATCCATTAAACTTACTTAAACATGATCATCCATCCCATATCGTTCACTATGTTCTTCTGTAACATCTATTAAACTTACTTAAACATGATCATCCATCCCATATCATTCACTATGTTCTTCTTTAACATCCAATAAACCTACTGAAACATAATCATCCATCCCATATCGTTCATTATGTTCTTCTTTAACATCCATTAAACCTACTGAAACATGATCATCCATCCCATATCATTCACTATGTTCTTCTGTAACATCCACTAAACCTACTGAAACATGATCATCCATACCATATCGTTCACTATGTTCTTCTTTAACATCCATTAAACCTACTAAAACAGGATGATCCATCCCATATCGTTCCCTGTTTTCTTCTGAATTATCCATTAAGCTTACTGAAACATGATCATCCATCCCATATCGTTCAATGTGTTCTTCTGAATTATCCATTAAACCTACTGAAACATGATCGTCCATCCCATATCGTTCACTATGTTCTTCTATAACATCCATTAAACGTACTGAAACATGATCATCCATCCCATATCGTTCACTATGTTCTTCTGAATTATCCATTAAACCTACTGAAACATGATCATCCATCCCATATCTTTCAATATATTCTTCTGTAACATCCATTAATCCTACTGAAACATGATCATCCATCCCATATCGTTCACTATATTCTTCTATAACATCCATTAAACGTACTGAAGAATGATCATCCATCCCATATCGTTCACTATGTTCTTCTGTAACATCCATTAAACCTACTAAAACAGGATAATCCATCCCATATCGTTCACTGTGTTCTTCTGAATTATCCATTAAACCTACTGAAACAGGATAATCCATCCCATATCGTTCACTATGTTCTTCTATAACATCCATTAAACTTACTGAAACATGATCATCCATCCCATATCGTTCACTTTGTTCTTCTTTAACATCCTTTAAACCTATTGATACATGATCATCCATCCCATATCGTTCAATATGTTCTTCTGTAACATCTATTAAACTTACTGAAACATGATCATCCATCCCATATCGTTCACTGTGTTCTTCTAAATTATCCATTAAACCTACTGAAACATGATCATCCATCCCATATCTTTCAATATATTCTTCTGTAACATCCATTAAACCTACTGAAACATTATCATCCATCCCATATCGGTCACCATTTTCTTCTGTAGCATCCATTAAACTTTCTGAAACATGATCATCCATCCCATATCGTTCACTATGATCTTCTGTAACATCCATTAAACTTACTTAAACATGATGATCCATCCCATATCGTTCACTATGTTCTTCTGTAACATCTATTAAACTTACTTAAACATGATCATCCATCCCATATCATTCACTATGTTCTTCTTTAACATCCACTAAACCTACTGAAACATGATCATCCATCCCATATCATTCACTATGTTCTTCTTTAACATCCAATAAACCTACTGAAACATAATCATCCATCCCATATCGTTCACTATGTTCTTCTTTAACATCCATTAAACCTACTGAAACATGATCATCCATCCCATATCATTCACTATGTTCTTCTGTAACATCCACTAAACCTACTGAAACATGATCATCCATACCATATCGTTCACTATGTTCTTCTTTAACATCCATTAAACCTACTAAAACAGGATGATCCATCCCATATCGTTCCCTGTTTTCTTCTGAATTATCCATTAAGCTTACTGAAACATGATCATCCATCCCATATCGTTCAATGTGTTCTTCTGAATTATCCATTAAACCTACTGAAACATGATCATCCATCCCATATCGTTCACTATATTCTTCTATAACATCCATTAAACGTACTGAAACATGATCATCCATCCCATATCGTTCACTATGTTCTTCTGAATTATCCATTAAACCTACTGAAACATGATCATCCATCCCATATCGTTCACGATGTTCTTCTATAACATCCATTAAACGTACTGAAACATGATCATCCATCCCATATCGTTCACTATGTTCTTCTGTAACATCCATTAAACCTACTAAACAGGATAATCCATCCCATATCGTTCACTGTGTTCTTCTGAATTATCCATTAAACCTACTGAAACATGATTATCCATCCCATATCATTCACTATGTTCTTCTGTAACATCTATTAAACTTACTGAAACATGATCATCCATCCCATATCGTTCACTTTGTTCTTCTTTAACATCCTTTAAACCTATTGATACATGATCATCCATCCTATATCGTTCAATATGTTCTTCTGTAACATCCATTAAACTAACTGAAACATGATCATCCATCCCATATCGTTCACTGTGTTCTTCTAAATTATCCATTAAACCGACTGAAACATGATCATCCATCCCATATATTTCAATATATTCTTCTGTAACATCCATTACACCTACTGAAACATGATCATCCATCACATATCGTTCACTATGTTCTTCCTTAACATCCACTAAACCTACTGAAACATGATCATCCATCCCATATCGTTTACTATGTTCTTCGGTAACATCCACTAAACCTACTGAAACATGATCATCCATAACATATCGTTCATTATGTTCTTCTTTAACATCCATTAAACCTACTAAAACAGGATGATCCATCCCATATCGTTCCCTGTTTTCTTCTGAATTATCCATTAAACCAACTGAAACATGATCATCCATCCCATATCGTTCAATGTGTTCTTCTGAATTATCCATTAAACCTACTGAAACATGATCATCCATCCCATATCGTTCACTATGTTCTTCTATAACATCCATTAAACGTACTGAAACATGATCATCCATCCCATATCGTTCAATATGTTCTTCTGTAACATCCATTAAACCTACTAAAACAGGATAATCCATCCCATATCGTTCACTGTGTTCCTCTGAATTATCCATTAAACCTACTGAAACATGATTATCCTTCCCATATCGTTCACTATGTTCTTCTGTAACATCCATTAAACTTACTGAAACATGATCATCCATCCCATATCATTCACTTTGTTCTTCTTTAACATCCTTTAAACCTATTGATACATGATCATCCATCCCATATCGTTCAATATGTTCTTCTGTAACATCCATTAAACTAACTGAAACATGATGATCCATCCCATATCGTTCATGTGTTCTTCTAAATTATCCATTAAACTAACTGATACATGATAATCCATCCCATATCGTTCACTATGTTCTTCTGTAACATCCATTAAACCTACTGAAACATGATCATCCATCCCATATCGGTCACTATTTTCTTCTGTAGCATCCATTAAACTTTCTGAAACGTGATCATCCATCCCATATCGTTCACTATGATCTTCTGTAACATCCATTAAACCTACTGAAACATGATCATCCATCCCATATCGTTCACTATGTTCTTCTGTAACATCTATTGAACTTACTTAAACATGATCATCCATCCCATATCGTTCACTATGTTCTTCTTTAACATCCACTAAACCTATTGAAACATGATCATCCATCCCATATCATTCACTATGTTCTTCTTTAACATCCAATAAACCTACTGAAACATAATCATCCATCCCATATCGTTCATTATGTTCTTCTTTAACATCCATTAAACCTACTGAAACATGATCATCCATCCCATATCGTTCACTGTGTTCTTCTAAATTATCCATTAAACCTACTGAAACATGATCATCCATCCCATATCTTTCAATATATTCTTCTGTAACATCCATTAATCCTACTGAAACATGATCATCCATCCCATATCGTTCACTATGTTCTTCTATAACATCCATTAAACGTACTGAAGAATGATCATCCATCCCATATCGTTCACTATGTTCTTCTGTAACATCCATTAAACCTACTAAAACAGGATAATCCATCCCATATCGTTCACTATGTTCTTCTGTAACATCCATTAAACTTACTGAAACATGATCATCCATCCCATATCGTTCTCTTTGTTCTTCTTTAACATCCTTTAAACCTATTGATACATGATCATCCATCCCATATCGTTCAATATGTTCTTCTGTAACATCCATTAAACTAACTGAAACATGATCATCCATCCCGTATCGTTCACTGTGTTCTTCTAAATTATCCATTAAACCTACTGAAACATGATCATCCATCCCATATCTTTCAATATATTCTTCTGTAACATCCATTAAACCTACTGAAACTTGATCATCCATCCCATATCGGTCACTATGTTCTTCTTTAGCATCCATTAAACTTTCTGAAACATGATCATCCATCCCATATCGTTCACTATGATCTTCTGTAACATCCATTAAACTTACTTAAACATGATCATCCATCCCATATCGTTCACTATGTTCTTCTGTAACATCTATTAAACTTACTTAAACATGATCATCCATCCCATATCATTCACTATGTTCTTCTTTAACATCCATTAAACCTACTGAAACATAATCATCCATCCCATATCGTTCATTATGTTCTTCTTTAACATCCATTAAACCTACTGAAACATGATCATCCATCCCATATCATTCACTATGTTCTTCTGTAACATCCACTAAACCTACTGAAACATGATCATCCATACCATATCGTTCACTATGTTCTTCTTTAACATCCATTAAACCTACTAAAACAGGATGATCCATCCCATATCGTTCCCTGTTTTCTTCTGAATTATCCATTAAGCTTACTGAAACATGATCATCCATCCCATATCGTTCAATGTGTTCTTCTGAATTATCCATTAAACCTACTGAAACATGATCATCCATCCCATATCGTTCACTATGTTCTTCTATAACATCCATTAAACGTACTGAAACATGATCATCCATCCCATATCGTTCACTATGTTCTTCTGAATTATCCATTAAACCTACTGAAACATGATCATCCATCCCATATCTTTCAATATATTCTTCTGTAACATCCATTAATCCTACTGAAACATGATCATCCATCCCATATCGTTCACTATGTTCTTCTATAACATCCATTAAACGTACTGAAGAATGATCATCCATCCCATATCGTTCACTATGTTCTTCTGTAACATCCATTAAACCTACTAAAACAGGATAATCCATCCCATATCGTTCACTGTGTTCTTCTGTAACATCCATTAAACTTACTGAAACATGATCATCCATCCCATATCGTTCACTTTGTTCTTCTTTAACATCCTTTAAACCTATTGATACATGATCATCCATCCCATATCGTTCAATATGTTCTTCTGTAACATCTATTAAACTTACTGAAACATGATCATCCATCCCATATCGTTCACTGTGTTCTTCTAAATTATCCATTAAACCTACTGAAACATGATCATCCATCCCATATCTTTCAATATATTCTTCTGTAACATCCATTAAACCTACTGAAACATGATCATCCATCCCATATCGGTCACCATTTTCTTCTGTAGCATCCATTAAACTTTCTGAAACATGATCATCCATCCCATATCGTTCACTATGATCTTCTGTAACATCCATTAAACTTACTTAAACATGATGATCCATCCCATATCGTTCACTATGTTCTTCTTTAACATCCAATAAACCTACTGAAACATAATCATCCATCCCATATCGTTCATTATGTTCTTCTTTAACATCCATTAAACCTACTGAAACATGATCATCCATCCCATATCATTCACTATGTTCTTCTGTAACATCCACTAAACCTACTGAAACATGATCATCCATACCATATCGTTCACTATGTTCTTCTTTAACATCCATTAAACCTACTAAAACAGGATGATCCATCCCATATCGTTCCCTGTTTTCTTCTGAATTATCCATTAAGCTTACTGAAACATGATCATCCATCCCATATCGTTCAATGTGTTCTTCTGAATTATCCATTAAACCTACTGAAACATGATCATCCATCCCATATCGTTCACTATGTTCTTCTATAACATCCATTAAACGTACTGAAACATGATCATCCATCCCATATCGTTCACTATGTTCTTCTGAATTATCCATTAAACCTACTGAAACATGATCATCCATCCCATATCGTTCACGATGTTCTTCTATAACATCCATTAAACGTACTGAAACATGATCATCCATCCCATATCGTTCAATATGTTCTTCTGTAACATCCATTAAACCTACTAAAACAGGATAATCCATCCCATATCGTTCACTGTGTTCCTCTGAATTATCCATTAAACCTACTGAAACATGATTATCCTTCCCATATCGTTCACTATGTTCTTCTGTAACATCCATTAAACTTACTGAAACATGATCATCCATCCCATATCATTCACTTTGTTCTTCTTTAACATCCTTTAAACCTATTGATACATGATCATCCATCCCATATCGTTCAATATGTTCTTCTGTAACATCCATTAAACTAACTGAAACATGATGATCCATCCCATATCGTTCATGTGTTCTTCTAAATTATCCATTAAACTAACGGATACATGATCATCCATCCCATATCGTTCACTATGTTCTTCTGTAACATCCATTTAAATCTACTGAAACATGATCATCCATCCCATATCGGTCACTATGTTCCTCTTTAACATCCATTAAACCTACTGAAACATGATCATCCATCCCATATCGTTCAAGATGTTCTTCTATAACATCCATTAAACGTACTGAAACATGATCATCCATCCCATATCGTTCACTATGTTCTTCTGTAACATCCATTAAACCTACTAAACAGGATAATCCATCCCATATCGTTCACTGTGTTCTTCTGAATTATCCATTAAACCTACTGAAACATGATTATCCATCCCATATCGTTCACTATGTTCTTCTGTAACATCTATTAAACTTACTGAAACATGATCATCCATCCCATATCGTTCACTTTGTTCTTCTTTAACATCCTTTAAACCTATTGATACATGATCATCCATCCTATATCGTTCAATATGTTCTTCTGTAACATCCACTAAACTAACTGAAACATGATCATCCATCCCATATCGTTCACTGTGTTCTTCTAAATTATCCATTAAACCGACTGAAACATGATCATCCATCCCATATCTTTCAATATATTCTTCTGTAACATCCATTAAACCTACTGAAACATGATCATCCATCCCATATCGGTCACTATTTTCTTCTGTAGCATCCATTAAACTTTCTGAAACGTGATCATCCATCCCATATCGTTCACTATGATCTTCTGTAACATCCATTAAACCTACTGAAACATGATCATCCATCCCATATCGTTCACTATGTTCTTCTGTAACATCTATTAAACTTACTTAAACATGATCATCCATCCCATATCGTTCACTATGTTCTTCTTTAACATCCACTAAACCTATTGAAACATGATCATCCATCCCATATCATTCACTATGTTCTTCTTTAACATCCAATAAACCTACTGAAACATAATCATCCATCCCATATCGTTCATTATGTTCTTCTTTAACATCCATTAAACCTACTGAAACATGATCATCCATCCCATATCGTTCACTGTGTTCTTCTAAATTATCCATTAAACCTACTGAAACATGATCATCCATCCCATATCTTTCAATATATTCTTCTGTAACATCCATTAATCCTACTGAAACATGATCATCCATCCCATATCGTTCACTATGTTCTTCTATAACATCCATTAAACGTACTGAAGAATGATCATCCATCCCATATCGTTCACTATGTTCTTCTGTAACATCCATTAAACCTACTAAAACAGGATAATCCATCCCATATCGTTCACTGTGTTCTTCTGAATTATCCATTAAACCTACTGAAACATGATTATCCATCCCATATCGTTCACTATGTTCTTCTGTAACATCCATTAAACTTACTGAAACATGATCATCCATCCCATATCGTTCTCTTTGTTCTTCTTTAACATCCTTTAAACCTATTGATACATGATCATCCATCCCATATCGTTCAATATGTTCTTCTGTAACATCCATTAAACTAACTGAAACATGATCATCCATCCCGTATCGTTCACTGTGTTCTTCTAAATTATCCATTAAACCTACTGAAACATGATCATCCATCCCATATCTTTCAATATATTCTTCTGTAACATCCATTAAACCTACTGAAACTTGATCATCCATCCCATATCGGTCACCATTTTCTTCTGTAGCATCCATTAAACTTTCTGAAACATGATCATCCATCCCATATCGTTCACTATGATCTTCTGTAACATCCATTAAACTTACTTAAACATGATCATCCATCCCATATCGTTCACTATGTTCTTCTGTAACATCTATTAAACTTACTTAAACATGATCATCCATCCCATATCATTCACTATGTTCTTCTTTAACATCCAATAAACCTACTGAAACATAATCATCCATCCCATATCGTTCATTATGTTCTTCTTTAACATCCATTAAACCTACTGAAACATGATCATCCATCCCATATCATTCACTATGTTCTTCTGTAACATCCACTAAACCTACTGAAACATGATCATCCATGCCATATCGTTCACTATGTTCTTCTTTAACATCCATTAAACCTACTAAAACAGGATGATCCATCCCATATCGTTCCTTGTTTTCTTCTGAATTATCCATTAAGCTTACTGAAACATGATCATCCATCCCATATCGTTCAATGTGTTCTTCTGAATTATCCATTAAACCTACTGAAACATGATCATCCATCCCATATCGTTCACTATGTTCTTCTATAACATCCATTAAACGTACTGAAACATGATCATCCATCCCATATCGTTCACTATGTTCTTCTGAATTATCCATTAAACCTACTGAAACACGATCATCCATCCCATATCTTTCAATATATTCTTCTGTAACATCCATTAATCCTACTGAAACATGATCATACATCCCATATCGTTCACTATGTTCTTCTATAACATCCATTAAACGTACTGAAGAATGATCATCCATCCCATATCGTTCACTATGTTCTTCTGTAACATCCATTAAACCTACTAAAACAGGATAATCCATCCCATATCGTTCACTGTGTTCTTCTGAATTATCCATTAAACCTACTGAAACAGGATAATCCATCCCATATCGTTCACTATGTTCTTCTGTAACATCCATTAAACTTACTGAAACATGATCATCCATCCCATATCGTTCACTTTGTTCTTCTTTAACATCCTTTAAACCTATTGATACATGATCATCCATCCCATATCGTTCAATATGTTCTTCTGTAACATCTATTAAACTTACTGAAACATGATCATCCATCCCATATCGTTCACTGTGTTCTTCTAAATTATCCATTAAACCTACTGAAACATGATCATCCATCCCATATCTTTCAATATATTCTTCTGTAACATCCATTAAACCTACTGAAACATGATCATCCATCCCATATCGGTCACCATTTTCTTCTGTAGCATCCATTAAACTTTCTGAAACATGATCATCCATCCCATATCGTTCACTATGATCTTCTGTAACATCCATTAAACTTACTTAAACATGATGATCCATCCCATATCGTTCACTATGTTCTTCTGTAACATCTATTAAACTTACTTAAACATGATCATCCATCCCATATCATTCACTATGTTCTTCTTTAACATCCACTAAACCTACTGAAACATGATCATCCATCCCATATCATTCACTATGTTCTTCTTTAACATCCAATAAACCTACTGAAACATAATCATCCATCCCATATCGTTCATTATGTTCTTCTTTAACATCCATTAAACCTACTGAAACATGATCATCCATCCCATATCATTCACTATGTTCTTCTGTAACATCCACTAAACCTACTGAAACATGATCATCCATACCATATCGTTCACTATGTTCTTCTTTAACATCCATTAAACCTACTAAAACAGGATGATCCATCCCATATCGTTCCCTGTTTTCTTCTGAATTATCCATTAAGCTTACTGAAACATGATCATCCATCCCATATCGTTCAATGTGTTCTTCTGAATTATCCATTAAACCTACTGAAACATGATCATCCATCCCATATCGTTCACTATGTTCTTCTATAACATCCATTAAACGTACTGAAACATGATCATCCATCCCATATCGTTCACTATGTTATTCTGAATTATCCATTAAACCTACTGAAACATGATCATCCATCCCATATCGTTCACGATGTTCTTCTATAACATCCATTAAACGTACTGAAACATGATCATCCATCCCATATCGTTCACTATGTTCTTCTGTAACATCCATTAAACCTACTAAACAGGATAATCCATCCCATATCGTTCACTGTGTTCTTCTGAATTATCCATTAAACCTACTGAAACATGATTATCCATCCCATATAATTCACTATGTTCTTCTGTAACATCTATTAAACTTACTGAAACATGATCATCCATCCCATATCGTTCACTTTGTTCTTCTTTAACATCCTTTAAACCTATTGATACATGATCATCCATCCTATATCGTTCAATATGTTCTTCTGTAACATCCATTAAACTAACTGAAACATGATCATCCATCCCATATCGTTCACTGTGTTCTTCTAAATTATCCATTAAACCGACTGAAACATGATCATCCATCCCATATATTTCAATATATTCTTCTGTAACATCCATTAAACCTACTGAAACATGATCATCCATCCCATATCGGTCACTATTTTCTTCTGTAGCATCCATTAAACTTTCTGAAACATGATCATCCATCCCATATCGTTCAATATGTTCTTCTGTAACATCCATTAAACTTACTGAAACATGATAATCCATCCCATATCGTTCACTTTGTTCTTCTTTAACATCCTTTAAACCTATTGATACATGATCATCCATCCCATATCGTTCACTATGTTCTTCTGTAACATCTATTAAACTTACTTAAACATGATCATCCATCCCATATCGTTCACTATGTTCTTCTTTAACATCCACTAAACCTATTGAAACATGATCATCCATCCTATATCATTCACTATGTTCTTCTTTAACATCCAATAAACCTACTGAAACATAATCATCCATCCCATATCGTTCATTATGTTCTTCTTTAACATCCATTAAACCTACTGAAACATGATC
Source organism: Lampris megalopsis (assembly GCA_022114975.2). Taxonomy (NCBI): domain Eukaryota; kingdom Metazoa; phylum Chordata; class Actinopteri; order Lampriformes; family Lampridae; genus Lampris; species Lampris megalopsis. The sequence continues at coordinate 7,242,342 of JAJHIY020000425.1, forward strand.
ATCCATCCCATATCGTTCATTATGTTCTTCTTTAACATCCATTAAACCTACTGAAACATGATCATCCATCCCATATCATTCACTATGTTCTTCTGTAACATCCACTAAACCTACTGAAACATGATCATCCATACCATATCGTTCACTATGTTCTTCTTTAACATCCATTAAACCTACTAAAACAGGATGATCCATCCCATATCGTTCCCTGTTTTCTTCTGAATTATCCATTAAGCTTACTGAAACATGATCATCCATCCCATATCGTTCAATGTGTTCTTCTGAATTATCAATTAAACCTACTGAAACATGATCATCCATCCCATATCGTTCACTATGTTCTTCTATAACATCCATTAAACGTACTGAAACATGATCATCCATCCCATATCGTTCACTATGTTCTTCTGAATTATCCATTAAACCTACTGAAACATGATCATCCATCCCATATCGTTCACGATGTTCTTCTATAACATCCATTAAACGTACTGAAACATGATCATCCATCCCATATCGTTCACTATGTTCTTCTGTAACATCCATTAAACCTACTAAACAGGATAATCCATCCCATATCGTTCACTGTGTTCTTCTGAATTATCCATTAAACCTACTGAAACATGATTATCCATCCCATATCATTCACTATGTTCTTCTGTAACATCTATTAAACTTACTGAAACATGATCATCCATCCCATATCGTTCACTTTGTTCTTCTTTAACATCCTTTAAACCTATTGATACATGATCATCCATCCTATATCGTTCAATATGTTCTTCTGTAACATCCATTAAACTAACTGAAACATGATCATCCATCCCATATCGTTCACTGTGTTCTTCTAAATTATCCATTAAACCGACTGAAACATGATCATCCATCCCATATATTTCAATATATTCTTCTGTAACATCCATTAAACCTACTGAAACATGATCATCCATCCCATATCGGTCACTATTTTCTTCTGTAGCATCCATTAAACTTTCTGAAACATGATCATCCATCCCATATCGTTCAATATGTTCTTCTGTAACATCCATTAAACTTACTGAAACATGATAATCCATCCCATATCGTTCACTTTGTTCTTCTTTAACATCCTTTAAACCTATTGATACATGATCATCCATCCCATATCGTTCACTATGTTCTTCTGTAACATCTATTAAACTTACTTAAACATGATCATCCATCCCATATCGTTCACTATGTTCTTCTTTAACATCCACTAAACCTATTGAAACATGATCATCCATCCCATATCATTCACTATGTTCTTCTTTAACATCCAATAAACCTACTGAAACATAATCATCCATCCCATATCGTTCATTATGTTCTTCTTTAACATCCATTAAACCTACTGAAACATGATCATCCATCCCATATCGTTCACTGTGTTCTTCTTAATTATCCATTAAACCTACTGAAACATGATCATCCATCCCATATCTTTCAATATATTCTTCTGTAACATCCATTAATCCAACTGAAACATGATCATCCATCCCATATCGTTCACTATGTTCTTCTATAACATCCATTAAACGTACTGAAGAATGATCATCCATCCCATATCGTTCACTATGTTCTTCTGTAACATCCATTAAACCTACTAAAACAGGATAATCCATCCCATATCGTTCACTATGTTCTTCTGTAACATCCATTAAACTTACTGAAACATGATCATCCATCCCATATCGTTCACTTTGTTCTTCTTTAACATCCTTTAAACCTATTGATACATGATCATCCATCCCATATCGTTCAATATGTTCTTCTGTAACATCCATTAAACTAACTGAAACATGATCATCCATCCCATATCGTTCACTGTGTTCTTCTAAATTATCCATTAAACCTACTGAAACATGATCATCCATCCCATATCTTTCAATATATTCTTCTGTAACATCCATTAAACCTACTGAAACATGATCATCCATCCCATATCGGTCACCATTTTCTTCTGTAGCATCCATTAAACTTTCTGAAACATGATCATCCATCCCATATCGTTCACTATGATCTTCTGTAACATCCATTAAACTTACTTAAACATGATGATCCATCCCATATCGTTCACTATGTTCTTCTGTAACATCTATTAAACTTACTTAAACATGATCATCCATCCCATATCATTCACTATGTTCTTCTTTAACATCCACTAAACCTACTGAAACATGATCATCCATCCCATATCATTCACTATGTTCTTCTTTAACATCCAATAAACCTACTGAAACATAATCATCCATCCCATATCGTTCATTATGTTCTTCTTTAACATCCATTAAACCTACTGAAACATGATCATCCATCCCATATCATTCACTATGTTCTTCTGTAACATCCACTAAACCTACTGAAACATGATCATCCATACCATATCGTTCACTATGTTCTTCTTTAACATCCATTAAACCTACTAAAACAGGATGATCCATCCCATATCGTTCCCTGTTTTCTTCTGAATTATCCATTAAGCTTACTGAAACATGATCATCCATCCCATATCGTTCACTATGTTCTTCTGTAACATCCATTAAACCTACTAAAACAGGATAATCCATCCCATATCGTTCACTGTGTTCATCTGAATTATCCATTAAACCTACTGAAACATGATCATCCATCCCATATCGTTCATTATGTTCTTCTTTAACATCCATTAAACCTACTAAAACAGGATAATCCATCCCATATCGTTCACTGTGTTCTTCTGAATTATCCATTAAACCTACTGAAACAGGATAATCCATCCCATATCGTTCACTATGTTCTTCTGTAACATCCATTAAACTTACTGAAACATGATCATCCATCCCATATCGTTCACTTTGTTCTTCTTTAACATCCTTTAAACCTATTGATACATGATCATCCATCCCATATCGTTCAATATGTTCTTCTGTAACATCCATTAAACTAACTGAAACATGATCATCCATCCCATATCGTTCACTGTGTTCTTCTAAATTATCCATTAAACCTACTGAAACATGATCATCCATCCCATATCTTTCAATATATTCTTCTGTAACATCCATTAAACCTACTGAAACATGATCATCCATCCCATATCGGTCACCATTTTCTTCTGTAGCATCCATTAAACTTTCTGAAACATGATCATCCATCCCATATCGTTCACTATGATCTTCTGTAACATCCATTAAACTTACTTAAACATGATGATCCATCCCATATCGTTCACTATGTTCTTCTGTAACATCTATTAAACTTACTTAAACATGATCATCCATCCCATATCATTCACTATGTTCTTCTTTAACATCCACTAAACCTACTGAAACATGATCATCCATCCCATATCATTCACTATGTTCTTCTTTAACATCCAATAAACCTACTGAAACATAATCATCCATCCCATATCGTTCATTATGTTCTTCTTTAACATCCATTAAACCTACTGAAACATGATCATCCATCCCATATCATTCACTATGTTCTTCTGTAACATCCACTAAACCTACTGAAACATGATCATCCATACCATATCGTTCACTATGTTCTTCTTTAACATCCATTAAACCTACTAAAACAGGATGATCCATCCCATATCGTTCCCTGTTTTCTTCTGAATTATCCATTAAGCTTACTGAAACATGATCATCCATCCCATATCGTTCAATGTGTTCTTCTGAATTATCCATTAAACCTACTGAAACATGATCATCCATCCCATATCGTTCACTATGTTCTTCTATAACATCCATTAAACGTACTGAAACATGATCATCCATCCCATATCGTTCACTATGTTCTTCTGAATTATCCATTAAACCTACTGAAACATGATCATCCATCCCATATCTTTCAATATATTCTTCTGTAACATCCATTAATCCAACTGAAACATGATCATCCATCCCATATCGTTCACTATGTTCTTCTATAACATCCATTAAACGTACTGAAGAATGATCATCCATCCCATATCGTTCACTATGTTCTTCTGTAACATCCATTAAACCTACTAAAACAGGATAATCCATCCCATATCGTTCACTGTGTTCATCTGAATTATCCATTAAACCTACTGAAACATGATCATCCATCCCATATCGTTCATTATGTTCTTCTTTAACATCCATTAAACCTACTAAAACAGGATAATCCATCCCATATCGTTCACTGTGTTCTTCTGAATTATCCATTAAACCTACTGAAACAGGATAATCCATCCCATATCGTTCACTATGTTCTTCTGTAACATCCATTAAACTTACTGAAACATGATCATCCATCCCATATCGTTCACTTTGTTCTTCTTTAACATCCTTTAAACCTATTGATACATGATCATCCATCCCATATCGTTCAATATGTTCTTCTGTAACATCCATTAAACTAACTGAAACATGATCATCCATCCCATATCGTTCACTGTGTTCTTCTAAATTATCCATTAAACCTACTGAAACATGATCATCCATCCCATATCTTTCAATATATTCTTCTGTAACATCCATTAAACCTACTGAAACATGATCATCCATCCCATATCGGTCACCATTTTCTTCTGTAGCATCCATTAAACTTTCTGAAACATGATCATCCATCCCATATCGTTCACTATGATCTTCTGTAACATCCATTAAACTTACTTAAACATGATGATCCATCCCATATCGTTCACTATGTTCTTCTGTAACATCTATTAAACTTACTTAAACATGATCATCCATCCCATATCATTCACTATGTTCTTCTTTAACATCCACTAAACCTACTGAAACATGATCATCCATCCCATATCATTCACTATGTTCTTCTTTAACATCCAATAAACCTACTGAAACATAATCATCCATCCCATATCGTTCATTATGTTCTTCTTTAACATCCATTAAACCTACTGAAACATGATCATCCATCCCATATCATTCACTATGTTCTTCTGTAACATCCACTAAACCTACTGAAACATGATCATCCATACCATATCGTTCACTATGTTCTTCTTTAACATCCATTAAACCTACTAAAACAGGATGATCCATCCCATATCGTTCCCTGTTTTCTTCTGAATTATCCATTAAGCTTACTGAAACATGATCATCCATCCCATATCGTTCAATGTGTTCTTCTGAATTATCCATTAAACCTACTGAAACAGGATCATCCATCCCATATCGTTCACTATGTTCTTCTATAACATCCATTAAACGTACTGAAACATGATCATCCATCCCATATCGTTCACTATGTTCTTCTGAATTATCCATTAAACCTACTGAAACATGATCATCCATCCCATATCGTTCACGATGTTCTTCTATAACATCCATTAAACGTACTGAAACATGATCATCCATCCCATATCGTTCACTATGTTCTTCTGTAACATCCATTAAACCTACTAAACAGGATAATCCATCCCATATCGTTCACTGTGTTCTTCTGAATTATCCATTAAACCTACTGAAACATGTTTATCCATCCCATATAATTCACTATTTTCTTCTGTAACATCTATTAAACTTACTGAAACATGATCATCCATCCCATATCGTTCACTTTGTTCTTCTTTAACATCCTTTAAACCTATTGATACATGATCATCCATCCTATATCGTTCAATATGTTCTTCTGTAACATCCATTAAACTAACTGAAACATGATCATCCATCCCATATCGTTCACTGTGTTCTTCTAAATTATCCATTAAACCGACTGAAACATGATCATCCATCCCATATCTTTCAATATATTCTTCTGTAACATCCATTAAACCTACTGAAACATGATCATCCATCCCATATCGGTCACTATTTTCTTCTGTAGCATCCATTAAACTTTCTGAAACGTGATCATCCATCCCATATCGTTCACTATGATCTTCTGTAACATCCATTAAACTTACTTAAACATGATCATCCATCCCATATCGTTCACTATGTTCTTCTGTAACATCTATTAAACTTACTTAAACATGATCATCCATCCCATATCGTTCACTATGTTCTTCTTTAACATCCACTAAACCTATTGAAACATGATCATCCATCCCATATCATTCACTATGTTCTTCTTTAACATCCAATAAACCTACTGAAACATAATCATCCATCCCATATCGTTCATTATGTTCTTCTTTAACATCCATTAAACCTACTGAAACATGATCATCCATCCCATATCGTTCACTGTGTTCTTCTTAATTATCCATTAAACCTACTGAAACATGATCATCCATCCCATATCTTTCAATATATTCTTCTGTAACATCCATTAATCCTACTGAAACATGATCATCCATCCCATATCGTTCACTATGTTCTTCTATAACATCCATTAAACGTACTGAAGAATGATCATCCATCCCATATCGTTCACTATGTTCTTCTGTAACATCCATTAAACCTACTAAAACAGGATAATCCATCCCATATCGTTCACTGTGTTCTTCTGAATTATCCATTAAACCTACTGAAACATGATTATCCATCCCATATCGTTCACTATGTTCTTCTGTAACATCCATTAAACTTACTGAAACATGATCATCCATCCCATATCGTTCACTTTGTTCTTCTTTAACATCCTTTAAACCTATTGATACATGATCATCCATCCCATATCGTTCAATATGTTCTTCTTTAACATCCATTAAACCTACTGAAACATGATCATCCATCCCATATCGGTCACCATTTTCTTCTGTAGCATCCATTAAACTTTCTGAAACATGATCATCCATCCCATATCGTTCACTATGATCTTCTGTAACATCCATTAAACTTACTTAAACATGATGATCCATCCCATATCGTTCACTATGTTCTTCTGTAACATCTATTAAACTTACTTAAACATGATCATCCATCCCATATCATTCACTATGTTCTTCTTTAACATCCACTAAACCTACTGAAACATGATCATCCATCCCATATCATTCACTATGTTCTTCTTTAACATCCAATAAACCTACTGAAACATAATCATCCATCCCATATCGTTCATTATGTTCTTCTTTAACATCCATTAAACCTACTGAAACATGATCATCCATCCCATATCATTCACTATGTTCTTCTGTAACATCCACTAAACCTACTGAAACATGATCATCCATACCATATCGTTCACTATGTTCTTCTTTAACATCCATTAAACCTACTAAAACAGGATGATCCATCCCATATCGTTCCCTGTTTTCTTCTGAATTATCCATTAAGCTTACTGAAACATGATCATCCATCCCATATCGTTCAATGTGTTCTTCTGAATTATCCATTAAACCTACTGAAACAGGATCATCCATCCCATATCGTTCACTATGTTCTTCTATAACATCCATTAAACGTACTGAAACATGATCATCCATCCCATATCGTTCACTATGTTCTTCTGAATTATCCATTAAACCTACTGAAACATGATCATCCATCCCATATCGTTCACGATGTTCTTCTATAACATCCATTAAACGTACTGAAACATGATCATCCATCCCATATCGTTCACTATGTTCTTCTGTAACATCCATTAAACCTACTAAACAGGATAATCCATCCCATATCGTTCACTGTGTTCTTCTGAATTATCCATTAAACCTACTGAAACATGTTTATCCATCCCATATAATTCACTATTTTCTTCTGTAACATCTATTAAACTTACTGAAACATGATCATCCATCCCATATCGTTCACTTTGTTCTTCTTTAACATCCTTTAAACCTATTGATACATGATCATCCATCCTATATCGTTCAATATGTTCTTCTGTAACATCCATTAAACTAACTGAAACATGATCATCCATCCCATATCGTTCACTGTGTTCTTCTAAATTATCCATTAAACCGACTGAAACATGATCATCCATCCCATATCTTTCAATATATTCTTCTGTAACATCCATTAAACCTACTGAAACATGATCATCCATCCCATATCGGTCACTATTTTCTTCTGTAGCATCCATTAAACTTTCTGAAACGTGATCATCCATCCCATATCGTTCACTATGATCTTCTGTAACATCCATTAAACTTACTTAAACATGATCATCCATCCCATATCGTTCACTATGTTCTTCTGTAACATCTATTAAACTTACTTAAACATGATCATCCATCCCATATCGTTCACTATGTTCTTCTTTAACATCCACTAAACCTATTGAAACATGATCATCCATCCCATATCATTCACTATGTTCTTCTTTAACATCCAATAAACCTACTGAAACATAATCATCCATCCCATATCGTTCATTATGTTCTTCTTTAACATCCATTAAACCTACTGAAACATGATCATCCATCCCATATCGTTCACTGTGTTCTTCTTAATTATCCATTAAACCTACTGAAACATGATCATCCATCCCATATCTTTCAATATATTCTTCTGTAACATCCATTAATCCTACTGAAACATGATCATCCATCCCATATCGTTCACTATGTTCTTCTATAACATCCATTAAACGTACTGAAGAATGATCATCCATCCCATATCGTTCACTATGTTCTTCTGTAACATCCATTAAACCTACTAAAACAGGATAATCCATCCCATATCGTTCACTGTGTTCTTCTGAATTATCCATTAAACCTACTGAAACATGATTATCCATCCCATATCGTTCACTATGTTCTTCTGTAACATCCATTAAACTTACTGAAACATGATCATCCATCCCATATCGTTCACTTTGTTCTTCTTTAACATCCTTTAAACCTATTGATACATGATCATCCATCCCATATCGTTCAATATGTTCTTCTGTAACATCCATTAAACTAACTGAAACATGATCATCCATCCCGTATCGTTCACTGTGTTCTTCTAAATTATCCATTAAACCTACTGAAACATGATCATCCATCCCATATCTTTCAATATATTCTTCTGTAACATCCATTAAACCTACTGAAACATGATCATCCATCCCATATCGGTCACCATTTTCTTCTGTAGCATCCATTAAACTTTCTGAAACATGATCATCCATCCCATATCGTTCACTATGATCTTCTGTAACATCCATTAAACTTACTTAAACATGATGATCCATCCCATATCGTTCACTATGTTCTTCTGTAACATCTATTAAACTTACTTAAACATGATCATCCATCCCATATCATTCACTATGTTCTTCTTTAACATCCACTAAACCTACTGAAACATGATCATCCATCCCATATCATTCACTATGTTCTTCTTTAACATCCAATAAACCTACTGAAACATAATCATCCATCCCATATCGTTCATTATGTTCTTCTTTAACATCCATTAAACCTACTGAAACATGATCATCCATCCCATATCATTCACTATGTTCTTCTGTAACATCCACTAAACCTACTGAAACATGATCATCCATACCATATCGTTCACTATGTTCTTCTTTAACATCCATTAAACCTACTAAAACAGGATGATCCATCCCATATCGTTCCCTGTTTTCTTCTGAATTATCCATTAAGCTTACTGAAACATGATCATCCATCCCATATCGTTCAATGTGTTCTTCTGAATTATCCATTAAACCTACTGAAACAGGATCATCCATCCCATATCGTTCACTATGTTCTTCTATAACATCCATTAAACGTACTGAAACATGATCATCCATCCCATATCGTTCACTATGTTCTTCTGAATTATCCATTAAACCTACTGAAACATGATCATCCATCCCATATCGTTCACGATGTTCTTCTATAACATCCATTAAACGTACTGAAACATGATCATCCATCCCATATCGTTCACTATGTTCTTCTGTAACATCCATTAAACCTACTAAACAGGATAATCCATCCCATATCGTTCACTGTGTTCTTCTGAATTATCCATTAAACCTACTGAAACATGTTTATCCATCCCATATAATTCACTATTTTCTTCTGTAACATCTATTAAACTTACTGAAACATGATCATCCATCCCATATCGTTCACTTTGTTCTTCTTTAACATCCTTTAAACCTATTGATACATGATCATCCATCCTATATCGTTCAATATGTTCTTCTGTAACATCCATTAAACTAACTGAAACATGATCATCCATCCCATATCGTTCACTGTGTTCTTCTAAATTATCCATTAAACCGACTGAAACATGATCATCCATCCCATATCTTTCAATATATTCTTCTGTAACATCCATTAAACCTACTGAAACATGATCATCCATCCCATATCGGTCACTATTTTCTTCTGTAGCATCCATTAAACTTTCTGAAACGTGATCATCCATCCCATATCGTTCACTATGATCTTCTGTAACATCCATTAAACTTACTTAAACATGATCATCCATCCCATATCGTTCACTATGTTCTTCTGTAACATCTATTAAACTTACTTAAACATGATCATCCATCCCATATCGTTCACTATGTTCTTCTTTAACATCCACTAAACCTATTGAAACATGATCATCCATCCCATATCATTCACTATGTTCTTCTTTAACATCCAATAAACCTACTGAAACATAATCATCCATCCCATATCGTTCATTATGTTCTTCTTTAACATCCATTAAACCTACTGAAACATGATCATCCATCCCATATCGTTCACTGTGTTCTTCTTAATTATCCATTAAACCTACTGAAACATGATCATCCATCCCATATCTTTCAATATATTCTTCTGTAACATCCATTAATCCTACTGAAACATGATCATCCATCCCATATCGTTCACTATGTTCTTCTATAACATCCATTAAACGTACTGAAGAATGATCATCCATCCCATATCGTTCACTATGTTCTTCTGTAACATCCATTAAACCTACTAAAACAGGATAATCCATCCCATATCGTTCACTGTGTTCTTCTGAATTATCCATTAAACCTACTGAAACATGATTATCCATCCCATATCGTTCACTATGTTCTTCTGTAACATCCATTAAACTTACTGAAACATGATCATCCATCCCATATCGTTCACTTTGTTCTTCTTTAACATCCTTTAAACCTATTGATACATGATCATCCATCCCATATCGTTCAATATGTTCTTCTGTAACATCCATTAAACTAACTGAAACATGATCATCCATCCCGTATCGTTCACTGTGTTCTTCTAAATTATCCATTAAACCTACTGAAACATGATCATCCATCCCATATCTTTCAATATATTCTTCTGTAACATCCATTAAACCTACTGAAACATGATCATCCATCCCATATCGGTCACCATTTTCTTCTGTAGCATCCATTAAACTTTCTGAAACATGATCATCCATCCCATATCGTTCACTATGATCTTCTGTAACATCCATTAAACTTACTTAAACATGATCATCCATCCCATATCGTTCACTATGTTCTTCTGTAACATCTATTAAACTTACTTAAACATGATCATCCATCCCATATCATTCACTATGTTCTTCTTTAACATCCACTAAACCTACTGAAACATGATCATCCATCCCATATCATTCACTATGTTCTTCTTTAACATCCAATAAACCTACTGAAACATAATCATCCATCCCATATCGTTCATTATGTTCTTCTTTAACATCCATTAAACCTACTGAAACATGATCATCCATCCCATATCATTCACTATGTTCTTCTGTAACATCCACTAAACCTACTGAAACATGATCATCCATACCATATCGTTCACTATGTTCTTCTTTAACATCCATTAAACCTACTAAAACAGGATGATCCATCCCATATCGTTCCCTGTTTTCTTCTGAATTATCCATTAAGCTTACTGAAACATGATCATCCATCCCATATCGTTCAATGTGTTCTTCTGAATTATCCATTAAACCTACTGAAACATGATCATCCATCCAATATCGTTCACTATGTTCTTCTATAACATCCATTAAACGTACTGAAGAATGATCATCCATCCCATATCGTTCACTATGTTCTTCTGTAACATCCATTAAACCTACTAAAACAGGATAATCCATCCCATATCGTTCACTGTGTTCTTCTGAATTATCCATTAAACCTACTGAAACATGATCATCCATCCCATATCGGTCAGTATGTTCTTCTTAAACATCCATTAAACCTACTGAAACATGATCATCCATCCCATATCGTTCAATATGTTCTTCTGTAACATCCATTTAAACCTACTGAAACATGATCATCCATCCCATATTGTTCACTATGTTCTTCTTTAACATCCATTAAACCTACTGAAACAGGATTATCCATCCCATATCGTTCAATGTGTTCTTCTGAATTAACCTTTAAACCTATTGATACATGATCATCCACCCCATATTGTCATTATGTTCTTCTTTAACATCCATTAAAACTACTGAAACATGATCATCCATCCCATATCGGTCACTATGTTCCTCTTTAACATCCATTGAACCTACTGATACATGATCATCCATCCCATATCGTTCACTATGTTCTTCTGTAATATCCATTTAAACCTACTGAAACATGATCATCCATCCCATATCGGTCACTATGTTCCTCTTTAACATCCATTAAACCTACTGAAACATGATCATCCATCCCATATTGTTCACTATTTTCTTCTGTAGCATCCATTAAACTTACTGAAACATGATCATCCATCCCATATCGTTCAGTGTGTTCTTCTGTAATGTCCATTAAACTTACTTAAACATGATCATCCATCCCATATCGTTCACTATGTTCTTCTTTAACATCCACTAAACCTACTGAAACATGATCATCCACCCCATATCGTTCAATATGTTCTTCTGTAACATCCATTAAACCTACTAAAACATGATCATCCATCCCATATCGTTCAGTGTGTTCTTCTGTAATGTCCATTAAACTTACTTAAACATGATCATCCATCCCATATCGTTCACTATGTTCTTCTTTAACATCCACTAAACCTACTGAAACATGATCATCCATCCCATATCATTCACTATGTTCTTCTTTAACATCCAATAAACCTACTGAAACATAATCATCCATCCTATATCGTTCACTATGTTCTTCTGTAACATCCATTTAAACCTACTGAAACATGATCATCCATCCCATATCGTTCACTATGTTCTTCTGTAACATCCACTAAACCTGCTCAAACATGATCATCCATACCATATCGTTCACTATGTTCTTCTTTAACATCCATTAAACCAACTAAAACAGGATGATCCATCCCATATCGTTCCCTGTTTTCTTCTGAATTATCCATTAAACCAAATGAAACATGATCATCCATCCCATATCGTTCAATGTGTTCTTCTGAATTATCCATTAAACCTACTGAAACGTGATCATCCATCCCATATCGTTCACTTTGTTCTTCTATAACATCCATTAAACGTACTGAAACATGATCATCCATCCCATATCGTTCACTATGTTCTTCTGTAACATCCATTAAAATACTAAAACAGAATCATCCATCCCATATCGTTCAATATGTTCTTCTGTAACATCCATTAAACTTACTGAAACATGATAATCCATCCCATATCGTTCACTTTGTTCTTCTTTAACATCCTTTAAACCTATTGATACATGATCATCCATCCCATATCGTTCACTATGTTCTTCTTTAACATCCATTAAACCTACTGAAACATGATCATCCATCCCATATCGTTCAATGTGTTCTCCTGAATTATCCATTAAACCTACTGAAACATGATCATCCATCCCATATCGGTCAGTATGTTCTTCTTTAAAATCCATTAAACCTACTGAAACATGATCAGCCACCCCATATCGTTCACTATGTTCTTCTGTAACATCCATTTCAACCTACTGAAGATGATCATTCATCCCATATGGTTCACTATGTTCTTCTGTAACATCCATTTAAACCTACTTAAACATGATCATCCATCCCATATCGGTCACTATGTTCCTCTTTAACATCCATTAAACCTACTGAAACATAATCCTCCATCCCATATCGTTCACTATGTTCTTCTGTAACATCCTTTTAAACCTACTGAAACATGATCATCCATCCCATATCGTTCACTATGTTCTTCTGTAACATCCACTAAACCTACTGAAACATGATCATCCATACCATATCGTTCACTATGTTCTTCTTTAACATCCATTAAACCTACTAAAACAGGATGATCCATCCCATATCGTTCCCTGTTTTCTTCTGAATTATCCATTAAACCAACTGAAACATGATCATCCATCCCATATCGTTCAATATGTTCCTCTTTAACATCCATTAAACCTACTGAAACATGATCATCCATCCCATATTGTTCACTATTTTCTTCTGTAACATCCATTAAACTAACTGAAACATGATCATCCATCCCGTATCGTTCACTGTGTTCTTCTAAATTATCCATTAAACCTACTGAAACATGATCATCCATCCCATATCTTTCAATATATTCTTCTGTAACATCCATTAAACCTACTGAAACATGATCATCCATCCCATATCGGTCACCATTTTCTTCTGTAGCATCCATTAAACTTTCTGAAACATGATCATCCATCCCATATCGTTCACTATGATCTTCTGTAACATCCATTAAACTTACTTAAACATGATCATCCATCCCATATCGTTCACTATGTTCTTCTGTAACATCTATTAAACTTACTTAAACATGATCATCCATCCCATATCATTCACTATGTTCTTCTTTAACATCCACTAAACCTACTGAAACATGATCATCCATCCCATATCATTCACTATGTTCTTCTTTAACATCCAATAAACCTACTGAAACATAATCATCCATCCCATATCGTTCATTATGTTCTTCTTTAACATCCATTAAACCTACTGAAACATGATCATCCATCCCATATCATTCACTATGTTCTTCTGTAACATCCACTAAACCTACTGAAACATGATCATCCATACCATATCGTTCACTATGTTCTTCTTTAACATCCATTAAACCTACTAAAACAGGATGATCCATCCCATATTGTTCCCTGTTTTCTTCTGAATTATCCATTAAGCTTACTGAAATATGATCATCCATCCCATATCGTTCAATGTGTTCTTCTGAATTATCCATTAAACCTACTGAAACATGATCATCCATCCCATATCGTTCACTATGTTCTTCTATAACATCCATTAAACGTACTGAAACATGATCATCCATCCCATATCGTTCACTATGTTCTTCTGAATTATCCATTAAACCTACTGAAACATGATCATCCATCCCATATCTTTCAATATATTCTTCTGTAACATCCATTAATCCTACTGAAACATGATCATCCATCCCATATCGTTCACTATGTTCTTCTATAACATCCATTAAACGTACTGAAGAATGATCATCCATCCCATATCGTTCACTATGTTCTTCTGTAACATCCTTTAAACCTACTAAAACAGGATAATCCATCCCATATCGTTCACTGTGTTCTTCTGAATTATCCATTAAACTTACTGAAACATGATCATCCATCCCATATCGGTCAGTATGTTCTTCTTAAACATCCATTAAACCTACTGAAACATGATCATCCATCCCATATCGTTCAATATGTTCTTCTGTAACATCCATTTAAACCTACTGAAACATGATCATCCATCCCATATTGTTCACTATGTTCTTCTTTAACATCCATTAAACCTACTGAAACAGGATTATCCATCCCATATCGTTCAATGTGTTCTTCTGAATTAACCTTTAAACCTATTGATACATGATCATCCACCCCATATTGTCATTATGTTCTTCTTTAACATCCATTAAACCTACTGAAACATGATCATCCATCCCATATCGGTCACTATGTTCCTCTTTAACATCCATTGAACCTACTGATACATGATCATCCATCCCATATCATTCACTATGTTCTTCTGTAATATCCATTTAAACCTACTGAAACATGATCATCCATCCCATATCGGTCACTATGTTCCTCTTTAACATCCATTAAACCTACTGAAACATGATCATCCATCCCATATTGTTCACGATTTTCTTCTGTAGCATCCATTAAACTTACTGAAACATGATCATCCATCCCATATCGTTCAGTGTGTTCTTCTGTAATGTCCATTAAACTTACTTAAACATGATCATCCATCCCATATCGTTCACTATGTTCTTCTTTAACATCCACTAAACCTACTGAAACATGATCATCCACCCCATATCGTTCAATATGTTCTTCTGTAACATCCATTAAACCTACTAAAACATGATCATCCATCCCATATCGTTCAGTGTGTTCTTCTGTAATGTCCATTAAACTTACTTAAACATGATCATCCATCCCATATCGTTCACTATGTTCTTCTTTAACATCCACTAAACCTACTGAAACATGATCATCCATCCCATATCATTCACTATGTTCTTCTTTAACATCCAATAAACCTACTGAAACATAATCATCCATCCTATATCGTTCACTATGTTCTTCTGTAACATCCATTTAAACCTACTGAAACATGATCATCCATCCCATATCGTTCACTATGTTCTTCTGTAACATCCACTAAACCTGCTCAAACATGATCATCCATACCATATCGTTCACTATGTTCTTCTTTAACATCCATTAAACCAACTAAAACAGGATGATCCATCCCATATCGTTCCCTGTTTTCTTCTGAATTATCCATTAAACCAAATGAAACATGATCATCCATCCCATATCGTTCAATGTGTTCTTCTGAATTATCCATTAAACCTACTGAAACGTGATCATCCATCCCATATCGTTCACTTTGTTCTTCTATAACATCCATTAAACGTACTGAAACATGATCATCCATCCCATATCGTTCACTATGTTCTTCTGTAACATCCATTAAAATACTAAAACAGAATCATCCATCCCATATCGTTCAATATGTTCTTCTGTAACATCCATTAAACTTACTGAAACATGATAATCCATCCCATATCGTTCACTTTGTTCTTCTTTAACATCCTTTAAACCTATTGATACATGATCATCCATCCCATATCGTTCACTATGTTCTTCTTTAACATCCATTAAACCTACTGAAACATGATCATCCATCCCATATCGGTCAGTATGTTCTTCTTAAACATCCATTAAACCTACTGAAACATGATCATCCATCCCATATCGTTCAATATGTTCTTCTGTAACATCCATTTAAACCTACTGAAACATGATCATCCATCCCATATTGTTCACTATGTTCTTCTTTAACATCCATTAAACCTACTGAAACAGGATTATCCATCCCATATCGTTCAATGTGTTCTTCTGAATTAACCTTTAAACCTATTGATACATGATCATCCACCCCATATTGTCATTATGTTCTTCTTTAACATCCATTAAACCTACTGAAACATGATCATCCATCCCATACCGGTCACTATGTTCCTCTTTAACATCCATTGAACCTACTGATACATGATCATCCATCCCATATCGTTCACTATGTTCTTCTGTAATATCCATTTAAACCTACTGAAACATGATCATCCATCCCATATCGGTCACTATGTTCCTCTTTAACATCCATTAAACCTACTGAAACATGATCATCCATCCCATATTGTTCACTATTTTCTTCTGTAGCATCCATTAAACTTACTGAAACATGATCATCCATCCCATATCGTTCAGTGTGTTCTTCTGTAATGTCCATTAAACTTACTTAAACATGATCATCCATCCCATATCGTTCACTATGTTCTTCTTTAACATCCACTAAACCTACTGAAACATGATCATCCACCCCATATCGTTCAATATGTTCTTCTGTAACATCCATTAAACCTACTAAAACATGATCATCCATCCCATATCGTTCAGTTTGTTCTTCTGTAATGTCCATTAAACTTACTTAAACATGATCATCCATCCCATATCGTTCACTATGTTCTTCTTTAACATCCACTAAACCTACTGAAACATGATCATCCATCCCATATCATTCACTATGTTCTTCTTTAACATCCAATAAACCTACTGAAACATAATCATCCATCCTATATCGTTCACTATGTTCTTCTGTAACATCCATTTAAACCTACTGAAACATGATCATCCATCCCATATCGTTCACTATGTTCTTCTGTAACATCCACTAAACCTGCTCAAACATGATCATCCATACCATATCGTTCACTATGTTCTTCTTTAACATCCATTAAACCAACTAAAACAGGATGATCCATCCCATATCGTTCCCTGTTTTCTTCTGAATTATCCATTAAACCAAATGAAACATGATCATCCATCCCATATCGTTCAATGTGTTCTTCTGAATTATCCATTAAACCTACTGAAACGTGATCATCCATCCCATATCGTTCACTTTGTTCTTCTATAACATCCATTAAACGTACTGAAACATGATCATCCATCCCATATCGTTCACTATGTTCTTCTGTAACATCCATTAAAATACTAAAACAGAATCATCCATCCCATATCGTTCAATATGTTCTTCTGTAACATCCATTAAACTTACTGAAACATGATAATCCATCCCATATCGTTCACTTTTTTTCTTCTTTAACATCCTTTAAACCTATTGATACATGATCATCCATCCCATATCGTTCACTATGTTCTTCTTTAACATCCATTAAACCTACTGAAACATGATCATCCATCCCATATCGTTCAATGTGTTCTCCTGAATTATCCATTAAACCTACTGAAACATGATCATCCATCCCATATCGGTCAGTATGTTCTTCTTTAAAATCCATTAAACCTACTGAAACATGATCAGCCACCCCATATCGTTCACTATGTTCTTCTGTAACATCCATTTCATCCTACTGAAGATGATCATTCATCCCATATGGTTCACTATGTTCTTCTGTAACATCCATTTAAACCTACTTAAACATGATCATCCATCCCATATCGGTCACTATGTTCCTCTTTAACATCCATTAAACCTACTGAAACATAATCCTCCATCCCATATCGTTCACTATGTTCTTCTGTAACATCCTTTTAAACCTACTGAAACATGATCATCCATCCCATATCGTTCACTATGTTCTTCTGTAACATCCACTAAACCTACTGAAACATGATCATCCATACCATATCGTTCACTATGTTCTTCTTTAACATCCATTAAACCTACTAAAACAGGATGATCCATCCCATATCGTTCCCTGTTTTCTTCTGAATTATCCATTAAACCAACTGAAACATGATCATCCATCCCATATTGTTCACTATTTTCTTCTGTAGCATCCATTAAACTTACTGAAACATGATCATCCATCCCATATCGTTCAGTGTGTTCTTCTGTAATGTCCATTAAACTTACTTAAACATGATCATCCATCCCATATCGTTCACTATGTTCTTCTTTAACATCCACTAAACCTACTGAAACATGATCATCCACCCCATATCGTTCAATATGTTCTTCTGTAACATCCATTAAACCTACTAAAACATGATCATCCATCCCATATCGTTCAGTGTGTTCTTCTGTAATGTCCATTAAACTTACTTAAACATGATCATCCATCCCATATCGTTCACTATGTTCTTCTTTAACATCCACTAAACCTACTGAAACATGATCATCCATCCCATATCATTCACTATGTTCTTCTTTAACATCCAATAAACCTACTGAAACATAATCATCCATCCTATATCGTTCACTATGTTCTTCTGTAACATCAATTTAAACCTACTGAAACATGATCATCCATCCCATATCGTTCACTATGTTCTTCTGTAACATCCACTAAACCTGCTCAAACATGATCATCCATACCATATCGTTCACTATGTTCTTCTTTAACATCCATTAAACCAACTAAAACAGGATGATCCATCCCATATCGTTCCCTGTTTTCTTCTGAATTATCCATTAAACCAAATGAAACATGATCATCCATCCCATATCGTTCAATGTGTTCTTCTGAATTATCCATTAAACCTACTGAAACGTGATCATCCATCCCATATCGTTCACTTTGTTCTTCTATAACATCCATTAAACGTACTGAAACATGATCATCCATCCCATATCGTTCACTATGTTCTTCTGTAACATCCATTAAAATACTAAAACAGAATCATCCATCCCATATCGTTCAATATGTTCTTCTGTAACATCCATTAAACTTACTGAAACATGATAATCCATCCCATATCGTTCACTTTGTTCTTCTTTAACATCCTTTAAACCTATTGATACATGATCATCCATCCCATATCGTTCACTATGTTCTTCTTTAACATCCATTAAACCTACTGAAACATGATCATCCATCCCATATCGTTCAATGTGTTCTCCTGAATTATCCATTAAACCTACTGAAACATGATCATCCATCCCATATCGGTCAGTATGTTCTTCTTTAAAATCCATTAAACCTACTGAAACATGATCAGCCACCCCATATCGTTCACTATGTTCTTCTGTAACATCCATTTCAACCTACTGAAGATGATCATTCATCCCATATGGTTCACTATGTTCTTCTGTAACATCCATTTAAACCTACTTAAACATGATCATCCATCCCATATCGGTCACTATGTTCCTCTTTAACATCCATTAAACCTACTGAAACATAATCCTCCATCCCATATTGTTCACTATGTTCTTCTGTAACATCCATTTAAACCTACTGAAACATGATCATCCATCCCATATCGTTCACTATGTTCTTCTGTAACATCCACTAAACCTACTGAAACATGATCATCCATACCACATCGTTCACTATGTTCTTCTTTAACATCCATTAAACCTACTAAAACAGGATGATCCATCCCATATCGTTCCCTGTTTTCTTCTGAATTATCCATTAAACCAACTGAAACATGATCATCAATCCCATATCGTTCAATATGTTCTTCTGAATTATCCATTAAGCTTACTGAAACATGATCATCCATCCCATATCGTTCAATGTGTTCTTCTGAATTATCCATTAAACCTACTGAAACATGATCATCCATCCCATATCGTTCACTATGTTCTTCTATAACATCCATTAAACGTACTGAAACATGATCAACCATCCCATATCGTTCACTATGTTCTTCTGAATTATCCATTAAACCTACTGAAACATGATCATCCATCCCATATCTTTCAATATATTCTTCTGTAACATCCATTAATCCTACTGAAACATGATCATCCATCCCATATCGTTCACTATGTTCTTCTATAACATCCATTAAACGTACTGAAGAATGATCATCCATCCCATATCGTTCACTATGTTCTTCTGTAACATCCATTAAACCTACTAAAACAGGATAATCCATCCCATATCGTTCACTGTGTTCTTCTGAATTATCCATTAAACCTACTGAAACATGATCATCCATCCCATATCGTTCATTATGTTCTTCTTTAACATCCATTAAACCTACTAAAACAGGATAATCCATCCCATATCGTTCACTGTGTTCTTCTGAATTATCCATTAAACCTACTGAAACAGGATAATCCATCCCATATCGTTCACTATGTTCTTCTGTAACATCCATTAAACTTACTGAAACATGATCATCCATCCCATATCGTTCACTTTGTTCTTCTTTAACATCCTTTAAACCTATTGATACATGATCATCCATCCCATATCGTTCAATATGTTCTTCTGTAACATCCATTAAACTAACTGAAACATGATCATCCATCCCATATCGTTCACTGTGTTCTTCTAAATTATCCATTAAACCTACTGAAACATGATCATCCATCCCATATCTTTCAATATATTCTTCTGTAACATCCATTAAACCTACTGAAACATGATCATCCATCCCATATCGGTCACCATTTTCTTCTGTAGCATCCATTAAACTTTCTGAAACATGATCATCCATCCCATATCGTTCACTATGATCTTCTGTAACATCCATTAAACTTACTTAAACATGATGATCCATCCCATATCGTTCACTATGTTCTTCTGTAACATCTATTAAACTTACTTAAACATGATCATCCATCCCATATCATTCACTATGTTCTTCTTTAACATCCACTAAACCTACTGAAACATGATCATCCATCCCATATCATTCACTATGTTCTTCTTTAACATCCAATAAACCTACTGAAACATAATCATCCATCCCATATCGTTCATTATGTTCTTCTGTAACATCCACTAAACCTACTGAAACATGATCATCCATACCATATCGTTCACTATGTTCTTCTTTAACATCCATTAAACCTACTAAAACAGGATGATCCATCCCATATCGTTCCCTGTTTTCTTCTGAATTATCCATTAAGCTTACTGAAACATGATCATCCATCCCATATCGTTCAATGTGTTCTTCTGAATTATCCATTAAACCTACTGAAACATGATCATCCATCCCATATCGTTCACTATGTTCTTCTATAACATCCATTAAACGTACTGAAACATGATCATCCATCCCATATCGTTCACTATGTTCTTCTGAATTATCCATTAAACCTACTGAAAAATGATCATCCATCCCATATCGTTCACGATGTTCTTCTATAACATCCATTAAACGTACTGAAACATGATCATCCATCCCATATCGTTCACTATGTTCTTCTGTAACATCCATTAAACCTACTAAACAGGATAATCCATCCCATATCGTTCACTGTGTTCTTCTGAATTATCCATTAAACCTACTGAAACATGATTATCCATCCCATATCATTCACTATGTTCTTCTGTAACATCTATTAAACTTACTGAAACATGATCATCCATCCCATATCGTTCACTTTGTTCTTCTTTAACATCCTTTAAACCTATTGATACATGATCATCCATCCTATATCGTTCAATATGTTCTTCTGTAACATCCATTAAACTAACTGAAACATGATCATCCATCCCATATCGTTCACTGTGTTCTTCTAAATTATCCATTAAACCGACTGAAACATGATCATCCATCCCATATCTTTCAATATATTCTTCTGTAACATCCATTAAACCTACTGAAACATGATCATCCATCCCATATCGTTCACTATGTTCTTCTATAACATCCATTAAACGTACTGAAGAATGATCATCCATCCCATATCGTTCACTATGTTCTTCTGTAACATCCATTAAACCTACTAAAACAGGATAATCCATCCCATATCGTTCACTGTGTTCTTCTGAATTATCCATTAAACCTACTGAAACATGATCATCCATTCCATATCGTTCATTATGTTCTTCTTTAACATCCATTAAACCTACTAAAACAGGATAATCCATCCCATATCGTTCACTGTGTTCTTCTGAATTATCCATTAAACCTACTGAAACAGGATAATCCATCCCATATCGTTCACTATGTTCTTCTGTAACATCCATTAAACTTACTGAAACATGATCATCCATCCCATATCGTTCACTTTGTTCTTCTTTAACATCCTTTAAACCTATTGATACATTATCATCCATCCCATATCGTTCAATATGTTCTTCTGTAACATCCATTAAACTAACTGAAACATGATCATCCATCCCATATCGTTCACTGTGTTCTTCTAAATTATCCATTAAACCTACTGAAACATGATCATCCATCCCATATCTTTCAATATATTCTTCTGTAACATCCATTAAACCTACTGAAACATGATCATCCATCCCATATCGGTCACCATTTTCTTCTGTAGCATCCATTAAACTTTCTGAAACATGATCATCCATCCCATATCGTTCACTATGATCTTCTGTAACATCCATTAAACTTACTTAAACATGATGATCCATCCCATATCGTTCACTATGTTCTTCTGCAACATCTATTAAACTTACTTAAACATGATCATCCATCCCATATCATTCACTATGTTCTTCTTTAACATCCACTAAACCTACTGAAACATGATCATCCATCCCATATCATTCACTATGTTCTTCTTTAACATCCAATAAACCTACTGAAACATAATCATCCATCCCATATCGTTCATTATGTTCTTCTTTAACATCCATTAAACCTACTGAAACATGATCATCCATCCCATATCATTCACTATGTTCTTCTGTAACATCCACTAAACCTACTGAAACATGATCATCCATACCATATCGTTCACTATGTTCTTCTTTAACATCCATTAAACCTACTAAAACAGGATGATCCATCCCATATCGTTCCCTGTTTTCTTCTGAATTATCCATTAAGCTTACTGAAACATGATCATCCATCCCATATCGTTCAAAGTGTTCTTCTGAATTATCCATTAAACCTACTGAAACATGATCATCCATCCCATATCGTTCACGATGTTCTTCTATAACATCCATTAAACGTACTGAAACATGATCATCCATCCCATATCGTTCACTATGTTCTTCTGTAACATCCATTAAACCTACTAAACAGGATATTCCATCCCATATCGTTCACTGTGTTCTTCTGAATTATCCATTAAACCTACTGAAACATGATTATCCATCCCATATCATTCACTATGTTCTTCTGTAACATCTATTAAACTTACTGAAACATGATCATCCATCCCATATCGTTCACTTTGTTCTTCTTTAACATCCTTTAAACCTATTGATACATGATCATCCATCCTATATCGTTCAATATGTTCTTCTGTAACATCCATTAAACTAACTGAAACATGATCATCCATCCCATATCGTTCACTGTGTTCTTCTAAATTATCCATTAAACCGACTGAAACATGATCATCCATCCCATATCTTTCAATATATTCTTCTGTAACATCCATTAAACCTACTGAAACATGATCATCCATCCCATATCGGTCACTATTTTCCTCTGTAGCATCCATTAAACTTTCTGAAACGTGATCATCCATCCCATATCGTTCACTATGATCTTCTGTAACATCCATTAAACTTACTTAAACATGATCATCCATCCCATATCTTTCACTATGTTCTTCTGTAACATCTATTAAACTTACTTAAACATGATCATCCATCCCATATCGTTCACTATGTTCTTCTTTAACATCCACTAAACCTATTGAAACATGATCATCCATCCCATATCATTCACTATGTTCTTCTTTAACATCCAATAAACCTACTGAAACATAATCATCCATCCCATATCGTTCATTATGTTCTTCTTTAACATCCATTAAACCTACTGAAACATGATCATCCATCCCATATCGTTCACTGTGTTCTTCTTAATTATCCATTAAACCTACTGAAACATGATCATCCATCCCATATCTTTCAATATATTCTTCTATAACATCCATTAATCCTACTGAAACATGATCATCCATCCCATATCGTTCACTATGTTCTTCTATAACATCCATTAAACGTACTGAAGAATGATCATCCATCCCATATCGTTCACTATGTTCTTCTGTAACATCCATTAAACCTACTAAAACAGGATAATCCATCCCATATCGTTCACTGTGTTCTTCTGAATTATCCATTAAACCTACTGAAACATGATTATCCATCACATATCGTTCACTATGTTCTTCTGAATTATCCATTAAACCTACTGAAACATGATCATCCATCCCATATCGTTCATTATGTTCTTCTTTAACATCCATTAAACCTACTAAAACAGGATAATCCATCCCATATCGTTCACTGTGTTCTTCTGAATTATCCATTAAACCTACTGAAACAGGATAATCCATCCCATATCGTTCACTATGTTCTTCTGTAACATCCATTAAACTTACTGAAACATGATCATCCATCCCATATCGTTCACTTTGTTCTTCTTTAACATCCTTTAAACCTATTGATACATGATCATCCATCCCATATCGTTCAATATGTTCTTCTGTAACATCCATTAAACTAACTGAAACATGATCATCCATCCCATATCGTTCACTGTGTTCTTCTAAATTATCCATTAAACCTACTGAAACATGATCATCCATCCCATATCTTTCAATATATTCTTCTGTAACATCCATTAAACCTACTGAAACATGATCATCCATCCCATATCGGTCACCATTTTCTTCTGTAGCATCCATTAAACTTTCTGAAACATGATCATCCATCCCATATCGTTCACTATGATCTTCTGTAACATCCATTAAACTTACTTAAACATGATGATCCATCCCATATCGTTCACTAGGTTCTTCTGTAACATCTATTAAACTTACTTAAACATGATCATCCATCCCATATCATTCACTATGTTCTTCTTTAACATCCACTAAACCTACTGAAACATGATCATCCATCCCATATCATTCACTATGTTCTTCTTTAACATCCAATAAACCTACTGAAACATAATCATCCATCCCATATCGTTCATTATGTTCTTCTTTAACATCCATTAAACCTACTGAAACATGATCATCCATCCCATATCATTCACTATGTTCTTCTGTAACATCCACTAAACCTACTGAAACATGATCATCCATACCATATCGTTCACTATGTTCTTCTTTAACATCCATTAAACCTACTAAAACAGGATGATCCATCCCATATCGTTCCCTGTTTTCTTCTGAATTATCCATTAAGCTTACTGAAACATGATCATCCATCCCATATCGTTCAATGTGTTCTTCTGAATTATCCATTAAACCTACTGAAACATGATCATCCATCCCATATCGTTCACTATGTTCTTCTATAACATCCATTAAACGTACTGAAACATGATCATCCATCCCATATCGTTCACTATGTTCTTCTGAATTATCCATTAAACCTACTGAAACATGATCATCCATCCCATATCGTTCAATATGTTCTTCTGTAATGTCCATTAAACTTACTTAAATATGATCATCTATCCCATATCGTTCACTTTGTTCTTCTTTAACATCCTTTAAACGTATTGAAACATGACAATCCAGCCCACATCGTTCACTATGTTCTTCTTTAACATCCATTAAACCTACTGAAACATGATCATCCATCCCATATCGTCCAATATGTTCTTCTGTAACATCCATTAAACTAACTGAAACATGATCATCCATCCCATATCGTTCACTGTGTTCTTCTAAATTATCCATTAAACCTACTGAAACATGATCATCCATCCCATATCTTTCAATATAATCTTCTGTAACATCCATTAAACCTACTGAAACATGATCATCCATCCCATATCGGTCACCATTTTCTTCTGTAGCATCCATTAAACTTTCTGAAACATGATCATCCATCCCATATCGTTCACTATGATCTTCTGTAACATCCATTAAACTTACTTAAACATGATGATCCATCCCATATCGTTCACTATGTTCTTCTGTAACATCTATTAAACTTACTTAAACATGATCATCCATCCCATATCATTCACTATGTTCTTCTTTAACATCCACTAAACCTACTGAAACATGATCATCCATCCCATATCATTCACTATGTTCTTCTTTAACATCCAATAAACCTACTGAAACATAATCATCCATCCCATATCGTTCATTATGTTCTTCTTTAACATCCATTAAACCTACTGAAACATGATCATCCATCCCATATCATTCACTATGTTCTTCTGTAACATCCACTAAACCTACTGAAACATGATCATCCATACCATATCGTTCACTATGTTCTTCTTTAACATCCGTTAAACCTACTAAAACAGGATGATCCATCCCATATCGTTCCCTGTTTTCTTCTGAATTATCCATTAAGCTTACTGAAACATGATCATCCATCCCATATCGTTCACTATGTTCTTCTATAACATCCATTAAACGTACTGAAACATGATCATCCATCCCATATCGTTCACTATGTTCTTCTGAATTATCCATTAAACCTACTGAAACATGATCATCCATCCCATATCGTTCACGATGTTCTTCTATAACATCCATTAAACGTACTGAAACATGATCATCCATCCCATATCGTTCACTATGTTCTTCTGTAACATCCATTAAACCTACTAAACAGGATAATCCATCCCATATCGTTCACTGTGTTCTTCTGAATTATCCATTAAACCTACTGAAACATGATTATCCATCCCATATCATTCACTATGTTCTTCTGTAACATCTATTAAACTTACTGAAACATGATCATCCATCCCATATCGTTCACTTTGTTCTTCTTTAACATCCTTTAAACCTATTGATACATGATCATCCATCCTATATCGTTCAATATGTTCTTCTGTAACATCCATTAAACTAACTGAAACATGATCATCCATCCCATATCGTTCACTGTGTTCTTCTAAATTATCCATTAAACCGACTGAAACATGATCATCCATCCCATATCTTTCAATATATTCTTCTGTAACATCCATTAAACCTACTGAAACATGATCATCCATCCCATATCGGTCACTATTTTCTTCTGTAGCATCCATTAAACTTTCTGAAACGTGATCATCCATCCCATATCGTTCACTATGATCTTCTGTAACATCCATTAAACTTACTTAAACATGATCATCCATCCCATATCGTTCACTATGTTCTTCTGTAACATCTATTAAACTTACTTAAACATGATCATCCATCCCATATCGTTCACTATGTTCTTCTTTAACATCCACTAAACCTATTGAAACATGATCATCCATCCCATATCATTCACTATGTTCTTCTTTAACATCCAATAAACCTACTGAAACATAATCATCCATCCCATATCGTTCATTATGTTCTTCTTTAACATCCATTAAACCTACTGAAACATGATCATCCATCCCATATCGTTCACTGTGTTCTTCTTAATTATCCATTAAACCTACTGAAACATGATCATCCATCCCATATCTTTCAATATATTCTTCTGTAACATCCATTAATCCTACTGAAACATGATCATCCATCCCATATCGTTCACTATGTTCTTCTATAACATCCATTAAACGTACTGAAGAATGATCATCCATCCCATATCGTTCACTATGTTCTTCTGTAACATCCATTAAACCTACTAAAACAGGATAATCCATCCCATATCGTTCACTGTGTTCTTCTGAATTATCCATTAAACCTACTGAAACATGATTATCCATCCCATATCGTTCACTATGTTCTTCTGTAACATCCATTAAACTTACTGAAACATGATCATCCATCCCATATCGTTCACTTTGTTCTTCTTTAACATCCTTTAAACCTATTGATACATGATCATCCATCCCATATCGTTCAATATGTTCTTCTGTAACATCCATTAAACTAACTGAAACATGATCATCCATCCCGTATCGTTCACTGTGTTCTTCTAAATTATCCATTAAACCTACTGAAATATGATCATCCATCCCATATCTTTCAATAAATTCTTCTGTAACATCCATTAAACCTACTGAAACATGATCATCCATCCCATATCGGTCACCATTTTCTTCTGTAGCATCCATTAAACTTTCTGAAACATGATCATCCATCCCATATCGTTCACTATGATCTTCTGTAACATCCATTAAACTTACTTAAACATGATCATCCATCCCATATCGTTCACTATGTTCTTCTGTAACATCTATTAAACTTACTTAAACATGATCATCCATCCCATATCATTCACTATGTTCTTCTTTAACATCCACTAAACCTACTGAAACATGATCATCCATCCCATATCATTCACTATGTTCTTCTTTAACATCCAATAAACCTACTGAAACATAATCATCCATCCCATATCGTTCATTATGTTCTTCTTTAACATCCATTAAACCTACTGAGACATGATCATCCATCCCATATCATTCACTATGTTCTTCTGTAACATCCACTAAACCTACTGAAACATGATCATCCATACCATATCGTTCACTATGTTCTTCTTTAACATCCATTAAACCTACTAAAACAGGATGATCCATCCCATATCGTTCCCTGTTTTCTTCTGAATTATCCATTAAGCTTACTGAAACATGATCATCCATCCCATATCGTTCAATGTGTTCTTCTGAATTATCCATTAAACCTACTGAAACATGATCATCCATCCCATATCGTTCACTATGTTCTTCTGAATTATCCATTAAACCTACTGAAACATGATCATCCATCCCATATCGTTCACTATGTTCTTCTGTAACATCCATTAATCCTACTGAAACATGATCATCCATCCCATATCGTTCACTATGTTCTTCTATAACATCCATTAAACATACTGAAGAATGATCATCCATCCCATATCGTTCACTATGTTCTTCTGTAACATCCATTAAACCTACTAAAACAGGATAATCCATCCCATATCGTTCACTGTGTTCTTCTGAATTATCCATTAAACCTACTGAAACATGATCATCCATCCCATATCGGTCAGTATGTTCTTCTTAAACATCCATTAAACCTACTGAAACATGATCATCCATCCCATATCGTTCAATATGTTCTTCTGTAACATCCATTTAAACCTACTGAAACATGATCATCCATCCCATATCGTTCATTATGTTCTTCTTTAACATCCATTAAACCTACTGAAACATGATCATCCATCCCATATCATTCACTATGTTCTTCTGTAACATCCACTAAACCTACTGAAACATGATCAT
Source organism: Lampris megalopsis (assembly GCA_022114975.2). Classification (NCBI taxonomy): domain Eukaryota; kingdom Metazoa; phylum Chordata; class Actinopteri; order Lampriformes; family Lampridae; genus Lampris; species Lampris megalopsis. Next base: position 7,272,777 of record JAJHIY020000425.1, read on the forward strand.
CCATACCATATCGTTCACTATGTTCTTCTTTAACATCCGTTAAACCTACTAAAACAGGATGATCCATCCCATATCGTTCCCTGTTTTCTTCTGAATTATCCATTAAGCTTACTGAAACATGATCATCCATCCCATATCGTTCACTATGTTCTTCTATAACATCCATTAAACGTACTGAAACATGATCATCCATCCCATATCGTTCACTATGTTCTTCTGAATTATCCATTAAACCTACTGAAACATGATCATCCATCCCATACCGTTCACGATGTTCTTCTATAACATCCATTAAACGTACTGAAACATGATCATCCATCCCATATCGTTCACTATGTTCTTCTGTAACATCCATTAAACCTACTAAACAGGATAATCCATCCCATATCGTTCACTGTGTTCTTCTGAATTATCCATTAAACCTACTGAAACATGATTATCCATCCCATATCATTCACTATGTTCTTCTGTAACATCTATTAAACTTACTGAAACATGATCATCCATCCCATATCGTTCACTTTGTTCTTCTTTAACATCCTTTAAACCTATTGATACATGATCATCCATCCTATATCGTTCAATATGTTCTTCTGTAACATCCATTAAACTAACTGAAACATGATCATCCATCCCATATCGTTCACTGTGTTCTTCTAAATTATCCATTAAACCGACTGAAACATGATCATCCATCCCATATCTTTCAATATATTCTTCTGTAACATCCATTAAACCTACTGAAACATGATCATCCATCCCATATCGGTCACTATTTTCTTCTGTAGCATCCATTAAACTTTCTGAAACGTGATCATCCATCCCATATCGTTCACTATGATCTTCTGTAACATCCATTAAACTTACTTAAACATGATCATCCATCCCATATCGTTCACTATGTTCTTCTGTAACATCTATTAAACTTACTTAAACATGATCATCCATCCCATATCGTTCACTATGTTCTTCTTTAACATCCACTAAACCTATTGAAACATGATCATCCATCCCATATCATTCACTATGTTCTTCTTTAACATCCAATAAACCTACTGAAACATAATCATCCATCCCATATCGTTCATTATGTTCTTCTTTAACATCCATTAAACCTACTGAAACATGATCATCCATCCCATATCGTTCACTGTGTTCTTCTTAATTATCCATTAAACCTACTGAAACATGATCATCCATCCCATATCTTTCAATATATTCTTCTGTAACATCCATTAATCCTACTGAAACATGATCATCCATCCCATATCGTTCACTATGTTCTTCTATAACATCCATTAAACGTACTGAAGAATGATCATCCATCCCATATCGTTCACTATGTTCTTCTGTAACATCCATTAAACCTACTAAAACAGGATAATCCATCCCATATCGTTCACTGTGTTCTTCTGAATTATCCATTAAACCTACTGAAACATGATTATCCATCCCATATCGTTCACTATGTTCTTCTGTAACATCCATTAAACTTACTGAAACATGATCATCCATCCCATATCGTTCACTTTGTTCTTCTTTAACATCCTTTAAACCTATTGATACATGATCATCCATCCCATATCGTTCAATATGTTCTTCTGTAACATCCATTAAACTAACTGAAACATGATCATCCATCCCGTATCGTTCACTGTGTTCTTCTAAATTATCCATTAAACCTACTGAAATATGATCATCCATCCCATATCTTTCAATAAATTCTTCTGTAACATCCATTAAACCTACTGAAACATGATCATCCATCCCATATCGGTCACCATTTTCTTCTGTAGCATCCATTAAACTTTCTGAAACATGATCATCCATCCCATATCGTTCACTATGATCTTCTGTAACATCCATTAAACTTACTTAAACATGATCATCCATCCCATATCGTTCACTATGTTCTTCTGTAACATCTATTAAACTTACTTAAACATGATCATCCATCCCATATCATTCACTATGTTCTTCTTTAACATCCACTAAACCTGCTGAAACATGATCATCCATCCCATATCATTCACTATGTTCTTCTTTAACATCCAATAAACCTACTGAAACATAATCATCCATCCCATATCGTTCATTATGTTCTTCTTTAACATCCATTAAACCTACTGAGACATGATCATCCATCCCATATCATTCACTATGTTCTTCTGTAACATCCACTAAACCTACTGAAACATGATCATCCATACCATATCGTTCACTATGTTCTTCTTTAACATCCATTAAACCTACTAAAACAGGATGATCCATCCCATATCGTTCCCTGTTTTCTTCTGAATTATCCATTAAGCTTACTGAAACATGATCATCCATCCCATATCGTTCAATGTGTTCTTCTGAATTATCCATTAAACCTACTGAAACATGATCATCCATCCCATATCGTTCACTATGTTCTTCTGAATTATCCATTAAACCTACTGAAACATGATCATCCATCCCATATCTTTCAATATATTCTTCTGTAACATCCATTAATCCTACTGAAACATGATCATCCATCCCATATCGTTCACTATGTTCTTCTATAACATCCATTAAACATACTGAAGAATGATCATCCATCCCATATCGTTCACTATGTTCTTCTGTAACATCCATTAAACCTACTAAAACAGGATAATCCATCCCATATCGTTCACTGTGTTCTTCTGAATTATCCATTAAACCTACTGAAACATGATCATCCATCCCATATCGGTCAGTATGTTCTTCTTAAACATCCATTAAACCTACTGAAACATGATCATCCATCCCATATCGTTCAATATGTTCTTCTGTAACATCCATTTAAACCTACTGAAACATGATCATCCATCCCATATTGTTCACTATGTTCTTCTTTAACATCCATTAAACCTACTGAAACAGGATTATCCATCCCATATCGTTCAATGTGTTCTTCTGAATTAACCTTTAAACCTATTGATACATGATCATCCACCCCATATTGTCATTATGTTCTTCTTTAACATCCATTAAACCTACTGAAACATGATCATCCATCCCATATCGGTCACTATGTTCCTCTTTAACATCCATTGAACCTACTGATACATGATCATCCATCCCATATCGTTCACTATGTTCTTCTGTAACATCCATTTAAACCTACTGAAACATGATCATCCATCCCATATCGGTCACTGTGTTCTTCTGAATTATCCATTAAACCTACTGAAACATGATTATCCATCCCATATCGTTCACTATGTTCTTCTGTAACATCCATTAAACTTACTGAAACATGATCATCCATCCCATATGGTTCACTTTGTTCTTCTTTAACATCCTTTAAACCTATTGATACATGATCATCCATCCCATATCGTTCAATATGTTCTTCTGTAACATCCATTAAACTAACTGAAACATGATCATCCATCCCGTATCGTTCACTGTGTTCTTCTAAATTATCCATTAAACCTACTGAAACATGATCATCCATCCCATATCTTTCAATATATTCTTCTGTAACATCCATTAAACCTACTGAAACATGATCATCCATCCCATATCGGTCACCATTTTCTTCTGTAGCATCCATTAAACTTTCTGAAACATGATCATCCATCCCATATCATTCACTATGTTCTTCTGTAACATCCACTAAACCTACTGAAACATGATCATCCATACCATATCGTTCACTATGTTCTTCTTTAACATCCATTAAACCTACTAAAACAGGATGATCCATCCCATATCGTTCCCTGTTTTCTTCTGAATTATCCATTAAGCTTACTGAAACATGATCATCCATCCCATATCGTTCAATGTGTTCTTCTGAATTATCCATTAAACCTACTGAAACATGATCATCCATCCCATATCGTTCACTATGTTCTTCTATAACATCCATTAAACGTACTGAAACATGATCATCCATCCCATATCGTTCACTATGTTCTTCTGAATTATCCATTAAACCTACTGAAACATGATCATCCATCCCATATCTTTCAATATATTCTTCTGTAACATCCATTAATCCTACTGAAACATGATCATCCATCCCATATCGTTCACTATGTTCTTCTATAACATCCATTAAACATACTGAAGAATGATCATCCATCCCATATCGTTCACTATGTTCTTCTGTAACATCCATTAAACCTACTAAAACAGGATAATCCATCCCATATCGTTCACTGTGTTCTTCTGAATTATCCATTAAACCTACTGAAACATGATCATCCATCCCATATCGTTCACTATGATCTTCTGTAACATCCATTAAACTTACTTAAACATGATGATCCATCCCATATCGTTCACTATGTTCTTCTGTAACATCTATTAAACTTACTTAAACATGATCATCCATCCCATATCGTTCACTATGTTCTTCTGTAACATCCATTAAACCTACTAAAACATGATCATCCATCCCATATCGGTCACCATTTTCTTCTGTAGCATCCATTAAACTTTCTGAAACATGATCATCCATCCCATATCGTTCACTATGATCTTCTGTAACATCCATTAAACTTACTTAAACATGATGATCCATCCCATATCGTTCACTATGTTCTTCTGTAACATCTATTAAACTTACTTAAACATGATCATCCATCCCATATCATTCACTATGTTCTTCTTTAACATCCACTAAACCTACTGAAACATGATCATCCATCCCATATCATTCACTATGTTCTTCTTTAACATCCAATAAACCTACTGAAACATAATCATCCATCCCATATCGTTCATTATGTTCTTCTTTAACATCCATTAAACCTACTGAAACATGATCATCCATCCCATATCATTCACTATGTTCTTCTGTAACATCCACTAAACCTACTGAAACATGATCATCCATACCATATCGTTCACTATGTTCTTCTTTAACATCCATTAAACCTACTAAAACAGGATGATCCATCCCATATCGTTCCCTGTTTTCTTCTGAATTATCCATTAAGCTTACTGAAACATGATCATCCATCCCATATCGTTCAATGTGTTCTTCTGAATTATCCATTAAACCTACTGAAACATGATCATCCATCCCATATCGTTCACTATGTTCTTCTATAACATCCATTAAACGTACTGAAACATGATCATCCATCCCATATCGTTCACTATGTTCTTCTGAATTATCCATTAAACCTACTGAAACATGATCATCCATCCCATATCGGTCACTATTTTCTTCTGTAGCATCCATTAAACTTTCTGAAACGTGATCATCCATCCCATATCGTTCACTATGATCTTCTGTAACATCCATTAAACTTACTTAAACATGATCATCCATCCCATATCGTTCACTATGTTCTTCTGTAACATCTATTAAACTTACTTAAACATGATCATCCATCCCATATCGTTCACTATGTTCTTCTTTAACATCCACTAAACCTATTGAAACATGATCATCCATCCCATATCATTCACTATGTTCTTCTTTAACATCCAATAAACCTACTGAAACATAATCATCCATCCCATATCGTTCATTATGTTCTTCTTTAACATCCATTAAACCTACTGAAACATGATCATCCATCCCATATCGTTCACTGTGTTCTTCTTAATTATCCATTAAACCTACTGAAACATGATCATCCATCCCATATCTTTCAATATATTCTTCTGTAACATCCATTAATCCTACTGAAACATGATCATCCATCCCATATCGTTCACTATGTTCTTCTATAACATCCATTAAACGTACTGAAGAATGATCATCCATCCCATATCGTTCACTATGTTCTTCTGTAACATCCATTAAACCTACTAAAACAGGATAATCCATCCCATATCGTTCACTGTGTTCTTCTGAATTATCCATTAAACCTACTGAAACATGATTATCCATCCCATATCGTTCACTATGTTCTTCTGTAACATCCATTAAACTTACTGAAACATGATCATCCATCCCATATCGTTCACTTTGTTCTTCTTTAACATCCTTTAAACCTATTGATACATGATCATCCATCCCATATCGTTCAATATGTTCTTCTGTAACATCCATTAAACTAACTGAAACATGATCATCCATCCCGTATCGTTCACTGTGTTCTTCTAAATTATCCATTAAACCTACTGAAACATGATCATCCATCCCATATCTTTCAATATATTCTTCTGTAACATCCATTAAACCTACTGAAACATGATCATCCATCCCATATCGGTCACCATTTTCTTCTGTAGCATCCATTAAACTTTCTGAAACATGATCATCCATCCCATATCGTTCACTATGATCTTCTGTAACATCCATTAAACTTACTTAAACATGATCATCCATCCCATATCGTTCACTATGTTCTTCTGTAACATCTATTAAACTTACTTAAACATGATCATCCATCCCATATCATTCACTATGTTCTTCTTTAACATCCACTAAACCTACTGAAACATGATCATCCATCCCATATCATTCACTATGTTCTTCTTTAACATCCAATAAACCTACTGAAACATAATCATCCATCCCATATCGTTCATTATGTTCTTCTTTAACATCCATTAAACCTACTGAGACATGATCATCCATCCCATATCATTCACTATGTTCTTCTGTAACATCCACTAAACCTACTGAAACATGATCATCCATACCATATCGTTCACTATGTTCTTCTTTAACATCCATTAAACCTACTAAAACAGGATGATCCATCCCATATCGTTCCCTGTTTTCTTCTGAATTATCCATTAAGCTTACTGAAACATGATCATCCATCCCATATCGTTCAATGTGTTCTTCTGAATTATCCATTAAACCTACTGAAACATGATCATCCATCCCATATCGTTCACTATGTTCTTCTGAATTATCCATTAAACCTACTGAAACATGATCATCCATCCCATATCTTTCAATATATTCTTCTGTAACATCCATTAATCCTACTGAAACATGATCATCCATCCCATATCGTTCACTATGTTCTTCTATAACATCCATTAAACATACTGAAGAATGATCATCCATCCCATATCGTTCACTATGTTCTTCTGTAACATCCATTAAACCTACTAAAACAGGATAATCCATCCCATATCGTTCACTGTGTTCTTCTGAATTATCCATTAAACCTACTGAAACATGATCATCCATCCCATATCGGTCAGTATGTTCTTCTTAAACATCCATTAAACCTACTGAAACATGATCATCCATCCCATATCGTTCAATATGTTCTTCTGTAACATCCATTTAAACCTACTGAAACATGATCATCCATCCCATATTGTTCACTATGTTCTTCTTTAACATCCATTAAACCTACTGAAACAGGATTATCCATCCCATATCGTTCAATGTGTTCTTCTGAATTAACCTTTAAACCTATTGATACATGATCATCCACCCCATATTGTCATTATGTTCTTCTTTAACATCCATTAAACCTACTGAAACATGATCATCCATCCCATATCGGTCACTATGTTCCTCTTTAACATCCATTGAACCTACTGATACATGATCATCCATCCCATATCGTTCACTATGTTCTTCTGTAACATCCATTTAAACCTACTGAAACATGATCATCCATCCCATATCGGTCACTGTGTTCTTCTGAATTATCCATTAAACCTACTGAAACATGATTATCCATCCCATATCGTTCACTATGTTCTTCTGTAACATCCATTAAACTTACTGAAACATGATCATCCATCCCATATGGTTCACTTTGTTCTTCTTTAACATCCTTTAAACCTATTGATACATGATCATCCATCCCATATCGTTCAATATGTTCTTCTGTAACATCCATTAAACTAACTGAAACATGATCATCCATCCCGTATCGTTCACTGTGTTCTTCTAAATTATCCATTAAACCTACTGAAACATGATCATCCATCCCATATCTTTCAATATATTCTTCTGTAACATCCATTAAACCTACTGAAACATGATCATCCATCCCATATCGGTCACCATTTTCTTCTGTAGCATCCATTAAACTTTCTGAAACATGATCATCCATCCCATATCATTCACTATGTTCTTCTGTAACATCCACTAAACCTACTGAAACATGATCATCCATACCATATCGTTCACTATGTTCTTCTTTAACATCCATTAAACCTACTAAAACAGGATGATCCATCCCATATCGTTCCCTGTTTTCTTCTGAATTATCCATTAAGCTTACTGAAACATGATCATCCATCCCATATCGTTCAATGTGTTCTTCTGAATTATCCATTAAACCTACTGAAACATGATCATCCATCCCATATCGTTCACTATGTTCTTCTATAACATCCATTAAACGTACTGAAACATGATCATCCATCCCATATCGTTCACTATGTTCTTCTGAATTATCCATTAAACCTACTGAAACATGATCATCCATCCCATATCTTTCAATATATTCTTCTGTAACATCCATTAATCCTACTGAAACATGATCATCCATCCCATATCGTTCACTATGTTCTTCTATAACATCCATTAAACATACTGAAGAATGATCATCCATCCCATATCGTTCACTATGTTCTTCTGTAACATCCATTAAACCTACTAAAACAGGATAATCCATCCCATATCGTTCACTGTGTTCTTCTGAATTATCCATTAAACCTACTGAAACATGATCATCCATCCCATATCGTTCACTATGATCTTCTGTAACATCCATTAAACTTACTTAAACATGATGATCCATCCCATATCGTTCACTATGTTCTTCTGTAACATCTATTAAACTTACTTAAACATGATCATCCATCCCATATCGTTCACTATGTTCTTCTGTAACATCCATTAAACCTACTAAAACATGATCATCCATCCCATATCGGTCACCATTTTCTTCTGTAGCATCCATTAAACTTTCTGAAACATGATCATCCATCCCATATCGTTCACTATGATCTTCTGTAACATCCATTAAACTTACTTAAACATGATGATCCATCCCATATCGTTCACTATGTTCTTCTGTAACATCTATTAAACTTACTTAAACATGATCATCCATCCCATATCATTCACTATGTTCTTCTTTAACATCCACTAAACCTACTGAAACATGATCATCCATCCCATATCATTCACTATGTTCTTCTTTAACATCCAATAAACCTACTGAAACATAATCATCCATCCCATATCGTTCATTATGTTCTTCTTTAACATCCATTAAACCTACTGAAACATGATCATCCATCCCATATCATTCACTATGTTCTTCTGTAACATCCACTAAACCTACTGAAACATGATCATCCATACCATATCGTTCACTATGTTCTTCTTTAACATCCATTAAACCTACTAAAACAGGATGATCCATCCCATATCGTTCCCTGTTTTCTTCTGAATTATCCATTAAGCTTACTGAAACATGATCATCCATCCCATATCGTTCAATGTGTTCTTCTGAATTATCCATTAAACCTACTGAAACATGATCATCCATCCCATATCGTTCACTATGTTCTTCTATAACATCCATTAAACGTACTGAAACATGATCATCCATCCCATATCGTTCACTATGTTCTTCTGAATTATCCATTAAACCTACTGAAACATGATCATCCATCCCATATCGGTCACTATTTTCTTCTGTAGCATCCATTAAACTTTCTGAAACGTGATCATCCATCCCATATCGTTCACTATGATCTTCTGTAACATCCATTAAACTTACTTAAACATGATCATCCATCCCATATCGTTCACTATGTTCTTCTGTAACATCTATTAAACTTACTTAAACATGATCATCCATCCCATATCGTTCACTATGTTCTTCTTTAACATCCACTAAACCTATTGAAACATGATCATCCATCCCATATCATTCACTATGTTCTTCTTTAACATCCAATAAACCTACTGAAACATAATCATCCATCCCATATCGTTCATTATGTTCTTCTTTAACATCCATTAAACCTACTGAAACATGATCATCCATCCCATATCGTTCACTGTGTTCTTCTTAATTATCCATTAAACCTACTGAAACATGATCATCCATCCCATATCTTTCAATATATTCTTCTGTAACATCCATTAATCCTACTGAAACATGATCATCCATCCCATATCGTTCACTATGTTCTTCTATAACATCCATTAAACGTACTGAAGAATGATCATCCATCCCATATCGTTCACTATGTTCTTCTGTAACATCCATTAAACCTACTAAAACAGGATAATCCATCCCATATCGTTCACTGTGTTCTTCTGAATTATCCATTAAACCTACTGAAACATGATTATCCATCCCATATCGTTCACTATGTTCTTCTGTAACATCCATTAAACTTACTGAAACATGATCATCCATCCCATATCGTTCACTTTGTTCTTCTTTAACATCCTTTAAACCTATTGATACATGATCATCCATCCCATATCGTTCAATATGTTCTTCTGTAACATCCATTAAACTAACTGAAACATGATCATCCATCCCGTATCGTTCACTGTGTTCTTCTAAATTATCCATTAAACCTACTGAAACATGATCATCCATCCCATATCTTTCAATATATTCTTCTGTAACATCCATTAAACCTACTGAAACATGATCATCCATCCCATATCGGTCACCATTTTCTTCTGTAGCATCCATTAAACTTTCTGAAACATGATCATCCATCCCATATCGTTCACTATGATCTTCTGTAACATCCATTAAACTTACTTAAACATGATCATCCATCCCATATCGTTCACTATGTTCTTCTGTAACATCTATTAAACTTACTTAAACATGATCATCCATCCCATATCATTCACTATGTTCTTCTTTAACATCCACTAAACCTACTGAAACATGATCATCCATCCCATATCGTTCACTGTGTTCTTCTTAATTATCCATTAAACCTACTGAAACATGATCATCCATCCCATATCTTTCAATATATTCTTCTGTAACATCCATTAATCCTACTGAAACATGATCATCCATCCCATATCGTTCACTATGTTCTTCTATAACATCCATTAAACGTACTGAAGAATGATCATCCATCCCATATCGTTCACTATGTTCTTCTGTAACATCCATTAAACCTACTAAAACAGGATAATCCATCCCATATCGTTCACTGTGTTCTTCTGAATTATCCATTAAACCTACTGAAACATGATTATCCATCCCATATCGTTCACTATGTTCTTCTGTAACATCCATTAAACTTACTGAAACATGATCATCCATCCCATATGGTTCACTTTGTTCTTCTTTAACATCCTTTAAACCTATTGATACATGATCATCCATCCCATATCGTTCAATATGTTCTTCTGTAACATCCATTAAACTAACTGAAACATGATCATCCATCCCGTATCGTTCACTGTGTTCTTCTAAATTATCCATTAAACCTACTGAAACATGATCATCCATCCCATATCTTTCAATATATTCTTCTGTAACATCCATTAAACCTACTGAAACATGATCATCCATCCCATATCGGTCACCATTTTCTTCTGTAGCATCCATTAAACTTTCTGAAACATGATCATCCATCCCATATCGTTCACTATGATCTTCTGTAACATCCATTAAACTTACTTAAACATGATCATCCATCCCATATCGTTCACTATGTTCTTCTGTAACATCTATTAAACTTACTTAAACATGATCATCCATCCCATATCATTCACTATGTTCTTCTTTAACATCCACTAAACCTACTGAAACATGATCATCCATCCCATATCATTCACTATGTTCTTCTTTAACATCCAATAAACCTACTGAAACATAATCATCCATCCCATATCGTTCATTATGTTCTTCTTTAACATCCATTAAACCTACTGAGACATGATCATCCATCCCATATCATTCACTATGTTCTTCTGTAACATCCACTAAACCTACTGAAACATGATCATCCATACCATATCGTTCACTATGTTCTTCTTTAACATCCATTAAACCTACTAAAACAGGATGATCCATCCCATATCGTTCCCTGTTTTCTTCTGAATTATCCATTAAGCTTACTGAAACATGATCATCCATCCCATATCGCTCAATGTGTTCTTCTGAATTATCCATTAAACCTACTGAAACATGATCATCCATCCCATATCGTTCACTATGTTCTTCTATAACATCCATTAAACGTACTGAAACATGATCATCCATCCCATATCGTTCACTATGTTCTTCTGAATTATCCATTAAACCTACTGAAACATGATCATCCATCCCATATCTTTCAATATATTCTTCTGTAACATCCATTAATCCTACTGAAACATGATCATCCATCCCATATCGTTCACTATGTTCTTCTATAACATCCATTAAACATACTGAAGAATGATCATCCATCCCATATCGTTCACTATGTTCTTCTGTAACATCCATTAAACCTACTAAAACAGGATAATCCATCCCATATCGTTCACTGTGTTCTTCTGAATTATCCATTAAACCTACTGAAACATGATCATCCATCCCATATCGGTCAGTATGTTCTTCTTAAACATCCATTAAACCTACTGAAACATGATCATCCATCCCATATCGTTCAATATGTTCTTCTGTAACATCCATTTAAACCTACTGAAACATGATCATCCATCCCATATTGTTCACTATGTTCTTCTTTAACATCCATTAAACCTACTGAAACAGGATTATCCATCCCATATCGTTCAATGTGTTCTTCTGAATTAACCTTTAAACCTATTGATACATGATCATCCACCCCATATTGTCATTATGTTCTTCTTTAACATCCATTAAACCTACTGAAACATGATCATCCATCCCATATCGGTCACTATGTTCTTCTGTAACATCCATTGAACCTACTGATACATGATCATCCATCCCATATCGTTCACTATGTTCTTCTGTAACATCCATTTAAACCTACTGAAACATGATCATCCATCCCATATCGGTCACTATGTTCCTCTTTAACATCCATTAAACCTACTGAAACATGATCATCCATCCCATATTGTTCACTATTTTCTTCTGTAGCATCCATTAAACTTACTGAAACATGATCATCCATCCCATATCGTTCAGTGTGTTCTTCTGTAATGTCCATTAAACTTACTTAAACATGATCATCCATCCCATATCGTTCACTATGTTCTTCTTTAACATCCACTAAACCTACTGAAACATGATCATCCATCCCATATCATTCACTATGTTCTTCTTTAACATCCAATAAACCTACTGAAACATAATCATCCATCCTATATCGTTCACTATGTTCTTCTGTAACATCCATTTAAACCTACTGAAACATGATCATCCATCCCATATCGTTCACTATGTTCTTCTTTAACATCCATTAAACCAACTAAAACAGGATGATCCATCCCATATCGTTCCCTGTTTTCTTCTGAATTATCCATTAAACCAAATGAAACATGATCATCCATCCCATATCGTTCAATGTGTTCTTCTGAATTATCCATTAAACCTACTGAAACGTGATCATCCATCCCATATCGTTCACTTTGTTCTTCTATAACATCCATTAAACGTACTGAAACATGATCATCCATCCCATATCGTTCAATATGTTCTTCTGTAACATCCATTAAACTTACTGAAACATGATAATCCATCCCATATCGTTCACTTTGTTCTTCTTTAACATCCTTTAAACCTATTGATACATGATCATCCATCCCATATCGTTCACTATGTTCTTCTTTAACATCCATTAAACCTACTGAAACATGATCAACCATCCCATATCGTTCAATGTGTTCTCCTGAATTATCCATTAAACCTACTGAAACATGATCATCCATCCCATATCGGTCAGTATGTTCTTCTTTAAAATCCATTAAACCTACTGAAACATGATCAGCCACCCCATATCGTTCACTATGTTCTTCTGTAACATCCATTAAACCTACTAAAACAGGATAATCCATCCCATATCGTTCACTGTGTTCTTCTGAATTATCCATTAAACCTACTGAAACATGATCATCCATCCCATATCGGTCAGTATGTTCTTCTTAAACATCCATTAAACCTACTGAAACATGATCATCCATCCCATATCGTTCAATATGTTCTTCTGTAACATCCATTTAAACCTACTGAAACATGATCATCCATCCCATATTGTTCACTATGTTCTTCTTTAACATCCATTAAACCTACTGAAACAGGATTATCCATCCCATATCGTTCAATGTGTTCTTCTGAATTAACCTTTAAACCTATTGATACATGATCATCCACCCCATATTGTCATTATGTTCTTCTTTAACATCCATTAAACCTACTGAAACATGATCATCCATCCCATATCGGTCACTATGTTCCTCTTTAACATCCATTGAACCTACTGATACATGATCATCCATCCCATATCGTTCACTATGTTCTTCTGTAACATCCATTTAAACCTACTGAAACATGATCATCCATCCCATATCGGTCACTATGTTCCTCTTTAACATCCATTAAACCTACTGAAACATGATCATCCATCCCATATTGTTCACTATTTTCTTCTGTAGCATCCATTAAACTTACTGAAACATGATCATCCATCCCATATCGTTCAGTGTGTTCTTCTGTAATGTCCATTAAACTTACTTAAACATGATCATCCATCCCATATCGTTCACTATGTTCTTCTTTAACATCCACTAAACCTACTGAAACATGATCATCCATCCCATATCATTCACTATGTTCTTCTTTAACATCCAATAAACCTACTGAAACATAATCATCCATCCTATATCGTTCACTATGTTCTTCTGTAACATCCATTTAAACCTACTGAAACATGATCATCCATCCCATATCGTTCACTATGTTCTTCTGTAACATCCACTAAACCTGCTCAAACATGATCATCCATACCATATCGTTCACTATGTTCTTCTTTAACATCCATTAAACCAACTAAAACAGGATGATCCATCCCATATCGTTCCCTGTTTTCTTCTGAATTATCCATTAAACCAAATGAAACATGATCATCCATCCCATATCGTTCAATGTGTTCTTCTGAATTATCCATTAAACCTACTGAAACGTGATCATCCATCCCATATCGTTCACTTTGTTCTTCTATAACATCCATTAAACGTACTGAAACATGATCATCCATCCCATATCGTTCAATATGTTCTTCTGTAACATCCATTAAACTTACTGAAACATGATAATCCATCCCATATCGTTCACTTTGTTCTTCTTTAACATCCTTTAAACCTATTGATACATGATCATCCATCCCATATCGTTCACTATGTTCTTCTTTAACATCCATTAAACCTACTGAAACATGATCAACCATCCCATATCGTTCAATGTGTTCTCCTGAATTATCCATTAAACCTACTGAAACATGATCATCCATCCCATATCGGTCAGTATGTTCTTCTTTAAAATCCATTAAACCTACTGAAACATGATCAGCCACCCCATATCGTTCACTATGTTCTTCTGTAACATCCATTTCAACCTACTGAAGATGATCATTCATCCCATATCGTTCACTATGTTCTTCTGTAACATCCACTAAACCTACTGAAACATGATCATCTATACCATATCGTTCACTATGTTCTTCTTTAACATCCATTAAACCTACTAAAACAGGATGATCCATCCCATATCGGTCACTATGTTCCTCTTTAACATCGATTAAACCTACTGAAACATAATCCTCCATCCCATATCGTTCACTATGTTCTTCTGTAACATCCATTTCAACCTACTGAAGATGATCATTCATCCCATATCGTTCACTATGTTCTTCTGTAACATCCACTAAACCTACTGAAACATGATCATCTATACCATATCGTTCACTATGTTCTTCTTTAACATCCATTAAACCTACTAAAACAGGATGATCCATCCCATATCGTTCCCTGTTTTCTTCTGAATTATCCATTAAACCAACTGAAACATGATCATCCATCCCCATAGTGTTCAATATGTTCTTCTGTAACATCCATTAAACCTACTAAAACAGGATAATCCATCCCATATCGTTCACTGTGTTCTTGTGAATTATCCGTTAAACCTACTGAAACAGGATAATCCATCCCATATCGTTCACTATGTTCTTCTGTAACATCCATTAAACTTACTGAAACATGATCATCCATCCCATATCGTTCACTTTGTTCTTCTTTAACATCCTTTAAACCTATTGATACATGATCATCCATCCCATATCGTTCAATATGTTCTTCTGTAACATCCATTAAACTAACTGAAACATGATCATCCATCCCATATCGTTCACTGTGTTCTTCTAAATTATCCATTAAACCTACTGAAACATGATCATCCATCCCATATCTTTCAATATATTCTTCTGTAACATCCATTAAACCTACTGAAACATGATCATCCATCCCATATCGGTCACCATTTTCTTCTGTAGCATCCATTAAACTTTCTGAAACATGATCATCCATCCCATATCGTTCACTATGATCTTCTGTAACATCCATTAAACTTACTTAAACATGATGATCCATCCCATATCGTTCACTATGTTCTTCTGTAACATCTATTAAACTTACTTAAACATGATCATCCATCCCATATCATTCACTATGTTCTTCTTTAACATCCACTAAACCTACTGAAACATGATCATCCATCCCATATCATTCACTATGTTCTTCTTTAACATCCAATAAACCTACTGAAACATAATCATCCATCCCATATCGTTCATTATGTTCTTCTTTAACATCCATTAAACCTACTGAAACATGATCATCCATCCCATATCATTCACTATGTTCTTCTGTAACATCCACTAAACCTACTGATACATGATCATCCATCCCATATCGTTCACTATGTTCTTCTTTAACATCCATTAAACCTACTGAAACATGATCATCCATCCCATATCGTTCAATGTGTTCTCCTGAATTATCCATTAAACCTACTGAAACATGATCATCCATCCCATATCGGTCAGTATGTTCTTCTTTAAAATCCATTAAACCTACTGAAACATGATCAGCCACCCCATATCGTTCACTATGTTCTTCTGTAACATCCATTTCAACCTACTGAAGATGATCATTCATCCCATATGGTTCACTATGTTCTTCTGTGACATCCATTTAAAACTACTTAAACATGATCATCCATCCCATATCGGTCACTATGTTCCTCTTTAACATCCATTAAACCTACTGAAATATAATCCTCCATCCCATATCGTTCACTATGTTCTTCTGTAACATCCATTTAAACCTACTGAAACATGATCATCCATCCCATATCGTTCACTATGTTCTTCTGTAACATCCACTAAACCTACTGAAACAAGATCATCCATACCATATCGTTCACTATGTTCTTCTTTAACATCCATTAAACCTACTAAAACAGGATGATCCATCCCATATCGTTCCCTGTTTTCTTCTGAATTATCCATTAAACCAACTGAAACATGATCATCCATCCCATATCGTTCAATATGTTCTTCTGTAACATCCATAAAAATAACTGATACATGATCATCCATCCCATATCGTTCACTATGTTCTTCTTTAACATCCATTTAAACCTACTGAAACATGATCATCCATCCCATATCGGTCACTATGTTCCTCTTTAACTTCCATTAAACCTACTGAAACATGATCATCCATCCCATATCGTTCACTATGTTCTTCTATAACATCCATTAAACGTACTGAAACATGATCATCCATCCCATATCGTTCACTAGGTTCTTCTTTAACATCCATTAAACCTACTAAAACAGGATAATCCATCCCATATCGTTCACTGTGTTCTTCTGAATTATCCATTAAACCTACTGAAACATGATTATCCATCCCATATCGTTCACTATGTTCTTCTGTAACATCCATTAAACTTACTGAAACATGATCATCCATCCCATATAGTTCACTTTGTTCTTCTTTAACATCCTTTAAACCTATTGATACATGATCATCCATCCCATATCGTTCAATATGTTCTTCTGTAACATCCATTAAACTAACTGAAACATGATCATCCATCCCATATCGTTCACTGTGTTCTTCTAAATTATCCATTAAACCGACTGAAACATGATCATCCATCCCATATCTTTCAATATATTCTTCTGTAACATCCATTAAATCTACTGAAACATGATCATCCATCCCATATCGGTCACTATTTTCTTCTGTAGCATCCATTAAACTTTCTGAAACATGATCATCCATCCCATATCGTTCACTATGATCTTCTGTAACATCCATTAAACTTACTTAAACATGATCATCCATCCCATATCGTTCACTATGTTCTTCTTTAACATCCACTAAACCTATTGAAACATGATCATCCATCCCATATCATTCACTATGTTCTTCTTTAACATCCAATAAACCTACTGAAACATAATCATCCATCCCGTATCGTTCATTATGTTCTTCTTTAACATCCATTAAACCTACTGAAACATGATCATCCATCCCATATCGTTCACTATGTTCTTCTGTAATATCCATTAAAATACTAAAACAGAATCATCCATCCCATATCGTTCAATATGTTCTTCTGTAACATCCATTAAACTTACTGAAACATGATAATCCATCCCATATCGTTCACTTTGTTCTTCTTTAACATCCTTTAAACCTATTGATACATGATCATCCATCCCATATCATTCACTATGTTCTTCTTTAACATCCATTAAACCTACTGAAACATGATCATCCATCCCATATCGTTCAATGTGTTCTCCTGAATTATCCATTAAACCTACTGAAACATGATGATCCATCCCATATCGGTCAGTATGTTCTTCTTTAAAATCCATTAAACCTACTGAAACATGATCAGCCACCCCATATCGTTCACTATGTTCTTCTGTAACATCCATTTCAACCTACTGAAGATGATCATTCATCCCATATGGTTCACTATGTTCTTCTGTGACATCCATTTAAACCTACTTAAACATGATCATCCATCCCATATCGGTCACTATGTTCCTCTTTAACATCCATTAAACCTACTGAAACATAATCCTCCATCCCATATCGTTCACTATGTTCTTCTGTAACATCCATTTAAACCTACTGAAACATGATCATCCATCCCATATCGTTCACTATGTTCTTCTGTAACATCCACTAAACCTACTGAAACATGATCATCCATACCATATCGTTCACTATGTTCTTCTTTAACATCCATTAAACCTACTAAAACAGGATGATCCATCCCATATTGTTCCCTGTTTTCTTCTGAATTATCCATTAAACCAACTGAAACATGATCATCCCTCCCATATCGTTCAATATGTTCTTCTGTAACATCCATTAAACTAACTGATACATGATCATCCATCCCATATCGTTCACTATGTTCTTCTGTAACATCCATTTAAACCTACTGAAACATGATCATCCATCCCATATCGGTCACTATGTTCCTCTTTAACTTCCATTAAACCTACTGAAACATGATCATCCATCCCATATCGTTCACTATGTTCTTCTATAACATCCACTAAACGTACTGAAACATGATCATCCATCCCATATCGTTCACTAGGTTCTTCTTTAACATCCATTAAACCTACTAAAACAGGATAATCCATCCCATATCGTTCACTGTGTTCTTCTGAATTATCCATTAAACCTACTGAAACATGATTATCCATCCCATATCGTTCACTATGTTCTTCTGTAACATCCATTAAACTTACTGAAACATGATCATCCATCCCATATAGTTCACTTTGTTCTTCTTTAACATCCTTTAAACCTATTGATAAATGATCATCCATCCCATATCGTTCAATATGTTCTTCTGTAACATCCATTAAACTAACTGAAACATGATCATCCATCCCATATCGTTCACTGTGTTCTTCTAAATTATCCATTAAACCGACTGAAACATGATCATCCATCCCATATCTTTCAATATATTCTTCTGTAACATCCATTAAATCTACTGAAACATGATCATCCATCCCATATCGGTCACTATTTTCTTCTGTAGCATCCATTAAACTTTCTGAAACATGATCATCCATCCCATATCGTTCACTATGATCTTCTGTAACATCCATTAAACTTACTTAAACATGATCATCCATCCCATATCGTTCACTATGTTCTTCTTTAACATCCACTAAACCTATTGAAACATGATCATCCATCCCATATCATTCACTATGTTCTTCTTTAACATCCAATAAACCTACTGAAACATAATCATCCATCCCATATCGTTCATTATGTTCTTCTTTAACATCCATTAAACCTACTGAAACATGATCATCCATCCCATATCGTTCACTGTGTTCTTCTAAATTATCCATTAAACCTACTGAAACATGATCATCCATCCCATATCTTTCAATATATTCTTCTGTAACATCCATTAATCCTACTGAAACATGATCATCCATCCCATATCGTTCACTTTGTTCTTCAATAACATCCATTAAACGTACTGAAACATGATCATCCATCCCATATCGTTCACTATGTTCTTCTGTAACATCCATTAAACCTACTAAAACAGGATAATCCATCCCATATCGTTCACTGTGTTCTTCTGAATTATCCATTAAACCTACTGAAACATGATTATCCTTCCCATATCGTTCACTATGTTCTTCTGTAACATCCATTAAACTTACTGAAACATGATCATCCATCCCATATCGTTCACTTTGTTCTTCTTTAACATCCTTTAAACCTGTTGATACATGATCATCCATCCCATATCGTTCAATATGTTCTTCTGTAACATCCATTAAACTAACTGAAACATGATCATCCATCCCATATCTTTCAATATATTCTTCTGTAACATCCATTAAACCTACTGAAACATGATCATCCATCCCATATCGGTCACCATTTTCTTCTATAGCATCCATTAAACTTTCTGAAACATGATCATCCATCCCATATCGTTCACTATGATCTTCTGTAACATCCATTAAACTGACTTAAACATGATCATCCATCCCATATCGTTCACTATGTTCTTCTGTAACATCTATTAAACTTACTTAAACATGATCATCCATCCCATATCGTTCACTATGTTCTTCTTTAACATCCACTAAACCTACTGAAACATGATCATCCATCCCATATCATTCACTATGTTCTTCTTTAACATCCAATAAACCTACTGAAACATAATCGTCCATCCCATATCGTTCATTATGTTCTTCTTTAACATCCATTAAACCTACTGAAACATGATCATCCATCCCATATCATTCACTATGTTCTTCTGTAACATCCACTAAACCTACTGAAACATGATCATCCATACCATATCGTTCACTATGTTCTTCTTTAACATCCATTAAACCTACTAAAACAGGATGATCCATCCCATATCGTTCCCTGTTTTCTTCTGAATTATCCATTAAGCTTACTGAAACATGATCATCCATCACATATCGTTCAATGTGTTCTTCTGAATTATCCATTAAACCTACTGAAACATGATCATCCATCCCATATCGTTCACTATGTTCTTCTGTAACATCCATTAAAATACTAAAACAGAATCATCCATCCCATATCGTTCAATATGTTCTTCTGTAACATCCATTAAACTTACTGAAACATGATAATCCATCCCATATCGTTCACTTTGTTCTTCTTTAACATCCTTTAAACCTATTGATACATGATCATCCATCCCATATCGTTCACTATGTTCTTCTTTAACATCCATTAAACCTACTGAAACATGATCATCCATCCCATATCGTTCACTATGTTCTTCTGTAACATCCATTTCAACCTACTGAAGATGATCATTCATCCCATATGGTTCACTATGTTCTTCTGTGACATCCATTTAAACCTACTTAAACATGATCATCCATCCCATATCGGTCACTATGTTCCTCTTTAACATCCATTAAACCTACTGAAACATAATCCTCCATCCCATATCGTTCACTATGTTCTTCTGTAACATCCATTTAAACCTACTGAAACATGATCATCCATCCCATATCGTTCACTATGTTCTTCTGTAACATCCACTAAACCTACTGAAACATGATCATCCATACCATATCGTTCACTATGTTCTTCTTTAACATCCATTAAACCTA
The DNA here is from genome assembly GCA_022114975.2 of Lampris megalopsis. Lineage (NCBI taxonomy): Eukaryota > Metazoa > Chordata > Actinopteri > Lampriformes > Lampridae > Lampris > Lampris megalopsis. Next base: position 7,294,887 of record JAJHIY020000425.1, read on the forward strand.
CTAAAACAGGATGATCCATCCCATATCGTTCCCTGTTTTCTTCTGAATTATCCATTAAACCAACTGAAACATGATCATCCATCCCATATCGTTCAATATGTTCTTCTGTAACAT